>CM022298.1:99085203-100285203 GCA_011799875.1 Thinopyrum elongatum
TGGTGTCAGTCAGGCATTCTTCGCCCCAGTTCAGTTTCCATCGTCGGGCCCACCTGCCAGTACCTGGCTTGTCTTTTACTGCTTGGTTTGGGGGAGTTGGGAAGAGGGGATCGTATTGATTTACTTTCACTGTGTGAGCTATATTGGTTGGTGGATATTTAGGAGATAAAGGCTTTCGAGGAGTGTCCAACTTATTCACTAATATATATTTCAAGTTTTACTGTATTAAAAACTACACATAGTAGAAATGTAAATTTCTATTCCCTAAAAAAAATGTAAATGTCTAGGATTGGAAAAAAATATCACATGAGTGTGGTTTCTGCATAGGACAACCAAAGGAAAGGCTTAGCATATTTGAGGAAATGTTAACCTGCTGTAGTGGGGTTGTAGTTTCCCCGCAAAAAAAAAGTAGTGGGTGTAGTGGGGTTTTGCCCATGGAATAGTTTGAGATCCCAGTAGATGAAAAGAGATTGAGGAATACTCATCGGGATGCTCTGCTGGATAATTGATAAAGCTCAGAATATGCGAGATGTAGAACTATATTAACTACAGGATACCTCGCGCGTACTGCTGGAATAGGTTGATGAAAATTTGGCTGATAACATAGACTTGTTATATTTGATTTATGTAGTGTTGCAAAATAGTATTGAATATAAGTAGAATGACGGAAAACATTTTTTATTGCTGGTTGAATGTTGTGGGGGCTTTCTCATGCATGGTTGCATGTTAGGGTGGTCTTATTTCATTCATAATTGTAAGGTGGTATGCTGCATGTGAGATAAATGAGTTAGTGCGGACCACTCTCTTATGTATGTAGGATTAACGGTTTTTGCTAAAGCACATCTAGACGTGCCCTGCATATCCATTAATTAACTCGTCTTTTTAAGATTTTTTGAACTTTCGATCTATTCATCTTCAATCATAACAGTACAAATGAACACAACAAATAATAAAAATTACATCCAGATTCGTAGACCACCTGGCGACAACTAACAAGCACTGAAGCGAGCCGAAGGCGCGCGCGTCAATGCCCCTCCCTCGCGGAGCCAGGCATAACTTGTTGCAGTAAACAGTCGGAAAGTTGTCGTGCTAATGCCCCATTGGACCAATTCCACCATCTCTCCCTCTCTAAACCCCAACCAACCAACCCCTCCGCCCGCCGGCAAGAAAACCCCAGTCCCTTCCCGGAATCCCCATTCCGGCGAGCCCGACCGACCGGCCTCCGATGGCGTCCTCGACGTCGGACTTGGAGGCCGCCATCGCCGCCCTCCCCGCCAAGAAGCAGCGCCTCCGGGAGTCCTTCGACCGCCTCCTCGCCGCCTCCCCCATCCCCATCCCCTTCACCTGGGCCGACGTCGACGCCCACATCTCCTCCCTCCAGGCCTCCATCGCCGCCCGCTTCCGCCAGCTCCAGGCGCACCAGGCCGCCGCGCTCCGGACCACCGCCGAGCACCAGCACCAGCACCACGTCAGGGGCAAGGACCAAGACAGCAGCGAGGAGGAGGAAGATGGGGGGCGGCCCAATCGCGCGCCTTTGGACCTCAATGCCGGAGAGGAGGGGTCGCAGGGGAGTGCCGAGATGGCAATCGAGGCGTCTCCCGACCAGTACGACGCCGTCGAGGAGGGGGAGGCGTCTCCTGGCCCTTGAACCAGAGGAGGTGGAGGCGTTTCTTGGACTTGAACCAGAGGAGGAGGAGGAGGAGAAAGATGGGGGGCGGGCCAACCGGGCGCCTTCGGACCTCAATGCCGGAGAGGAGGGGGAGCAGGGGAGGGTGGAGGTGGCTATCGAGGGGTCTGCCGACCAGTACGACGCCATTGAGGAGGGGGAGGCGTCTCCGGGCCTTGAACCAGAGGAGGAGGAGGAGGAGGGAGGAGGAAGATGGGGGGCGGGCCAAGTGGGCACCTTCGGACCTCACTGACGAGGAGGAGGGGGCGCAGGGGAGGGCGGAGATGGCAATCGAGGGGTCTCCCGACCAAGACGACGCCGTTGAGGAGGGGGAGGCATCTCCTGGCCTTGAACCAGAGGAGGAGGAGGAGGAGGAAGAAGATGGGGGGCGGGCCAACCGGGCGCCTTCGGACCTCAACGACGAGGAGGAGGGGGAGCAGGGGAGGGCGGAGATGGCAATCGAGACGTCTCCCGACCAAGACGACGCCGTTGCGGAGGGGGAGGCGTCTCCTGGCCTTGAACCAGAGGAGGAAGAGGAAGAGGAGGAGACCATCCTAGGGGCGTACCCAAGCCATCGCCATGGGGAGACGACGGAGAAGGCACCGAGCAGCTGGCCGACGCCGGACCCCGCGGGCGGCGCGGGGGAGGCCGTGAGGTGGAACCTCGCGGCGGCGCGCGCGGACAGGGACGCCTCGCTGCTGGCGGACATGCTGTACTGGGGCAACAAGAGAAGCCTGCGCGCCCGGCGGCAGTTCCTCCCGGCGCTGCTGTGCGCCGCGGAGCCCCACGCGCTCGTCGTCGGCGCCGTCAGGGACTTCCTGGCCAGGGCCGAGCCCAAGACCGACAAGAACTGGGAGAACTGCGCCTCGCTCCTCTGCTGCGTCCCCAGCCTCAGGGCCGAGCCGTCGGCGGCCACGCTGGAGCGGGCCAGACGGCTGGCGGAGGACTGGAGGGAGATGATCACCGGCAAGCCTGAAAGCTGCAGGGACCTCGGCCGGCTGGCCGTATGGGGCCTTCTGCAATTTCTTGCCTCGTACAAAATCACCTTGGAGTTGGACGCTGATGGGATAAACCATCTCCTTGCCGACGTCCCGCGCAACAAAAAGCAGAGCTGCATCGAGCTCCGCAATGGTCTCGGGCTGATCCCCACCGTGACTGGTATGCTAGGATGCCTCTTACTGCTGAATCATAGTTCCATGAAATGCTCTGGTGAAATGCAGATAGTCAGTGTATTCTACTACAATCCACTTAGCATACTCCCTCGGCTTCTAAATATAAGGCTTTTTAGATATTTCAATACGGACTACATACGGACGTATGTAGATGTATTTTAGAGTGTAGATTCACTCATTTTGCTCCGTATGTAGTCCATATTGGAGTCTCTAACACGGCTTATATTTAGGAACAGAGGGAGTGCTTTTCGTTTTCGCTTACATGGATGGTTATTCATTAATCGGTGCCGTCGGCCATCACTTCACATTGTCGATGTTACTTCACATTGTCGATGTTCAGCTTGTTTTGCAAACCCCTGTGGAAGTTGCCTCATGACACATTTAGCTAAGCATTTAAGTGCTGCGAAGCAGATGAACTTTGTTGTGGACTTCAGTTTGATGACGATCCTCTCTGCGTAGAACGTTTGTTTTTGCAGTGACACGGTCTGTAAAACAACTTGATAATTATTATAGTCATTGGCATAAGAGTATAAGAGTGGCAAACCTATTCGTATCATTTTCATGCAGTCTATTGAGATAGTTTCAGTGGTATGCCCCTGAAGGGGTGCTCAATTTTGCTTGCTCATCGGATATGAATAGAGTCAACAGCTCAACATGCTTGCAGTTAGTCATGGTCCTATAATGTTGCACTTTAGTGTTCTCAATTGCTAGCATGTGAAAGAATCTGACTGCTAGCATTAATGTAATTTAGATTGTTTAGATGTTGCCAACCTGCTGTAAATGTAAAATCTTACTGCAGGCATGTTTGGACCTTGCAAACCCTGCAAGAATTGGAAAACAAAACTGCATTCCAAACAAGTTCATTACAGACTTTCCAACCATTCTCTTGTATAATAATGTTTTTTGTTTGGTGAGGAATATACATATTTCTCCATGTTATTTTTGTTGATGCAGTGGTGAAACTGACAGTTATTCATGCACATTCATTTGTTTGGTACTAGTTCCGAGTCATATTATACAATATCACCAGCTGCTGATGCATAATTATGTCAAGTGGACAAGCTGCTACTTGCTAATTTCAAGCTGAAATATACATTCTGTTGTCATCATGCATGCATGCAAATTGTAGCACAGCATCTTTTGAACTCTTGATACTCCTAAACTGCTGATTTAAATAGAGTTGGCAATGGAAGTTTTAGTGCTCTGTGTCGTACTAGCTTTGCCTGTTGCACGTGCTGACTCGTTCTTGTGCAGACTCAGCCGACCATCTGATTGAGAATGGGCAGCCAGTTGATGCTATCAACCAACTGATTGAGAATGGGAAGCTACTTGATGCTGTCAAACTGGCGCGTGATCTGAATCTGACCGACAAATATCCTCCACTTTCCCTCATGACTGATTATGTTGGCAAAGCTAAGAGGACTGCTGAGGAGATATTGAGCAGGGAAGGCGATTCACCGGACTCTCTGGTTTGTCCTTCGTATATCTTCCTCAATAAGAATATCTTGTGTTGCATGAGAGTGATTTTTCAAATTTGAACATCTTTATACTAGTCAAGCTCATATGAATGTGAGTAGAGTTAGACCGTGAATTTTGAATCAAAATCTGGATATATATATATACTTTCACAGGATTAGAAAAACAATTTCACACTTTTTTTTTTTTTGCTTTCCATAGTAGTACATCATATCATTTCGCTATATGCTTTCAGCTGATTTGGCTCCTTGGGGTTTTGCCTTGGATGGACAGAACCAGGCCATGGCGAGGCAGGTGAACGCCCTGATACTGTCGTGGAGGGCGGTGGACGAGCACGTCGACGTCGCGCACCGCACCGGCATCAAGGCGGAGATCACCCAGCTGCTGCACGGATACGCACGCAAGCGGCAGAGCCTGTCGGTGTCGGCCGCCTCTTCTTCCTACTCCCCGCCTGCCTGGAGCCCGCAGCGGCGTCAGGAGCAGCTACCGGAAGAGGAGAAGGCCGGGCAGCAGCAAAACAAGCGGAAGAGGAAGCCGCACTGGCTGCAGCGGGAGGCGAGGCAGCACCGGTTCCACGAGCAGCCAAGGTTCTTGCCCCGGTGCGGCGGCGGCGGCGGTGCCCGGTCGGGGTACGACGCCGGCGGGACCCGTGATCGTGGCGGCGAGGGGCTCCCATGGGTCCGTGGAGGGTCTCCTCGAGGCCCTGGTAGTCCGTATTAGTAGCTCGCCCTGGTAGTCCTGCTGCCTTGCCTTCAGACCAGACAAGAGTATGTATGTATGTATGTATGGTGCGACTGATCATTGAGGCTGATGGATGATGGATCGAGGTGAGGAACAGGCTGTGCAGCTGACGAGTCGTGTGGACTGGCGTCTGTTTGTTACTGGACGGACGGTGTTAGCACGTATCTTTAGGATTAAATTAACGTAAACTTGAGTCTAACCTCGTGGTTTACCGGTTAGAGTGCCTCGCTCATTAGACGAGATGATAAACGGAAACGTTGATAGGAACAGACGTTGACCTCATCTGCTACGTTTGACCCTCCGCCGGTTACTGCTCTATGAAATAGGAGGATTCGGAGAAGCAAACCGAGTGGGACTCGAATCAAGTCCGCACCTTCATCAGCAAAAGAATCCCGAGTGCCCAATCCAACCCAGTTCTTCGCGTATTCGAATCAGGTGTGTCCTCCGTTTTTGATCTATAAAGTATAGTTCACTGAAGAAATTCTTCAAGCATCCTCCGTTGATCAAGGCTATGGAGGCCGCATCGCGTGATCTCCCTCAGGATATCTTGATGGGCATGTTTGCCACCCTCGAGATCCCCGACCTCGTCCGTGCCGGCTCGGTCTACTCCTCGTGGCGCTCCGCGCGCTCCAGGCTGCGCAGCCTTGGGCACTACACGCGCCCCCAGACGCCGTGCCTCCTCTACACCTCTGAATCTGCCGGCGAGGGCGTCGCCTGCCTCTACAGCCTCGCGGAGAAGCGGACGTTTTTTTTTTCCGAAAAGGAGGTCACCTTCCGGTCTCTGCATCATTCTGATGTATGTGGTCATCTTATTAATAAGCAAAAAGTTAACAAAGTCTTCAAGTCTCGAATAACGAAAAAGGCTTACAAAGAGCTAAAAACATGAAAACGAGATAGCTACAACCGGCGGGAAAAAGATGGATAGGAAACTAAACACCTATCCTATTACATGACCGCCATCCAAACCGGTTGAAGATAGCCCGTGCTACCGTCTCCCAATGAATAGACCCAGTAACCAAACGCTACCTGGCATCCATCGGAGTGAGTAGCGACCACATACGGATCAGTGTAGTGACCCGAAAGATAACCTGCAAGAAGTGAACATATGTTGTTCTGTTAAAAACCAAATCGTCCCTGCAGTTCCATATAGCCCATAATAAAGCACATACTCCCACACGGATATGTTTCGTAGTTTCTGACTCAACTCCATCCAGCCACATCCCGAATAACGTGTGGATGATATTGGGAGGAGTAATGTTAAACGCAATGTGAACCGACCGCCATAATTTTTTTGCCATTGGGCAATGAAGAAAGAGGTGTTTGATAGATTCATCATGTTCGCAGAAACTACATCTTCACGATCCTATCCAGTTACGTTTTGCCAAATTGTCCTTAGTTAGAATAACTTGTTTGTGGACAAACCACATAAACACTTTAATTTTTAAGGGCACTTTGACTTTCCAAATATGCATGGAGCGGGGGATAGTGCCAGAATTGATAATATCCAAATACATGGATTTCACTGTAAACACTCCATTCTGAGTTAGTTTCCAGTGCAGCTGGTCTGGCTGTTGAGAGAGGTGAACATCCATCAATCTTCTCACAAGATGGAGCCGAGCTTCCCAACGGTTTCCCGCTAACGTCCTCCCGAATTGAATATTTAGAGGGTTGGACTGTAATATTGTTGCAACGTAAGCATCTCTTCACTGAACAATATTATAGAGAGAAGGATATTGGAGAGCTAGAGGCGTCTCCCCTAACCATGTATCCTCCCAGAATCTCGTAGAAGTACCATTACCAATAATGAATTTTGTCCTTTGGAAGAAGGCTGATCTCACTCTCATCAATCCTTTCCAAAACGGTGAATCGGTCGGTCTAACCATCACCTGAGATAAGGTTCTAGAATGAAGGTACTTATTACGCAGGATCTGGGCCCATGTGGCATCGGTCTCTCCAGATAGCTTGTACAGTCACTTGCTGAGAAGACATCTGTTCTTCACCTCTAAATTTTCAATGCCCAGACCACCTTGGTCTTTTGGCCTACAGATAATATCCCATTTGGCAAGTCTGTATTTTTGTTTTAACTCATCACTCTGCCAGAAAAAACATGATCGATAGAAGTCTAACCTTTTCCGAACCCCAACTGGTACTTCAAAAAAGGACAATAGAAACATTGGCATGCTCGTGAGCACCGAATTAATAAGAATAAGTCGGCCTCCATATGACATAAGCTTGCCCTTCCAGCAGCTTAGTTTCTTTTCAAATCGATCCTCAATGCTCTTCCATTCGCTGTTAGATAACTTGCGATGGTGAATCGGTATGCCCAAATAAGTAAACGGCATCGACCCTAATTCACATCCAAACAGTTGTTTGTAAGTTTATTGTTCATCTTTAGCTCTTCCAAAGCAGAACAATTCACTTTTATGGAAGTTAATCTTTAACCCCGATAACTGCTCGAACAGGCATAACAAGAGCTTCATGTTTCTTGCTTTAGCCAGATCATGCTCCATAAAGATGATAGTATCATCAGCGTACTGTAAAATGGATACTCCTCCGTCCACTAGATACGGAACGAGCCCACCTACTTGGCCATTTTCTTTAGCTCTTCCTATTAGGATTGTCAACATGTCCACTACTATGTTGAACAAAATACGTGACATCGGGTCGCCCTGCCTTAGACCCTTGTGTGTCTGGAAGTAATGACCTATGTCATCATTCACTTTGATTCCGACACTGCCTTTTTGCATGAAAGAGTCTACCTGCTTTCTCCAGGATTGATCGAATCCTTTCATCCGCAAGGCCTGCTGTAGAAACGGCCATTTAATTTTATCGTACGCTTTCTCAAAATCCACCTTAAAAACCACTCCATCTAGCTTTTTTGTGTGGATCTCATGGAGCGTTTCATGTAGGACCACAACCCCTTCTAGGATGTTTCTGTCCGGCATGAAGGCCAATTGAGAAGGCTGCACCACAGTATGTACAATCTGCGTAAGTCTGTTAGTCCCCACCTTGGTGAAGATCTTAAAGCTGACATTAAGAAGACATATCGGTCGGAACTGCTCAATCCGCACCGCATCTGTTTTCTTAGGGAGCAGAGTTTCGTGCCGAAATTTAGGTGAAATAGCTGCAGATGCCCAGAAAACAAATCATGGAACATTGGAAGCAAATCACCTTTAATAATATGCCAACACCTTTTATAAAACTCAGCCGGAAATCCATCCGGTCCAGGAGCTTTATTATTTTTCATCTGTGAAATTGCGTCAAGCACCTCTTTCTCCGAAAACTGGGCGGTTAAAATATCGTTTTCTTCCGTCGCAAGTTGAGGTATATCGTCCACCCTCGACTCGTCTAAGGACACAAAACTATCATCAGGAGCCCCAAACAGCTGCTTGTAATAATTGGTGATATATAATTTTAGGTTCTCCTGCCCCAGTATCGTCCCCTCATTTTGCTCGAGCTGAAAGATTTTCTTTTTCCTATGCTTGCCATTCGCAATCATATGAAAGAATTGTGTGTTATCATCCCCTTGAACGACCTTTCGCACTTTAGCTTTGAGCGCCCATTTCAATTCTTCCTCTCGAAGCAATTCTTTCAGTCTCAGTTCCGCCTCCACTTTAGTTTCCAGCTCTCTGGTATCTAAAATGGATGACTCGGCTTTTAAATCTAAGGTACTAATAAGGTTAAGGAGCCTTTCCTTTTCAACCTTATAAATACCACTCAGATGTTTAGCCCAACCGCGTAGGAACTGGCGTAAATGCCTAATCTTATTCTGCCATCTCTCTATGTTCAATCTCCCTCCTGAGTCTTTAGCCCACTTCTGTGCTATCAGATCCAAGAAACCTTCTCTCTCGAACCATGCTAATTCAAAAGAGAAGATATTTTTATTTCCCACATGAGTTGCCTCCCCAGAGTCAACAAGTAGTGGGGTATGATCCGATATCCCGCGCGACAACGCTTGGACCGTCACCATGGGAAACTTCTGCTCCCATTCCACGCTGGTGAGAATACGATCCAACTTCTCGTATGTTGGAATTGGCAAATTGTTTGCCCAAGTGTATTTTCTACCAGAAAGCTCGATCTCCCTAAGATCCATACTTTCAATAATTGTGTTAAACATAAACGACCATCTGCCGTCAAAGTTATCATTATTCTTTTTGTCTCGTCGTCATATGATGTTAAAATCGCCCCCAACCAGAATTGGGAGCTGTTCATTTCCGCAAATACGGAGAAGCGGACGTACAAGCTGACTCTTCCAGGGCCACCCATCAGCAACCGGCGTCTGATCGGGTCCTCGCAAGGCCTGCTTGTCACAGTCGATGACAGATCTGAGATGCACCTCGTCAATCCCATCACCGGTGAACAGATTCATCTCCCTCCAGTGACCACCATCGAGCAAGTGAAGCCCGTCTATAGTAACGACTCTGGTGCTCTTCACAAGTACGAGTTCTCATGCCACACCGCAGAAAGGGTTTACGGTCCGCCATCGGTCTCGGCCCTGGAAGAGCTTAGGAACAAGCTTCACCATAAAGCTTTTGTGTTTTCCGATGATACGTGCAATGGATACATTGTGGTGCTCATACACAATCCATTTTGCCAGCTCTCGTTTGCAAGGGCAGGGGATGATAGTTGGATATGGCTACCACCATACACCCACTATGATGATTGCATTTACAGGAATGGCCTGCTGTATGTAGTTACTTCATTCGGAGAAATCCATGCTTTCGATCTAAGTGGCCCTGTTGTTACGATGAAGATGATTACATGGGAGTCCGATCTCGAGGACTGGTTTCTGAATGCTTACATTGTACAAGCTCCATGGGGCAATCTTCTTCATGTGTGGAGATTGTATGAGCACTGTGATTTAGAACCCGAGCCTGGGGCATTTGTGTTTTGGAACACCGGAGAACTTATAATATATGAAGTCGATGCTTTGTCAGGAGAGAAAATTAAGAAAATCAGTTGCTTGCGCGACCATGTGTTGTTTCTTGGGCACAATCAATCACTTTGTCTTACTGCTCAAGACTATCCGGCTCTCAAGGGAAACCATGCCTACTTTACCGATGACAATGTGCTTTGGACAAAGGGATTCAAGAACAACCCCCGTGATATGGGAATTCTCGACCTGGGTAATAACAGCAGGGAGGAACTTGTGTCTCCCCAGCTTTGCTCCAACTGCCCGGCTCCCGTGTGGATTACACCCAATCTTAGAAAGATGAACTTGGCTTTCAATGAATAGGTTTTAGCTTCCTTTATCTATAATTATATGTAATGATTATTTAGTTTGGTAGGCGGTGGTCCTGTGTTGATCTACACCTTTTTGTGTGTGTTTTAGCACTCTACTCGTACACTAGAACAAGTTTTTAAAAAGTTTCATGGTAAGTGTATGCCAAAATATGAGAAATAAAAGTAGACTTGTCCAAAAATATCATCATGCAATGCACCATACAAAAAGACAAGAGTGTACTTATATTACAAAACATGTGTGCAGTCTTTTTTCCGATTTATCCTAATTACAATATACAAGGATCATATTTTTGCACAAATTTTGTATTTTCTCATATTTATCATGTACTAGTGCCACACTTCTTTTTTCTTTGATTTTTTTGAGTTGTATATAGAATATAGAGGATAATTTCTCATGTACTTCTCCACACAATAAGGTGTGTCAAATCAAATGTAAAAGTTGAGGGATTTGGATGAACTTGCAGTATGTACTCTACTGTAACATTCAATCTTGTATGTTGCTGGATTTGGATAGTAATAGCAGGGAGTTGGCATGTTATTTTCATTCAACTGCATGTTAGAAATATAAGAAACGTATTGTCTCTTTGCGGAAGTAGAAGATAAGTGCTGACATTTGTGATAGATAAGCATGAAAGTGTGCATGATTGTTCTTTCAAAATGCACATGTGACTTGTTTAAGTATACTGTACAGTGGTGATCTGCTTTGGCAGCTATATATACAGTTACAAACCTGCATCGTTTGAATAGCTCACTCCGGGGGCTGAAAGACATCTATCAGCATGTGTGTTGGCTTAGCTGCAGCTAGTTGGACATGGACTAAGCTGAAATAGCTTGTCTTTCGACAATAATGAACTATCTGATCAATATATTGTTTCGAAATAAAACAAGATGTGTGTCCTTTCGTTCATCTTTGAGCAGGGCTCTAATTCAGTCCTTGTTGCCAGCTTATGTGCCCCATCTGACCCGGTATGTTTCAGCATACATATTCAGCATCTGTGAGCCTCTTACATTTGGTTTTATATCCATCTTGGCCTAGCTGGTCTGTAGGAGCACTATGTTGTGAATCTGTTTGCTTGTGCATCCCTGAATAGTACAAGATACATAGGCTATTTTTCACTTGGCGCAAAATAGGATAGTTGCATTATAACCTCCTTGGTGCTGTAATTTGTTTTGCTATAATTTAGCCGCCCGTGTATCTCAGACATGAACCGATTCCAGTACTACTTTTGTCAAGTTTTAGTCTTGGCTCTTTGGTATATCTGTCCCTGTCTTTGGCCTTCATTTCTGCTAAATTTCAGTCGACTGGTTTGGATTTCTTGCTCAGTCGAAATTTTTGTCCCAGATTTCTGTTTTTCTGTTTTTGCCATCCGAGTTACGTCGCCCACGGGCAGTGAGGATTTTTTACCTCTGTAGCTCTATGCAGTGATGATTTCAGCATTCCTGCATCTGTGCTTATGGATTGTACGCTGCTAAAATTTGTGTGGAGGGATGCACAGTGGATTAGCAGGCAGTTGCCTTTGTTTGGTTTTAATTTCAGCACCATTATCGTACTTCTTCATTTCAATTTTCAGATCTAGTTGTTTTGCAGAGTTTTTCTCCTTCCGTAGTTAGATCTAGCTAATATGAAGAATAAGTATGCAAAACAGAATGGGTGTCCAACTTGTGGACCATCTGCTTGGTTACATTTATATTCTGAGCAAGCTATATGTTTTGCTTTTTTTAAAGTGTAAATGGAGATGCCATAGTTGATGTGGTTTTTTGATTTTTAGTAACCATGTCCTGCTTCTTCAGTTCAGTGGTCGGAGCTAAGCTCTATAAGCCTGCAATATTTCTGTTTCTCAGTCTTTATGCTTGCATTTTTCTATAAGGCTACAATATTGAAACTTCCAATTTTATGTCTATGAGAGAGAATGCACTAAGCATAAAAGGCGGATAAGCCATCAGATCAGTATTGGGACTCTCATTTTTTTAGTGTTTGAATGCTCTCTTTTTGGGAGATTAGAGCTTGCGGATTCGATCACAGGTTGTGGGTGTGGTCGACACGGGGGTGAGGTCCAGGACCTCGTTGCCTTTCTGCCATGGGGTAGGGCGCTGAGGCGCTAGTCAAACTAGATGATCCGTTGCGCCAATGGCGCAAAGGCTGAGTGCAAGCCAAGTATTGAAAGAGTGCGCATTAAAATATGTAAACACAAAGTGAAACATATGGAAATAAGTACGCATTGATGATAGATAGATGGTGGCTGTTTCAAAAGCACACCACACAGCAGTCTAAGCAGCAAATAACCGACAGTTAAATGCACAGGATGGTCTTAGGGGATTACATAAGATCCAAAAGGATGATAAACATAGAAGTCTTGGTAGGCATCTATACTAATGCTAAGTTATATAACAGGGGGCTCTTGCAACTTGCTTATATTGAGTAGACGATCAGGCACAGTCCCTTGGAAGTGCATTTGAAGGCGAAAGCATATGCTTGCCCTTTGTTCATGCGTGCCTGATGGAAGAAGTCGCTCCAGCCTCTAGTAATAGTGGCCCTTTTGTCAACACCCTTGATAAAGCGGGTTGTAACAACGGTAGTTCCGTCTCCAGTAGTGATTGGTAGCTCACCATGGTCAGCATCCATGTGTGGGAAAAGGGAACCCGTAGAAAAGGGAACCTTAAAGTACTGAAAATAGAAGTAAAGGTTAGTTAGTATATCATTTTATACCATGTCATTGTATGAAATAGAACAGAGCAATTGCAAAGGATTACCATTCTTTTGTCGTCTGTTGCAAAGTTTCTGTCATGTGGCACACATAGTAGCGATCAGGCATGGTGGTGTTGTGGATGATCTTTCGCAGTCTACGAACATTATGGTTGTAGAGCTTAACTGTGTTGCCCCACACAATGTGGCGACTAAACTCATCTAAGTGGTGGATGTCAGGCTCACCTATGTTAAATTATACAAAGTTATAATATTTAGAGTTGATGTGAGAGTTGTTGGAATAATAAGAGTAATGTAGCTCTTACCACGGAGAATGTACTTTCCAGGCTTTAGATGGATTTTCCCGCCTTTGGACTTTCGGATTGAGCTTGCTTTGCGTGGGCGATGAATATACTCGAATGGCTTGTTGTACTTCCGACACAGTGGTTCGTCTGTGATGAATAGATAAGGAGATCATGGTAAGATAAAATAATGTCTATGATTTGAAACCTAAGTCAATAGTCATCATAAGTATGTTTTTGAGCATTACCATGGGTAATTTGGCCACCGCTGATATCACTGGCTGTGTCTGCCTCCTCTTGTTTAACTTGTGTCATCTGGAAAGAAGGAGTAGAATAATTAAGCTGACTTATCTGCCTGTGGTTTCAGTTGGGATGTTTAACAGTGATGCATGTGTCTTAATATAGTGAGATTGATTATCATTGGACATTACTTCATAGGCCATTAGTATGAAATTGCAATTGTACCAGAACTGGACATAAGATGGTTGTCTATGTACTATTTTTTGAAACGAATGATTCGTGCTTGCTGCATATGTATTCCTATATGTAGATGGAAACGGGATAATATAAACTATGCAAGATATTATTCAACAGAACAGTTCAGGTGTCATGGCGATCTTGAGACTGAGCGATGACCGATGGTTGTTCCCATATAGGTGGCCACGACAACACATGGGATAGTGCCATCTTGCAATCAAGCATAACGGTTGCCACGACCCTAGGTCAGACATCGCTACCTTGGCAAGTCCAATGACTACAGATATGAAATGGTACAAGATACTGTGTAGACACGGCAACTAATCACAAGTTCACAACGGATGATTATAATGCATTAACACTGCAACAGTTAGGTTTCTATAAGTGAAAGAATGAAAAAGTTGGGTTGATAATTAGATTTGGTGCTTTATTTGTGTAGAAGTGTCTATAAGATCTATATTTTCTTAGCTGAAATAAATTGATTTGCCTCATTATTGATTCCCTACCTGAAATCTTGGCTAGCTTGTACGAATCTAATGCATCGGTTGGAGCTTACCTTGTAAATCTGGCGATTGGAGCGCTTATCCACAAGCGAAGAGTTGGCCTGTTGGTTTCTGTGGCCTTGAGCCAGACGCGCCGCGAGTGAATACGTCGGCAGCACGTCGTGACGACGCCCAGCGCTGCTACTGGGCAGCGGCTTCTTGCCCATGGCACCAGCAGTTGGCCGATGCCAGGACGGTCGCTGTCGATGCGGATGGGGGAGACTGTGCGGTGGCGGATCTGGATGAGGAATATGTAGCGTCTAAGAGCAATGGGAGCTTTGGTTTGTTTCTAATAGATGACCCGTTGCGCCGATGGCGCAAAGAGCGAGAGCAAGCCAAGTATTCAAACGGTGCACATAAAAATATTCAGAAACAGAATGAAACATACGGAAGCTGGTAGATAGATACTTAGTGCTGATACATATTGTTCTAAGAAGCTTACGATCGATCATTTACAATGTTATTAGCAAGGAAAGTAGATAGCCAGAGATACCTCGTACAGGCGATTGTGGTTATGAAGTGATGAACATTAGATAGAACCATCGCTGCATGTTTCATCGGTATTGAAAATGACTTTGTCGTCCAAGCAACTCTTCATAGTGGCTGTGATTGGTGGCTGTCATTGCCCAAAGTAGAAATTTCTTCAATATCATCGTCCAGGATAGTCTGACTGTGTAGTTGTATCCCTAAGACGATCAGCAACATATCTTATTTGTGACAAAACTGAGAAGTACTGTACAACAGTTATGTCCCAATCAACAATTGTACAATATAAATTACAGCTCTGATACATCATAGTTAAATCAAAAAATAGGTTTTCAAGACATGCCTATCAAATGTACCATAAGAACAGAATAGCATGAAAAGAAAAATTATATACCATAACACAATAACATCAGAAGTTATAATCTTTAATCTTCACTCATTCGTGAAGCGTGGAAGATATCTGAATGTATAGACATGAAAATAAATGTAAGATTAAAGAAAGAGAGAAGTAAGATAAATCTAGGGCCATTAACTATTCAAAGATAGTCAGGAATGCACGAGCTACTTTCAAACAAAGCTTATAGTGAAAGCAAAGAATGAATGCATCAAAATATACTCACAATCAAAAAGTATTTTCTTACACAATTACATATTTAGAGTAATACCTTATTGAGCCTATACTGGAAAGAAGGAACTTGTGCTCCTTAGAAACAGAAAGGTATGCGACACTTTAAGTATTCCATGTGTACTCCAACATCTATATATAATGAAAAAGATACTATGATAGCAGGTCAAACAACACATGTGGAAAATACAATCCAGAATTAGGATTCTCGATTTTTATTTGACAAACAAACTATCTCAATCAAGTTATGCAGTTGATTTATCAAAAAATAGTGAACACAGTGAACCTCGATTTTTACATAGTGAATAGCCACCAAATACTTTCAGCCGGCTGACCAACAACAAACAACATCTACAACTGGAGAGCAGACAAAGCTGGAAGTTACATGCTGAAGAAGCAAAATGAGAGCAAAGCAAAAGCAACTATTTGACGATAGCTGAAATGCATTGATGATTTGGAATAGAATACAAATGACTGAGAACTAAATATTAGATGTAACTTTTTAATCTCGAACTGCTTCATGTAATAGGCCGACATCCTCGACAAGACTGAAGTCCTGATATTTTAGATATGGACTATTAATATGTACATGCAGAAAAACCATCCTTGCAAATCAGTAGACCTTACAATATATATGCAGAGAAGGAAGCCTTGGAATATCCAAAACTAAACGATAAACCTTAGTTAACTTGTAATGCAACATACCATCAAAAACCATTTCCACTCTAATAGAGTACTATTTTAACATGGCATAACTTCATACACATTTTTATATGTGTTTCACCTTACAATTATTAAGATGTTAAACTAAATGCACATATGTTTGATCTGATAATATCTCACTCTGATGTGCCATGTTGAGTTGCCCATGATAACTTGTTGGAGCTCCTGGTCTTCACCAAGTAGTTCGACACCTTTGGATACTAAGATTCTAATTAAATGTGCATCAGAATCTAACTAAAATGGCATACAAGGGAATAAAATCCAAAGACCTAATTAAGTTCAGAAACTCAATGTTGGAAGGCAACTACATTATTCGATTCAAATGCAAATCGTTAGACTTCATATGAAACAAATTTATCTTGAAATGCAAATGGGCTAGTCTGTTGTGATTGTGTTGTCATCATAGATATACCTACATGTCTTGGGTAACTTTGAGGGGACAATCATGTGTGATACCGATAGAAGAAATTCTAAGAAAAAAGGTTCTACAGAAGTCATCATTAACATGTACACTCGTGGAAAAAACACAACAATGGACAAAGGGCACTTGTGAATGAAGAATTAAAACGTAAGTATGTGTAAGAGTACCTTTCCCGGATAACTTGTGACCAACTTCGAATTTGTAGAGCCTGGGAAATCTCCAGTAAGCACATAGCCACTCTTATGATCATCATTAGCACAACAATCACTGGACTCAGCTTATTTTACCGTAATCATCATCAATGGTCCAAGATTCATAAATGCCATCTCTACTGATGTGATGCTTTCAAATAATGGCTCTCCTTCTCCATTGTGAAAGCATGTTCTACCGAGTCTTCAACTTCTGTAATATTCCAGGGATTTACAAGAATGGCACCAGCGACAAGAGATTGTGCTGTACCGGCAAACTGAAATTGCAGTGGAGGAAATTATGAACAAAAATGCAATATATTTTCAAGAGAGTGTGTGAGAGAAAATAGACACACATATGAATATCCTTGCAGACTAAATTTAGAATCAATCGATATTATTAATCATCATAGATGATCACTTGCCTCACTCAATATCAGAACTCTTTTTTTTATCCCTGACATGCAACATATTCGCAGCTTACCAGATTCATGCCATCTCTCAGTGATATTACAAGAGCCACATCTAAGCAAAACAGAGGAAATGCACAACTCATGCATGATAAAAGCACCAAGATTTTGAACAAAAGAGTGCTAACTGAGTCCAATTTTCAGTATCAAGAGAGCTGCATGGAATTACCAGTGACTGCATAAAGAGCACACAAGGCATGGAAATCAAGAGATCAATCCTGCAAGAAGCAAGTTATTTTAGATGAAACTAAACAGTTTGCCGCAAAGCCTTTCATGCATGAAGTTAGGTCACAAGATATCACAAAGAACTATGAAAAAGCTAACCATATGATGAATAGGAACAACAGTCAATGTTTCAAATCATTCATTCATGCGCCCAACAATTTCGTGCACTTGGCTTGTAAGCTTATGGCCTGCTCAAGAAACAAGGAAAGGCTGTAAGAATTGCAAATAAATCCTTATTGTTTATGGGGAATGATATTTAAAAAAGTGACATCAAGCTGATAAATGGAAAACCATGCTTGTGAACGATCATATGTCAAACATCTGATGCACTATATATGCGAAGTGGCAACAACAAAATACAGAAATGCTCTTACACTCAGGGACATCAGTTCTAGTCAACACAACAATTTGAAGTAGGCCCGCTTTATCATTCTATTTAGAGTTTTCCTCAAGAAAATTTTCAAAGGCCAAAATCGTTTGTGGAATTCATTTGATCATGTCAAGTCGATCAACACCAAGCATTACCTATGACAACAACCAGGAACAAATACTCTGTAAGACTGCCAGAGACATCGATAAATTATTGAATTTCAACAAAAGAAAGGTAAGTCAAAACAAAAACATGTTAATAGTATGGTTTATAAGTTTGCAAGTCAAGAGTTAATGCCCTATATTAGAATAACATGACAGAAATGGAGGTGTGACTTGCAAGGGGGCACTGATAAGTTAGAACCACTTAAATATACCAGGCAGACCTGGAAATTTAAAAAGTACAGTACCAACATCCTATCAACAAAGAGGAGAGGCCCAGTATGGTCAAAGTTGACTTTGAGTGGTAATCTTCCACCTTATTAAGGTGAGTTACACTTCAACCAGTCAGATAAAATTGCCTCCGAACGGTATCTGAAAATAAGCTTACAATGCAGGAATTAATTGCTATGTAGACAACACAAAAATTGTGACCAATTTGTTTGTCAAGCCAGTTTTCATAGCAGCTCGCATCAAGGCAAAGATTCCATATGCATGCTTATATGTTGATAACGAATCTTGCTACATTTTTTGTCAGGCCACTCGGTTACTAATGTTCAATGATTAATATCATAACCAAGGAAAAACAAGTCGTATATTTTTATATTATCTCGGAGCATGAAGTATCACAGTTTCCTCACCTTTCGTCCATGGTTTACTGCTCTTGCAGGCTTCTAAAGAGGAGAATACAGGTGAGCGTGTCTCTTTCCTTTCTCTTCTCCCGTCTTCAGATCTCTCTTCACCCCATGCTCGAGCACGCCAGCGAGCACCCAACAATTAATAATCAAACAAGATGGCTGTGGCACATCCAGGCAAAACCAGCATGAGTGCAAAACCATGAGCAAGTGCGTAGACATCAGCTTCATTAAGTCAACCATATTCATTGTCAAGTTCAGAAAAGTGTGGACACCCGCGTTATTTTTATTTATTTTCCACTACTGCTCATGACTGAAAATTGGTTGAGCGGGCACACACCTTCCTGACAGGTGATTCTAAATGAAACGCATGCACACACACATCCAGAGGCCGTCGAAAACAAAGAAACAACAGGAAGAAACCAACCAATGGAGCGGGAAGGAACTAACCTTGACGTCCAATGGCGTGGAGAACCCAAAAAATAACCGAGCAAAAAAATCGCACTGAAAATGGAAGAAGAAGCAGCCGTCAGTTATTACTGGCATTCCATCAAATAGGTGAAGAGCATCAAGAAGAGCTCACCTTCCCAGAAGAGCAATGAGCGCCCGTACAGTAGCAGGGGAAGCAGAGAACAGAATAAAGGAGGGCAACACCAACGATCCTGCAAACGGGAAAGGAAGAACAAGGAATCAAGCAGTGTGTCCATGCGAACGGCAAAGCAGCAGCGATCTGGTGGAAGAAAACACAGGCACACGCCTTAACCGTACGCAACAGCAGCAGGGGCGAGAGCCATGGCGAGACAAGCGGACAGCGAGGAAGACAACGCGGCAGGGAGAAGGATGGAGAGGCGAGAGCGGAGTGCAGCCACAAGGGGCGAGCGGCGAAGAATCGCCTGCCATCGCGTGCGAAGAAGGGGGTTGTCGCTGCTGCTCCCCTCGTCCAGGTCGATGCCTAGATCGATGGGTGACCTCCTCCTTGAGATCCCGGTCGGTAGCGAGCACCATAGAGGGGGGCCCTGAAGAAAGCTGAAAGAAAGAGATGAGTGGCGGCGACCACACGCTGGGGTAGAGGAGGAGAGAAGTGGAGGGGAGGAGGAGGCGGCGCAGTGGTGACGGGAGAAGAGAAAGGAAAGAGACATGCTCACCTCTAGCCAAGCTTCCCTGGAAGCCATGCACTGACAGCGCTGCTTCTTGTCGCCATCGTCGGCTTCTCCTCACATCAGGCCTTGCTGCTCCTTCCCCCCACCGCAGGCCTCCCTTGCTCCTTCAGCCCAACCATCCGGCCGCCCCTGCTCTACACGGCAATGCCCGATATGGAACCATGCCCTTCGCTGGTTGTGTGGACGATCAAGAGAAGGAAGGCGGGGCGGAGGCGCTACGAGAGGGAGAAAGGGGAAAAGGAGGAGATGGCGGCGGCGGGCAGGACGAGGGAGTAAAAATGAGGAGGAGGAGGAAGGTCATGTGCGTGCGTCTGCTAGGTTTTCACCTGTTCGACCCAGCCCCAGTCGCTCGCCGACGCGGCGCCCGCACAACCCACACACTGCTCCTTGGTCCTACCAACGAACGAGCCCACCGGTCATCCAGTCTCAGCCCAAGCTTGTGCGTGCAAAAGAGACGGACGGTTTACCAGCTGCCACCAGGGTAAAAAGCAACACAGTAAAAGCATCGTTCGACCCAGAATCGCTCGCGCGCGCAATGGCTCCAGGAGGGCGGGTACTCTACCAGCGTTTATATGTTCAATGCTGGATTGGTCCATTATCCATTAAAGGATGAATTTCTGTCGCATCTTGAAATCTTGTTTATCAATTTATAGGCTTCTTTCAGTTTTGGTTATACAATATTTTGAGTAAGTGCTTTGTTTATTGTTAATTTTACTTTTCAGACGTTGGCGAAGTTGAAGATGATTCCAGTGTAGTCATGTTTTTTTTTTCATTGGTTTAGATTTTATATAGAATGATACTTGTGATGGATCGTATGACGAATCTAGATGGTTAACTTGGAAGTGTGATGCATCAGTTATTATGGCCAGATTTTCTATCAACTAAGATGCGTGGGAAGTTTTTGTTATGAATGATTTCGAGGTAGGATTGCTCATCCTCACAATGTTTCACCTGTTTAAAGGCATCTTCTACGATTTTATGTTGATATATAGGTAGCTCGAATGTTGATGGGAAATTTTGTATCCGAGTCTTATAGGTCGGGCACTTTGCAGTTAGCACCTAATAAGGCGCAAAGAAATGATAATAGTTGTGGCGATTTGGTTGTAAACAAATATTGCTATTTTTAAGAACAGGTCATTATGATGTGGGGATATCTGGCCCAAAGAGCATAATGATTTCATATCACTCGAGTTTTTGTTCTTGATCCTGAATAACTACAATTTGAGCGCTAATCTCTCAACTAAACACATGCGAGTATTACTGCAAGATATTTCACCTGTTCACAACAAAACATAAGAACAAAAAATATAAAACTTTGTAAGCCAAACAACATTAAACAATGGTTCGTACTTGAGCCTAACAAAACTAGCAAAACAACATGGTTTTTATTTTCTAAAACTCATGTTCTCGAGCATCTATTTAAAAAATTGATTGAATCCAAGCAGCACTGGGAGATTCCTCCACCAAAGATCTGTGCTATCCAACTCCAATCCAAGGGCTCACGTTGAGGCCTCATCCGGATTTTTAGAGGGAAACCATAGGAACAAAGATTTCAGAGGAAAATTTTCTATCGATGCATTCGGTTTGTAGGAAACGCGCAGGGGGATTTTGTAGAAATACTATTTATTTCCTGTGTGTTTGGAGGAATCTACACATCCACTCAAAGCTCATTTTATGCATAGGAACGATCAATTCCTTAGAATGGCAAGTGTCATCCTATCAGCTTACTGTACTATTTCTAAATTCTACTCCCTCCATTTCTAAATATAAGTCTTTTTAGAGATTTTAACATGGACTACATACGAAGCAAAATAAGTGAATCTATACTCTAAAATACGTCTATATGCATCCGGATGTAGTTCATATTGAAATTATACTGGGAACGGAGGAAGTACGTTTTGGTTTCCTCCAAAACGAATGAGGCCTGAGTTTTTCTAAAAAAAAAAAATCCACCAAAGGCCCATTTTCTATCCTAGTCGCTCCCGCATACTCCCCACCCCCTTCCTCTTCCGTCGCGGTGAAGACGACGGCGACAGTTAGCCGGCCAGCCAGCCAGCCATGCTTGGTCTCAGAGCCACCAGGGCCGCGCGCCTCCCGTGCCCCTACCCCTCCCCGTGCTCCGCCGCCCAGGCGGCCTCCCTCTCCGGGCTCGCGCGCCGCGCCCCGCTCCTCGCCGTCGCCAGCCCCGCGCCGTCGCCGCCCGCCGCCTTCTCGCTCCTCGCGTCCGCGCGGCCCGTCTCCGCGGCGTGGGGCTCGGCCATGCGCCCCGCCGGCGAACACCCCAGGCCCGGCACCAGGGGTGAGTGTTAGGGCAGGCGCTGTCGCTGGCGTGCCCGTCAGTTAGCTGCGGAGATTGGGGAGCATTTTGTTCAGTTGTGGATTTTTTGCTCCCTTTTATCTTAGACATGAATGCAAAATGTTTTGCGCCGATTTGTAGTGATTAGTTAGGGGCGCGGAATTGATTACTGACTAGCTCACATGAATCTCTGTTTGGATAGTTCTCTGCACTGCCGCCGGTGGTGCTCCGAGAGAGGGGAAGGAGGTGCTGGTTCAGCATCTGCTTGTCGGCGAAAAGGATGCCAGGCTTCTGGTCGATTTGGAGAAGAGCATCGCGTCAGGTGACTACTCGAATTGTTCTTGATTTTCCCTTTGGGTGGTTTAGTACTATGTTTGCTTTGTAATATCTGAAATATATAATCAGTCTAGAATCATATGATCCAATGTGACGCAACCTGTGGTGTGGCCCTTGCAAAATGGGTGTCCTCAAGTTATGCTCTATACAACCCTGTCTGCTTGAATGCATCCAATCCATGTTGTTGTTCATGTTCCGTGTCTGAATTCAAGGTTGCGTTATGAAATAAGAAATGCTGATTGCTAAGCATACATGCTGAGCTGAACTACATGTATTGTTGATGTGGATGGATATATACGGATATTTATGGGGGGAAATGATGTTGAACAGTAGGAGAAATTAGAAGTGCTCAATAGCAGCTGACTTGTTTTTGTTGTGGAGAAATTATTGATTGTTATGATGAGAACCATTATTTATTTTTTTAATTTCAGGGGCGGACTTGAGTGATTTAGCCGTGGAGCACTCCTTATGCCCATCAAAAGAGAATGGCGGTATGCTTGGGTGGGTTCGGAGGGGACAGATGGTACAACATTAACTTGCTTTTCTAGTATGTGTACTAGTAGTAGAGTGGACTTCACATATTATTATTGTTCAGCTGGAACAACTATGTACCTAAGCTGCATAGTGAAATTGCACTGATTATCTAACTTTGCTGGGCATCGGTCGTGATGTCCATGTAGGATACAACTGGAAATGTTATGTTTCATAGTACATGTTTGTTCGTATCTAGCATTGTATTTGTTTGATTCTGTGGTGGAACTTAGTTCTTTCTGACTTATAAATTATGAAGGGCTATCAACACCATCAACTGGCAACCAAGAATGTGTAAAATATTATTGTTGGTACTGTTTCTTAGTTGTTTGCATATTTGCGGGGAACTGGTAGCCTCACAACAAGTTTATTCCATCTCATTGAACACTTCTATATGTTGCTATACATATCTAAATCCATCTGCCACCAATTTCACTGTTCTTGACTGACTTGCTGCTCTCAGCCAAAGTGTCTGGTTAGAACTTAGGACTAGCTAGTTTATTTCCTAAAACTCACATCTTTTCATCTGTTGCCACCATCTAAAAGTTTTTTTACTGTTAGATACTGATATTTCAGTTTCTAGCACTGCGTCTATCTACTGATATTTCAGTCTGTCAGTACTCTGTACAGTGTGCTCAGCAGTAATTTGAATGTTATTGCTTGACTTGAGCAGGTACCAGAGTTTGAAGAAGCAGCATTTAGTGCTCCTTTGAATAAAGTTGTACGGTGTAAGACAAAATTTGGATGGCATTTAGTGCAGGTGCTCTCTGAGAGGTAGATGATTCTAAAAACACATGATGTTGTGTCTTGGTACACATGAGTAGGTTTTCATATCTTTTGCCACCAAATGGCAGGGACCAATGCTTGCTGCAAGATATTCAACCAGAAGAGCTTCATGCAAAAATGCAAGATCCAAGTTTTATTGAAGAAGCTCAACTGATTGATGTTCGGGAGCCTGATGAAGTGTAAGATTCTTCACTATTGCACCCATGTCCCAGTTATTGTTAGTACACTGATCTTTTTCATCATTAAAATAAAAAGTGTTTTCGTCATTGTTAGTACACTGATCCAACATTCCAAATAATAAGTCATTCACTAACTTATGATAGATGCCTGTATGAAAAGCACACATGTACAATTGGGATGCGAGATACATCTCCAGTATTTTGCATTTTCCTCAATAGCAAAAAAAATCTTGCAATAAACGGTCAGGCAACAGTCATAATCTGGACTTTCACGAGAAGATGATAAAGATTTATGTGGTAAACCAGAACGTTAATGTGGGACTTGTCCACATCTTTTGAGAGTTTGGTAGATAATGAATTTCATTTTGTCCCTTCTGAACAATTAAAACGTAAAAGTGTTCACGACATCTTTGTTGTTGTTCGAAAATACCTCTGTATATTGTCTCAGGATTAAACTGTTGGAACAATGAGATAGTCTGCAGCCTTGTAAAGACTTGCAGTGTGTAAATCCTTTTACAGACTTATAGAGTGTGTTATTCTCCTTACACTCGAGAGACCAAATTGGGTTGCAGAATTCCACGATTCATCATTTAAAGTCAGATACTTGACCTAGTTTTTGCTTTGTGGACATATTATTGTGATGGCCCTGTTCGTTGTGTTTGCTTATCCTAATTTTTCACCCAGTGGGTCATCCCGATGGAGTGGATGCTCATTTTATACTTCTTCCTTGGCAGGGAGAGAGCATCCCTTCCAGGCTTCAAAGTTCTGCCTCTCCGCCAATTTGGAACCTGGGGACCAGTCATGACAGATGAATTTAATCCCCAAAAGGACACTTATGTTCTGGTAAGTTTGTTACTACGATGAGAATTTCTGCATAAATGCCAGTGACCTAAAAGACTGAAGTATATAACACTCCTACTTCCTACACATAAAGATTGATGAGTTGATAGCAACTGCTTCAGTGTGTTATGCCACTTTCTAACTTTGCCTTCTGCCCTTTGCTTCAGTGTGTTATGCCACTTTCTAACTTTGCCTTCTGCCCTTTGTTTCAGTGTCACCATGGCATGCGCTCAATGCAGGTAGCCAAGTGGCTGCAGTCACAGGTAATTCAGTACCCACACAAATTTTTAGGCTCCTGACCTGTGTGTAGAGTAATGGTGCAACCGTATAACAGTATCCCCTGACAAGGTGACCCATCGTCTTGCAGGGATTCCAAAAGATTTACAACGTTGCGGGTGGAATCCATGCGTACTCGGTGAAAGTCGATTCTTCCATTCCGACTTACTAGCCGTCATACTGATCAACGTTCCAACCCCAGAGGCTTCTTTGCATGCTTTACCATGCTGAACTAAAATCATACCCGGTGCCTATTGGTAGAATTTGGCATTGGTTTTGTGTCGATGTCAGAATTCAGAGATAATTTTTTCTTCTCACGCCGAATCTTGTAAGAGTTATTTTTGGCGAAGTTGTATACGGAACTAGTATGGATCATATCAATATATGGATATAAATGATATATTCAAGAGATGATTATTGGAAGAGTCATCATCGAATTCCCCTTGTGGCGTTCTGAATTTGTGGTCATAATATCAGCTCCTTTGTGTTTGCAAAAGCCATCACATGTGATATTCTATCGATCCTGTTTAGGCTGCTTTAGGAAAGCATTCAAGCAGGGAAATTCTTCTGCTGCAATCTTATCTGCTACTCCCTCCCTTCCTAAATATTTGTCTTTCTAGAGATTTCAACAAGTAACTACATATGAAGCAAAATGAATGAATCTACACTTTAAAATATGTCTATATACATCCGTATGTGGTAGTCCATTTGAAATCTTTAAAAATATAAATATTTAGGAACGGAGGGAGTAGAACGGAGAAAATCTTCTCTTCTCTGCTGTAACTAATCAGTGCAGTTTGACCCTCGAAAAAAAGGTGCAGTTTTGAGAATACATGCGCAGAAAAGGCAAAAAATATGGAGGTGCGGGGAATCGAACCCCGTGCCTCTCGCATGCGAAGCGAGCGCTCTACCATATGAGCTACACCCCCGTTTTGATACTTTGCTCGATAGGAAAGATGACATACTTACTTAGCGGAGACAGAAGTCGAGCTCCTCTTTCCTCTATACAATTTGTGTGTTCCATTTTCTGCACTTATTCGCGTAAGACCTATGCACGTTTCCTGGATGTTCCTCAGGTCTCATCGAATGACCCCTACGAAATCGCAGGATATGTTAAAACTTAAAAGACACTAATGGAAGCGCAGTGACCAGTGAGCCACAACTCATTAGCAAGGCATATACAGTATCATGTTTTTTTAGGGGTTATCATGGTGTTGTCTGCCTATCGAGTTCAATCCTTGAACTGAGAGCACCGATGTCCACACCCTCAAACATTCACACGTTCTCATTAAGCTGTGTGTGAGATATAGGAGATATTGTAGCTTTATTACGAAAAAAGGTTCCCCCCGCTTTATATTATAAAGCAAACCGCCAAGCATCTAACAACAAAGCGTAACATAGTGCAGAGTACAGAAAGCAAATAAAGGAGGTCCGGCTGGGGGCACAGCCAAAACAAGCCCCAACTACAAGGAATGAAACTCTAGTCAGGTTCCGGTGGCGGCGGTGGAGACGGCGGGGACATCGCGGTAGCCGAAGAACGAAGACCGGCGACGATGAAGTCGATGTAGTCACGATCGCGCCGCTTGCTAAGCGGTCTCCAGAGCTGTAGGAATCCACACAGCTTTATTTATCTTAGCAACCTTTTGCTCTGGATATACCTATTGTTTCAGTAGGATATAGTACCTTTTTGAGGGGACACACATAATATTAAAGCGTGGCAGAAATTTTGTTACAAACGCCCAAAGACACCTCACCAAGCCATACATGGCGATCTGGTAAACTAGGCCGTGGCCTGCCTAACCCAACATCAATGCCTAACGAGTGAGGCTCTGGAGGTAACATTTGTGTGCTCTCTTTTACCCCCTTGTGGGATCCTCACAAAGGCGTGTCATGGTGCCTAGGCGAGCTTATTTTTGGGGGATTTGTCGCCTTCCTCGTTCCTCCACCATGGAGGCAGTACATCAGATGACGATGATGACCGTTGGGCACAACTCATGAGCTTTAATGTCTGATAATAGTCACTGGCACAAGGCCAAACATCATGAAGACGGCAACCCTAATCCTACTGTATACATGAGGAACCCAAGCTCCTCTCTCATCCCCATTCCAGGTGGCAACGCCACCAAAGAAAAAATATGGAGGAGGGAGGGGGTCTCAACGAGGAAGGGGGAGGAAGAGAGAGAACGAAAATCCACAATAGATATTGTATAAAAAAGACAATACATTACAATTGTCCTTGTTAGCTACTTGTCCATATACTCCTACATTAGGATTCAAACCGGAACACCGCAGTCCTACTTGTTTCATTGTATTCGCAACACAAAGAGGCCTACAATACTCATGGAGCCATCAATCTTTATCAAAAAACTAAATATCCTTATTGAGATGTCGTAGAACACGAGCCCACTACTAGTTTTTGTTGCATATGAATATAATTGTTTTACAGTTTTCTATTTTATACATGCAGTTCAACCAGATTTATGTTTTTAGTGTTTTTTATTTATAGATTACAAAAACACATACTCTCTCTCTCTCTCTCTCTCACACACACACACACACACACACACACAATTGCATGTATGTCCAATTAAAGTACACATTGTACAAACAAAATCGCAAGGAAAGGAGGTTGACAAGAGAATTTATCTTTTGCAGGGTCCTCATGTTGCCTCCCTTTGAGGAGGAGAAATGTTGGGGATCCCATCTTGGCTTGCTTTGCCAATGCCTTTCCTCGTCGAGTCCAAGTTTTCGACAAGGGTGGATTGTTCCTTGATCTAGAAGAGGTACTCTGACTTTTCTTTGTGTTCCAAGTTTATCCAACAAGAGAGAAGCGGCGGAGAAGAAGACGCAAATGGAGACAGTGTGATCAATCAGTGGTGGACTCGGAGAGGCTATGGCACCCATGGTGGTGGGCGAAGGCGTGTTCTCTCTGGCTATCCATTGAATCATGTGGCCAAAGGAAACCTCGTTTTGTTCCTCCCAACTATGTTGCCATAGGGGAGGCAATGCAGCTTCAGTACGTGAGTCCATGCATGGCCCAACCTTGAAGGGCACGTTGGGCCAAGTAAGGGAGTTGATTCGGACCCAACTGTGATTTTCTTCGCCTATTGGGGGTCCTCTTTTGCATAAACTAGATTAAGGATGGCAATGGGTAGGGTATGGGGCAGGTAGAGCAATACCATACCCATACCCGTGTAGTTAATGGGTACCAAATTATACCCATACCCGTACCCATGGGTATGAAACTTTACCCGTACCCATACCCGATTGGTGTCCATACCCATTGGGTACCCGATGGGTAGTTCAAATAGTACACAAGTTATTCATAATTTTATATTCATCCATAGCACATTTGAGAAAAAAAAACATTTATCTAAACTCAATAACAAATAGACGAGTGCAAGACAATCTCGATTCAAATTGACAATTGGTGGCAACTTTAACATAGGTTCACAAACTCACAAATAACATCTGAGACGTAACATATCAGTATAAATGGGTAGGGTATGGGTATATCCATGGGTACAAGGTTATACCCGTGCCCTACCCATGACTTAACGGATAGGGTATGGGTACTACCCATGGGTATAAAATTGTACCCATACCCTGCCCATGCGGGTACAGTATCCGCGGGTACCCGTACCCATGGGTAAAATTGCCATCCTTAAACTAGATGATACCCCGCGCGTTGTGGCGGGGATTGGTTGTAATATTTCTGATGAAAGTTAAATAAAATAAAAATAGATATACTATATTGTATTTGATTATTATATAGTTGTAAATATATATAGAATATAAGTAGTATTTCTCATACATGTTGAAAGAAATATAATTAGGGCCCGTTCGGAACAAAGGTGTACAAAACATAGGAATGGAGAGAAATATGGGAATAGGAAAGGAATGACAGTGTAAAACACAGAAATGAGAGTTTTTTTTATTTGGCTAAGCGGTGATTTGCTTGTCTACACCTCAAGCATCTTCTTTGGATGAATATTTTATTCGCGCTCACAGGTAGCAGGGGCGGCTTGCCTTGGGCATCCGCCAAAACATTGGCTTGTGGTAGATTTTTTTCAATCCCGTGGAATCAACGGGAATCTGCATGGCAGAGGAGATTTTTCTCCAAAGCATTGTTCATCTTTCCTTCATCCCGAACACTAACTAAGGAAAAGTTTCCAGAGGAACAACTGTGCTACGAGATTCCTGCAAATATCATCCGTCCCGAACAGGGCCTTAGCGTGATTCATAAGGTGGTATGTGTGGTGAGTTGGGTTGTGTGCATGTTGAGAGAGAATATAGATAACATTTTCATGCATGTAAGGAGAAGTAATTAGTGGGTGATGAGATGACATGTGTGCATGTTGAGAAAATTAAGATAGTGAGGATGAACTATTTAGGTATATAGGATTTCAGATCAGTTTGCATTTTCAGTTTTAGTTCAGATCATGTTGTCATATGCTCTGTACCTTTGCTTGGCAATCAATGATGCTTGACAACATGAAGGATTTTTCGTTCTACGTAGCGCCAGCCATAAGTAAACCCGGAGTTTTTTATAAGTTGGCCCATAGTGATTAAGTTCGTGACCCATCTTCTCAAGGCCTCCATTAGTGCACCTCGTATGTCTGTTACTGTTATCTCTTCTGTTTATATGAACTCCATTAGAGGATGATGATCTGGTGGAAGTCATGATGCAGAGTAGAGAACCAGATGCAAAGTGTTTCATTTTCTCACTGATGAGGCATTACCACATGAGGATTTCATCAAGATACTTGTCACACTATTATGGGAGATTTGGCATGCTCGCTGAAAGGCCCTTCACGAGCAGGTATTTCAGGGGCCTTTAGCCACTAATCTATTTGTCAAGAGCTATCTCAGAGAGCTTCAAATATGGTGGCAATCCCACATGCAAATCCATCGTGCACACCCTCCCAGTTTTCGCTCAAGCGTTTCCTCTCCTATTATGCACCTTCCACCTCTGTTCAACACAAACACAACACACAAAACCCAATGACGAGGTTTCTTATACTCCTTCTCCTCCCTCTGCTCGTGTCGGCCGTTGCCAGCGAGGAGTGCTCTCGCCGTCGATACCTGTGGATGATGGACCAGACCCAGAATCTACAGCGGAACTTGACGTTGGCTCCCGATCGATTGGACGACATCCGCCACGAGCTTAACCTGCAGGCAGAACAGGCAGACAGGTACGAAAGCGCTTTACATAAAAGCGGTTGATAATCTCAACAAGGAAAAGGGGAAGGAGGGGTGGGAGTTGGCGGTGATAGCCATCACTACAGTGGCGGTCATGGTGACGATAGCTCTCGCATCTCTGAAGAGCAAAGCTCTACGACGGTGGAGCGAGCGATGGAGGCCATGCTCCTCTTGCAGCCGCCAGGGTCGGCCTAGGCCATGGCAAAAGGTGCGGCGGCCTAGGGCCCATCTTAAGTAGCAACCTAATATATGAACATACTTAAATAAATTACAAAAAAATGATTTGCAGGACATAAATTCGACATTGACAGGGGCATTTGCCCCCCCCCCCCTCCTCGGCGCACTTCACCATGTTATCTATTCAATAGTTATTTATAGTTGAGTATGTTATATCACATGTGATGGTGTATTGAGACTTTATTTGTTAACTGAAATTAAAAATAATTATGTTTATGTCTTTATATTTTTCATGATATACAATATGTATTGTTGGAAGTATATACTATATGTTACTCTATTAAGTTTCATTGTTCCTCAATCGCACTAGGGCCTACATAATGTTAGGGCCGACCATGTTTCCTCGCAAAAGAAATAAAATAAAATAAAATAAGAATAGGACCCTGATAAGTGTCATACGTGTGGCACAAACACATGACAACTTCGAACGTTTTTTATGTCAAGTTTAGTGACACGAGGAGGCAACTTTCTTTTCAGACGGCAAATTTCAGTTTTATTTTTGGTTTGGTTTTTTTTTTCGGATGACAACTTTAATTATAAGAAACGTCAAGGACGGAGTGTCTCATGACGCTTATCATTCGTGAAAATAAAATATGTATTGTCGGGCTGTAGCAGCAGAGGTAAACAAACTAATCGGAAATGGAACCCGAAGGCTACAACACAACGATACACAGCAAATTACGATGGCACCAAAGAGGAACCCCTTGGAAGAACGCTGTTAAATTAAATTAAACCAATCCTGGCAGCGTGGTTTCACCGTAGCAAATCACGTGCACACCATCGAGCCCCGGACAGCACGCAGGCAGCGGCCTCGGCGCAGCGGATAACGCCGGCCGTCTCCGGTGGGCAAGTCAAAGACGCCACCCGCGTCGTCACGGAGTGAGGAGTTGGTGAGGCAAGCAAGGCGCGCGGGCCCCACACACTGACGCCACCCGCGCCTAATCCAGCGAGCCGCGCCCACACGTCCCCTGGGGCGGCGGCGGGGCCCGCGCGTCAGCCGCACGCCGGCCCGTGCACCGGGTCCAGGCCGCCCCCCGCCGCTTTGGCGCCTTCCCCTCCTTCCCCTGCCAACCCCCCCCCCCCCCCCCCCCCCCCCCCCAGGCCTCCCTCCCAGGCGCTCCCACTAGCCCTCCACCACCACCACCCGAAAGAGCTTCTCGAAGCTTCCCCGATTCGCCACCGCTCCCCCCCACCAAATCCCCGACGCCGCGAGCCGAAGCTCCCCAAAGGAGGAGGAGGAGTCGCCGGCCTCCGGGTAGAAGCCGCGCGTGAGGCCAGGCCGTACCGGATTCGGTGCTGCGGCTCTGAGGCTATCCCCCATCCCGGGCGGGGGCCCGAGGGCTGACCGACCATGGCCGCGGCCCGCCGGCGCCACGGCGAGCTCCGCTCCGGGCAGCATCGCCGACCGCACACCGTATGCGCCCCCGCTCTGAGCTCGTCTCCCCCATCCACCCCCCTTCCTGCTGCTTGTTTCGGTCAGTTTAGCTGTTCCGGATCAGGATAGCTGTTGTTGTACCTACCGTGTCACTGTCGGTATATGCGATATGGTGGATGGATCATGGCTGGGTAGTGAGCGAAGAACAGCCCTGTATGGTGATGCTTTCCTTATGGCTGGATTCGTGTGCTTACTCCAGTGGCACAGGCACTGTGTAAGCTACTTCTGTGGCCCTTCAGGGAGATTGAGCACCAGCCTTTAGGGTTTCAGATCGGCACTAGTTCATAAATGTGCATACCCTTGTTCCGACATGCTAATAATTTGCATCATGCTGTGTACCTTCCTACTTTTTCCTTTCGATGAGGAAGTGTATCTTCGTACTTTTTTTGAGGAAGTGTATCTTCGTACTTGTGTACTAAGGGAAGACGCCCTTTTTTGCAGACCATACGGTTGTGAGCAGCTACTGACTTGGATCAGAGGCAAGTATAAGTACAATCATGTACTGTATTTCGTTACATGTATGCCATTACTGTTTCTGAGTTATGTGAGTTGCTTACCTTTTTTCCATTGTTATGAACAGATTCTGGCAACGATCGATCTCCCACAGCATAGGGCCGGGCTCACCATAGGAAGGGGGGAGCAAAGTGATTTGCTGTCTCCTTGTGATTGTGGTCCGCTGAGTGATGGCAGATGCTAGCTCAAGGACTGACAACTCAACTGTTGTAGACAACGACGGCAAGATCTATATGGTAATCACGCTTCTTAATTTTGGGTTTTAACTGTTTCCCCCTCTTTTTATCTAAAGAGGCTTTAAGTTGAACTCAGCTATGTAAGCACCTATGTCTTTACCTGCACCATTTTCTAGAGGTAAAATAGATAATTGTTATGCTCAACACCATGTTAGCATTTGAACTGTGAATCACGTCGTGTTTGGAATTAATTGTTATAGCTTAACAGCGGAGTTGATAATCTTAAGTTATAGAGCACTGCTGTTCCCGCAAAAAATAAATAAATATAGCACTACTGTTTTTGGATTTGCTAATTACTAGGACTTGGATTCTGGAGCGATAAGAACTTGACAAATATACTGCCGGGGGCATCTTCATGTTTTATAACTGCAGTAATGAATTGTTAGTTAAAACCAACCATTTTTACCCTATGATTCACATGCTGTTTCGCTTGCTCATATGGATCAGCTATGAAACACCGATATGCCGTCACCTATACGGAGATACGAGTATGGGGACACGGGACACAACAATCTAGAAACAGCAATACGGCAACACGGCGAGTATATATGTGAATAATTAATAAAATGATATGTAATAAAGACAAAACATAATAGAGTGCATGAGATGAGATCAAAATACTGCCCCATTGGTTGCCTCCATGCCTCTTTTCAAGTCCTGAATGATCATCAATGCCTTCATCCTCATGGTGTATGCAAAATACTCCCTCTGCAAAGAAATATAAGAGCGTTTAGTTCAACGTGAAAAGTTGAAACCAGCAAAGAAGTTGGCTTTCTTCCATGCCACTCCCCGCAGAAGGCATCTCCCTAGCAGTAGCAGCAAAACAGCAACATCAGCAAACAATAGCAACTTAGCAAGCAGCCAAGTACCAAGCACATACGCATACGCCAGCGGCAAGCGCACGCGCACACACAGACGCGCCAGCAAGCAGCCAGCCAGCCACTCCAGGCGGCGGCAGCAGCGGCGGAATCAATTATCTCGCTCGAGGCGGCGGCGAGGCGAGTCGACAGGTCGGTGAGGCGATTCTAGGCGGCGGCGGCGAGCCACTCCAGGTGGCGGCAGCGGTGGCGGAATCAATTACCTCACTCGAGGCGGCGGCGAGGCAAGTCGACAGGTCGGTGAGGCGACTCCATGCGGCGGCAAGGCGAGTCGATAGGTCGGTGAGGCGACTCCAGGCGGCGGCGGGTCGATCCAAAGCTTCCTCGTGCGATCAAACAGAGAGCGAGAGAGAAAATGTTAGGGTTATTCATGGCTCGTGGGCTTCTATTGGGCTTGGGGCTGCGCTTAACGTCCTCGCCGTATCAAGCCGTATCCTGTGTATTGGCGTCAAATCTGGGTGTATCGGTGCTTCAAAGTGGATCAGTTGCCAACTGATACTCCAAATATGCCAAAGTTATCAACTAAAAGTTGCAGTTTTTAGTCTGTTTTACTCAATACTTGTTAATTCTGTTCTGTTACTTGGAACGGAATGTTTCGGCACCGGAGCATTCCGGTGTTCCGTTCTGGCTTTTCATAATTCATATGCATCCCATTTGTATACACATACATGATGCACACAATATAAAAGGAAGAGGAAAATAAATAAAATAAGGTGACAAAATGGACTAGTGGATGGCCTGGCCTTTGTATTAACCTAGTGCATGCGGACCCATTGTAAGAGCAAGAAGCCCACCGGTCAAATCTCTGCAATGAAGTATGGGCCCATTACCTCCTCCTCGCTGTCGCTACCATGTAGGATAGTACCACCTCGCTGAGGAAACCAAGATGCGGTGCGGCTGATGCCTTTATAAGAAACTAGAGTAGTGTAGAGGGTGGTACTGGTACGACTGGAATGGAAATGTTTAACCTGAACCTTATGTTTCAGCCTGAGCCGCTGGAATCTTGTCTGGTATGGAATGCCAGCTTGTGCATACCATTTTGTGTTTGTCAAAAAAAGGGAATTAATAAGTTTATTTTTCCTTGCTCATTGATACTCTAAACATTCTCAAGTTATCTACTGTTTGCAGTTAGAACAAGGACAAAGTGGTGGGGCAATCATGGCTTCTAATTCTTCGGATAGGTCTGACAGGTCCGACAAACCCTTGGACCAAAAGGTATTTTTTCTTTTCCTTTTTCTTGTATATTGTTGTGTTTCTTGCCTTTTTATGTTATTAATTTCTTGTAATATTTTCCATACAATAGACATTGCGTCGTCTTGCTCAAAATCGTGAGGCTGCAAGGAAAAGTCGACTGAGGAAGAAGGTAATCACTATAAATCTTGCCCATATTTTTCATTGCTCTCTTATGTTCAGAATTTTCTTTTTCTACTCAACCTAATTTAGTAATTTAACCTGATTCACGGTAGATCTGTAATTTGAGAGTATGCTTGTAAAGGAAAGGTAGAAGTTCTGCTTAAAGAATTAAGGAGTTCAGAGTTTCTGGGCAGAATTGTTTGTAGTTGTGTTGAAACAGGAAAAGGAAAGGAAACTCCCCTACCCTCCTGCGAGCGACTGGGAGGCAAACCCTAGCGCCGCCGCCGGGGCTCCCCCTCCTCCCTTGCCGCTGCCAGAGGGTGCGGCCGGGTGAAGCCCCGTCGGCGCGAGCGGCGGGGAGTTCATATCCTCGCTCGGAGGATTCTGCGTGGGCCGGGTCATCCAAGCCTAGATGCGGCGCTTCGCGTTGGGCGCGGCAGCACGGCGGCGTGCCGGTGTAGATTGGCGCCGGTGCTGGGGCGGCGGTGTGACGGACGATGCAGAGGTAGTGCCTCTTGGGGCCTGAGACGGTGGTGGCAGCGGGATGCAGCGGCGCGGCCAGATCCGGCCTCAAGTGGTGTGGGCCGTGGGCAGCGGGGGTCGCGGGCTGCCGCACCTGCCGTGGCTATATGCTGGTGGGGGTGGCGGCGCGACAATGGTGGCGACCTCTCCCTCCTATGCTTGTTTGGCTGGGAGCGGCCGCCGGTGGCGACCTTGTTGGCTGCTGTTGTGGCCCAGCGCGTGGCGTTGACGGCAGGCCGGTGGTGGCAGGGGCGACCCGGGAAGGGAGGCAGGGGGCCTCCTGGCCGTGCCAACGCCGAGATCTGGAGAAGCCAGATGGGTCGTGTAAATGGCCCTTGTCCCCGGTGGAACGACGGGGTGGCTTTGACAAGGCCGATGGCCGGTGACGACCCTCCTCTGCTTGGCCACCTTTCGGCCAAGAGGGTTCATATTTGGGCCAAGGAGGGGCCTTTTGCCCTTCACCGGTCGTCGGCGTCCTTGTGCCGTGGTGGTGGTCGAGGGGTGGTCTGGGTTCCCGAGGCGGCGGCCTTGGTGGTGGGAGTCGCGGTGCTCGTGGGCAAGGCTCTCGCTTAGGCGTGGGCTGGCGGCCATGGTCGTTTGGGCGGTGCGGCGGCCGGTGATTTGGCGATCAGCGGCGTTTCGAAGGTGGAGCGTGAGTGCCGGAGGGTAATCCCTGTCTGGCTTTGGTCGGGCTGTCGGCAGTGTCGTTCATGGGCGTCGTCCTTCCTGAAGGCGCCGTCGTGGCTACTCTCCTCCTTCGGATTGCTCTGGGTGAAAACCATGATTCTTTGGATCGGGCCTTGGCGGCATTCCGGTGCCGTTCCCTGCCTGAAGGCGCCGTCTTGGAGGCCGCTCTTCGTCGGATACAGCTTCGTCTCTTCGTGACACCTCAGACATGGGAGGAGATCTCCGACGACCTCAAGCAGGGCTCTTATTGCACATTTGTCGTTGGCTTCGCGTTGGTTGAGGTGGTGTGGCTGTCCGTTTGCCTGTTGTATCCAGCCTTGGGTATGTGTTGTGTGTGTGGTTTCGAGTAGTACGTTGCTTTATATATAAAGCGGGGCGAGAGCCTTTTCGGTTGTGTTGAAACTGAGCTGTTTGTAGTTGTGTTGATGAACTCAACGGCATGTTTCTTTACTGTAGTTCTATATGCATAATGGCTCCGTTTATTTGTTCGGTCATAATTTTCTTCATGTGTTTCAGTATACAAGACTTGAATAAATTCTTAGTTATCTGTGCATAGAGGCAGTTGAATTATATCATCTAACTGAATTCTCCATGCACGAGCATTTGTGTGATACTAGTATTTATGGTTTCCACTGAATAGTGAATACTGGATTGTTCATTTGTTCGGAATCACTGATAATGTTTCTGTTTGTTCGAAGTCATATGTGCAACAGCTAGAAAGCAGCAAGCTGAAGCTTGCACAACTAGAGCAGGAGCTCCAGAAAGCTCGCCAGCAGGTAAATCTTTATTGGCTGAATGTTGGTCGTGATATCTTGTTGCAGTAGAGTATGCTTTTGCTGTTATTAATGCTCGTGCTGGATATTTATTTGCAGGGAATCTTCATTTCTAGCTCCGGAGACCAAACCCATGCCATGAGTGGAAATGGTATTTTCTTCTCCAAATTTCTGTGTGCCATAAATTTTGGCAGCATCATCCTTTTGTTACATATAATGTTCAATTGTATTGTGTTATCAATCTATGTTAGAGGTTCATCCGAACAGTAAACTTATCTTTGCAGGAGCAATGACTTTCGACCTAGAATACACTAGATGGCTTGAGGACCAAAACAAGCAAATCAATGAGTTGAGGACTGCAGTTAACGCTCATGCAAGTGACAGTGACCTGCGCCTGATCGTAGATGGGATAATGGGGCATTATGATGAAATATTTAAGGTCAAAGGTGTAGCTGCCAAAGCTGATGTGTTCCATATACTGTCAGGCATGTGGAAGACGCCTGCCGAAAGGTGCTTCCTGTGGCTTGGGGGTTTCCGTCCATCCGAGCTCTTAAAGGTGAGTGAAGTATTAAATCTCAAGAGTTTGTTGTTAGTTCAATTTCCCTTGCTGGTCCTGTAAGCTGATTGCTCAATGCGGTATGAAATTTCAGCTGCTGGTGAATCATCTGGAGCCGCTAACCGAGCAGCAGATGTTGGGATTGACCAACCTCCAGCAATCTTCCCAGCAGGCAGAGGATGCACTGTCACAAGGAATGGAAGCATTGCAGCAATCACTGGCAGAGACTTTGGCTGGATCTCTGGGTTCCTCCTCTGGTTCTTCAGGGAATGTTGCAAACTACATGGGTCAGATGGCCATGGCCATGGGCAAGCTTGGAACGCTCGAGAACTTTCTTCGCCAGGCAGGCCTCTTTCCTTGCATCTTCCAGTCTTGAACCTGTGACATTTCAGCATATTTGCTGTCATGAAATGAGCTGCTCACTTTCATCAGTTTGGTTCATTTGATAACTTTCTTTCGTTTGTATCTACTAGGCTGACAACCTGCGACAGCAGACCTTGCATCAGATGCAGCGAATCCTGACGATCCGTCAGGCCTCCCGTGCTCTCCTAGCTATACATGACTACTTCTCGCGTTTGCGTGCGCTGAGCTCTCTGTGGCTTGCTAGGCCCAGGGAATAACCAAGGATCATTGCGCGCTGGATTTCCCCCAAGCTGATGTGTATAACGCCGGGGGTGCTCTTCATATTGCTGCAGATAATTTGGGTATTCGAGCTTTTCTTCTTGTATAATTATGTGTAGCTGCTTTTTGGGTCCAGGGTTTGTACTCAGGTGGTATACAAGTAGGTGGGGGGAGCCTGTAAGTTACAATGGTTGTAGAACTGTATTGGGAATAAAAATTAGATAAGTCAGGACGAGTTCTAATTAAGTCGTGTCACAGAACTGTAGTGGCTGGAAAATCGGTGCTCCGTGTATTTTAGCTGTTGTCCCTGTGGTGGTTGAACATGGTGAATACATATGAACTTGTTCCATTTGGTTGCTTAATCCTGTACTTGTAATGAGACGATGACACTGTATGGATCCATATGCTACTTGTCGCAGTCTGGAGAGCGTCTGTAGACGAAGCAGCAGGTAAATCCCATGGTATGTAGGACGCATGTCGCTGATTATGTACGTCTTTTTTTCTTTCTTTTATCCTTTTTGAGATGTCAATCAGTTTCAGCCCTTCTTTTTATCTGAGCTAGAGCTTTGCAGAAAATCGTAGAGTGAATGGCAAGAGGCTGCAGAAGGTGATTAATTATTACACTGTTACCGGCTTTGCAAAAAAGAAAAAGCTGTAACATGAAAATGGTTTTGCAGTAGGAACCAACAGCGAGAAAATATTGTCCCTCCTGAGATTACTAGTAGCGCTAGCGCAGGTGCAACACACAAAAGTTGACCAATTGAGATGCAGGGCATACAAATGAAAAATAGATGTTCCAATAAATTGGATACACAACGCTGTGATATTCCTCAAACTGTAATTTTAAGTGACACACCATTGTGATCATGTTGCTGCGCAGAGACAATAACATATCTTGTCTCATCCATTCGGTGTCCCTGGTAAGTGGTAAGTTGCACCGTGTTCATTCCGTGGAGATGCAATCCTACAATGGTCTTAATATCATAGTGCAAGGAATGGACAATTAAAAGCGGAGAAGGTCAAGGAATAGTTAAAATCAATGGATAGATAGATGAGGTTGCTCACCGAAATGCTTACCCGGCAAATGGCCCTGATACGGTACTAGGAAAATTTCCGACGCTTGATGACGTGCTACTGATACTTTTTTTTTTTTAAACGGAGGCAAAGATTGCCTCATCTATTAATTAAACAGAAGAGAATTGCCCAGTTAATTATGGAAAACCGGGAAAAACCCGGAACAACAAGGGCCAAGCCCACTCCCATAGACCGAAACACACAGGGCAAAGCCCACCCTAATCGACGACAAGTCGACTTGTGGTCAGACAACGCAGTTCCGACTTTGACGGATAACTCAGAAGAACAAAACCAGGCATGGCTGGCGCCACGGAAGATCGCCGAATGGGCCACCTACAGCCAGTCATCGTACACCACAGGGCCCCGCTGCCGCAGCTTCGACTCCACAGCAACAAGCAAACCGAGGCAAAACCGTGGACACGCCGGAGAAGAGCCGACTACCGCAACCATTGCCGCGTCGCCGACATCGCTCCCACCATCATCGTTGCCACAAAAGTCTGGTCGCCACAGTGATTCTCTCGGGGCTGCCGCCCCGACATCCACCGCTCCGTCGCGCCCAGCGCTACTGATACTTAGAACTCACACTTGGATGACTACGAAATGAGAAACAAATATCTCATAACTATCAATGGCATTGAGCCAATATTCTAAAGTAAAATCTTAACAACAAAAGATTTTCTTAGAGCATCTCCAAGGTAAAACCTCAAGTTTGGCCCTCCCATTTGTGTACAGACATGTCCACAGACGACAGGGGCAAACCCTCATTTGTCAGCTTGGGCAATTGTGCCCTCCATTTTCCTCTCCCCATTTTTTGCCATTTTCATTTGTCGAATCCCTGAAGTCTAGAAGATGCTCCTCTGCCTTCTTCGTTTCTTCTAGGATGCTCGTCATTATAATCACCACATCGCAATCACCGTCGTCACCATTCGATGACGATGAACCCAAGAACTCCTTGTCACTAAACTCATCATCCAGAATACCAAACTCATGTCCGACGAATTCATCATGTGTCCCTACAAATGTGCAGCAAAAAAGGGTCAAAAAGCTGTTCGGGCATTTCCTCGAACATATGGTGGGTGAGGTGTATAAGGACATACTAGCACGTAGCTATATGATTGTATTTATGTTTTATAATATAAGTGTTACTACTACTTTAAGATGGCAAATTATTGTATATAAAGTTGTGGATGTAGTCGGTAGCTTGCCATAATATGAAATCATTCCGTAGTGCCACTCACCTGCATCGAGTATAGTTTATCCCATAGACCATTAAGCAAGACTGATAGTTGATATCCCGAGCTACATCTACCAGATAAGCAAGCATGCAAGTATTGGTAGTGCTACTTACAGAAAAAGCCGGGAGCAACACCATGCACCTTCAGTTTGAGAGCTTCTTCAGTACGGCCTCCTGGCCACTGCTCCTGGCCGTCGATCTGGGCGGATGCAGCGCGGAAGGCGCTGATACTGAGCAACCGCAGGACGATACAGCGGAGGGCCTGCTGCCACCCTCTCTCTCCACGACGGCTGGTATATCTTCCATGAGGAAATGGCGCGAGGCAAAGGCAACAGCGACGACAGGCGACGTGGATATTGCAAGCAGTGGAGCACCGGCCGCAGCGACCGCCAGATGGCGAGCTTCCGCGGGGGTGATTGCGATGTGACGTAGCCTGCGGCGCCGGCAAGCATATATAAACGACAGCATGGCGGCGGCGACTGATCGTGGGCACGACTCGGCGCGTGCGGTGGCCGGTGGTTCCCGCGCCCGAGATGGTTGCGTACAGGCGGGCGCTAGATGACGTCCCGAGGCCGCGGCTTCGGCGTCGTGGTCCGTGGAAGAAGCCCTGGGACGGCGACGCCACCGAGGCGGCGCATGGGCGTGCAGTGGCTCTGCTCACCTCACGGACGACGACGTCTGCAAGTCTGCATGTCACCCTTCCCTCCATCCGCACTAGGATCCACCCGCTACCCAAGCCAAGGGCCATGGAGGCCGGTCGCGGCCTAGCAGGGAGGACGAAGGGGCCATAGAGTCCCCGGACCGGAGTCACCCTCTCATGCCCCATGTCTTCCTACAACAGGCGAGGCCGCTAGGCGTCGCTCCAGCCTTCCCGCGTCTGTCGCCGATCGGCTCTCCCACGGCAACATTCGCGTAGTTTCCTCGTCCCATAGCTCCACATGCTCCTGCGTCCTGGCACGTTAGCCGGCAACGCGGTATGCTTCTCAAAAGGAAGACCCGTATCCTGAGCAGCACCTGAAAGCTGAAGCTCATCTTTAATCTTCATCGTGCCGGTCATCTCGTACGCCGGCGGCGACTCCATACTGGGCGTCGGCGCCACCACGTACGTTCAACCTGAACTTCCGGAGAAGGCTGCTGCGACCGTCTTCATCTGCATGTAGGCCATCTCCTTCACGAGGCACGCACGCGGCCTGGCTGTCGCACCTACTGATGCTGATACAGCACCAGCAGCGGACTGAACAAGTGCAGTTCAGTTATTCAGTTAACCGAACTGCAACCGTGTGTGATTCGGCCCTTGGGGTCAGTGCGTGCGTGTGTGGGCCGGAGGCCATGCATGTAAGGGTAGCCCATGGGGGCCAGCTACTTATGCACGAGACACCGATCAGATCGGCAGCGAGTGATGAATGATTATTTCCTTTCCCTTCCTCCAAGTCTCTCCTCCTCACCTACTCTAGTTCTCTCCCTTTCACCCAATTCCCAGATCGAGATCCAGGGCATTACAATTTGGTAATCAGAGCCTCTCCAAAAAAATTTCCTCCACCATTCGCCGCCGCCGCTGCTCGCCGCATCCTCCAGATCGAGCGGTAACATCCACCGAGCTAGGTGCGAGCCGCTCCGGCGAGCTCGCTCGAAATCCTACTCGGGGTTCGCCTCGATCCGGAGCGCGACCACGGCGCCGTCCAAACCTTCGGCGCAGACCTGCCGCGTGCTGGACGCGATGACGGAGACCACAGACAAGATGCAGAGTCTCCTCGAGACCATCATCCGCCGCCTCGACGCCAACCAGAAAACCACCAACGAGCGCCACCAAGCGCAGGTCGCCTACAACGACCAAGTCTCCACCGAGCTCAACCACCTGGCAAAACAAATCGATCTGACGCAGGCTGATGTGGATGAGGCTCGCAAGTCTCCCCCGCCACTCGATCCCGCCGCGGCAAGCAACCCCGGTGCATTGGCGCCCGGGACGACGACGACGACCTCAGGCTCCTCCCACCACGCGCCACTGCCTCCGCCCCCGGCATCCCGCCCGCCTCCACCACCACCGCTCTACACGGAGACCACCCCTGCTGCTGGGGGGGGGGGGGGGGGGGGGGGGGGGGGGGGGGGGGGGCACTACACCAAGCCGCCCAAGCACGATTTCCCCCGCTTCGACGGCGACGCATCGCGCATCTGGCTGGAGCGGTGCCTCTCTTACTTCGAGCTCTACAGGGTGCCTCAGCACAACTGGGTCACCACCGCTGGCCTGTACATGGATGGGCTCGCGGCGATGTGGCTGCAGGCATATAGACAGACGCATCCTGTTTTGTCTTGGCCTGCATTCAGAGCAGCGGTGGAAGCAGAGTTCGGACCTGAAGAATTCGAAGCCCAGATGCATCAGTTAGTTCAGCTGCGTCAGACAGGGAGTGTGCAGGAGTACCGTCAGCAATTTGAGACCTCCATGTACCATCTACTGTCTCTGGATCCAACCTTGAGCACGCAATTCTTCATCTCCCAGTTCCTCCTCGGCCTGAAGGATGAATTGCGATTGGGCGTCCGTTTACAGGCCCCAACAAGCATCACTCGAGCCGCTGTGTTCGCAAGGATTCAGGAAGAAGAACTGGAAAAACAACGGCTGCCGCGCCCGCGCATCGTTCTAGTGGGCAGACCACCTCCTGCAGCACCAGCTCCCAACCAGGTGCGTGCAACGCCTCCACCGCGACCGGGCGGCGATGAGTATGCCCGCGAGCGGCAGCTACGGGAATTCCGTCGAGCCAACGGGCTCTGCTTTCGCTGTGGTGACAAGTATTCCTGAGAACATCAGTGCAAGCGCACCGGACAAATCCTGATGATCGAGGTGGGCGATTTCGGCGAGATTCTCTCGGATGACACCGTGCACGCGCTGCAGTTGCTGGATGCGCCTGTCGTCCTGGAGCCGGAATGCTGTTCCTTATCACAGCATGCGGTTTCCGGCGAGGACGCACCATCCACCATTCGTCTTCGCGCACAAGTTGGTGATCAAGTTATGCTGCTTTTGGTGGACTCTGGTAGCTCTCATAGCTTTGTCAGTGAGACGTTCGTTCAGCGCATAGCAGTCGAAACACAAGCACTTCCGTCAGTATCTGTTTGGGTCGCAAATGGCCAACGCCTGCTCTGTAACAAGTTGGTGAAGCAGTTAGCGTGGCAAGTTCCCGGGCACACCTTCCACACCGATCTCAGGGTGCTGCCGTTGAGCGCGTACGATGCAGTATTGGGCATGGACTGGCTATCCGCCCACAGCCCGATGAACTGTCACTAGAAACTGAAGCGGATCTCCTTCGAAACAGAAGGCAAGACGGTGCAGCTACAAGGGGTTCGCACCACAGATCTCTCTCCTGCGGCTGAGCTGGATGCCTATGAACTCCACCGGATGGAAGTTGCCAACGACATCTGGACTGCCGCACTCGTTACTGTCGAACCTTCAGCTAAAGAGAACACTGAGCCAATACCCCCCAACATTCAGAAAGTGCTATCTGAATATCAAGATGTGTTCGCAGAACCAATGGCGCTACCTCCTCATCGTCAGTATGACCACGGCATTCATCTAGAGCCGGGCACCACGCCCATCAACACCAAGCCATATCGTTACTCGCCAGCGCAAAAGGATGAGATCGAGAAGCAAGTGCACGAGATGCTGCAGTCGGGTGTCATTGCTCACAGCATGAGTCCGTACGCCGCCCCGGTCCTGCTGGTGAAGAAAAAGGACGGGAGCTGGCGCTTCTGTGTCGATTTTCGACGCCTGAATTCGGCCACCGGGAAGAACAAATTTCCACTGCCAATTGTGGACGAACTTCTGGACGAGCTCGCGGGAGCGCAATACTTTTCCAAGATTGATCTATGCGCGGGGTATCACCAGATTCGTATGCGCGAGGAAGATGAAGCAAAAACTGCTTTCAAAACCCACCACGGGCACTACCACTTCAGGGTGATGCCGTTTGGCCTTTGCAACGTGCCAGCCACCTTCCAATGCCTTATGAACAACATATTTGGTCGCTATGTCCGTAAGTTCATCATCATTTTCCTTGATGACATATTGGTCTTCAGTATTGACCTGCAGGAACATGAACAACATCTGCGCCTCACGCTCGAGCTGCTCCACGAGCACCAACTGTTCGCCAAGGCGTCAAAGTGTTCGTTCGCCCAAAAGAGCATTGAGTACCTAGGACACATCATCTCCAGGGACGGCGTCGCCACCGATACAAGCAAGACGAGCGCCATGCAAGCCTGGCCCGTGCCCTCCACACCAATAGAACTGCGGGGCTTCCTCGGCCTCATCGGCTACTACCGCAAGTTCATCCCGCACTACGGCATCATCGCGAAGCCCCTCACCCAGCTCCTGACCAAGAAGGGATTCGAGTGGAGTGACAAGGCCCAGCAGGCGTTCGACATGCTCAAACAAGCCATGGTGAGTGTGACGACCCCGGCTTAATCGTGCACTAATCATACACGCAAATGCACACGATCAAGCCTAAGGACTCACTTGAAGATATCACAACACAACTCTAAAACATAAATAAAGTCATACAAGCTTTATATTACAAGCCAGGGGCCTCGAGGGCTCGAATACATAGCTCGATGGCATACAAGTGTCAGCGGAAGCATCAGATATCTGGGTACAGATATAATAGAGTTACAGATAGGCCTTTAAGAAGGCGGGGTAAAATAAAACACTACGATCGAAAGGCGTAGGCCTCCTGCCTAGGACCCTCCGAACCTACTCCTGGTCGTCGGTCGGCTCCTCGTAGTAGTACTCGCCGGGAGGGTAGTAGTAGTAGTAGCCGTCGGCGGGGACAACTGGCTCAGGGGCTCCGTCATCTGGTTGCAACGAATGGATATGGGGAGAAAAAGAAAGCAAAGCAAACATGAGTACTCATCCGAAGTACTCAGCAAGCAAGGATCTACACTACATATGCAACATTATCAAAGGAGGCTGTATATGTGGACTGGGCTGCAGAAATGCCAGAATAGAGAGATAGAGCCTAGTCCTATCGAAGACTAGCATCTTCATCATCTTCAGCGGTCTTGCAACATTAGAAGAGTGCATAATAACATAATTGAAAGTGCGTTATATCGACTAGAGGGGGGGTGAATAGGCGATTTTTACAAATTCGTCACTGAGGAATTTCACGGTGAGGAAATTCCTAAGTAACGAACTACTTAGCAGCGGAATAAGTACTCAGATGCAAACATAACATGGCATAAGAACAGTCATCATGATGAAATGAAATAGGCACAAAGTACAGGTAGCGTGAAACACAGGATAAGCAGGCTGAGGACTATGTGACTGAAGAAATAGGATTGAGGAAATTGAGAAAGTCTTCAGTCAAAGTCTTCACACAGTAACGATCAAGTAAATCAACACATGAATGAGGAAATGAAAGAGTTGAGGAAATAGAACCAGTAGCTCGGTGAAGACAATGATTTGGTAGACCAGTTTCAACTGCTGTGACAGCTGTACGTCTGGTTGGAGCGGCTAGGTATTTAAACCTGAGGACACACAGTCCTCACCGTATTCTCCTTGAGCTAAGGTCACACAGACCTCGCCCAATCACTCATGGTAAGTCTTCACAGGTGACTTCCAAACCTTCACAGACTCGGTCACTCGGCGATCCACAATTCCTCTTGGATACTCTAGACCATGACGCCTAACCGTCTGGAGGATGCACAGTCCTCAAAGGTAACAAGCGTCGGTTCCACACAGGAACAATCTCTTCAGTGATGCTCAATCACTTTGGGTTTGTAGGTGTTTGGGTTTTTTCCTCACTTGATGATTTTCGCTCAAAGTCCTCGGAGGATGGGATGCTCTAAATGACAAGTGTCAATCTATCTCTCGGAGCAGCCAACCAGCTAGTGGTTGTAGGGGGCGGCTATTTATAGCCTAGGGAGCAGCCCGACATGATAAGACATAAATGCCCTTCAATGATATGACCGTTAGGTGGGTAGATATTTTGGGACAGCTGGCGCGTAGCACAACAACGGTCGGAAATTTGAGTATCAAATTCCTCAGGGCTATCATGTTCCTCACTTGTAGGCAATCCGCACTGGCGAATTCCTAACTCCTCAGTCAGAACAAATTCCTCAGAGAACAGAAGAACTTCGTCTCTGTCACTGAAGAAATTGACTGAACTGTATGAGATTTTCAATGGCTTCACTCTAAAGGATTGGGTAGGTGTAGGATTTTGAGATGAGCATCACTTGGAAACTTTTCCTTAGTTTTACCTCGACCCCCTTTAACAGTACGGTGTTTCCTATGACTCAAGAAGAAGAACATGAAACTACGAAAACAAAAGTCTTCACGCTTCATAATCCTCGCATGAATATCAAGTCTTCAAGGTCACACCAATTTCTTCACTTTCAAAGTCTTCAAGAAAACCAAAGTCTTCAGTTGAAGACATTCATTTTTAGGGGTCGACTTTCATCGTAAATAACAAACTCCTCATAGACTTATAGACCTATGTACACTCACAAACGCATTAGTCCCTTAACCTATAAGTCTTCAATACACCAAAATCACTAAGGGGCACTAGATGCACTTACAATCTCCCCCTTTTTGGTGATTGATGACAATATAGGTTAAGTTTTCAACGGGGATAAACATATGAAGTGTAAATACTGATATATGAAGTGTAAATACTGATAATGAGGAATTTGATTGCAAGATATAGAAGAACTCCCCCTGAAGATGTGCATATTTGAGGAATTTGCTTTGAATAGCAAAAGCACATTGTAGAGTAATATCATGGAGATCTCCTCCTATATCTTGTAATTCATACACGCATTTAACATATGATATGAAGAATTTGAAATGCATGATGAAATATGGTGTCTGACGAAATTCAGCATGCGTGCATTAAGGTACTTGAGGAAATAAGCATGCAGAAAGCAGTTCAAAAGTATCAGACCACCATAGGACTTAAGTTTACAACTCATCAGAGCAAACACCTCAGAAAAGCAAGAGTTGTAACTTAACAGAAATATAGCCCATATATAAGACCCGCTTGAAGACTAACTCAAATTTCTCCCCCTTTGTCATCGAATGACCAAAAGGGACGAAAAATGAGGACTAACGCCCCTGAAGAATATCATCATGATGTCGATGGAGGAGCGCCAGCGTTGTTGGGGTCGTCCGTTGAGGTAGGGCCTGCCGCGGTGTCGTTCAAGTCTTCAGCTTCATCCGTCTCGCGCGATGAAGAATATGAACTGGCAACAAGCTGAGGAACTTTGACCTTCTTGAACTTCTTCGAAGGTGGCTGAGACCAGTCAAAGTCCTGTTGGAATCCCATCTCCTTGAGTTCTTCAGCACTATGAAGATTAGACAGAATAGCCCAAGTGCGGTCAAAGACTTCATGCAAGTAGTAGTGATTCTTCTTCACAGTATTTTGAGTGACTGTCATGTTCTGAAGAATTGCACCAAACTGACTCTTAACCCACTTGTGATTTCGATCAACTTTCTGATGAAGACTAAGGAGAAGTTCATGATCAGTCATCACACGCGGAGCTGTGGCTTGAGGATTTTGTTCTGAAGCTTTGGCGGCAGAATCTTGTGTTGCAGAGTCATCATTGGTGGAATATGAAGTAGCTTTGCGAAACTGTCCATCCAATGGACGAGTTCCTTCATCAATAACTGCAGCCTTGCCCTTCTCGTCAGCTGAGGAAATAGTCCATTTGAGGACTTCAATAGGGGGCAAATAGCTGAGATGATTTTGAAAGTCAGCCTTATAATGAATTGAAGACCTTGATCTGATGAACCTCATGATCCAGGGAGCATAAGGCTTCAACTCAAAAGGTGACAGAGCAGCATTGACCAAAGTCCTCATGAAGAAATCGTGGTAGTTGATAGGTATACCATGAATGATATTGAACAGCAGATTCTTCATAATGCCAACAACCTCTTCATCATTAGAGTTGTGGCCCTTGATTGGACTGAGGGTTTTGGTCAATATGCGATAAACTGTCCTTGGCACATAGATCAATTCCTTGACAAGGAATTTGGTCCTTGGAGCTTGGCCTGGCTTCAAAGGCTTCATCAGCACTTGCATCAGATGATCGGATAGTTCAGGTTCAACATAGAGAAGCCTTGCACCTTCAGTGGGAGGACTGACTGGGACGGCATGAAGCAATTCAGAGGCCGGTGCTTTGAAATGAGTATTATCGGTCATCCAGTCCAATACCCATGAATTGACATCATCAACATTTCCAGTAATGTGCAGCGTGGCGAAGAATTGAAGAATGAGTTCTTCATTCCAATCGCAGATGTCGGTGCAGAAGTTGAGTAACCCAGCGTCATGAAGAACACTGAGGACTGGGGTGAAGCGGGGCAGCGATTCCATATCCACATGAGGAATTTGCTCATGTTCAAAGATCTTGTCCTTATCAAACAACAGTGAGGAATAGAAGTTCATCTGGCTAGCAGTCCAGAAGCGCTTGCGACGAAGTCGAGCAGAGTCATAGGGATTGTAGTCAGTGAAGAATATGTGCTCATTGAAGAAATCTTCAGCATTGAACTTCTGCTTCTTGGAGTGAGGGTTCTGTGGCTTGGGCTGAAGATTAATAGTTGAAGTCTTCACAGCCTCTTGAGGTATAGCCACTGGAGCCACAGGCTGAGGAATTTCAGGAGCAAAGGCATCAGCAGCTGCCTTGGCCTCCATTTCTTCAGAAACATGTACATCAGCACTAGTGGCTGGAACTTCTTCAGGAATAGAATGAAGTGAAGCTTGACGTTCATCAGAGCCCGTATGAATTTCTTCAGTTGGCACAGGGAACTGAGGAACTTGTTGCAGTGGAGTCATCAGTGGTGAATTGGGGTGATGACTTTCCCAGTAGTCATCATTCAGAATTGGTGTAGTACACCCAATGTCCACATCTTCATCTTCATCATCAATTTCCTCAACACCTGCTTCTTCAGTTGTGAACTGAGGCATGGGCGATGATACCAGCGGAGTTGAAGTGATATTGTCCACATCAATTTCTTCATCTAACTGTTCTGTCGAAGCAGCAGAAGGATCTTCTTCATCAGATTCACTTGGAATTGCATATTCCTCACCAAAGGGAATAATCTCCTTTGATGGCATGCTTGATATTGGAACAACATCTATAGGATTTGTATAAGAGCTTGTCAAAGTCTTCACTTTCTTTGGAGCTGAAGACTCTGAGGAGGTAGATGCTTTCCTTTTCTTCACAGCTGCTCGCTCCGCAGCCTTGGTTTTCTTCGCTTCTGATGCAGAAGGAAGGTTGATACTTTTCATCTGTGATGACTTTGCAGGAGGAGCAGATGAAATTGGTTCAGTTTCTTCAGGCACAACATTGGAGGTTGCCCTGGCATTTTCTTCAGAGACTGGAATTTCTTCATCAGCCCTGGAATTATCAGTTTCATCAGCAGTCTGATTTTCATCAGCTGCACTAGCAGTTTCTTCAACAGGATGAACAGAAGCATCAGCCTGAGGAATTTGTTGTTGCGATGGTGCTGCAACACTCAGCATGAGGGTCTTGGAGAGTTTGACGAATCTGACTTTGGCACCGAGCCAATCTGCATGGTAGGTGTCAAATTCATCACTGAGGTTTTTGATCTCCTTCTGCATGTTTACAAGTTCTTCAGGAGTCATATTCAGAACATTTTTCTTCAGAAAGCGCTCCTTCTTGTATTGAGCTTTCTTGACTTGCCTGGCCTTCTCAAATTTCCATTTTTCTTCGGCTATGAAGGCCGTCAACATGTGGCTCTGGCCAGGAGTGAGGTTTAATTCAGGTAAAGGTGTATTTGGATCCTTGTGCCATAGATCGATGAAATCAAGGATCTTCCTTGGATCCAGCATGAGGGGCACATCACTGCCTTTGGCACTAGCGGCCCTTTGTTGTCGATCTCTGATGATCTCAGCTAATTCTTCATCATCAGCTTTGTCTTCGCTTGACGGAACCTGAAAGGCGACCTGCTTCTTGTGAGGACTTGGCCTTGTGCCTCGTCCAGCAGTGGCCTTTTTCTTCATCAAGGTTGGAGCTGTTGAAGACTGCGGTGGAGCTGAGGAACTTGCAGAGACTCCTGAAGCAATTGAGATTCCAGTAGTCCTTTGGCATGTGGCAAGATGCACAAGTGCTGAGGACTTTGCAGGAGCAGCTGAGGATTTTGCAACTGAGGGAGTTGGAGCTGCTTTTGAAGGAGTTGCTTGAGGATCAGGCCATAAGGGCTTTGAAGAACCTGGCCATGAGGGCATTGCAGCTGAGGATCTTGTCTTGACAGCTAGTTTCTTTGTCATAGCCTTCTTAGGCTTGCTAGCAGAGGCCTCAACAGCGGCAGTAGCTGAGTCTTCGTTGAATTTCTTCACTGCCTCTTTAGCCATTTTGGCCAGCTTGGCTTGACGCTTAGCCCACTCCTGAGGAAATTCCTCACCTCTTCTGATGCTTGTGGGATCAGCTTCTTGGCCTGGAGCTAATGGAGGTCTTGGACATGGAGGGTTGACAGCGAATTTCTTCATGTACTTTGGAGTCACATATCGATACTCCCTCCATTCTCTTGCCCATCTCCTCTCAATCTTCTGAATGCGCACTTTGCGCTGATTTTTGTTCTCCTTGCCATGAGTTGCTTCATCAGGAGCACAATATTCATCATAGATGTCATCAGGGATCTCAAAAGCAGTATTTGTCTCTGGCCTCTTTCCTTCTTTCTGAGGTCTTTTACCATCAGCCATCTTCTTCACTTGAGGATTTTGAACAATCGAATTTTCTGACGAGGTATGCAATTTTTCTTCAAGGAACGCTGCAAATGAGTTAAGTTGATGAGAACCTAGTGATTCAGCAGTGGACATGTGTACCTATGAACAGAATATAGGTGCGAAGAATTTGGAGAGGTCATATGCGTTCTCAGAAGTTTTTCAAAAGTATCAAGTTTGAGGAATTTGACCAGGGGTGTCTTGAGGAATTTCACTAAGCGTTCTTTGACTTAGGTTCCAGAGTTGTATAGATTGAAAATCCACACAATTGAGTAATCTTGAAGAAAAACGTTGCTTAGAGAAACAGATCAAGATCAGAAGCAAGTTGGTGTTTAAGAACATGAAAGTTGAAGAATAAACACCTTTTGAAGATTTTGTGGAAATCATCAGAATCAACAAGGGCAGTAAAAATAGATTTTATTTACCTTTGACGAAGAACACGACGAACTGAGAGTAGCAGTGGAGAAGCTCGTCCGTTCAGATCTTCCACACCCTAACTTGGCGATGGAAAACAGCTACGGCGGCGGCGGAGTGAAGATTTCCGTGGCCGGCGTGAGTACGACGGCGACGAGGTCGAGGCAGTGAAGCTCTTCCTCACCGGCGATGATGGAGTGTAGCGGCGGCGCTAGGTCTGAGAGCTCGAGCGAGGGGAGTAAGATCGAGCGGGGTAAATGAGATCTGAGGAGGGCGAGGGGTATTTATAACCGAGGTGAAAAACCGCTCGTCCAAAGAAAATGGACGAACATGCCCTTGACCCTTCTCATCCTAACGAAATGTGTCACCCATGTACTATTAAGTGGAGATCATGTTAGATCATGGGTGAAAGGATAAATCTTATCGAGGGATATGGAACGGTTTGAGCGGCAAAAGCCAAAAATTCAGATAAGAATATTTTAATGTTTCGTTCGCAAATTCTTCAGCTGTCAAGGACACAGTGAAGACTTTGAATGGGTTTCAAATAGAATGCACATGAAGAATTTGTGAACAGACTGGGTTGAGTTTAGCATAGAGGGGGAACGGGTCCGATCACATTCACTTAGAAGAAAATCAACTTGAAGAATTAGCAATAAGTGAATGCTGTTGAGGACATGAAAAACTCTTGAATGTTCAGCTTGTTGGAATTCATGAGTGTTCAGCCTCTCAAGAATGTCAGCATGATCAAGTGACTTGTAGTCTCCACGTTCTTGAATCATCAGTGCCAGTGTATCGAATGAAGAATCGAGTGACCTCAGCAATTTCTTCACCACCTCATGGTCGGTGATGTCAGTGGCACCCAGTGCTTGAAGCTCGTTTGAAATGTCAGTGAGGCGATCAAAGGTTTGCTGGACATTCTCATTGTCGAGTCTTTTGAAGCGGTTGAAGAGATTGCGAAGAACGTCAACTCGAGAATCACGTTGAGTTGAGATTCCTTCGTTAACCTTGGACAGCCTGTCCCAGATAAGCTTTGCAGACTCCAAAGCACTCACTCTGCCGTACTGTCCTTTGCTCAGATGGCCACATATGATATTCTTCGCTTGAGAGTCGAGTTGCTTGAATCTCTTCACATCAGCAGCGTTCACAGAAGGAGTGACAGAGGGAACGCCATTTTCCACAACGTACCAGAGATCGTTGTCAATTGCCTCAAGATGCATGCGCATCTTATTCTTCCAGTAGGGGTAGTCCGTCCCATCAAAGGTAGGACACCCAGCCGAGACCTTGATCATGCCTGCAGTCGACATAACTAAAACTCCAGGTGGTTAAACCAAAATCACACAGAACAAGGGAGTACCTTGCTCTGATACCAATTGAAAGTGCGTTATATCGACTAGAGGGGGGGTGAATAGGCGATTTTTACAAATTCGTCACTGAGGAATTTCACGGTAAGGAAATTCCTAAGTAACGAACTACTTAGCAGCGGAATAAGTACTCAGATGCAAACATAACATGGCATAAGAACAGTCATCATGATGAAATGAAATAGGCACAGAGTACAGGTAGCGTGAAACACAGGATAAGCAGGCTGAGGACTATGTGACTGAAGAAATAGGATTGAGGAAATTGAGAAAGTCTTCAGTCAAAGTCTTCACACAGTAACGATCAAGTAAATCAACACATGAATGAGGAAATGAAAGAGTTGAGGAAATAGAACCAGTAGCTCGGTGAAGACAATGATTTGGTAGACCAGTTCCAACTGCTGTGACAGCTGTACGTCTGGTTGGAGCAGCTAGGTATTTAAACCTGAGGACACACAGTCCCGGACACACAGTCCTCATCGTATTCTCCTTGAGCTAAGGTCACACAGACCTCGCCCAATCACTCGTGGTAAGTCTTCACAGGTGACTTCCAAACCTTCACAGACTCGGTCACTCGGCGATCCACAATTCCTCTTAGATGCTCTAGACCATGACGCCTAACCGTCTGGAGGATGCACAGTCCTCAAAGGTAACAAGCGTCGGTTCCACACAGGAACAATCTCTTCAGTGATGCTCAATCACTTTGGGTTTGTAGGTGTTTGGGTTTTTTCCTCACTTGATGATTTTCGCTCAAAGTCCTCGGAGGATGGGATGCTCTAAATGACAAGTGTCAATCTATCTCTCGGAGCAGCCAACCAGCTAGTGGTTGTAGGGGGCGGCTATTTATAGCCTAGGGAGCAGCCCGACATGATAAGACATAAATGCCCTTCAATGATATGACCGTTAGGTGGGTAGATATTTTGGGACAGCTGGCGCATAGCACAGCAACGGTCGGAAATTTGAGTATCAAATTCCTCAGGGCTATCATGTTCCTCACTTGTAGGCAATCCGCACTGGCGAATTCCTAACTCCTCAGTCAGAACAAATTCCTCAGAGAACAGAAGAACTTTGTCTCTGTCACTGAAGAAATTGACTGAACTGTATGAGATTTTCAATGGCTTCACTCGAAAGGATTGGGTAGGTGTAGGATTTTGAGATGAGCATCACTTGGAAACTTTTCCTTAGTTTTACCTCGACCCCCTTTAACAGTACGGTGTTTCCTATGACTCAAGAAGAAGAAAATGAAACTACGAAAACAAAAGTCTTCACGCTTCATAATCCTCGCATGAATATCAAGTCTTCAAGGTCACACCAATTTCTTCACTTTCAAAGTCTTCAAGAAAACCAAAGTCTTCAGTTGAAGACATTCATTTTTAGGGGTCGACTTTCATCGTAAATAACAAACTCCTCATAGACTTATAGACCTATGTACACTCACAAACGCATTAGTCCCTTAACCTATAAGTCTTCAATACACCAAAATCACTAAGGGGCACTAGATGCACTTACAATAATGTAAAGTAGTAGTAGTGTTATCAACCTCGCCCAGAGATTCTTTCTCGACTCCCTGCGAGAAAGCAATCCCAGAGCCATACTATCCAGTTATCATCTCAAGTCACCAGTTCTAGTTGTACCGATTGGGATACAACTCCGAGTGTCCGTTACCGTAGGACAGGCTATCGATATATTGTTTCTTCCCTGCAGGGGTGCACCAACTTACCCACCATGCTCGCTTAACTCCAGCCGGACACACTTTTCTGGGTCATGCCCGGCCTCGGCCAAACGATACGCCGCAACCCGACCTAGGCTCTAAGGAGAGGTCAGCACGCCGGACTAACCTATGCCGCCAGGGGTCTTGGGCCTTCGCCCTGGGAACCCTGCACGTTGCGAGGACACTCCAAAAGCAGACCTAGCCCCCTTAATACAAGCGCAGGCTTAACCAGTCCAATCCAAAGCGGGCCGCTCCTCGCTGACATCTATAGAGCTCCGGCTGATGTATACGATGCAGAACGCCCATACTATGCCCACGTGATGGTTAGTGCTATCAGGCCAGAGGCCCCTCGGATCAAATATCCAAAGCGTTAGTGTGTTGGTAGTGCGGTAACGAGCAGAGACTCATGAAAGATGTGACCCCATCGCCCCGTCTCGAGGACTTGCGGCAAGGGCTAAGAATGCCCGGCCACGCCTCGTATTCATCTCTCGGGCACCGTCCAGGTCCACCCGACTCTCGCAAGACCGTCGGGAACTCAGGTCCACCTCTATGGGGTGGTACCGCCTGTCCCTCCATTCCTGCAGTATAAGTATCTCTCACGGGTACCCCTTAGGGCCGACCCGTCCTTATCCAGTTTAATCAGTATCAACAGTAATGTAAAGGCATCCGTGTGGCCACCACATCAAGAAGGAACCCGAGGCATCACCCTCGTTGGATTCCCACCTGATGTAAACATCAAGGTGAACTAAAGAGGCATCACCCTCGAGGTCCACACTTGAGCAGTTGCACGACGACATCGTTATCGGGGTGGTGTAGGAGGAATCACCCTCGCTGACCACGACCGATTAACTAACCTACAAGGCTATCATTAGAAGTGCTGACGAGGTATCACCCTCGGCACTCGATATTAACCCAGTAGTGTTGAGCAACTAAGGGGGGAAGTGATGTGCGGTGCTGGGGCCTGGTCTTCGATCCCGTTGATCGGGTCTCCTGTTAATCCAGTGGGGCAGTCGGGATAAGTGGGGTCTCTGATGGGTCTCTACCCAACCTATACTAAACAGTTTAGGATAAGCAGGTAGGTATCAATAGCAGGTTACAATAAACAGGCTATGCAGCAGAAATAGGATAACAGCAGCAGTAGTAATTTCTAATGCAAGCATAAGAGATAAGAGAATAGGCGATATCGATATGCTCAAAAGGGGGGTGCTTTCCTGGAAGCTCTGCGGCAAGGGTCTGGTCGTCAGGGGTGTAGTCGACCTCCGGAGCTGCGTCGGCCTCGGGGACTACGTCGGTGTCGGGGTCTAACAAGAGAGAAGAGGGGGAGGAAACAAATAAATACACATCAATAATGCAACACAGAGCATGCTATGCCTAGGATGCGGTGCAGGGTTGCCTAAAGATATGTCTAAGTCATTTTAGTTATTTTAGGATTAAGGTGGGATTTTTTAACCGGTGGATATGCACTATTCATATACCGGAATCGGGCTAAAAGTTACGGGTTCTCCTACGTAGGGGGTTCCGACATGGAAACAGACGACATGATCAGATTCGTCTCGTCGTTCTGATCAACTTTCTTGTATAAAGTTTTTCGATCCGAGCTACGGTTTAAATTATACGGATTTTAAAAGATTTAAACAGTTTTCTGAATTTATTTTAAATTAACAGAAACTAATTATGACATCAGCATGACGTGGGGATGACATCAGCAGTCAACAGCCGCACTGACCAGGTCAAACCTGACCAGTGGGCCCCACTGGTCAGTGACTGAGCTAATTAATCAGGAATAAATTTAACTAAATGACTTATTTAGCATGTGGGCCCTACTGTCAGTGGCTGAACTAATCAGTGTTTTAATTAACTCAGTGCAATTAGTCTCTAATTAAGTTTCAGACATGGGGGACCCACATGGCAGTGTCAGCAGGGAACAGTGTCCCACGTTGACCGAAGTCAACGTGGTCAAACAGACGACGGGGCCCACAGGCAGTGTCTCAGGGTGGGCCCCACGCTTGGCCATGTCGGACGCTGGCGCCGGAGAAAGCTCCGGCGAGCCCGTACGCGACGGCGCAACTCCGGTGGCCTCGGAATTCCTTTGTAGTGTGTCAAATCGGGCGTTTCTGGCGGCGTTCGAAAGCTTGCAAGGTCGCGCGTCTCGTGGTGGCACTGGCCGGAGCTGAGGTCGCCTGAAACGAGGCAGGCGATGAGGTCGGGTGGAGGTAGCTTCCGGGCGTGCACGGCGTTACGGCTTCGGTGCGCTTTCGCGCGTGTTTTCGATCGCGTTCAAGTGAGAGGAGCACGCCGCGTCGAATAGAGCTAGAGCGCGGCCTCGGAGACGACCAAAAGTGGCCGGACGGCGAGGACCCGCGGCGGCCAGGGTGCGACGGCGAGCACAGCTAGCTAGGGAAGGAAAACGCGGCTCGGAGAGAGAGGCAGAGGGGAGTGGAGGGCTCACCGCGCGGTCAAGAAAGACCCGTGACAATTTTGGAGCAGCAGAGGTGGCCGGGGGCACCGGTGGTCGCCGGCGATCCAGAAGCGGGGACCGGCCCGATTCACGTGAAGCAGGGCACGCCGGCTCCACCTGAGGCCACCAGGAGAAGTGGCTTAACGTGGCGGAGCTGGCAGACACGGTGGACGAGCGCAGGGTCGCCGATGGCCGCGGGGATGACGGAGGTGAGGCGACGGCGGCACTCGGCTGCGTAGCAGAGGAGGGAGAGGAGCGGCGCGAGTGAGGGAGAGAGAAAGAGGAGTGGCGAATGGAGGAGGGGACCAGGGGGGAAGGGCCTGGGCGATCCTTATCCCCTCGGGCGTCGGCGGGCGTCGCCGTGTCGGCAGCTCACCGGTGCGCGCGCGCCCAGCCACGGGGACGGCGACACGATGAAGGAGAGAGAGCGGGAGGAGAGAGATGGGCCGGCTGGTCTGGGCTGAGTGCACTGTGCACTTAAGCCCAGCCAGCTAGGCCCTTTTTTTCATTTTTATTTTCTTTCTGTTTTCTTTTGTTCTTTCCTGTTGCGTTTTCTTTTAGCTAGGAATTGTATTTTGTAAAACATGGGACTTGCCAAATCAAATACTAGGCAATGTCTGGCACTGCCTCAAAAAGTTTGGGACTGAATTGAATTCATTTGTATTTCTCCAAAATGAAAATGGATTTAATAGGGCTGTTTTAGGTACTGTTTTAAATGCTTAGGCCCTTCTGTGGTTGATGGTGATGTTGTGTTCCTTAATAGCAAATAGTTTTAGATTATTTGCTAAAAGGTGAACATTTTTCCAACAAGTTTTGGGTAACTTTATTTTGCACTTTGAATTTGAGTTGATTTTCAGAGAAGTTTTTGAATTGTTTTGAATAACCACTATGACTAGGCACTGCAAATAAAGATGACTTGGCATACTTAGCAGAGTGTCACAGTGCTTATTACATGGGGGGGGGGGTTACAAATTCTCCTCCTCTAAAAGAAATTCTCGTCCCGAGAATTTTGGAGGTAGAAGGAAAGAGGTCGGGATATTCTTCCCGAAGATGATCCTCACGTTCCCAAGTGGCTTCATCTTCAGTGTGATTCGACCACTGCACTTTAAGGAACTTGGTCGTCTTCTGACGAGTTCGACGTTCAGCTTCATCGAGGATGCGGATGGGATGCTCCTTATAAGAAAGATCATCTTGCAATTCGAGCATTTCATGATCCACTGCTCGGTGCAGAGATTCCTTGAAGCATTTACGAAGTTGCGACACATGGAAGACGTCGTGGATATGAGAGAATTGCGGTGGCAAATCCAATTTATAAGCCACCTGGCCACGTCTGGCAACAATGCGAAAGGGGCCGATGTAGCGTGGAGCTAGCTTGCCCTTGATTCCGAAACGACGGGTGCCCTTCATAGGAGTAACACGAAGATAAGCTTGATCACCTGGTTGATAGGTAAAGCTCCATCGTTTGCGATCATAGTTGCTCTTCTGGCGGTCCTGAGCCGCCTTGAAATTTTCTCGGACAATACGGACTTGTTCTTCAGCGTGTTGGATAATATCCGGACCCACGAGTGGTCGTTCCCCAGTTTCTGACCAATTCAGAGGGGTTCGACACTTACGTCCGTAAAGCACTTCGAAAGGGGCCATTTTCAAGCTGGCTTGATAGCTGTTATTATAAGAGAATTCGGCAAACGGAAGAGATTCTTCGCATTTCTTACCGAAGGATATAACACAAGCCCGAAGCATATCTTCAAGCACTTGATTAATTCGCTCAACTTGGCCTTGGGATTGTGGATGATATGCTGAACTCCAGGTAATGTGAGTTCCCATAGCTTCTTGGAAACTTTCCCAGAACTTGGATGTGAAAAGACCGCCACGGTCCGAACTGATCTCCTTCGGAATACCGTGTAGTGAAACAATTCTGGAGATATACAACTCTGCTAACTGGCTAGCAGTGATAGTCTCCTTGACAGGCAGAAAATGTGCAACTTTAGAAAGTTGGTCCACGATGACAAGAATAGCATCGTGACCCTTCTAAGAGTTGGGAAGACCAGTTATGAAATCCATTTGAACCTTATCCCATTTCCATAAAGGAATAGGAAGTGGTTGAAGAATTCCAGCAGGCTTCTGATGTTTTGCTTTCACGCGACGGCAAACATCACATTCAGCAACATATCGAGCAATGTCCTGCTTCATTCTGGACCACCAGTACCTCTGTCGAAGATCGCGATACATCTTGGTGCTACACAGATGGATAGACAGCGGTGTCTCATGTGCCTCCTTCATGACTTTGTCAGTCATAAGTTCGAAGCGAGGTACCACAATGCGGTCTCTGAAATACAAGGTTCCATCTTCAGCAATCGAGAAATCCCTATACTTTTCAAGGTGAAGCTCTTTCTTCATCAAATCAATTTCGGCATCTTTAGCTTGCGCATTCTTAACAGCTTTCTCAAGATCTGGCTGTACCACAAGGTTATTAAGAGAACCCTGTGGAACGATACAAAGGTTCAACTTGCGCAGTTCTTCATAAAGATGGGGTTGAGCTTGCTTAACCATGAGGTTGTTGCAATAGGACTTGCGGCTCAAGGCATCAGCCATTACATTAGCCTTGCCAGGGGTATAAGAAATACCACAGTCATAGTCCGTGATTGTTTCCAACCATCGCTGTTGACGGAGATTAAGATCCGGTTGAGTGAACAAATACTTCAGACTCTGATGATCGGTATAGATCTCACACCGGTTACCAAGAAGGTAATGTCACCACTGCTTTAAAGCATAGATCACAGCAGCGAGTTCGAGATCATGCACTGGATAGTTTTCTTCATATGGACGCAATTGTCGCGAGGCATATGCAATTACCTTTTGTTCTTGCATTAGGACACAGCCTAATCCTTGACAAGAGGCGTCGCAATATATCACAAAGTCCTTGCGAGAATCCGGAGGAGCAAGCACTGGAGCAGAAGTAAGCTTGTCCTTGAGGGTCTGGAAACTCTCCTGACATTTGTCTGTCCACTCAAACTTAACGCCTTTGTGGAGCAGATTAGTCAGGGGCTTGACAATCTTGGAAAAGTCCTCGACAAATCGACGGCAATAACTTGCAAGGCCGAGAAAACTTCTGACTTGCTTGTGTTGGGGAACGTAGTAATTTCAAAAAATTTCCTACGCACACGCAGGATCATGGTGATGCATAGCAACGAGAGGGGAGAGTGTGTCCACGTACCCTTGTAGACCAAAAGCGGAAGCATTAACACAACGCGATTGATGTAGTCGTACGTCTTCACGATCCGGCCGATCCAAGTACCGAACGCACGGCACCTCCGAGTTCAGCACACGTTCAACTCGATGACGTCCCGCGAGCTCCGATCCAGCAAAGCTTCACAGGAGAGTTTCATCAGCACGACGGCGTGGTGACGGTGATGATGATGCTACCGACGCAGGGCTTCGCCTAAGCACCGCTACGATATGATCAAGGTGGATTATAGTGGAGGGGGGCACCGCACACGGCTAAGAGATCAATGATCAATTGTTGTGTCTATGGGGTGCCCCCTGGCCACGTATATAAAGGAGTGGAGGAGGGGAGAGGGCCGGCCTAGCTATGGCGCGCCCTGGAGGAGTCCTACTCCCACCGGGAGTAGGATTCCCCCCTTCCAAGTAGTAGGAGTAGTAGAGAAGGAAGGGGAAGAGAGAAGAGAAGGAAGGAGGGGGCGCAGCCCCTCCCCCTATGTCCAATTCAGACTAGCCTTGGGGGGGGGGGGGGGGGGCGCAGCCTGCCTCTCTCTCTCTCCCCTAAAGCCCAATAAGGCCCATATACTTCTTCCCCGTATTCCCGTAACTCCCCGGTACTCCGAAAAATACCCGAACCACTCAGAACCTTTCCGATGTCCGAATATAGCCTTCCAATATATCGATCTTTACCTCTCGACCATTTCGAGACTCCTCGTCATGTCCCCGATCTCATCCGGGACTCCGAACAAACTTCGGTCATCAAATCACATAAACTCATAATACAAATCGTCACCGAACTTTAAGCGTGCGGACCCTACGGGTTCGAGAACTATGTAGACATGACCGAGACACGTTTCCGGTCAATAACCAATAGCGGAACCTGGATGCTCATATTGGCTCCCACATATTCTATGAAGATCTTTATCGATCAAACCGCATAACAACATACTTTATTCCCTTTGTCATCGGTATGTTACTTGCCCGAGATTCGATCGTCGGTATCACAATACCTAGTTCAATCTCGTTACCGGCAAGTCTCTTTACTCGTTCTGTAATACATCATCCCACAACTAACTCATTAGTTACAATGCTTGCAAGGCTTATAGTGATGTGCATTACCGAGTGGGCCCAGAGATACCTCTCCGACAATCGGAGTGACAAATCCTAATCTCGAAATACGCCAACTCAACAAGTACCTTCGGAGACACCTATAGAGCACCTTTATAATCACCCAGTTACGTTGTGACATTTGGTAGCACACAAAGTGTTCCTCCGGTAAACGGGAGTTGCATAATCTCATAGTCATAGGAACATGTATAAGTCATGAAGAAAGCAATAGCAACATACTAAACGATCAAGTGCTAAGCTAACGGAATGGGTCAAGTCAATCATATCATTCTCCTAATGATGTGATCCCGTTAATCAAATGACAACTCATGTCTATGGTTAGGAAACATAACCATCTTTAATTTACGAGCTAGTCAAGTAGAGGCATACTAGTGACACTCTGTTTGTCTAACCATAGACATGAGTTGTCATTTGATTAACGGGATCACATCATTAGGAGAATGATGTGATTGACTTGACCCATTCCGTTAGCTTAGCACTTGATCGTTTAGTATGTTGCTATTGCTTTCTTCATGACTTATACATGTTCCTATGACTATGAGATTATGCAACTCCCGTTTACCGGAGGAACACTTTGTGTGCTACCAAATGTCACAACGTAACTGGGTGATTATAAAGGTGCTCTATAGGTGTCTCCGAAGGTACTTGTTGAGTTGGCGTATTTCGAGATTAGGATTTGTCACTCCGATTGTCGGAGAGGTATCTCTGGGCCCACTCGGTAATGCACATCACTATAAGCCTTGCAAGCATTGTAACTAATGAGTTAGTTGCGGGATGATGTATTACGAAACGAGTAAAGAGACTTGCTGGTAACGAGATTGAGCTAGGTATTGAGATACCGACGATCGAATCTCGGGCAAGTAACATACCGATGACAAAGGGAACAACGTATGTTGTTATGCGGTTTGACCGATAAAGATCTTCGTAGAATATGTGGGAGCCAATATGAGCATCCAGGTTCCGCTATTGGTTATTGACCGGAGACGTGTCTCGGTCATGTCTACATAATTCTCGAACCCGTAGGGTCCGCACGCTTAAAGTTCGGTGACGATTTGTATTATGAGTTTATGTGATTTGATGACCGAAGTTTGTTCGGAGTGCCGGATGAGATCGGGGACATGACGAGGAGTCTCGAAATGGTCGAGAGGTAAAGATCGATATATTGGAAGGCTATATTCGGACATCGGAAAGGTTCTGAGTGATTCGGGTATTTTTCAGAGTACCGGAGAGTTACGGGAATTCGTTGTGGTTTTGATGCGTAGGTAAGAACGGTTCTTGCTCAGCCCGTAGCAGCCACGTAAAACTTGCAACAACAAAGTAGAGGACGTCTAACTTGTTTTTGCAGGGCATGTTGTGATGTGATATGGTCAAGACATGATGCTATATTTTATTGTATGAGATGATCATGTTTTGTAACTGAGTTATCGGCAACTGGCAGGAGCCATATGGTTGTCGCTTTATTGTATGCAATGCAATCGCCCTGTAATTGCTTTACTTTATCACTAAGCGGTAGCGATAGTCGTAGAAGCAATAGTTGGCGAGACGACAACGATGCTACGATGGAGATCAAGGTGTCGCGCCAGTGACGATGGTGATCATGACGGTGCTTCAGAGATGGAGATCACAAGCACAAGATGATGATGGCCATATCATATCACTTATATTGATTGCATGTGATGTTTATCCTTTATGCATCTTATTTTGCTTTGTTTGACGGTAGCATTATAAGATGATCTCTCACTAAATTTCAAGGTAAAAGTGTTCTCCCTGAGTATGCACCATTGCCAAAGTTCGTCGTGCCGAGACACCACGTGATGATCGGGTGTGATAAGCTCAACGTTCATCTACAACGGGTGCAAGCCAGTTTTGCACACGCAGAATACTCGGGTTAAACTTGACGAGCCTAGCATATGCAGATATGGCCTCGGAACACTGAGACCGAAAGGTCGAGCATGAATCATATAGTAGATATGATCAACATAGTGATGTTCACCATTGAAAACTACTCCATTTCACGTGATGATCGGTTATGGTTTAGTTGATTTGGATCACGTGATCACTTAGATGATTAGAGAGATGTCTATCTAAGTGGGAGTTCTTGAGTAATATGATTAATTGAACTTTAATTTATCATGAACTTAGTCCTGGTAGTATTTGCAAATTATGTTGTAGATCAATAGCTCGCGTATAGCTCCACTGTTTTATTTTTGATATGTTCCTGGAGAAAACTAAGTTGAAAGATGATAGTAGCAATGATGCGGACTGGTTCCGTGATCTGAGGATTATCCTCATTGCTGCACAGAAGAATTATGTCCTTGATGCACCGCTAGGTGACAGACCTATTGCAGGAGCAGATGCAAACGTTATGAACGTTTAGAAAGCTCGATGTGATGACTACTTGATAGTTTAGTGCGCCATGATTTACGGCTTAGAATCGGGACTTCAAAAATGTTTTGAACGCCACGGAGCATATGAGATGTTCCAAAGAGATGAAATTGGTATTTCAGACTCATGCCCGTGTCGAGAGGTATGAGACCTCTGACAAGTACTTTGCCTACAAAATGGAGGAGAATAGCTCAATCAATGAGCATGTGCTCAGAATGTCTGAGTACTACAGTTGCTTGAATCAAGTGGGAGTTGATCTTCCGGATAAGATAGTAATTGACAGAATTCTCTAGTCACTATCACCAAGTTACTGGAACTTCGTGATGAACTATAATATGCAAGGGATGACAAAAACGATTCCCGAGCTCTTCGTGATGCTGAAATCAATGAAGGTAGAAATCAAGAAAGAGCATCAAGTGTTGATGGTTAACAAGACCACTAGTTTCAAGAAAAGGGCAAAGTAAAGAAGGGGAACTTCAAGAAGAATAGCAAGCAAGTTGCTACTCCTGGGAAGAAGTCCAAGTCTGGACCTAAGCCTGAAACTGAGTGCTTCTACTGCAAAGGGACTGGTCACTGGAAGCGGAACTGCCCCAAGTATTTGGCGGATAAGAAGGATGGCAAAGTGAACAAAAGTATATTTGATATACATGTTATTGATGTGTATTTTACTAGTGTTCATAGTAGCCCCTGGGTATTTGATACTGGTTCAGTTGCTAACATTAGTAACTCGAAACAGGAGTTGCAAAATGAACAGAGACTAGTTAATGACGAGGTGACGATGTGTGTTGGAAGTGATTCCAAGGTTGATAAGATCACCATCGCACACTCCCTCTACCTTCGGGATTAGTGTTGGACCTAAATAAATGTTATTTGGTATTTGCGTTGAGCATGAATATGATTGGATCATGTTTATTGCGATACGGTTATTCATTTAAGTCAGAGAATAATTGTTGTTCTGTTTAAATGAATAAAACCTTCTATGGTCATACACTCAATATAAATGGTTTATTGAATCTCGATCGTAGTGATACTCATATTCATAATATTGATGCCAAAAGATGCAAAGTTGATAATGATAATGCAACATATTTTGTGGCACTGCCGTTTAGGTCATCTTGGTGTAAAGCGCATGAAGAAACTCCATTCAGATGGACTTTTGGAATCACTTGATTATGAATCATTTGATGCTTGCGAACCATGCCTCATGGGCAAGATGACTAAGACTCCGTTCTCCGGAACAATGGAGTGAGCTAATGACTTATTGGAAATAATACATATCGATGTATGCGGTCCGATGAGTGTTGAGCCTCACGGCGGGTATCATTATTTTCTGACCTTCACAGATGATTTGAGCAGATATGGGTATATCTACTTGATGAAACATAAGTCTGAAACATTTGAAAAGTTCAAAAGAATTTCAGAGTGAAGTAGAGAATCATCGTAACAAGAAAATAAAGTTTCTACGATCTGATCGCAGAGGCGAATATTTGAGTTACGAGTTTGGCCTTCAATTAAAACAATGTGGAATAGTTTCAAAAACTCATGCCACCTGGAACACCACAGCATAATGGTGTGTCCGAACGTCATAACCGTACTTTATTGGATATAGTGCAATCTATGATGTCTCTTACCAATTTACCACTATCGTTTTGGGGTTATGCATTAGAGACAGCTGCATTCACGTTAAATAGGGCACCGTCTAAATCCGTTGAGACGACACTGTATGAACTGTGGTTTAGCAGGAAACCTAAGCTGTCGTTTCTTAAAGTTTGGGGCTGCGATGCTTATGTGAAAAAACTTCAACCTGATAAGCTCGAACCCAAATCGGAGAAATACGTCTTCATAGGATACCCAAAGGAGACTGTTGGGTACACCTTCTATCACAGATCCGCAGGCAAGATATTTGTTGCTAAGAATGGATCCTTTCTAGAGAAGGAGTTTCTCTCGAAAGAAGTGAGTGGGAGGAAAGTAGAACTTGATGAGGTAGTGGTACCTTCTCTTGAATTGGAAAGTAGTTCATCACAGAAATCAGTTCCAGTGATGCCTACACCAATTAGTGAGGAAGCTAATGATGATGATCATGAAACTTCAGATCAAGTTACTACAAAACCTCGTAGGTCAACCAGAGTACGTTCCGCTCCAGAGTGGTACGGTAATCCTGTTCTGGAAGTCATATTACTAGACCATGACGAACCTACGAACTATGAGGAAGCGATGATGAGCCCAGATTCCGCGAAATAGCTTGAGACCATGAAATCTGAGATGGGATCCATGTATGAGAACAAAGTATGGACTTTGGTTGACTTGCCCGATGATCGGCAAGTCATTGAGAATAAATGGATCTTCAAGAGGAAGACAGACGCTGATAGTAGTGTTTCTGTCTACAAAGCTCGAATTGTCGCAAAAGGTTTTCGACAAGTTCAAAGGTGTTGACTACGATGAGATTTTCTCACTCGTATCGATGCTTAAGTCTATTCGAATCATGTTAGCAATTGCCGCATTTTATGAAATCTGGCAAATGGATGTCAAAACTACATTTCTTTAATGGATTTATTAAAGAAGAGTTGTATATGATGCAACCAGAAGGTTTTGTCAATCCTAAAGGTGCTAACAAAGTGTGCAAGCTCCAGCGATCCATCTATGGACTGGTGCAAGCATCTCGGAGTTGGAATATACGCTTTGATAAGGTGATCAAAGCATATGGTTTTATACAGACTTATGGTGAAGCCTGTATTTACAAGAAAGTGAGTGGGAGCTCTGTAGCATTTCTGATATTATATGTGGATGACATATTGCTGATTGGAAATGATATAGAATTTCTGGATAGCATAGAAGGATACTTGAATAAGAATTTTTCAATAAAAGACCTCGGTGAAGCTGCTTAAGTATTGAGCATCAAGATCTATAGGGATAGATCGAGACGCTTAATAAGACTTTCACAAAGCACATACCTTGACAAAATTTTAAAGGAGTTCAAAAAGGATCAGTCAAAGAAAGAGTTCTTGCCTGTATTCAAGGTATAAAGTTGAGTAAGACTCAAAGCAAGACCACGGCAGAAGATAGAGAGAGAATGAAAGTCATTCCCAATGCCTCAGCCATAGGTTCTATAAAGTATGCCATGCTATGTACCAGACCAGTTGTGTGCCTTGCTATGAGTTTAGCAAGGAGGTACGATAGTGATCCAGGGATAGATCACTGGATAGCGGTCAAAGTTATCCTTAGTTACCTAAGAGGACTAAGGAAATATTTCTCGGTTATGGAGGTGATAAAAGAGTTCATCATAAAAGGTTACGTCGATGCAAGCTTTTACACCGATCCAGATGACTCAGAGTCTCAATCTGGATACATATTGAAAGTGGGAGCAATTAGCTAGAGTAGCTCCGTGCAGAGCATTGTAAACATAGAAATTTGCAAAATACATACGGATCTGAATGTGGCAGACCCGTTGACTAAACTTCTCTCCCAAGCAAAACTTGATCACACCTTAGTACTCTTTGGGTGTTAATCACATGGCGATGTGAACTAGATTATTGACTCTAGTAAACCCTTTGAGTGTTGGTCACATAGCGATGTGAACTATGGGTGTTAATCACATGGTGATGTGAACTATTGGTGTTAAATCACATGGTGATGTGAACTAGATTATTGACTCTAGTGCAAGTGGGAGACTGAAGGAAATATGCCCTAGAGGCAATAATAAAGTTATTATTTTATTTCCTTATGTCATGATAAATGTTTATTATTCATGCTAGAATTCTATTAACCGGAAACATGATACATGTGTGAATACATAGACAAACAGAGTGTCACTAGTAAGCCTCTACTAGACTAGCTCGTTAATCAAAGATGGTTATGTTTCCTAACCATAGACATGAGTTGTCATTTGATTAACGGGATCACATCATTAGGAGAATGATGTGATTGACTTGACCCATTCCGTTAGCTTAGCACTTGATCGTTTAGTATGTTGCTATTGCTTTCTTCATGACTTATACATGTTCCTATGACTATGAGATTATGCAACTCCCGTTTACCGGAGGAACACTTTGTGTGCTACCAAACGTCACAACGTAACTGGGTGATTATAAAGGTGCTCTACAGGTGTCTCCGAAGGTACTTGTTGAGTTGGCGTATTTCGAGATTAGGATTTGTCACTCCGATTGTCGGAGAGGTATCTCTGGGCCCACTCGGTAATGCACATCACTATAAGCCTTGGAAGCATTGTAACTAATAAGTTAGTTGCGGGATGATGTATTACGAAACGAGTAAAGAGACTTGCCGGTAACGAGATTGAGCTAGGTATTGAGATACCGACGATCGAATCTCGGGCAAGTAACATACCGATGACAAAGTGAACAACGTATGTTGTTATGTGGTTTGATCGATAAAGATCTTCGTAGAATATGTGGGAGCCAATATGAGCATCCAGGTTCTGCTATTGGTTATTGACCGGAGACGTGTCTCGGTCATGTCTACATAGTTCTCGAACCCGTAGGGTCCGCACGCTTAAAGTTCGGTGACGATTTGTATTATGAGTTTATGTGATTTGATGACCGAAGTTTGTTCGGAGTCCCGGATGAGATCAGGGACATGACGAGGAGTCTCGAAATGGTCGAGAGGTAAAGATCGATATATTGGAAGGCTATATTCGGACATCGGAAAGGTTCTGAGTGATTCGGGTATTTTTCGGAGTACCGGAGAGTTACGGGAATTCGTATTGGGCCTTTATGGGCCATACGGGAAAGGAGAGAAAGGCCTCAAGGGTGGCTGCGCCCCTTCCCCATGGACTGGTCCGAATTGGACTAGGGAAAGGGGGCGCCCCCTTCCTTCCTTCTCCTTCTCCCTTCCCCTTTTCCTATTCCATGTGGGAGGTGGAATCCTACTAGGACTAGGGAGTCCTAGTAGGACTCCACACCTTGGGCGCGCCCTGTGAGGGCCGGCCTCCTCCTCCCTCCATCCTTTATATACGTGGCCAGGGAGCACCCCATAGACACAACAATTGATCATTGATCTCTTAGCCGTGTGCGGTGCCCCCTCCACCATAATCCACCTCGATCATATCATAGCGGTGCTTATGCGAAGCCCTGCGTAGGTAGCATCATCATCACCGTCACCACGCCGTCGTGCTGACGAAACTCTCCTGTGAAGCTTTGCTGGATCGGAGCTCGCGGGACGTCATCGAGTTGAACGTGTGCTGAACTCGGAGGTGCCGTGCGTTCGGTACTTGGATCGGTCGGATCGTGAAGACGTACGACTACATCAACCGCGTTGTGCTAACGCTTCTGCTTTCGGTCTACGAGGGTACGTGGACACACTCTCCCCTCTCGTTGCTATGCATCACCATGATCCTGTGTGTGCGTAGGATTTTTTTTGAAATTACTACGTTTCCCAACAATAATAACTTTATTATTGCCTCTAGGGCATATTTCCTTCAGTCTCCCACTTGCACTAGAGTCAATAATCTAGATCACATCGCCATGTGATTTAACATCAATAGTTCACATCACCATGTGATTAACACCCATAGTTCACATCGTCATGTGACCAACACCCAAAGGGTATTAAGGTGTGATCATGTTTTGCTTGTGAGAGAAGTTTAGTCAACGGGTCTGCCATATTCAGATCCGTATGTATTTTGCAAATTTCTATGTCTACAATGCTCTGCACGGAGCTACTTTAGCTAATTGCTCCCACTTTCAATATGTATCCAGATTAAGACTTAGAGTCATCTGGATCAGTGCCAAAACTTGTATCGACGTAACCCTTTACGACGAACCTTTTGTCACCTCCATAATCGAGAAACATATCCTTATTCCACTAAGGATAATTTTGACTGCTGTTCAGTGATCTACTCCTAGATCACTATTGTACTCCCTTGCCAAAATAAGTGTAGGGTATACAATAGATCTGGTACACAGCATGGCATACTTTATAGAACCTATGGCTGAGGCATAGGGAATGACTTTCATTCTCTTTCTATCTTCTGCCGTGGTCGGGCTTTGAGTCTTACTCAATTTCACACCTTGTAACACAGGCAAGAACTCTTTCTTTGACTGTTCCATTTTGAACTAATTGAAAATCTTGTCAAGGTATGTACTCATTGAAAAAAATTATCAAGCATCTTGATCTATCTCTATAGATCTTGATGCTCAATATGTAAGCAGCTTCACCGAGGTCTTTCTTTGAAAAACACTCCTTTATGCTTTGCAGAATAATTCTACATTATTTTCGATCAACAATATGTCATTCACATATACTTATCAGAAATGTTGTAGTGCTCCCACTCACTTTCTTGTAAATACAGGCTTCATCGCAAGTCTGTATAAAACTATATGCTTTGATCAATTTATCAAAGCGTATATTCCAACTCCAAGATGCTTGCACCAGTCCATAGATGGATCGCTGGAGCTTGCATATTTTGTTAGCACCTTTAGGATTGACAAAACCTTCTTGTTGCATCATATACAACTCTTCTTTAATAAATCCATTAAGGAATGCAGTTTTGTTTATCCATTTGCCAGATTTCATAAAATGCGGCAATTGCTAACATGATTCGGACAGACTTAAGCATAGATACAAGTGAGAAACTCTCATCGTAGTCAACACCTTGAACTTGTCGAAAACCTTTTTGCGAAAATTCTAGCTTTGTAGATAGTAACACTACTATCAGCGTCCGTCTTCCTCTTGAAGATCCATTTAATCTCAATGGCTCACCAATCATCGGGCAAGTCAATCAAAGTCCATACTTTGTTCTCATACATGGATCCCATCTCAGATTTCATGGCCTTAAGCCATTTTGCGGAATCTGGGCTCATCATCGCTTCCTCATAGTTCGTAGGTTCATCATGGTCAAGTAACATGACCTCCAGAACAGGATTACCGTACCACTCTGGTGCGGATCTTACTCTGGTTGACCTACGAGGTTCGGTAGTAACTTGATCTAAAGTTACATGATCATCATCATTAGCTTCCTCACTAATTGGTGTAGGAGTCATAGGAACAGATTTCTGTGATGAACTTACTTTCCAATAAGGGAGCAGGTACAGTTACCTCATCAAGTTCTACTTTCCTCCCACTCACTTCTTTCGAGAGAAACTCCTTCTCTAGAAAGGATCCATTCTTAGCAACGAATGTCTTGCCTTTGGATCTGTGATAGAAGGTGTACCCAACTGTCTCCTTTGGGTATCCTATGAAGATACACTTCTCCGATATGGGTTTGAGCTTATCAGGATGAAACTTTTTCACATAAGTATCGCAACCCCAAACTTTAAGAAACGACAACTTTGGTTTCTTGCCAAACCACAGTTCATATGGTGTCGTCTCAACGGATTTAGATGGTGCCCTATTTAACGTGAATGCAGCTGTCTCTAATTCATAACCCCAAAACGATAGTGGTAAATGGGTAAGAGACATCATAGATTGCACCATATCTAATAAAGTACGGTTGCGATGTTCGGACACATCATTACGATGTGGTGTTCCAGGTGGCGTGAGTTGCGAAACTATTCCGCATTGTTTCAAATGAAGACCAAACTCGTAACTCAAATATTCTCCTCCACGATCAGATCATAGATACTTTATTTTCTTGTTACGATGATTTTCCACTTCACTCTGAAATTCTTTGAACTTTTCAATTGTTTCAGACTTATGTTTCATCAACTAGATATACCCATATCTGCTCAAATCATCTGTGAAGGTGAGGAAATAACGATACCCGCTGCGAGCCTCAATATTCATTGGAGCACATACATCAATATGTATGATTTCCAACAAATCTGTTGCTCGCTCCATTCTTCCGGAGAACGGCGTTTTAGTCATCTTGCCCATGAGGCATGGTTCGCAAGCATCAAGTGATTCATAATCAAGTGATTCCAAAATCCCATCAGCATGGAGTTTCTTCATGCGCTTTACACCAATATGACCTAAACGGCAGTGCCACAAACAAGGTGCACTATCATTATTAACTTTGCATCTTTTGGCTTCAATATTATGAATATGTGTATCACTATGATCGAGATCTAACAAACCATTTTCATTGGGTGTATGACCATAGAAGGTTTTATTCATGTAAACAGAACAACAATTATTCTCTAACTTAAATGAATAACCGTATTGCAATAATCATGATCAAATCATATTCATGCTCAACGCAAACACCAAATAACACTTATTTAGGTTCAACACTAATCCCGAAAGTATAGGGAGTGTGCGATGATGATCATATCAATCTTGGAACTATTTCCAACACACATCGTCACCCCGCCCTTAACTAGTTTCTGTTCATTCTGCAACTCCCGTTTCGAGTTACTACTCTTAGCAACTGAACCAGTATCAAATGTCGAGGGGTTGCTATAAACACTAGTAAAGTACACATCAATAACATGTATATCCAATATACCTTTGTTCACTTTGCCATCCTTCTTATCCGCCAAGTATCTAGGGGCAGTTCCACTTCCAGTGACCAGTCCCTTTGCAGTAGAAGCACTTTAGTCTCAGGCTTAGGTCCAGACTTGGGCTTCTTCACTTGAGCAGCAACTTGCTTGCCGTTCTTCTTGAAGTTCCCCTTCTTCCCTTTGCCCTTTTCTTGAAACTAGTGGTCTTGTCAACCATCAACACTTGATGCTTTTCTTGATTTCTACCTTCGTCGATTTTAGCATCACGAAGAGCTTGGGAATCGTTTCCGTTATCCCTTGCATATTATAGTTCATCACGAAGTTCAAGTAACTTGGTGATAGTGACTAGAGAACTCTGTCAATCACTATCTTATCTGGAAGATTAACTCCCACTTGATTCAAGTGATTGTAGTACTCAGACATTCTGAGCACATGCTCACTAGCTGAGCTATTCTCCTCCATCTTGTAGGCAAAGTACTTGTCAAAGGTCTCATACCTTTCGACACGGGCATGAGTATGAAATACCAATTTCAACTCTTGGAACATCTTATATGCTCCGTGGCGTTCAAAACAGTTTTGAAGTCCCGGTTCTAAGCCGTAAAGCATGGTGCACTAAACTATCAAGTAGTTATCATACCGAGCTTTGTCAAATGTTCATAACGTCTGCCTATGCTCCTGCAATAGGTCCGTCACCTAGCGGTGCATCAAGGACATAATTCTTCTGTGCAGCAATGAGGATAATCCTCAGATCACGGATCCAATCCGTATCATTGCTACTAACATCTTTCAATTTAGTTTTCTCTAGGAACATATCAAAAATAAAATAGAGGAGCTAAACGCGAGCTATTGATCTACAACAACATAGACAAGCAAAAAACTATCAGGTACTAAGTTCATGATAAATTTAAGTTCAATTAATCATATTACTTAAGAACTCCCACTTAGATAGACATCCCTCTAATCATCTAAGTGATCACGTGATCCATATCAACTAAACCATGTCCGATCATCACGTGAGATGGAGTAGTTTTCAATGGTGAACATCACTATGTTGATCATATCTACTATATGATTCACGCTCGACCTTTCGGTCTCAGTGTTCCGAGGCCATATCTGCATATGCTAGGCTCGTCAAGTTTAACCCGAGTATTCTGCGTGTGCAAAACTGGCTTGCACCCGTTGTAGATGAACGTTGAGCTTATCACACCCGATCATCACGTGGTGTCTCGGCACGACGAACTTTGGCAACGGTGCATACTCAGGGAGAACACTTTTACCTTGAAATTTAGTGAGAGATCATCTTATAATGCTACCGTCAAAACAAAGCAAAATAAGATGCATAAAGGATAAACATCACATGCAATCAATATAAGTGATATGATATGGCCATCATCATCTTGTGCTTGTGATCTCCATCTCCGAAGCACCGTCAGGATCACCATCGTTACTGGCGCGACACCTTGATCTCCATCATAGAATCGTTGTCGTCTCGCCAACTATTGCTTCTACGACTATCGCTACCGCTTAGTGATAAAGTAAAGCAATTACAGGGCGATTGCATTGCATACAATAAAGCGACAACCATATGGCTCCTGCCAATTGCCGATAACTCAGTTACAAAACATGATCATCTCATACAATAAAATATAGCATCATGTCTTGACCATATCACATCACAACATGCCCTGCAAAAACAAGTTAGACGTCCTCTACTTTGTTGTTGCAAGTTTTACGTGGCTGCTACGGGCTGAGCAAGAACCGTTCTTACCTACGCATCAAAACCACAACGATAGTTCGTCAAGTTAGTGCTGTTTTAACCTTCACAAGGACCAGGCGTAGCCACACTCGGTTCAACTAAAGTTGGAGAAACTGACACCCGCTAGTCACCTGTGTGCAAAGCACGGCGGTAAAACCAGTCTCGCGTAAGCGTACGCGTAATGTCGGTCCGGGCCGCTTCATCCAACAATACCGCCGAACCAAAGTGTGACATGCTGGTAAGCAGTATGACTTGTATCGCCCACAACTCACTTGTGTTCTACTCGTGCATATAACATATACGCATAAAACCTGGCTCGGATACCACTGTTGGGGAACGTAGTAATTTCAAAAAATTTCCTACGCACACGCAGGATCATGGTGATGCATAGCAACGAGAGGGGAGAGTGTGTCCACGTACCCTCGTAGACCGAAAGCGGAAGCGTTAGCACAACGCGGTTGATGTAGTCGTACGTCTTCACGATCCGACCGATCCAAGTACCGAACGCACGGCACCTCCGAGTTCAGCACACGTTCAACTCGATGACGTCCCGCGAGCTCCGATCCAGCAAAGCTTCACAGGAGAGTTTCGTCAGCACGACGGCGTGGTGACGGTGATGATGATGCTACCGACGCAGGGCTTTGCCTAAGCACCGCTACGATATGATCGAGGTGGATTATGGTGGAGGGGGGCACCGCACACGGTTAAGAGATCAATGATCAATTGTTGTGTCTATGGGGTGCCCCCTGGCCACGTATATAAAGGAGTGGAGGAGGGGGGAGGGCCGGCCTAGCTATGGCGCGCCCTGGAGGAGTCCTACTCCCACCGGGAGTAGGATTCCCCCCCTTCCAAGTAGTAGGAGTAGTAGAGAAGGAAGGGGAAGAGAGAAGAGAAGGAAGGAGGGGGCGCAGCCCCTCCCCCTAGTCCAATTCAGGGACTAAGGCCTTGGGGGGGGGGGGGGGGGCGGCCTGCCTCTCTCTCTCCCCTAAAGCCCAATAAGTCTATATACTTCTTTCCCGTATTCCCGTAACTCCCCGGTACTCCGAAAAATACCCGAACCACTCGGAACCTTTCCGATGTCCAAATATAGTCGTCCAATATATCGATCTTTATGTCTTGACCATTTCGAGACTCCTCGTCATGTCCCCGATCTCATCCGGGACTCCGAACAAACTTAGGTCATCAAATCATATAAACTCATAATACAAATCGTCACCGAACTTTAAGCGTGCGGACCCTACGGGTTCGAGAACTATGTAGACATGACCAAAACACGTTTCCGGTCAATAACCAATAGCGGAACCTGGATGCTCATATTGGCTCCCACATATTCTACGAAGATCTTTATCGGTCAAACCGCATAACAACATACTTTATTCCCTTTGTCATCGGTATGTTACTTGCCCGAGATTCGATCGTCGGTATCTCAATACCTAGTTCAATCTCGTTACCGGCAAGTCTCTTTACTCGTTCTGTAATACATCATCCCGCAACTAACTCATTAGTTACAATGCTTGCAAGGCTTATAGTGATGTGCATTACCGAGTGGGCCCAGAGATACCTCTCCGACAATCGGAGTGACAAATCCTAATCTCGAAATACGCCAACTCAACAAGTACCTTCGGAGACACCTGTAGAGCACCTTTATAATCACCCAGTTACATTGTGACGTTTGGTAGCACACAAAGTGTTCCTCCGGTAAACGGGAGTTGCATAATCTCATAGTCATAGGAACATGTATAAGTCATGAAGAAAGCAATAGCAACATACTAAACGATCAAGTGCTAATCTAAAGGAATGGATCAAGTAAATCATATCATTCTCCTAATGATGTGATCCCGTTAATCAAATGACAACTCATGTCTATGGTTAGGAAACATAACCATCTTTAATTAACGAGCTAGTCAAGTAGAGGCATACTAGTGACACTCTGTTTGTCTATGTATTCACACATGTATTATGTTTCCGGTTAATACAATTCTAGCATGAATAATAAACATTTATCATGAAATAAGGAAATAAATAATAACTTTATTATTGCCTCTAGGGCATATTTCCTTCAGCTTGGCATTCTTTGGAGGAGTCCAGTCAAGAATAGCCTGAACACGCTCCGGGTTAACGGCAATACCGTCCTTGGAAATCACATGTCCAAGGTAGGTTACTTCAGAAAGCCAGAATTCGGAGTACTTGGCATACAACTTGTGTTCACGAAGCCTTTCCAGAACAAGGCGAAGATGTTCGGCATGTTCTTCCTTATTCTTCGAATATACCAGAATATCATCCAGATATACCACGAAGAACTTGTCGAGGTAATCCATGAATATATAATTCATCAGGCGGGAGAACGTAGCTGGAGTATTTGTTAACCCAAATGACATGAACGTGTACTCATAGGAGCCATAACGAGTAACGAAGGCGGTCTTCGGACTATCCTCTTCACGGACACGGATCTGGTGATAACCCAACCTCAAGTCGAGTTTAGAGAACACCGAAGATCCAGCAAGTTGATCATATAAATCATTGATCAGAGGAAGCGGATATTTATTCTGAATGGTTGCCTGGTTGATAGGACGGTAATCTTGGACCAACCTATTCGTACCATCTTTCTTCTTGACAAAGAGAGACGATGCTCCCCAGGCAGAGGAACTAGGGCGGATGAAGCCCTTCTTAAGTGACTTGTCGATTTCTTCCTTAAGCTCGAGAAGGTGGTGCGGGGGCATCTTATAAGGACGCTTCACAATAGGGGTAGTGCCAAGCTTCAAGTCGATGACAAACTCGACAGCTCTAGCAGGGGGTATTCCTAGAAGTTCTTCTGGAAAAACATCCTGGAAGTCACAGACGACTGGAATGTTTTCGATCCCCTTAAGCGGAGAAGCGTTCAACGCATTCAAGGCATAAATCTGAGCCTCGACATTTTGAGTGAGGTGAGCATGGTAATTCACTATCTCATTTGATGGGTGCAGGAGGTGTACAACTTTAGTGGCACAATTGATTGAGGCGTAGTGAGCCTTCAACCAATCCATTCCCAGAATAAGGTCAATTTTGGAAGAACTCGGGATAATTGGGAGTGCCTAAAACTTCAACCCCTCAATTTCAACAGTGACTTCGGGGCTGAATAGGGAGGCTCGACATCTACCCGCGGGAGTGTCAACCCCTAACGGATGATGCAGGTTGTCACACTTAACGCCATGCATGAATGCAAAGTCTTCCGACATGAATGAATGCGATGCTCCTGAATCAAATAAAACGGATGCAGGTACTGAATTAACAAGAAGTGTACCCATCAAAGTTTCAGGTTGATCCTGAGCTTCAGCCATGTTGACGTGGTAGTACTGTCCACGACCATGAGAAGGTTTGACATTGTTGTTACGCTGCTGAGGAATTCCACGACCATTACCACGGCCAGCAGGAAGAGGCACTAGCTGATTCTGACTCTGAGAACAGTCTCTAGCATGGTGACCTGGCTGGCCACACTTGAAGCAGAGTCCACTGTCTGGACGTGGTGCAGGAGCTCGAGGTGGTGGAGCTCGAAGAGGCTGCCTCGGTGGTGGAGGAGGCAGGCGAGGTGCAGCATAAGTAGGCCTGTACACTAGATCTGTTGGACGGTACATGCTGTGAGGAATCCAGATACGACGCTTCTGAGAAGACGAGCCCGAAGATGAGCCCGCTTCACGAGTGCGTCTGGTCGCTTCCTTGTGCTTCTTCAGACCAGTCTCGACCATGATAGCCTTGTTCACCAAGGTGGCGAAGTCGGGGAAGTCTTGGACGAGCAGGGCTAGCTGGATGTCATGTTGTAGCCCATCATGGAACTTCTCCTATCTACGAGCATCAGTGGGGATGTCTTCTTCAGCATAGCGAGACAAATCAAGGAACTCTCGCTGATAGACTTCTACAGTCTTGTTGTCTTGAACGAGGCTGCGGAACTCGGCCTTCTTCCGATCTATAACTCCTTGAGGAATATACCGGGCATGAAAAGCAGCCTTGAATTCCACCTAGGTGACGACAGTTCCAGGAGGTAAGGTCTGTCTGTGAGTGGCCCACCATTGTGCTACGGGTCCCTTCAGGAAGTATGTCGCGAATGTGACATAGCTGACAGGAGGAACATCAGCTGACTCCATCTCATAGAAGATGTCACGCAACCAGTCATCGGCATCCAGCGGATTAACTGTGTTGCGGAATACCGATGGGTTGAGATGCACAAACTCTGGCAGCGTGATTGAAGCTAGCTGCTGGTTGGCATTGGGACGGGGGAATTGATCCATAATCCCCGTCATGAACTGACAGTTGAGTTCAAATTGTTGCATCATAGCAGCCATATAGTCAGGCGGTGGCGGCGGTGGTGGATTGTTATCACCCATCCTGCTAAATTCAATAGGGGTAATTTAGCAGAAGCTATTGCGAGTGTTTAGCAACAAGCATGATGTAACACGATGGAATTTAAGTAGTGTAACGGATGCTTAACAGTAGTCATTAAGACATACAGATCCATACATAGTCGGTTACAATCGGACAGCATAATGACGCAAATTCAAAAGCTAGACATGCTAGGCGGCACGCAGGCACGCGGTAAGGAAGTACACAACGAGACATAGCAAAGGCTACATCAACGTCGGAAAAAACCACTGAAACGGGGTAGCTGCAAGTGCGGATGACGAATGTTCGTCACGGAAGGATCCTGCGCTCCATGTGCACTCTGATGCAGAACCCGGTCTCGAACTGAAAGAAGAGGTCCACGTGCAGGTGTGTGACCTCCCACAGCAGGCCAATCAATCCCTGGTGGCATCTCGGTCCTACGCGGGTAAAGGATGTGCTCCGGATGTATCCCTGCATGAACAGCTGGTAGCAACTGCGTCATAGCATCGTAGAGGCGTGCTCGAGTGGCAAACAACTCGACGGCAAGAGCCCGAACAGTGCAATCCAGAGCCTGAGTGCACTGAATCAGAACCTGCGGGTCGTAGCGACGAGGCTCGTACGGGGCACAGATAGCTGTGTAGTATCCAGTAGCATCTCCAGCAGGGGCATACGGGATGTATCGAAACTCAGAGGCTTCCAAGCTAACGCTGAGCTCTCCTCGGAAACATGCGACAGCAGAGTAGGTGGCATCATGGACTGCCATCTCAATCGTCACGCCGATACCGTGGAAAAGGTACAGCTTAGTGTCTGAGTCATCCTGCTGATCATAGATATGAACATCAGCATAGTACTGCTCCTGGTTGAACTCGCGGTAAACCTCGTAGACCATGTACTCGGGGTTCCAGCAGTAACCCAGTCTGGTCAGGAGGGCGATCAGGACAGCTGGAAAACCAGGGGCATCACGAGCCCAAGTACGAAGCACAAGCTGTGTCATAGGATGTGGTGGAAACAGACGATCCATCTGAAATAAAGGAAATTCAGGATTATCATTTGATGATGAGAAGTATAACAGATCTCGAAGAGAAAGGTTAAACAAAACAATGGAAAGGAAAATGATTATCAGACTAATCAGATCAATGACAGGGAAATCGCACAGATATCCAGCTCTCCGGGAGGACGGAATCTACGAGATCCTAAGTGTCGGCGTTAGATAATTTATTAAACCTGAATAGAAGAGAGATCAGAGTCCCAGAGTAAAGACGAGGAATAAAGGATCCTAATACCACCCAGTTGGCGACGTGGGCCCGTAAGCCACACAGCCAAGTTAGTAAAACAGTTTTCGGTTACTAGACTCAACTTCGGCCATGGAGTTGGAAAGGGGGATTCCTAGAGGCAGTCGGCTCTGATACCAACCTGTGACGACCCCGGCTTAATCATGCACTAATCATACATGTAAATGTACATGATCAAGCCTAAGGACTCACTTGAAGATATCACAACACAACTCTAAAACATAAATAAAGTCATACAAGCTTTATATTACAAGCCAGGGGCCTCGAGGGCTCGAATACATAGCTCGATGGCATACAAGTGTCAGCGGAAGCATCAGATATCTGGGTACAGATATAACAGAGTTATAGATAGGCCTTTAAGAAGGCGGGGTAAAATAAAACACTACGATCGAAAGGCGTAGGCCTCCTGCCTAGGACCCTCCGAACCTACTCCTGGTCGTCGGTCGGCTCCTCGTAGTAGTACTCACCGGGAGGGTAGTAGTAGTAGTAGCCGTCGGCGGGGACAGCTGGCTCAGGGGCTCCGTCATCTGGTTGCAATGAATGGATATGGGGAGAAAAAGAAAGCAAAGCAAACGTGAGTACTCATCCGAAGTACTCAACAAGCAAGGATCTACACTACATATGCAACATTATTAAAGGAGGTTGTATATGTGGACTGGGCTGCAGAAATGCCAGAATAGAGAGATAGAGCCTAGTCCTATCGAAGACTAGCATCTTCATCATCTTCAGCGGTCTTGCAGCATTAGAAGAGTGAAGAATAACATAATGTAAAGTAGTAGTAGTGTTATCAACCTCGCCCAGAGATTCTTTCTCGACTCCCTGCGAGAAAGCAATCCCAGAGCCATACTATCCAGTTATCATCTCAAGTCACCAGTTCTAGTTGTACCGATCAGGATACAACTCCGAGTGTCCGTTACCATAGGACAGGCTATCGATATATTGTTTCTTCCCTGCAGGGGTGCACCAACTTACCCACCACGCTCACTTAACTCCGGCCGGACACACTTTTCTGGGTCATGCCCGGCCTCGGCCAAACGATATGCCGCAACCCGACCTAGGCTCTAAAGAGAGGTCAGCACGCCGGACTAACCTATGCCCCTAGGGGTCTTGGGCCTTCGCCCTGGGAACCCTGCACGTTGCGAGGACGCTCCGGAAGCAGACCTAGCCCCCTTAATACAAGCGCGGGCTTAACCAGTCCAATCCAAAGCGGGCCGCTCCTCGCTGACGTCTATAGAGCTCCAGCTGATGTATACGACGCAGAACGCCCATACTATGCCCACGTGATGGTTAGTGCTATCAGGCCAGAGGCCCCTCGGATCAAATATCCAAAGCGTTAGTGTGTTGGTAGTGCGGTAACGAGCAGAGACTCACGAAAGATGTGACCCCGTTGCCCCGTCTCGAGGACTTGCGGCAAGGGCTAAGAATGCCCGGCCACGCCTCGTATTCATCTCTCGGGCACCGTCCAGGTCCACCCGACTCTCGCAAGACCGTCGGGAACTCAGGTCCACCTCTACGGGGTGGTACCGCCTGTCCCTCCAGTCCTGCAGTATAAGTATCTCTCACGGGTACCCCTTAGGGTCGACCCGTCCTTATCCAGTTTAATCAATATCAACAGTAATGTAAAGGCATCCGTGTGGCCACCACATCAAGAAGGAACCCGAGGCATCACCCTCGTTGGATTCCCACCTGATGTAAACATCAAGGTGAACTAAAGAGGCATCACCCTCGAGGTCCACACTTGAGCAGTTGCACGACGACATCGTTATCGGGGTGGTGTAGGAGGAATCACCCTCGCTGACCACGACCGATTAACTAACCTACAAGGCTATCATCAGAAGTGCTGACGAGGTATCACCCTCGGCACTCGATATTAACCCAGTAGTGTCGAGCAACTAAGGGGGGAAGTGATGTGCGGTGCCGGGGCCTGGTCTTCGATCCCGTTGATCCGGTCTCCTGTTAATCCAGTGGGGCAGTCGGGATAAGTGGGGTCTCTAATGGGTCTCTACCCAACCTATACTAAACAGTTTAGGATAAGCAGGTAGGTATCAATAGCAGGTTACAATAAACAGGCTATGCAGCAGAAATAGGATAACAGCAGCAGTAGTAATTTCTAATGCAAGCATAAGAGATAAGAGAATAGGCGATACCGATATGCTCAAAAGGGGGGTGCTTTCCTGGAAGCTCTGCGGCAAGGGTCTGGTCGTCAGGGGTGTAGTCGACCTCCGGAGCTGCGTCGGCCTCGGGGACTACGTCGGTGTCGGGGTCTAACAAGAGAGAAGAGGGGGAGGAAACAAATAAATACACAGCAATAATGCAACACAGAGCATGCTATGCCTAGGATGCGGTGCAGGGTTGCCTAAAGATATGTCTAAGTCATTTTAGTTATTTTAGGATTAAGGTGGGATTTTTAACCGGTGAATATGCACTATTCATATACCGGAATCGGGCTAAAAGTTACGGGTTCTCCTACGTAGGGGGTTCCGACATGGAAACAGACGACACGATCAGATTCGTCTCGTCGTTCTGATCAACTTTCTTGTATAAAGTTTTTCGATCCGAGCTACGGTTTAAATTATACGGATTTTAAAAGATTTAAACAGTTTTCTGAATTTATTTTAAATTAACAGAAACTAATTATGATGTCAGCATGACGTGGGGATGACATCAGCAGTTAACAGCCGCACTGACCAGGTCAAACCTGACTAGTGGGCCCCACTGGTCAGTGACTGAGCTAATTAATCAGGAATAAATTTAACTAAATGACTTATTTAGCATGTGGGCCCTACTGTCAGTGGCTGAACTAATCAGTGTTTTAATTAACTCAGTGCAATTAGTCTCTAATTAAGTTTCAGACATGGGGGACCCACATGGCAGTGTCAGCAGGGAACAGTGTCCCACGTTGACCGAAGTCAACGTGGTCAAATAGACGACGGGGCCCACAGGCAGTGTCTCAGGGTGGGCCCCACGCTTGGCGACGGCGCAACTCCGGTGGCCTCGGAATTCCTCTGTAGTGTGTCAAATCGGGTGTTTCTGGCGGCGTTCGAAAGCTTGCAAGGTTGCGCGTCTCGTGGTGGCACTGGCCGGAGATGAGGTCACCGGAAACGAGGCCGGCGATGAGGTCGGGCGGAGGTAGCTTGCGGGCGTGCACGGCGTTACGGCTTCGGTGCGCTTTCGCGCGTGTTTTCGGTCGTGTTCAAGTGAGAGGAGCACGCCGCGTCGAATAGAGCTAGAGCACGGCCTTGGAGACGACCGAAAGTGGCAGGACGGCAAGGACCCGCGGCGGCCGGGGTGCGACGGCGAGCATAGCTAGCTAGGGAAGGAAAACGCTGCTCGGGGAGGGAGGCAGAGGGGAGTGGAGGGCTCACCGCGCGGTCAAGAAAGACCCGTGACAGTTTTGGAGCAGCAGAGGTGGCCGGGGGTGTTGGAAATATGCCCTAGGGGCAATAATAAAATGGTTATTATTATATTTCCTTGTTCATGATAATTGTCTGTTATTCATGCTATAATTGTGTTATCCGGAAATCGTAATACATGTGTGAATACATAGACCACAACATGTCCCTAGTAAGCCTCTAGTTGACTAGCTCGTTGATCAATAGATGGTTACGGTTTCCTGACCATGGACATTGGATGTCATTGATAACGGGATCACATCATTAGGAGAATGATGTGATGGACAAGACCCAATCCTAAGCCTAGCACTAGATCGTGTAGTTCATTTGCTAAAGCTTTTCCAATGTCAAGTAACTTTTCCTTAGACCATGAGATTGTGCAACTCCCGGATACCGTAGGAGTGCTTTGGGTGTACCAAACATCACAACGTAACTGGGTGGCTATAAAGGTGCACTACGGGTATCTCCGAAAGTGTCTGTTGGGTTGGCACGAATCGAGACTGGGATTTGTCACTCCGTGTGACGGAGAGGTACCTCTGGGCCCACTCGGTAGGACATCATCATAATGAGCTCAATGTGATCAAGGAGTTGTTCACGGGATGATGTGTTACGGAAACGAGTAAAGAGACTTGCCGGTAACGAGATTGAACAAGGTATCGAGATACCGACGATCGAATCTCGGGCAAGTATCGTACCGATAGACAAAGGGAATTGCGTACGGGATTGATTGAATCCTCGACATCGTGGTTCATCCGATGAGATCATCGAGGAGCATGTGGGAGCCAACATGGGTATCCAGATCCCGCTGTTGGTTATTGACCGGAGAGTCGTCTCGGTCATGTCTGCGTGTCTCCCGAACCCATAGGGTCTACACACTTAAGGTTCGGTGACGCTAGGGTTGTAGAGATATTAATATGCGGTAACCTGAAAGTTGTTCGGAGTCCCGGATGAGATCCCGGACATCACAAGGAGTTCCGGAATGGTCCGGAGATGAAGATTTATATATGGGAAGTTGTCATACGGTCACCGGAAATATTCGGGGGTATGCCGGTATTGTACCGGGACCACCGAAGGGGTTCCGGGGGTCCACCGGAAGGGTCCACCTGCCCCGGAGGGCTCTATGGGCTGTATGTGGAAGGGAACCAGCCCCTAAGTGGGCTGGACACAATTCCCCTAGGGCCCATGCGCCTAGGGTGGAGCAAACCCTAAAGGGGAGGCGCCCCCCCTTGGCTTGGGGGGCAAGCAACCTCCCCTGGCCGCCGCCCCTCCCCTCAGATTGGATCTGAGGGGGCCGGCCCCCTCTCCCCTTCCCCCTATAAATAGTGGATGGGTGGGAGGGAGGCCACACCCCAGCCCCTGGCGCCTCCCTCTCCCTCCCGTGACATCTCTTCCTCCTCCAGTAGCGCTTGGCGAAGCCCTGCTGAAATCCCGCTACTTCCACCACCACGCCGTCGTGCTGCTGGATCTCCATCAACCTCTCCTCCCCCCTTGCTGGATCAAGAAGGAGGAGACGTCTCCGCTCCGTACGTGTGTTGAACGCGGAGGTGCCGTCCGTTCGGCGCTAGGATCATCGGTGATTTGGATCACGCCGAGTACGACTCCATCAACCCCGTTCTCTTGAACGCTTCCGCTCGCGATCTACAAGGGTATGTAGATGCACTCCCCTCTCTCTCGTTGCTAGATGACTCCATAGGTTGATCTTGGTGATGCGTAGAAAATTTTAAAATTCTGCTACGTTCCCCAACAGTGGCATCATGAGCTAGGTCTATGCGTAGTATCTTGCACGAGTAGAACACAAAGTAGTTGTGGGCGTCGATTTGTCAATCTTCTTGCCGTTACTAGTCTTATCTTGATTCGGCGGCACTGTGGGATGAAGCGGCCCGGACCGACCTTACACGTACGCTTACGTGAGACAGGTTCCACCGACTGACATGCACTAGTTGCATAAGGTGGCTAGCGGGTGTCTGTCTCTCCCACTTTAGTCGGATCGGATTCGATGAACATGGTCCTTATGAAGGGTAAATAGAAATTGGCATATCACGTTGTGGTTTTGGCGTAGGTAAGAAACGTTCTTGCTAGAAACCTATAGCAGCCACGTAAAAACTTGCAACAACAATTAGAGGACGTCTAACTTGTTTTTGCAGCAAGTGCTTTGTGATGTGATATGGCCAAAGGATGTGATGAATGATATATGTGATGTATGAGATGATCATGTTCTTGTAATAGGAATCACGACTTGCATGTCGATGAGTATGACAACCGGCAGGAGCCATAGGAGTTGTCTTAATTTATTATATGACCTGCGTGTCATTGAAATTCGCCATGTAATTACTTTACTTTATTGCTAACCGTTAGCCGTAGTAGTAGAAGTAATAGTTGGCGAGACAACTTCATGAAGACACGATGATGGAGATCATGATGATGGAGATCATGGTGTCATGCCGGTGACGATGATGATCATGGAGCCCCGAAGATGGAGATCAAAAGGAGCGAAGTGATAATGGCCATATCATGTCACTATTTTGATTGAATGTGATGTTTATCACGTTTTTGCATCTTATTTGCTTAGAACGACGGTAGCATATAAGATGATCCCTTACTAAAATTTCAAGAAAGTGTTCCCCCTAACTGTGCACCGTTGCGAAGGTTCGTTGTTTCGAAGCACTACGTGTTGATCGGGTGTGATAGACTCTAACGTTCGAATACAACGGGTGTAAGCCAGATTTACACAGCAATACACTTAGGTTGACTTGACGAGCCTAGCATGTACAGACATGGCCTCGGAACACAAGAGACCGAAAGGTCGAGCATGAGTCGTATAGAAGATACGATCAACATGGAGATGTTCACCGTTGATGACTAGTCCGTCTCACGTGATGATCGGACACGGCCTAGTCGATTCGGATCATGTATCACTTAGATGACGAGAGGGATGTCTATCTAAGTGGGAGTTCATTATATAATTTGATTAGATGAACTTAATTGTCATGAACTTAGTCTAAAATCTTTACAATATGTCTTGTAGATCAAATGGCCCACGCTAATGTTGCCCTCAACTTCAATGCGTTCCTAGAGAAAACCAAGCTGAAAGACGATGGTAGCAACTATACGGACTGGGTCCGTAATCTGAGGATTATCCTCATAGCTGCCAAGAAAGCATATGTCCTTGAAGCACCACTAGGTGACGCACCTGTTTTCCCAGCAACTCAAGATGTTATGAACGCCTGGCAGTCGCGTAGTGATGATTACTCCCTGGTTCAGTGCGGCATGCTTTACAGCTTAGAATCGGGGCTCCAAAAGCGTTTTGAGCAACACGGAGCATATGAGATGTTCCAAGAGCTGAAAATGGTTTTCCAAGCTCATGCCCGAGTCGAGAGATATGAAGTCTCCGACAAGTTCTACAGTTGTAAGATGGAGGAGAATAGTTCAGTCAGCGAGCACATACTCAAGATGTCTGGGTTGCACAACCGCTTGTCTCAGCTGGGAGTTAATCTCCCGGATGACGCGGTCGTTGACAGAATCCTTCAGTCACTTCCACCTAGCTACAAGAGCTTCGTGATGAACTTCAATATGCAGGGGATGGAGAAAACCATTCCTGAAGTATATTCAATGCTGAAATCAGCGGAGGTGGAGATCAAAAAGGAACATCAAGTGTTGATGGTGAATAAAACCACTAAGTTCAAGAAAGGCAAGGGTAAAAAGAACTTCAAGAAGGACGGCAAGGGAGTTGCCGCGCCCGGTAAGCAAGCTGCCGGGAAGAAGTCAAAGAATGGACCCAAGCCTGAGACTGAGTGCTTTTATTGCAAGGGAAACGGTCACTGGAAGCGGAACTGCCCCAAGTACTTAGCGGATAAGAAGGCCGGCAATACCAAAGGTATATGTGATATACATGTTATTGATGTGTACCTTACCAGCGCTCGTAGTAGCTCCTGGGTATTTGATACCGGTGCGGTTGCTCATATTTGTAACTCAAAACAGGAGCTGCGGAATAAGCGGAGACTGGCGAAGGATGAGGTGACGATGCGCGTTGGGAATGGTTCCAAGGTCGATGTGATCGCTGTCGGCACGCTACCTCTACATCTGCCTACGGGATTAGTTTTAAACCTCAATAATTGTTATTTAGTGTCAGCTTTGAGCATGAACATTGTATCTGGATCTCGCTTAATGCGAGATGGCTACTCATTTAAATCTGAGAATAATGGTTGTTCTATTTATATGAGAGATATGTTTTATGGTCATGCCCCGCTGGTAAATGGTTTATTTTTATTGAATCTCGAACGTGATGTTACACATGTTTATAATGTGAATGCCAAGAAATGCAAGGTTGATAACGATAGTCCCACATACTTGTGGCACTGCCGCCTTGGTCATATCGGTGTTAAACGCATGAAGAAACTCCATGCAGATGGACTTTTGGAGTCTCTTGATTATGAATCATTTGACAGATGCGAACCATGCCTCTTGGGCAAGATGACCAAGACTCCGTTCTCCGGAACAATGGAGCGAGCAACCAACGTATTGGAAATCATACATACTGATGTGTGTGGTCCAATGAGTGTTGAGGCTCGCGGTGGTTATCGTTATGTTCTCACCCTCACCGATGATTTGAGTAGATATGGGTATGTCTACTTGATGAAGCACAAGTCTGAGACCTTTGAAAAGTTCAAGGAATTTCAGAATGAGGTTGAAAATCAACGTGACAAGAAAATAAAGTTCCTACGATCAGATCATGGAGGAGAATATTTGAGTCATGAATTTGGCACGCACTTAAGGAAATGTGGAATTGTTTCACAACTCACGCCGCCTGGAACACCTCAGCGTAACGGTGTGTCCGAACGTCGTAATCGCACTCTATTGGATATGGTGCGATCTGTGATGTCTCTTACCGATTTACCGCTATCTTTTTGGGGTTATGCTTTAGAGACTGCCGCATTCACTTTAAATAGGGCACCGTCAAAATCCGTTGAGACGACACCGTATGAATTATGGTTTGGGAAGAAACCTAAGCTGTCGTTTCTGAAAGTTTGGGGATGCGATGCTTATGTGAAGAAACTTCAACCAGAGAAGCTCGAACCCAAGTCGGAAAAATGCGTATTCATAGGATACCCTAAGGAAACTATTGGGTATACCTTCTACCTAAGATCCGAGGGCAAGATCTTTGTTGCCAGGAATGGATCCTTTCTAGAGAAAGAGTTTCTCTCGAAAGAAGTAAGTGGGAGGAAAGTGGAGCTTGGTGCTTGGTGCTTGTATCTCTTGTTATTTCATCTCCCCTTTTTTAATCAGGGATGTAGGCAAGCTTTTTCTCTATCTTATAGCCATACTGAAGAACTATACACAGTTTTATTACAACCAGTTTTCCCTCTCCTTTTGTTCCAGAGGTCAGGTGGAAGACAATAGGCAAGATAATATACAAGATGTACTTCAGGATCTTTCTCTAGCATACAGATTCAACATGGGGAAGGGGAGGCAAGTACAGGTGAGGACCAGTAGTATCACACGAGAGGTACAGAGGGGTAGTCCCAGTAGCTCAAGAACTAAACAGGAATCATGCCTTCTGTTTTGTTTTTGCCTAAGGATTAGTAGGGATAATAGTAGTTGGAGAGTACTTTTTACCTTGGTGTTTTTGCCGGGAGAAAACTGCCCAGTTTCTCGAAATTTCTTGCCGATGTTGATCCACAGTATTGCCTGATCAGCAACAAAGAGTTGCAGAAAAAAATTGTTGCCTTCTTCAGGATTTGGCTTGGTCCCCCTTTTTTTGTGTTTTTTTGTCTGCAAGGAGCTCCCCCCTGCTAGGCCAGGGCGTGCGGTAGTGGCTGGGAGAAATATTGGGGGCAAAGGGGCAGGAAGAAGATGTCGCTCGGGATCTCTGTGTTGTGCCCGTAGGGTTTTCTGGTGTGGTGGGGAGAGATCTGTGCCATCTTTTCTTCTTTGGCGGGACGCGGCTACGACGCAAGGGAGGGGTGGGATTTACTTTTTCTGGCACATACAGGGAACCGCACGTGGGGCAACTTCCAAAAATGGACGGCCGCGAGATCCCACCGCATCGCGCGCGGGCGCTACGTAGCATTTTAAGATTTGGAATAGAGGATTGAGGCGGCGAAGAGAAGAATAGGTTTGGAATTTTGGATCGTGCGACCTGCGCCATATACTGCAGCGAACAGAACGTGTTGTGGGCTTTATGTTAGCGTTAGATGTCTTGTTCTTTTGTACGACTGTAATTGTGCCGTTTGCTAAAAAAAAGGACAGTAATTAGGCCGACACTTCGGGCTTGTGCAGCTTCGGCTGGGCAGGGGTCAGTCGATTTTTCTGCCTCGGGTCAGAAGACAAATTTGCTACGCGTACTACTTGGAACGCCGAACCGCACTGGTGTCAAATACGTGAGCTACGTCCCGAAGGATGCGTCGAGGAGATGCGTCTGTTACATGTGAGAGGGTGAAAAGATGCGATGGTTGGTATACGGTAACTGCACATCGATTGGTTAAGTAGAGATTATATCCTTAATGTTTCAAAAAAGAGAGATTATATCCTTAATACACTATAATGTGCTAATTAAAAGTGTTTCTGTTAGTAGTGAGCTATTTAAAAGTGTTTCAGTGGTAGTGAATTGCATTAATCTCTTTGAAGCAAATGTCTCGTTACTAAATCAACTCATGATGCTATTTATAATATCTCCCTCTTTTGGATAAGCAGCAAATAAATGCAGATGATTCAGAGTTTCCAAGCATATTTGTTTATCTAGACAGAAACAGGGTAATGGTATAGCTAACACTGAAGCAAAAAAATTATAATGCAATTCCGGGTTGGCCCTGCACGATACTGCGTGCTGGGAACCCAGTTCACGGGTCATGATCGCCCGGGATTATTTTAGTAATTAATTTTGCGCCAAAGAGGTCACGTCCTTCTCTTCACGGGTAGATTAGCAACTCATAGCTACTAGTAGAGTGCCCGTGCGTTGCCACGGGCTTTTGAAATAGTTTGCAAGAGTTACATGTTAACTTTCTAAGGGCTCGTCCCGCCGTAGATCCAGACTCTCGCCATTGATTCCACCCCGTCTAGGCCGCCGCCTGCCGCCGCGCTGCCCCATAGCGTTCGCCTCCGCTTCGGCCGCCTTCGCCCCGCCCCGACCCCGCCCGCCTCCTCTCCGGCCGCCTCCGCCTCCGGTCCATCCTCCGCCCGGCCCCGCTCCGTCCGCCTTCTCTCCGGTCCGTCCGCCGCCCCGCTCCGTTCGCCTCCGCCCCGCGCCGCACGCCTCCGCCCCGCTCCGTCCGCCTTCGCCCCGCGCCGCACGTCGCCGCCCTGCTCCCCGCTTGGCCGCCGCCCGCTCCCCGATGGCGCCGAAGAAGACGCCGAAGGGCAAGTCCGGTTTCTTTGGCATGAGGGCGAAGCCCTCCGGGAACTTCGGACTGGAGTTCTCCGACGCCGGGCAGCGTTGGTGGCTCGGCACGTATCCCACCGCCGATGAGGCCGCGCGTGCCTACGGCGTGGCGGTGTGGCGTGCCGGACGGCCGAAGACGGACCTAAACTTCCCGGAGGTCGAGTCCCAGGCGGTGGCGGAGTGGCTCGTGCCGCAGGGCATCCGGATGGAGGAGATGCCGGCTAAGAAGGCGAAGAAGAGACCGGCGGTTGTTGTCGCTCCGGGCGAGAGCGACGAGGCGGCGATGGCTTGGTTTGCGCGATTTGCAATTTGCTGCAAAGCCATCTCTAATTAAATGCTATTTGCTGCAAATTTAGAGGTAGCACATACCAGAAGTCCAGCCACAACCACAACCAGAGATAACATATCGTGGCAAGCGGATATCAAAAGAACATGATCCACAGCCAGAGGCTCGGGATAGACCAAATGCAGCGACCGTTAACAAATCCAAATTCAGTGTTAACAACAACCACTTATATATATTTGGACGTACATAGAAATTAGATATTTCCTAATTGTTTGCATAACAAAAAACATACTGGCTGCAAGAGAATGAAAGACTAACCTATTGATGAGCACAACAATACATACCATCCCATCATGATGTTGCCATCTCTCACACTTGATGATTACATCTTGTTATTTCTAACATGTACACCATCGGGCAATTGCTTTATTAGAAATATATTTACACAATATGATCAGAGCAACATCAAGGAGCCGGATGCTGGTGCACAGATTCTCCTCAAATTCCACATGCAACCATTGTAGAGAAGAACGACATATTTTTCTTAGGTGATTTTTGATCGAGCTCCTACAGAAAAATTCAAAGAAATCATGAGGAGCATGGAGCCAAGCAAACTAATCAGAGTAAATCATGAGAGGAGAAGCCTCTCAACCTACTACAGGGAATCGAGTCAACATTAATTCGTGTAAGAATTAAACCGTAATGTAGATCAACAACCCAGTAGTTGATAAAATAACCCTGACATTAGGAATAGAGATACACCCAAATAGCTATATAATTTTCTTGATTTCCATACTATTTAGATTTTGAAGGCGAATAAAGGAATTGCTTACAGTACAAAATATATGTGCAGACGTGCTTTATGGAGCAAACAGGCTAGGTGCTCGCTAGCTAGAGATTATCCCATGCCAATAATTCATCAGTGTGTGTGTGACATGACCTTGAATAAAATAACTCAAGCCATGAAATTAATTTCAAAGGTAACAAGGTGTTCAGGATCTAGGCACCACGAGTTTTATGTGCAACTCATGATTTGTCTGTGCCCTTCAATGTTATGTACATCTGCATGCAAGAAAAGAAGTTAAAAAATACAAACAATGGGAAGTTGATTAGCTTAATCTAATTCATGTCATTTGTTTTTTTTCAAAGTCAATACAAATATATCTAGAGCAGAAGATTAAAGACAAAAAAGGAGAATAGGTACTTGGTATCAACTAATAACAAATCACTACGGCGAAAAAGATGTTTGAGCTAGCATATACATGAATAGATGCAGGTAAAAAATAGTAGGAAAGAAGTCTTTGTTATAGTTACTTGCCTGTAGGTGACTCTTAACATGAGAGAGTGTAAGATCCTTAATGTTCATCAGTTCCAGTATTGAGTTGGGTACTGCTCATAGAAGATGTTGTATCGAATACAAAAGGAAGTGAATTTTAAAGAACAGTAAGGGTTAATCTTAAATATGCACAAATGAAAATTAAATTTAGTACAAACACAATGTTTGGATACATTTGTATGGTTTTCTATTCTTTTAATGACAGGGGAAAAGGGCATCAAAGAAACACCATGCAGCCTCCCCAAAAGCAATTTGCAAGAGACCATCTGATTTTATCAGTTACTACTTATAATTACCCGTTCAGACTCGAGAACCCACGCTGAGATACCAACAGGCAAACAAAACCATCACATTGCTTCTTTGCGGCCGCCTCATGGAGCCCCAGCCGCACCTCTCCTTTGTCATCCACCGGCGACAGAGGGCTGATGTGAAAGGAAAGATCAGGAGCAATTGGCGATGGATCAACAGAAAGGCCACGTCGCTCTTTCCCGTCCACCATACATCAAGAATACATATCAGGCAAAATTCACTACACTCAAAAGCACATTTTCATCAGGCAAATATCCTTTATGTCCATCTACGGGGCCGATTGTAGTGTAAAAAGTAGAAACATGTCACCTTCTATCGAAACAAATACGTGGTACCTATTGACTACAATGAAGCACAAAATTGAGAACCGTTTTAGTATCATGGCTGAAGCCACAAAACCATCAATGGCTAACTACAGTATGTGTGCACCTTTGAGGCAAAGAAAACCTGCAATTCCTCACGAATACATTGATCATGTAATAGTCAAGAGATGTTACTGTGGTAGAAGAAAAACTGTGAAGTGCAGCATATCCACAAAACAATTCAGACAAGCGTCGCCTCCAGGTATATGATCCATTAGTGCACATGCGTGAAAATTCAGATTTGACGCCTGATATATGATCCATTAGTTTCAGATATCTACTAATCATATCAGCTCATCATCAAGAATCATTTAAGCACAAACACATCAGATCTTATTAAGTTAGAAGAGAAGAGGCAAACCAGCATCTAGTACCATGGTTGCACTGCAGCTCCAGCTAAAAATGCTCCAGAAATCTGAATAATTCGGTTTCATCGCTTATCAGTGTATCCTCTTGAAAGCAGTGTTGATATCAATCGTCAGAACAACCTTCAATCAAACGGTGCATATTGTAAGGTAGAAATAACCAACTAATTATTATTGATAAGTTTGCAAAACGTGTTTTTAGTTTTCCAACCAAACTTTAGTGAGAACCTTTTCTCTATTATGCCTAAAATGGACATCCAGCAGGAGAACCCTGAACTTGACCCAACGTTAATAGAGAAGTAGTGGTCGCACTTGAATCAATATTCATGTACTGCTTCGAACCTCAGGCTAATCTTCGATCCTTTGTAGCATTGGTATGCTCCTCCTCATAGATCCTAATTTTTTTTTCATAAGAGTTAGAAAACTACTAACTACCAACAAAATAGACAACCTCTTCTTCCTCATGCTACAGCCGTGTGAATCTACCATCACAGTTCGACTATTCGTGTCATACCTGAGGCTGGCGTACTCGCATCTTGGGTGTGGAGAATAGTGAGCGACGGGGAGTTGGAGCTCGAGGACGGTGAGTCGGTAGGATGACGGAGCTGTCAGGTCGATGGAGCCGCGGGATGGAAGGAGCAGACGATGGGGAGGCGACGCTGGACCCGCAGCCGGCACTGCGCGCACGACTGCGCCGCGACCACGGGCCGACCGGCTGAGGGCGGAGGGAAAACCGTGATGGAGGAGATAACTGGGGGTGGTAGGATGGGAACGGCCAGTGGCATGGGTTTAGGGTCATACGCCCGTGTGGGAACGGCGGCATGCCCTTAGGGTCATGCCCCTCTCGGACCTCGATGGTGGCCATGGCGGACCTCGGCGGCGGTGTCCCAACGGCGATCTGGAGGTCCGCAATGAAGGCGGCGGAGGCAGAGCTAGGACCTCGGCGCCGGCAAAGGGAGGTAGCAGCTATTTCATTGATTTGGGTGTTCTTGTACCACCAGGTCCATGCAGGGCACCAGCCACCAGCAAGCAAGTCTCCAGCCAAAACAATTAAAAAATCAGTATATAAAATAATTGGTTAGAAAGGTGATTAAAAAATTAGAATATAGAAAAAGTATATAATGAATATAAAAACATACCCAAAATTTCATGTCCAGATAATGTTTCTCTATCAATTGTTTTGTTTTTTGTGCCATTTGGATGTCATCAAACATAATCTTCCGTACGACCAAATTAAAGCAATCTCGGTCCATGCCTTCATGGGTAAATCATCCTTTAGCATTTCTTGTATTTTTTTGAGAGACAAACTAATTGGATATGGCTTTGAACTTGGGATCCATACTTTCCTTATAATGATAAAATAAAGAAAATAGGTAAGAAATACGTATGCCACCTTATACATGTCTATGTGTTTACTGGACATTCTACTGCAAATTATCACATATTAGTCGGCATCAACAAGGCAATTATGTCACATAGGTAACTACTAACTACATTTTGGTAGATGGTATTAGGCAACCAGCACACAAGTAGAGACAATACTAAAACCTATATGCTCAGAATTGGATGATGATATTCTAGAATTGTTGTTGTCTATGTATGAGAAACCAGTAATAATAATAAATCAACAACAACAGCAGATGTACGGTTGGCGGTTGCTAAGGTGATATCTAAATTACACAACCAACTATCTTTAGCTTAGATATTCGCCTAAGAGGGGAAATCAGGGATAACCATGAACTACTACTTCGTCCTTATTCACACAAACCTGAAAATGTTGGCAAAATGTGCTACTCTTGTTACACCAGAAGTTATGGTCATTGACAGAAAACTGACTAAAAGATCAGTGCCACCTTTTTGTTCATTTACTGACTGAAGTGTAGCATCTATGAATATTTCAAGCTTGAATCAAATAGGGAGAAACATAACTTACAGTCTGCACGTCGTTATCATCGAGTGTGACGCATGTCCGAGAGCCAAACCTCCTTCGCCTTCACCTGAGTTCTATCAGACGCCTTTGGCACCTGCACGCGCACACACAACAGAGACATCAAAATGAATTATCCTACACTTGAACAACAACATTATAGTTTGCACGAAATTCTATCCATCGATGCCAAAGTTCAGAACCAGCATGCCCACAAAAACATAAAAAAATATATGATGCAGGCAAGACGCTGCTGCAGCTGAAGCTGGCAAGAGAAAATAATTCTTACTAATTAGTGAAGTAAACACATATGACTCAGCCATGCTAAACCATTAGCAGGAAATGAACTCTTAACTAGACTGATAAACTCATATGATTTTAGTTCTAATTGGTCCCGAATTTCCAGACAGTTACCTTCGTGTTGTCAAGTGACATCTCACCTCCAAGGAAAAACTTGTTAGCCTCATCATTCCCAGTGTAAGCAAGAACCTATAAATTAACAGAATAGAAATGCATCAAAAACAGGAGCAAGCATGTTAGAATGCAGGCCAAATTGATGTATATATTTCCTTGCAGCAAAACAACATGACAAAATGATGAAGCATCACAGTGGCCCAGATTTTTGCACTCTTTCTAAAACAGAACATGGATCCCTCATTGCAAGAACTAAAGCGTGGAAGAACTAAATAAAAGTAGGGGTCGCAACATGTAAAGTGTTTATCCTCAGCGTGCTACTAATCCCAATTCAGTAGCTAACTGTCAGTTTAATTATTTGTTTGAAACATTCTCCCATGTGGTTGGCTAATGCTGCCCAGTTCTACTTTTAGGAAATGGTGGTAAGTTATGAAATTAGCTACCTCGTGGGAGAATATTTATCCTCAGCGTGCTACTAATCCCAATTCGGTAGCTACTGTCAGTTTATCCTCAGCGTGTAAAGTGTAAAGTGTAAAGTGCCTAATAATAGTGCATGTCAGTTGTACCTACTGTTAGTTTATCCTCAGTTTAGAAATGAAATCTCATGGACTCTTGGAGTACAGCTCCCTCCGAGTCAAACTAACCAAAAATAGCATAGGCATTTAGTGCCTGATATTATAATGCATGCAAGATTTTAATCTTGACATGACAATAACAGTGGAGCATGTTTAGTTAAATAACTCGAGATGTACATTTCAACAAGGATACAATTCACTTACCTAAGAAGACATCAATGCTTGCTTTCCTACTGCAAGTCCCAAATCGAGCTGCAACCTATGATTTGGCCATCGATGGAGCAGCGGCCAAAGTTCAGTCAAGCTATCAAACAAATCGTGTTATCTATGCAATGCAATACAAGCAGGGACCATGGATGATATCCTTGTAGAGCTAGTGGTAAGACCATATCATTAAACTGTACTACTTTGCAACAACATAATGCAAAATATATGATGCCCACTGCCAACTGAAAAGGAACCAGAATTGTAACTTCTGCCATTAACTGAATTCTGAAATATGTAAAGCTTGCTCTACTTGACCAAATCAAGCAGATGAGCACACTTAGTATATCAGCAGGAAATTCATGTTGTGACGAAAAACTGGTTCTGCCTGTAATAAGTAGACTATTTCTTGCAAAACATAAATCTGGTTGGACTGAAAATCCTGGAACAGCAGAACTGCTATGTGGGGATATCTTGACCATCACTATTCTGAATTGCACAAACATTGTATCTTTGGAAAGCTATCGACGGCCTCTAAAACTTCCTTGCCTTAGACTGAAACAAACACCTTCAGATTAACATCACACCTCTACTGGACATTGTGGGCACTCATTCAGGTAAACACCATTGAGCTACTTTTAGCACACAGATTTGAGCGCCATTCAACTGTCATAAAAAATATGTATTGTAATCTAATTGCAGGCATGAGTATCCCCAATAAATTTTGATTACCTTGGAGATTTCTTCCTACGGTACGGTGAATACAAGAAACAACGAGAGTTCTGCTTTTCCTTGGTGCAAGGCTTCCTTTGTTCACTGAGAATGAAAGGAAAAGAAGGAAATCAATGTCAGAAATACAAGAAGGCAATAAAAACAAAGATCACAACATCCTGTACCTTGAAGCAAAGTAATCTCCCTTCTAAAACATACTAATAGCTACTAGATAGAAAATCAATTCTTGCATGCATTTATAATTGGCAAGAAATTTCACTTTTAAGAAGGTGGCTGAGTAGATCACTACACATGTTGGTTGTAAGATGTATAAGTATGACTTAACAGAATTATAACGAGTTATATGTTAAATTATACAATATACAGTGCCATTAGAAAGCATCACACATCACGGATTAAGCTCTACCAATACGAAATACCTTGAACTGTTTGCTTCATATCTAAAACTCCGTACCGCATATATGGACACATAACTGAACATGTGCAGTTGTAAATGAAAAAACAATGAATGGTATCTGCTTCTAAAAATACAAAATTTAACAATAAAATATGTTTACTTTATAGAAGATTTATTCAGAGCTACCTTCTAGGCAGTGCATTCAAAAATCAAGAACGGTCCCCACTAAATTTTGAATAACATAGGTTTAATTTTTCTCATCAAGTTAAATCAATAGGCATGGAAACCACATTGTAAATTCTAGAAATAGTTATACCACAAACAGTAAGCTAATAGATTTAACTGGATTGAACAACAAAATCTGAAAAATGAGAAGATATATATTTATCTGTCAGACGATTATTGTGGAAACTGTTAGCACCACTCCCGTCAGCTCTAACTTTTGTTCTAACTGATGCGCTTAGTTAGCAGCTATTTCTGATTGGAGATGGAAGAATACTGCTCTCCTACAATCGGCAGAACCGTAAGTAATGATGCGGCATTTGCCACTTTGAAGAACAATCCATATTGTAAGTGATAATGTGAAGCAGAGACATCTTCTAATGCCAACAAGAAATGACCATGCTAGAAAAGCAAGTTGTTTGCAAATCTAATTGGATGAATAAACTGGAAGTACAAATGTACTTAAAATAAAGAAGTTTTGATCAAGTTCATTAATAAATAACATGCACCAAACCACTTGTTAGAATAAGGATTCTAGAGAGATTACTTGAAATCCATACAAGCGAGCAATTAGAATTATGTGGTGCAGAAGAATGACTTTGGGCTGTCAAAAATGAAGAACAATGATTGTGTCTATCTATACACGATTTTCCTCTGCTCAAGCAAGCAAGCAAGAATCAAACAACACAATATACAACAATTTGATTGCACACACGTTCAAACTGGACGGATACGTGCACATTAGCAAACACCACCAAGTTGTGTCTAGACCATTTGCAATCAAAAGATGAGATGTGCAGGGAAGGGGGTGGAGCTCACCACACCAGGCCAGGGGGTAGGAGGAGGGAGTAGGCAGCCGCAGCAGCCATGAGGGAGGGCTCGTCCTCGTCCACCTGAAGCAGTAGGAGCAGCAGCTGGTCCAGATCCGAGCAACCTGCACAGAAAACAAAGGAAAGGAAAGGAATCGCAAGGAGGGGCATGAAGAAACCGACAAGACAAGGGAAGGAGGCGCGCGCACCATGGTCAGAGGTCGCCGGAGATGGCCTGCAGCCGGCGCGCGTCCTTTCCTTGGAGGTTGAGGCATCGGACCTCCACGGGTAGCTAGGGTTTCGGGCGTCTCAGTCCATGGCTGCAGCCGGGTCGGACCTCCATGGACGATCTCGAGAGACGGCGGCCCGCCGGTGCGGCTGCGGATCTGGGCGCTGCCTCCCCTTGCCGCCGGATCCCTTCCATTCCCTTCCCTCCCTTGGGAGAGGGAGAGAAGGTGAGGGGGAGGAGGAGGCCGCCGGCGGTGTCGCCATGGCCGGGCAGGGCTCCTCCCGCCTGCCCGCGACGGGAGGTGGCGGGGGCGGTCGCGACGGGAGGTGGCGGGGGCGGCAGCGACGGGCGGCGGCGTTTGAGGGAGGGAGATGGGGGAGGGGATCGGCGGCGGCTTGATGTGCGAGGGCGACGGCGAAGGATCTGGTGTGGCGTCGCTCGAGGGTAAAGGCTTCGCTCGCTCGTTCGCACGTTGCCAGACGTTTTTTTTCGCTGGTTTTCTTTCGTAGGTTTTTTTTCGTTGGTTAATTTTCGTAGGTTTTTTTCGTTCGCTTGTAGATGGGTGCGACGGGAGGTGCGGCCCTGGACTGCGTGGGGGCATCGCGACGTGGTTTTTTTGGTTTGACGCGGCTAACAGTGAGGTGGGATGAGGGACGAAAAAAACCATGGTAGATGGGACGAAAATTAACCATGAAGACTACCAACCGAGACATTAGGAGTAGAGATAAGGGGGAAGATTCGCCCGGTACCTCTTTGTTGGCTAATAAAACATAATACGCGGTGTTAATCACGCCGAGGAGTCAAGCACTAGTCAAGACGCGTACACACTCACGTGAGGTCTACTAAACACGGAGCAATTCACACACTGGAAATAAGAAAAAGAAAAGAAAAAAAAAAGCGCACGCACTGCATGCAGTACTGCACCAGCACGGAATTGAATTCTTTCACGAAATAAGACGGTTGCCTCTTGCCTGCATGCAAGCCCGTTTTCCAGCATTAGCACTAGGAAACAACAAGGTCAGGTTGTACTCTGGATCGAGGACAGGTCGGTTTGGACACGGTGACAAACTACGTATAGACGAGCTCCTGTCCATGCCTGTTTTCTACCATTAGCACTAGGAAACAAGGTCAAGTTGTACTCTAGATCTTTTAAACGAAAGACCAGGGCTTTTAAACGAGATCCATTATACATTTTGATTGATGATTTTTGGAGAAAAAGGAGGTGGTGCACCAATTCGTTTGATCAGCACTCTTAGACGATCGAGGCTCATTAATGTGATGGAGAGCACACATCGGCTGGGCAGCGGCCTTCGTTTTCAGGGTTAGCCATTGCTGTATCGCACCAAAAAGGTGGCCGTGTACTCAGTACAGAGACGGTATGCTAAAACCCGCTTCCTCGCGATGGAGGAGAGCACACACTGCTCCACTCAGTCGCCTCACTCTGCTCACACAGGCGCGCCCCAAGAGAGAAGAGAGAGTGAAGGTTCAGCAGCTGATCGCAGATCAAGATGGAGGCGCGCCGTCTCCTGCGAAGCATCTTCCCCGTCCAGTCCGCCACGCCTCCCCAATCCAACCACAAAAAGACCCCGCTCCCCAAGTGGGCGATCGTCGTCATCGCCATCTCCTCCTGCGTCGCCGCCTACGGCCTCGTCTACGGGACACTTCGCGTGGTGGCGTGCAAGGCCCGGAAGCATGGAAACGAAGACAAAGCCAAGAGGTATGAGGACTACGCGCGCAGAATGAATGCTTGGATCAAGCTCCTCGTAGACCTGGCCAATCTGATCTGGAACTGCATCAACGGCTGAACAAGGAACACCGGTAACGTTCAAGAAACTGCCCTGCTGCCTACTTACTACTGTACTATGCAGCAGATCTCCGCCCAATAAGTTCAAAAAACCCAGTTAATTAAGACCGTGTATGAGCTCTACTACGTCTGAGAACTTACGTACTTATATGCTGTGTTTTAAGTGTGTGGCTGGAATGAATGGATGGATGTAGTACTAGTAATATTGGTCTATGCTGTGTTTTATGTGTGATGAAGGGATGTGGATCAATATTCGCACAAACTTACTTATGGTTTCTACGTAAAAAGAATGTGGAAACAAGGGATTATTGGTTCGATCAGGATGGAAGGGCCCACCCCCTTGAAAATCAAGGGGGAGAAGAAAAGTAGTTAAGGAAGGTTTTACGTACGTAGATGTAGGATTATCGTAATAGATGTATCAGATCAATTGTTAAAACACCGAACACCCGTAGTTCGTCAGCTCCCAGGGCGGGCATGCGAGAAAAAGAGATGCGTGGACGCTTGAGGAAGAAGAGGAGGACGATCACGTACCTCGTAGAGGAAGTCGATGGACCCCGATGTAGCAGCAACATGTATCAGTCCTTGTAGTAATGGCGCCCCGACTGGTCGTAGAGCGTGTCCTGCGCGCCCAGGAACCGGCACCCCACGAACGCCGCGTTCTCCGCCGACACCCGCAGCGCCACCGCCTGCTTCCCCGTCGCCCCCCGCCGGCGGCACCGGCGACGTGTTCTGCCAATGCAAGCGTGCGCGCGAATTTAGGACACCCAATCAACATGCATAGGGCTAGACATGGGGTAGCGAGTAGCAGGTACAGCAGCGGCGGTATCTTGAAGGTGATGTTCCTGGGGATGTCACGGCGAACGACGCCGAGCCGTACGTGCCGGGCGGGCGCCCCCTAGGCCCGGCGGGCGTGTCCGCCGTGTCGCCCCACTACACAATCGTCTTGTCGGCGCCGGCGCCCTCCAGGGTGATGAACGCGCGCATGGACGATATTGTCATCTTCTCCCTGCGTCCAAGGTTTGGAAAGCCAGAATTGTAAGACACGGCGAAAATCTTAGCCAAAATGCCACAGTAGTTCGAAGTTTTCAATAGTAAATTTGTTTGAAGCATTTAGGGATAATGTGATAACGTGAGTATCGCTACGCTACAGCCAGTCACGAGTGGGCTTCTGATCTTGGTGGGCCTTTCCCTGACGCCCACGATTCCAGGAAACGCCTCCTTCCTCCTTCCCGTGAACCTCCGATCATGGCTGGCTGGATGCAGGCACGCATCTTCGGAGCTCGCCTCCAATGGAGCAAAGTAAACAGAGTTTTACAGTGGCAGAAGCCAGGAGGACAGGAGCAATGCACGTACGTGTAGGTGCCGGCGTTGACCTTGATGACGACGCGGACGAGGTTGATGGTCGGGAGCGAGTCGACGGCGGCCTGGACGGACGTGAAGCCGCCGGCCGCGGGGTCCTTGTCGACGACGAGCGAGTAGGACGGGAAGGCGCGCGCGAGCGGCGCGTGGTGGAACGTGCTGTGCTTGAGGCCGCCCACGCACCGCACCCACCGCATGAACATCCGCTCCAGCTCCTCCGCCCGCCGCCCTCCCGGGCCGCACGCCACGCGTGTGCACGTCCACGCCCGACGCCACTGCGGCCACGGTGGCGATGCAGAGCAGGAGCCGGCCGGCGCGTGGCATGGGTGGCATCGGGCGCGCGCCGATGCCACGCACGGCCAGTAGCTAACAATGCCGGCGCGGTGGTGACTGGACGATGTCGGGGAGCTGGAGCGGCGTGGCGAGGTTTGGTGTGTGGGGCGGGCGAAAAGGCAGGGGAGGGGGATTTAAGGAGCTCGAATGCTCGATCACGGGCGAGGAGAGAACACGAGGGAATCGTATGTGGAGTGTAGTGGAGTGGACTGACGCGGCACCACTCCGGCGGGTCACGGTTCACGAGCTGCCTAGTGAACTTGGTACTGCGTTGGTTGTTTGTGGCGCCCTGGCTGCTTTGGGTACGTGAAGTACGCGATGCACGCTACGTACGGCTCTACACGATGCATGTGTTACATGGCCTTCGCGTGCTCTCGCGTATCGATCCCACGACGCTCTTCCTTCCGGACTTGCACGTGATCGATCGCGACTTCCGCGCGCGCAAGGGCGTGTTCGCGACCAAACATCCAGGTGACATGATTGCGGAAGCAAGGCCCCGTAAAAGCAAGTAAAATGCGCGTAAGTTTAGCATTTTTCTTGCGGAAGCTCTAAAAACCTCCCTAGAGATGTCTTGTAGACTCAGTTCAGTTTGACCAAAAACAGCGGCATGAACCATCTTCTCCCACACATTGCTAATGGCTTTCTCTTCTAAAACACATTATCTATGAAAACACTTAAGGGCATCTCAAACGCAGACCTCAAACCTCCTGCATCCGTTTAGACCGTGCTGTCCGAACCGCTGAAGCCATCCAACGCGGTTGTGATCGGCCCGCGACACGATCAGGACGTATTTTCTTCCGCAAACCAGAGACAAACGTGGGGGGCTTTGCGAGAGTTCAAACCGCTCTTACGCCCGCTTCTGACCACCCCGGTTCACCCAAACCCCTCTTTCCTCGCCCGCGCGCGTTCCCGCCCGGCGGCGCTGCCCACAATCATGCCGCTGTAGAGCGGACCGCTCCATATTGAAGACGGCTCAGGGCGGATGCGACCTCGCACTGCCTCCGCCATTGAGGCGGTGCGCCGGCCGAGGGCACCGCCGCTGCACGCCCGACTGAACACGCCTCCTCGCCGCATTCAAACGCCTCCATTAAACTCGGGTGGAAGCCGAGGAAACCTACTCCGGCACACGTCCGTTCACGCAACGCCGGGCAAGCTCATACCGTTCGCCCTCTATTTAAACGAGGCCAGACGTTGGGCAAGAATCGCACCACTCCGTCGCCCCCAATCTCCTTCTTCCACCATTTTCTCCACCCTTTCGATGGCATCCGACGAGCAGGAAGAGCAGTTCTCCAGCATAAAAATCGGCTGGGTGGCCAACCGAGTTGGCCGCATACGAGCTGGGGTGCCGAATGTCCGGGGCGCCAAATCCGTGGACGAACTCGATGAACTAGGTGGGGAAAGGAAAATTTCGAGGCAAAATTCGAGGAATTTCGTGGATGGAAATTGGGGAAAATTTGAGGGAAGCTAGATCCACTAGTAACATAGCAAATCGAGGGATCAAATCCAACAAAACATCATCACACCAACAAATCATAAAAAAATTGGCAGGGCTATTTTTGTGGAGATTTTTGAAATTGAGCAAAAACACACAAAATTGGGGCTAGAAAATGGAGGGGAAGAACTCCAAGTTGTGAATCAACATGGCTCTGATCCAAGATGATGTAGGGTGGAACCATATGAGGTTGATCTTTTCACACTTGGAGGGGGAAAGAGAGAAAATCAAAGAAGAACGCAAGAAGAACTCTCAAATAGACTTGATCCAATCACACATATGCTAGATCCACATACACAAAAGATGATACAAATGTCCAAATCCAACAAAGGGGGGTACAAAAGGGGAACTAGTTCATCTCAATCCTAGAAGGAAGGATGCCTTGAATCCATGAAGGATCTTCCCACAAGGGGGTCTTGAATCCACTTGGGGGGATCTTCTCCTAGGAGGTCTGGGTCTCCATAGGAGTAGGGGTAAGTGGTGAGCAAAGCTCTATCTCCAAGATGAGCTATCACAATGCTAACCCTAACTAGGAGGAGGGAGAGGTCTATATATAGTGCTAGTACAAGTTGGGGCGAGTTGGAGGGGTACATGGGCCGGTGGCCCATTCACTGTGTGCAGACAGGGGCCGAATGTCTGGGAGTCGGGCCGGATGTCTGGGCCTTCACGTTGGGCCGGATGTCCGGGCTGGCGGGGCCGATTTTGGTTGCTCTCTGTATAGGGAGGGGCCGGATTTCCGAGCTGGTGCCGGATGTCCGGGGCTGTCGGGCCGGATGTTCGGGCCCTGTAGCTTCTACTGCTGGGCTGCTGCTGTCGCTGAGGTCTCCAGGGGCCGGACGATGTCCGGGGCCTCTAGGTTTTCAGCGATCCTTTTCGTCGGTCCTCTTCATCCATGCACTTGGGGACTTGTCCATCTCCACGAGCATCTCCGAGAGGGTGTTCTTCATACCTAATCACACATAGCATTCCGGCTTTAGGTAGTAGCCATGTCTCACGTGGGTCATACGGAATATCACTAAGGAGAGATGTCACCTCGGTCTCGAGAGCTCTTGCACGTGCTCATGTCATCGGTCCACTTGGCACTTGGGAAGGTGTAGGTAGGTCCATGCGGATGACCATAGGGTGCTCAGCATCAAGCATCCTCAGAGCAGCTGTGCACTTCTGCTTGGCCGAGAAAGAGATTTGGCCGCAACAATCCCTTGTGAGCTTGAAGTAGTCGTCGTGTGCCTCCACTCCCTCCACAATGCGCAAAAACAATGGTTTCCACATGCGAAAACGGCGACGAAACCATGGATCATCCGGGAAAGTAGGTTTGGGAGCAAAGTAATCCCTGTGCAGTAGCTTTGCTCCAGACACCCTGTCCCGGTTGATCATTCTTCTCCCTTTGATTGAGCCCTTGAAGTTGAGAATATGCTCCACCTGCCGATCCATTTCCTCTTGCATGCTCATGAGCATAATCATGCCCACTTCTTCGTCCGAATCCGAGAAATCGAAAAACTCATCTTGAATCATTTGGTCAAGCTCCGTCGGTCCATACTTCTCGTCCGACGAAGCATCAGAATCCATCGTTTTCCCTAACAAAATCACAGAAAGTCTGGGCGGACAATGTGCCGAACACATCAAGCGCAAGGCGGAGCCAAAGAGTTGCCGGACGTACCACAGTGGCGTCCGGGCCGGCGATGACGTCCCCCGCGACAAGGACGGGAGAGAGGACTGCTCTTCCGAAGCTGGCGGCGCAGAGGCTGGGAACGGCTGCGGAACACGCACGGCGGCGGAGCCCGAGACGGACGGTGCGAAGGAGAAAGAAGAGAGGAGATAGCGAATGGATCCGGCTGGTCTTGAGGGTGGATTTGGTGCAATTTGGGATGGGGTCGGCCTATCGGGTCTGACGTGGCGGGCGTGCCCGGGCACCTTATATCCGTCCCATATTTGGGCTGGATATGAGGGGTGCCAGTCAGCTTGGGCGTTTGAGGTCCGTTTGAGACGTTCGTCTGAATCAAAATTTTACGACCGGACAGTGACCAGACGACCCGCGCGGACTTACGAGGCGGATTTGAGGTGCCCGAGTGTAGATGCAGTAAGAACAGAGAGCATGGGCATGCAAATCGCACACGTGATACCGCGCATACAAATCACAATGGACACTGGAGGCAAGCTAAAAAAAAGTCCTTCATTAAATGCAACACCCGCTCACGTCCATGCACAGCTCACAACCAACCAAAAACGGACAAAAAGATGTCACGCTCCCATGCAAAATCGCTAAACACACCCGAGTAACGTACACAGCCAGGACACCACTAATCACACGTATCACCTACAGATGAGAAAAGTCTGAAATAAACCATGATTTCATACTCTTAGTCTGAATCAAACCCTGACCTTGCAATCCTTGAAATTGACACCCTGTCCTATTTGATCCCGGTCAATCCTAGCCGTTTTTTATTCATACCTTGCTTGGACACCAGGTTGATTATGTGGCTCTGACCCGACGAGTAGGTGCGACGACGGCTATGCATATGTGTGTGCCTTCCTGTAATTTATCTTTTTTATTTATACGTGGTGTGATCATCCACGGTGTCTGGTTTGTTATGTCATTGGATAACGCGCACATGCCGGAGCCGGCAGGTGCTGTTTGTACGTCTTACCATTGTCAGAGTAAGCGTCCGGCTCGGTGGATGCATCATCCTTATGCCACTACCTGATCTTCGTCGCCATGGCCGGCACGTTGAGGTACGCCACAGCCTCCTTGTTCGGCCGGAACAACAGGTAGTCCAGTGGGATGACGCTGTCGTACATGTACACACATTGAGCATGATCGGTGAGCTGGAAAGTGAATCTATGTTACTACGTATTTACGACGTGCAATATTGGGTCTGTGTGTACCTCAAAGCAATCGGCTACCTCAGGTACTAGCACATCAAGACTGAATCAATCGACCTGCTTAGGTAGCCAGCTTCGTAACATGTACGCGTACATGTTCGCGGCGCCGCCGCTTTTGATTGTGGTGAGCAAGAAGATGGAGATGGCATGTGGCCTCGAACAGTCACAAAAGAAGTGAGTAATCCAGGTCGGGATTGTGCTTTTCCCGTTGTGACAAACAGGTTTAGGGTGCAGATTGACCGGGATCGATAAATACAAGGTGTTGATTTCAGGGATTAGAAGGTTAAGGTTTGATTCAGACTTCGAATACGAATTCAAGGTTTATTTCAGACTTAGTCCATCCGATGCTGAATTTTTCTCCAAAAAATAATAAAAAATTAAACGTGTCTGGAAGTAGAAAATTCAAGTACATTTATTGCATAACACAGTTCAATAGTAGGTTCATAGAGGAAACGGTCACACTTAAAGGATGTTTGGAATGAAAAATAAAGAAGTTGCACGGGCCCATATGGATGCAAAAAATACTCTAGATGATTCGGAAGTATGGCTAGAAACTAACATTACTTGGGCATACATGCAAGCGGGGGCGTGGCTAACGCGCGCGCGCTCGATTTCCGACCAGGGCGATCCGACAGCAAAACGACAACTTAGCGAACCGGCGCGCGCGTCCTATTCCCTTTCGCGATCGATCCTGGCTGTGAGCGCTCTACTTGTTCGTGAGTTTGGCCCAGCGCTGGCCCAATACCTCCCCTAGGCTCTATTCCCTTTCCATGTTTTTTCTTTTGGGCCTGTATTTTACTATTTCACCGTCAACGAAAGACGACACTGAGTTGGATGAATTTGCTGTCGAAAAAACTGTTTTTTGTGAAAAAGTAAACAATCTTCTTTTCTGAGCACAGAGCCATCAAGGTTGTCTGCTTTTCTTCAGTTTTGAGATCCACATTCCTTCTATTTTCTTGTCCACCATCCTCACTAGATTGGTCCTACCAAAAAATTTAAATCATCTTCTTCGTGCTTATGCTGAAGCTGTGCGTGACGGGAATTACCTAGCCATGCTGGCTTCATCAGAGTAGAGCTTCCAAAATCCCCTGTTCTGCTCCCTGTCAAATCTGGGTGTTCGTGAGCTCGGAGATGGCGGCCGCCGTCGGCTATGGACTCATCTGAAGGAATAGGGGAAGGGGGAGTTGGGTGGTACCTGGACATCCTCGGAGGCGATGCGGACGCCGTTGGGAAGCTTGCTAATGCGGGTGGGGACGCATGACGGGAAGTCGAGCCCAGGCAGGCAGGAGGCCTAGGAGCAAGGCCGAGTGCGCGGAGGAGGCCGTACGGCCGCCGGAGAGCCACCGCCTCGCTGTATTGGCTGCTGCCGCCCGTCCACCTCGCGGCACTCGTGCGGGCGCGGCGCCTCGTCGTATTGGCTGCTGTCGTCCCTAGACCTTGCGGCGCCCGTGCGGCCGCGTAGCCTCGCCGTATTGGCCGCTACCGCGAGGGAGGAGCCGCCAGCGAGGAGGGGGAGGAGAAGCGGCATGGCAGCTGCCGTGGAGGAGCAGGAGTGGATCCGGAGACGGCGAAAGGGGAAAGGGAATAGGAGCGCCCTTCCTCGCCGGAACTAGAATAGGAGCAGGAGTGGATGTGGAAGGGGAAAGGGATCCGGATACGCACGGGTCGGCTTTCCACGAACTAGAAAGGGAACAGGAGCGCGCCGCGCGCGGTCGGAATCAGATCGCTCCAGCGATCGATCGCCAAGGAGTCTTTTCGCATGCAAGTTACAGCGACTTGTTCATTTCGGACTATAAGGGCTAAGTGTGAAATGACCAAAGAGATAAGGTCACGCTCTCGCTCTGTGGTCTGTGCTCCGAGTCAGCCACGAATCAAATGATTCGATTTGCACTGGCTGTACACAGAGGACATCGCCGCCGTGAGGCATTGGTACGTAGGAGGAGAGGTCCCTCCTCCGTGCGTCGAGAGGAGGTCCGCGCTTAGAGAAACAGGGAAGAGACCTAGCTCCGCCGTGTGCTCTGCGCCGGGAGCCGCGACCGCCTTGGACGATCCCATGACGGGGCTGACACGGGCAGAGCGCGTGGTGCGGCGGGGTCAGATCCTGCGAGTTGAACCGAACGTCGCAGTCTCGCACACGCCCGAGGGAGCCATGCGGATGGCGTCCTCTCGTCCGGGGGAGCCAAGCGAGAGCTACCACACACTCCCCGCCAGGAGCCACTCCCGCGCCGGGGATGAGAGCCCGGTCGCCTCACCCCGCATCGAGCTATGGCTGAAGCGTGAGAAGGCATGGGGAGCGCAGGAGGTCGCGAGTTGGCAACTGGAGGCATCCTGTTGGTTGAGCTGTCCATGCGATGCGTTGAGTCGCTGGACACCGCTAGCCGGCCACCTCTCGGAGAGCCTGCATGTGCCGGCCGAGGGTCACCGTGTCGCGCCACAGCGCCCAAAACGCCTAAATGTGCTGTCGCAGTGGCTAAACTCTATCCCGACCGGTCTGGCATGTGCGGAGATGAGCACGGAGGAGTGTGGCGGCCGGCGATCTGTTCTAGAGACACTGGTGGTAAGACCGCGAGCACGACAGCGGGCCACAGCGAGGGGAAAGACCAAGACGCTGTAGAGGAGCTATAGGAAGAAGCGCGCTAGCAGCGCGCCGGCGCTCTGCCCGAACGACCCGACTCTCCGGACGATCGCGGAGGACCCATGGGACTATGAGAGCAGCAGGGGGCGGCAGGCGAACATCATCTGCGTGAAACAATGAAACCACACTTGCAAACAATATGCACAAAACAAATATCTAAACCAAAACTGAAACATCTAAAACATGTATAGATCCTCCCACACAATCCGCGAGACTTTTTCCCGGTCGAATCTCCCGCGGCAACGCAACACATCATCAAACGCACCTTCAGCCGCCGCACCTTGAAAGAACAAATCAACGAAGCAATTAACCGGGCCCTAAAACCAGTAGACCATAAATCAAAAGAGCAAAAGCATACCCGTAGGCGCATGAACAGATGTACGACCGCTCGACGGACATGCATGTACAGCAATCGGCCAAAGATAAACCACAAACGAAGCAACCAACATCAGCAGGAGAATCACGCCTAACCCTCCGACCACCTTGCCAACGGACATTATCCCGACCACCTCGCCCATGAATGCCACCCTGGCCGTCATGCATGCGAGCAATAACAGCAGCAGAATCCCAGGAGGACGACCTGGACGGCGAACATCCCCAGCAGACAAATTGCCACGAACTTTTTTTTTATCAAAGAAGGGTTTCCCCCTTCCGATTTCCATTAAAGGGAAACCAAGCAAAGACAGCTAGGTCCAGTGATCATCCGTTACAGGAATAGAAGCAAAAGACATAAAACTACCACTAAGCATAGCACTTTTTTTTTTTTTTTTTAGAAAAGGAGGATATACCCCCGGCCTCTGCATCTGAGCGATGCATGTAGCCATTTTATTAATTATTCACAAAGACCTTACAAAGTAATACATCAGTAAGCCTGAAGCCACCATCTTGACAACACATGTCGCTACTCCTATCCCCTTGATGAAGGGGTGCCGAATGTCCGAGCCTAATACCAAACAGACATCGCACCAAAGCCTAACATCTAAAGCCGGATGCCCTAGCCCAGCCACATACCGGGACTAGGTCACACACCGGTCCGTCGCACTCTGACAGGCCGCCGCCGCCGTCTTCCACCGATCCATCTTCAGAGCAGGTACTGACGCATCGACCTTGCCAGGCCTGCTGTCGACGCCGCCACGACGCCAGACAGCGCCACCTCCCTGCGCGCGTCCATCGTCACGCATCTGACGCCGAGACCCCGCTGCGCCATGCCACCGAGATCAGTCGTCGATGACGCGGTAGAAACCACGCCGCTCCACCTGCCAGCCTCCACTCACCGTCATCGCTCAAGCCCTTGTCACCCGGAGCCCACCGCCTATAGCAACCCTTACCCGCAAACCCAAGCCTCCCAAGACGGCGCCTCCATGGAGGGTAAGACGCGCATGGCGCCGCCGCCGCCCAATCCAAGACGGATTTTGGACTTTCGTCCAGGAGGGGGATCGGGTGTGGATAGGAGGGACCTCGACTGTGCCTCCAAGGAGGAAAACGACACCGAGAGACGTCGCCACTGCCGGGCCAACCGACCAAAGTTTCCTCCGGTCCCAATCCTACACCACCAACCTCTGTCTGCTTCGGATCCGGCAACCTCGAGCCGCCATCAACCGGAACCTACAGGGAAGAGAGTGCCAAAGGGGAGGTACAACCCTCCAGATCGGTAGATGAGGAAGATCTGCTCCGCGCGCACCACCCCGCACCGCATCCATCGGGGAGCAGAGTCCCGAGCCAAAGCAGCCGCCCCACGGAGTCAGCCGGCCGGACTGGCCAGATCCAGCGACAAAGGGGGCCGCCACCTCGCCAAGGCCTGCCAGAGGGGAGCCGATGGCGCGGACGCCGCACGCCGCGCAGAGGCCAACGCCCAGCACGCCGGCGCACGCCACGCCAGATCCTTCCTGGCCGCGCCCGCCTCCAGATCCGCGACGTAGAAACCGCCGTCGCATGAGAGCAGTCCCGCCGCCGCCAGCACCACACGGGCTTTGCCCGGTGGCGCACGCCGGCGACGGCGGGGGAGGAGAGGAGAGGTGGGGGCGAGGGGATCTGGGTTGGGGCGCCCCGGTGCCCCTAATCGTTAGATCCTAGTTATCTAGCTTCTAGTGCTATGCTTATTAGGGGCCTACTAAACTGTCCATCACCCCCAGGACCACATCAACATAAATCCAGTACAAGACATCAGGCTGCATACAGCCTCAGCATCAGTTTGAGCAAAAGGCCAAAAGGCTAGAAAAAAAAGCAGGCGAGCAAAGAAAGAAAAGCCAAAGCCACAACAGGGGAAGTAGACCGCATCGTTGGCCCTCATCAGACCCCCAGTCTGGGAACGTTGTATCTCCACCCCTGCGTCTTTTTGTAAACTTCACTTGCTACTTGCTCGAGCAGTTTTGATCCCAGCTCCAGCTCCCTTTTGTTTCGTTCCTTTATCTGCAAAATCGACCAAGCCATAATCCAGCGTGTCATGCCTCTGACCAATATCATTGGGTCAGTGTAATTCTTATGATAAAAAATAATTGCATTTCTGGTTTTCCAGATCGCCTACAACATAGCTGAAATCCCCACCAGCACCAATTTTCTTTCCTGTTTAACAAAAGTCTTAACCCATCCCCCAAAGCACTCCTCAACATTGTTAGGGATATTTTTTTAATTGAAAGAACACTCCAATAAACTCCATAGCAAAGAAGCAGCTGTGCATGCAAAAAACAAATGATCTATTGTTTCTTCTCTACCACACATTACACAAAGGTTCGACCCAACCCATCCTCTTTTAATTAGAGAATCTTTAGTTAAGATGCTTTTTTTGTTCACTAACCACAGAAACACCTTGATCTTAGCAGGTATTTTCACTTTCCACAAGAATTTCTGCGGATAAGTGTATTCATCAGTCACCAACTTCCTATATAGAGATTTGGTAGAGAATTTTTTATCACCAGTGAGAGTCCATTCGACCCTATCCCTTCCCACTCCCATTTCAATGTCTTCACATCTATCTTTCAAGCTTCTCCATAGTTCTAGAGTTTCTCTGTGCAGGGTTCTTCTGAACCTAAACCCCTGCCATCCCATATTGATGGCCTCAGCTACAGTAATATTATGATCAAAGCATAGATTATATAGCCTGGGATAATCATCAATCATCCATCAGTGCATGATCATCCACCCACACATCTTCCCAAAACCTAGTGTTTTTCCCCTCACACAATTTTTTCTTCACAAACTTATAGAAGATGTCCTTAACCTTCAAGAGGCTGGACCAGAACTGAGAGTCTCCTTGTTTTTTTTAACCCTGGAAATACACCCATCAGGAATATATTTTTCAAATATGACATTTTGCCACAGACCCTCTTCTGTCTCCAATTTCCAGAACCATTTAGCAAGCAATGCTTTGCTCATAATATCTAGATTCAAAATACCCAAACCCCCATAATCTTTGGGAAGGCAACATTCTTTCCAATTCACCAAATGGTATTTTTTTTATCCTCATCTTCTTGCCACACAAGCCTGGCTCTATAGAAATCAGCTCTTTTTCTCACTCCCACAGAAAGAGGATAAAAGGACATCATGAATAAAGGAATATTAGTCAAACAAGATATCTTGTACCAATGTAATTCTCCCAGCTATAGACCCCAGCAGCCTCCCTTGCCAGCAGCTGCATCTTTTTTCTATTTTTTCAACCACCCCATTCCAATGAACATTACTAATCCTCTTATCTAGTACAGGTAATCCTAAGTATTTCATAGGTAGTTTTCCCAGAGCACAAGTGAAGATCTCTTGATAAGTAGCTTTTTTCTCTACAGCTCTACCAAAGAGAAGCAGTTCACTCTTGTGGAAATTAATTTTCAAACCCGACATCTGTTCAAATGCACACAGTATGAATTTCAGATATTTTGCACATTCTACATCATCTTGCAGAAGGAAAATAGTATCATCAGCATAGTGTAACATATTCACCCCTTTATCATTCCCATTTCCCAGGAGCCCTTTCACTACATCATTATCTCTAGCATTTTCCAAAATAACAGCCAGAGCATCAGCAGCTAGGTCAAAGAGCAACGGTGACACATCATCCCCTTGTCTTAATCCTTTGAAAGTTTTAAAATATGGTCCCATTCTGTCATTAACTCTCACCCCCACATGTCCCCCTCTTATAGTACTCATTATCCAGTCACACCATTTGTCAGGAAAACCTTTTTTTTTGACCAGTTATAGTAGGGGAAAATCCCTACTGTGATCTTTTTCCATTAATAGTTAGGGGTTAATACAGAGAGTTCTTTACAAGATGGTGATACGTCCATTTTGCATCATATTTTCCTACTGGTATTTATGATGTTTTTATGCATAATAATGCTTTTTGGAGTAATTCTAATGCATTTTCTCTCATAATATGCAAGGTACACACAAAGAGGGAGAATTCCGGCAGCTGGAAATCTGGACCTGGAAAAGCTACGCCAAGCCATTTATTCTGCACAACTCCAAACAAGATGAAACTTTACGGAGATTTTTTATGGAATATTTGAAGAATATTGGAGCAAATAAGTATCAGAGGGGGACCACCAGGTGGGCACAACCCACCTGGGCGCGGCAGGGAGCCCAGGCGCGCCCTGGTGGGTTGTGCTCACCCAGGCCCACCTCCGGTGCCCATCTTCTGGTATATAAGTCATTTTGACCTAGAAAAAATAAGGAGAGGACTTTCGAGACGGAGCGCCGCCGTCTCGAGGTGGAACTTGGGCAGAAGCACTTTTGCCCTCTGGCGGAGCGATTCCGCCGGGGGAACTTCCCTCCCCGAGGGGGAAATCATCGTCATCATCATCACCAACAACTCTCCCATCTTGGGGAGGGCAATCTCCATCAACATCTTCAACAGCACCATCTCATCTCAAACCCTAGTTCATCTCTTGTGTTCAGTCTTGTTACCGGAACTATAGATTGGTGCTTGTGGGTGACTAGTAGTGTTGATTACATATTGTAGTTGATTACTATATGGTTTATTTGGTGGAAGATTATATGTTTAGATCCAATATGCTATTTAATACCCCTCTGATCTTGAGCATGATTATCATTTGTGAGTAGTTACTTTTTTTCTTGAGGTCACGGGAGAAATCATGTTGCAAGTAATCATGTGAACTTGATATGTGTTCGATATTCTGATAGTATGTATGTTGTGATTCCCTTAGTGGTGTCATGTGAACGTCGACTACATGACACTTCACCATATTTGGGCCTAAGGGAATGCATTGTGGAGTAGTAAGTAGATGATGGGTTGCGAGAGTGACAGAAGCTTAAACCTCAGGTTATGCGCTATTCCGTAAGGGACCGATTGGATCCAAAAGTTTAATGCTATTGTTAGAATTTATTCTTAATACTTTTCTCGTAGTTGCGGATGCTTGCGAGAGGGTTAATCATAAGTAGGAGGCTTGTTCAAGTAAGAACAGCACCTAAGCACCGGTCCATCCACAAATCAAATTATCAAAGTAGCGAACACAAATCGAATCAACATGGTGGAAGTGACTAGATGAAATTCCCGTGTACCCTCAAGAACGCTTTGCTTATTATAAGAGACCGTTTTGGCCTATCCTTTGCCTCAAAAGGATTGGGCTACCTTGCTGCACTTTTGTTACTACTATCGTTACTTGCTCGTTACAAATTATCTTTCTATCAAACTACTCTGTTACTTACAATTTCAGCACTTACAGACATTACCTTGCTGAAAACCACTTGTCATTTCCTTCTGCTCCTCGTTGGGTTCGACACTCTTACTTATCGAAAAGAGCTACAATTGATCCCCTATACTTGTGGGTCATCAAGGCTATTTTCTGGCGCCGTTGCCGGGGAGTGAAGCGCCTTTGGTAAGGAAACATTTATATAGTGTGCTGAAATTTATTGTCACTTGTTACTATAAAAAACAATCCTTTGAGGGGTTTGTTCGGGGTATCTTCACCTCGACCGGAACCACAATTAGCTACCCCTCAACCTACTGCACCTACTGAAAATATTGAATATGAAATTCCTTCGGGTATGATAGAACAACTTCTAGCTAATCCTTATGCAGGAGATGGAACCGAACATCCCGATATGCACTTGATATATGTGGAACAAATTTGTGGATTGTTTAAGCTTGCAGGTTTACCCGGAGATGAAGTCATGAAAAAGGTTTTCCCTTTATCTTCGAAGGTAAAAGCATTGGCATGGTATAGGCTATGCGATGATATTGGATCTTGGAATTGGAATCGATTGAAATTGGAGTTCCACCAAAAATTTTATCCTATGCATCTAGTTCATCGTGATCGGAATTATATATATAATTTTTGGCCTCGTGAAGGAGAAAGTATCGCTCTAGCTTGGGGGAGGCTTAAGTCAATGTTATATTCATGCCCCAACCACGAGCTCTCAAGAGAAATTATTATCCAGAACTTTTATGCTCGGCTTTCTCGTAATGATCAATCCATGTTTGATACTTCTTGTACTTGTTCTTTTATGAAGAAGACTATTGAATTTCGGTGGGATATTTTGAAAAGAATTAAACGCAACTCTGAAGATTGGGAACTCGACGAAGGTAAAGAGTCAGGTATTAAGCTTAAGTATGATTGTGTTAAATCTTTTATGAATACCGATGCTTTTCAAAAGTTTAGCACTAAATATGGACTTGACTCTGAGATAGTAGCCTCCTTTTGTGAATCATTTGCTACTCATGTTGATCTCCCTAAGGAGAAGTGGTTCAAATATCACCCACCTATTAAAGAAGAAGTTAAAGAACCGGTACCAATTAAAGAGGAAACCATAATTTATAATGTTGATCCAGTTGTTCCTCCTGCTTATATTGAGAAACCACCTTTCCCTGTTAAGATAAAGGAACATGCTAAAGTTTCAACTGTGGTTAACAAAAGTTATATTAGAACACCTAAACCTGATGAACAAATTAAAGTAGAACCTAGTGTTGCTATGATTAAGGATCTCCTGGAAGAAAACGTAGATGGGCATGTTATTTACTTATGTGAAGAAGCTGCTAGAATTGCCAAACCTGATAAAAAGGATAATCATAGACCTGTTGTTGGCATGCCTGTTGTCTCAGTTAAAATAGGAGATCACTGTTATCATGGTCTATGTGACATAGGTGCTAGTGTGAGTGCTATTCCTTATTCCTTATATCAAGAAATTATGAATGACATAGCACCCGCAGAAATAGAAGACATAGATGTTACTATTAAACTTGCTAATAGAGACACTATATCACCAATTGGGATTGTTAGAGATGTTGAAGTCTTGTGTGGGACAATAAAATACCGTACTGATTTCCTTATTCTTGGTTCCCCACAAGATGACTTTTGTCCCATTATCTTTGGTAGATCTTTCTTGAACACCATTAATGCTAAAATAGATTGTGAAAAACAAACTGTCGGTGTTAGCTTTGGTGATGAGTCTCATGAGTTTAATTTTTCCAAGTTTAGTAGAAAGCTTCATGAAAAAGAATTGCCTAGTAAGGATGAAATAATTGGTCTTGCTTCTATTGCTGTGCCTCCTACTGATCCTTTAGAACAATATTTGCTAGACCATGAAAATGATTTACATATGCATGAGAGAAATGAAATAGATAAGATTTTCTTTGAACAACGTCCTCTGCTTAAACACAATTTGCCTATTGAAACTCTAGGAGGTCCTCCTCTACCTAAAGGTGATCCCGTGTTTGAATTAAAACAATTGCCAGACACTTTGAAATATGCTTATCTTGATGAAAAGAAGATATATCCTGTTATTATTAGCGCTAACCTTTCAGAACATGAAGAAGAAAGATTATTGAAAGTTCTAAGGAAGCACCGAGCTGCTATTGGGTATACTCTTGATGATTTAAAGGGCATTAGTCCCACTCTATGTCAGCACAAGATTAATATGGAACCTGATGCTAAACCCGTTGTTGATCACCAACGTCAGTTAAATCCGAAAATGAAGGAAGTGGTAAGAACGGAAATCTTAAAACTTCTGGCAGCAGGTATAATCTATCCTATAGCTGATAGTAGATGGGTAAGTCCTGTTCATTGTGTTCCAAAGAAAGGAGGTATTACTGTTGTTCCTAATGATAAGAATGAACTTATTCCACAAAGAATTGTTACATGCTATAGAATGGTAATTGATTTTAGAAAATTAAATAAAGCTACTAGAAAAGATCATTATCCTCTGCCTTTTATTGATCAAATGCTAGAAAGATTATCTAAGCACACACACTTTTGCTTCCTTGATGGATATTCTGGTTTTTCACAAATACCTGTTTCTCAACCTGATCAAGAAAAGACCACTTTCACCTGTCCCTTTGGAACATATGCTTATAGACGTATGCCTTTTGGTTTATGCAATGCACCTGCTACCTTTCAAAGATTTATGACTGCTATATTCTCTGACTTTTGTGAAAAGATTGTTGAGGTTTTCATGGATGACTTCTCTGTTTATGGGAAGTCTTTTGATGATTGTTTAAGCAATCTTGATCGAGTTTCGCAGAGATGCGAGCAAACAAATCTTATCTTGAATTGGGAGAAGTGCCACTTTATGGTTAATGAAGGTATTGTTTTGGGCCATACATTTTTTGAAAGAGGTATTGAAGTGGACAAAGTTAAGGTTGATGCAATTGAGAAAATGCCATGTCCTAAAGATATCAAAGGTATTCGTAGTTTCCTAGGTCATGTTGGTTTCTATAGGAGATTTATCAAAGACTTTTCTAAAATTTCTAGGCCTCTTACAAATCTTTTGCAAAAGGATACTCCTTTTTTTTTTATGATGATTGTTTAGAAGCCTTCGAAACACTCAAGAAAGCCTTAATTTCTGCATCCTATTGTTCAACCACCTGATTGGAACTTGCCTTTTGAAATTATGTGTGATGCTAGTGATTATGCTGTTGGTGCTGTTCTAGGACAAAGAGTTGATAAGAAACTGAATGTTATTCATTATGCTAGTAAAACTCTAGACAGTGCACAACGAAATTATGCTACTACTGAAAAAGAATTCCTAGCAGTGGTGTTTGCTTGTGACAAATTTAGATCTTATATTGTTGACTCTAAAGTTATCGTTCACACCGACCATGCTGCTATTAAATATCTTATGGAAAAGAAAGATGCTAAACCTAGACTTATTCGATGGGTTCTCTTGCTACAAGAATTTGATTTACATATCACTGATAGGAAAGGAGCTGAGAACCCCGTAGCTGATAACTTGTCTAGGCTTGAAAATGTGCTTGATGACCCACTACCTATTGATGATAGCTTTCCTGATGAGCAGTTAGCTGCAATAAATGTTTCTAATAACACTCCTTGGTATGCTCACTATGCTAATTACATTGTTGCTAAATATTTACCACCTAGCTTTACATACCAACAAAAGAAAAAAATCTTCTATGACTTAAGACATTACTTTTGGGATGACCCACATCTTTATAAAGAAGGAGTAGATGGTATTCTTAGACGTTGTGTACCTGAGCATGAACAGGGGCAAATCCTATGGAAATGTCACTCCGAAGCTTATGGAGGGCATCATGCTAGAGACATAACTGCTCACAAGGTATTGCATACTGGATTTTATTGGCCTACTCTCTTCAAGGATGCCCGTAAGTTTGTCTTATCTTGTGATGAATGTCAAAGAATAGGTAATATCGGTAAGCGTCAAGAAATGCCTATGAATTATTCACTTGTTGTTGAACCATTTGATGTTTGAGGATTTGATTACATGGGACTTTTTCCTTCCTCTAATGGGTATACACATATTTTGGTTGCTGTTGATTATGTTATTAAATGGGTAGAAGCTATTCCAACCAGTAGTGCTGATCACAACACCTCTATTAAAATGCTTAAGGAAGTTATTTTCCCAAGGTTTGGAGTCCCTAGATATTTAATGACTGATGGTGGTTCACACTTTATTCATGGTGCTTTCCGTAAAATGCTTGCCAAGTATGATGTTAACCATAGAATTGCATCACCCTATCATCCTCAGTCTAGTGGTCAAGTTGAACTTAGCAATAGAGAAAAAATATTAATTTTGCAAAAGACTGTCAGTAGGTCCCGGAAGAATTGGTCTAAGAAATTAGATGAGGCACTTTGGGCTTATAGAACGGCATATTAAAATCCTATGGGTATGTCTCCTTATAAAATGGTCTATGGAAAAGCTTGTCATTTGCCTCTTGAGTTAGAACATAAAGCATATTGGGCAGTCAAAGAACTCAACTATGATTTCAAACTTGCCGGTGAAAAGAGGTTATTTGATATTAGCTCACTAGATGAATAGAGAACCCAAGCTTATGAAAATGCCAAATTATTTAAAGAAAAAGTTAAAAGATGGCATGATAAAAGAATCCAAAAGCGTGAGTTCAAAGTTGGAGAATATGTTCTTTTGTACAACTCTCGTTTCATATTCTTTGCAGGAAAACTCCTCTCCAAATGGGAAGGACCCTATGTTATCGAGGAGGTTTATCGGTCTGGAGCTATCAAAATAAATAATGCCGAAGGTACTAACCCGAAGGTTGTTAATGGGCAACGAATAAAACATTATATCTCAGGTACGCCCATTAATGTTGAAAGTAATATTATCCAAACTTTGACACCGGAAGAACACATAACAGAGTCCTTCCGGAACACTCCAGAATCGTGAAAATAAGGAGGTACGTGATACGGTAAGTAAACGGACTCCGAAAAATCCGCAAAAATATTTTTTGTCAGTTTTGGAATATTTAGAAAATTAGGAAAATAAGAAACTTCCAGGAAGCGTACCCTGGTGGGCACAAGACACCAGGGCGCGCCTGGCTTGCCAGGCGCGCCCAGGTGGGTTGTGCCCACCTGGGACACCTTCCGGGCTCCGTTTTTCTTCCGTTTGCTTGTTTCCCAAGATAAAAAAATCTTTATATACTCCCCAAACCTATTGACCACCGTATCGCGGAGAAATCTTTTGTTTTCTTTTCCTTGCTATTTTCTGTCAGATCTCATCTACCATGGCCGCTTCAAGCTCCTCCAAGGACAAGTTCTTCAAGAACGTCATCAACCCATATTTGCGGGAGGTGGTGCAGCACCCTCAGGCCATCCAGATGCATGAGGGGGTGCTGCACATCCGCGATGTGCAAGGACCCAAGGGGACGGGAACCATGGAGGCCAGGCTTGAAGCTATGGAGCAGGAAGTCTTCCGGTGCAAGGGGATGGTGGAGCGTGGACTCAATGCCAATCACCTCATGATTACGGACCTTACTCGTGATCTCAAGGTGGATGGCAAGCCCATGAAGGACATCGTCTTCACCCTCAACGAGCAAATCAACTTCCTCCAAAGCCAGATCTATGATCTTCAAAACCAAGTCTTCGAATATGAGGGGAGGTTTAAAGGTAAGAGTTTGGCTGCCAGTTGCAGGACCCGTGAGACTCATTCTTCCTCTTACGATGGTGAACCTCTGCCATGGAAACCCGAGGACAAGATCGCATCTACTTCATCACCACCACCTTCTTCTTCATCACCAAAGGAAAATTGAGTTTCGGGTATGGGCACTCCCCTTGGCTTCCACCAAGCTTGGGGGAGGTGCCCCGGTATCGTATCATCCCCACTATCTTTTTGCCTTTACTTATTTTAGTTCGATCTTTTGCTTTAGATGAATAAAAGTTTAGTTCGATCCTTTCTTTTCGAGAGCTTGCTTAGTGGTCTATCCTTGTAATCGTGTGCAAGATATATAATAAAGTTTAGTTTGAGTTTTTGCTTTCTTACTTTCATGTTGCAATAAAAAAAAGGGGAAAGGAAATAAAAGAAAAAGATCATATGCTAATCTTATGGTAGGTGATGGCACCACATAAGGAAAAGTATGAGTAGAAAATTTTATTAGAGATTGACAAACATAGCATTGGTCAATGATGCGACTCATGAAAGAATTAATAAGGGAAGAGAAGATTCACATATAAATATACTATCCTAGAAATCTTTTGTGATTGTGAGCCCCCATCAAATTATTATATGCCAAAATTGTTGACGTTGGATAAGAAAGACAATGTAATGATTTATGCTTGTCCATATTCACATAGAAGTTATATTGTCATAGATCCTTCAACATGTGGTGCTTGCCCCCTATCTTTGCTAGCCAAAAATTCCGCACTAAGTAGAGATACTACTTGTGCATCCAAAAACCCTTAAACCCAAATCTTATTTTCAAGTGTCCACCATACCTACCTAGGGATTGAGCAAGATCCCTCAAGTAAGTTGTCATCGGTGCAATAAGGCAATAAAAATCGCTTCTAAAGTGTGAGATCATTTAGTGTAAAGGAAAATTGAGCATTGTACGAACTTGTGATGGTGAAGAATAAAAGCGACAGACTGCATAATAAAGGTTGCCATCACAAGGGGCAATACAACGTGATGTTCTTTTGCACTAAGGGGTTGAGCATACAAACAAATAAGCGCATGGCAACCTCTACTTCCCTCTGCGAAGGGCCTATCTTTTACTTTTATGCAAAGAGTCAAAGTTCTTCTCTCTTTTCCTTTTATTTTTATCCTTTGGCAAGCATCATGTGGTGAGGAAAGATCTAGGCACATAAGTCCAGTTGAATATGGGTGGCATAAGTTATTATTGTTGACATCGCCCTTGAGGTGAATACGTTGGGAGGCGAAACTATAAGCCCCTATCTTTCTATGTGTCTGGCTGAAACATTTTGCTCATGTGTATGCGGTGAGTGTTAGCAATCATAGAAGAATATATGATGGTTGAGTATGTGGACTTGCCTAAAGGCTCCGATACGTGACCCTTCCTGAAAAGATGATGAATTGTAGTTGCAAAGTTGACTGAGAACATAGTTTGTTGGTTTCTAATAGAGTTTATGCTTTATACTTCAATTGTGTGATGAACTGCCACTTATTCATGAGAAGTTTATGATAAAAGTTCTATGATAAAAGTCTTATGTTTAAATTTGTTGATGTTATAATAATCTATATGATGCTTCTATGTCCGTATTTTGTTTTTATCGACACCTCTCTCTCTAAGCATGTGGACATGTTTTTCGATTTCGGTTTTCGCTTGAGGACAAGCGAGGTCTAAGCTTGGGGGAGTTGATACGTCCATTTTGCATCATGTTTTCCTACTGTTATTTATGCATAATAATGCTTTTTGGAGTAATTCTAATGCCTTTTCTCTCATAATATGCAAGGTACACACAAAGAGGGAGAATTCCGGCAACTGGAAATCTGGACCTGGAAAAGCTACGTCAGGCCACCTATTCTGCACAACTCCAAACAAGCTGAAACTTTACAGAGATTTTTTATGGAATATTTGAAGAATATTAGAGCAAATAAGTACCAGAGGGGGCCCACCAGGTGGGCACAACCCACCTGGGCGTGCCACGGAGCCCAGGCACGCCCTGGTGGGTTGTGCTCACCCAGGCCCACCTCCGGTGCCCATCTTCTGGTATATAAGTCAATTTGACCTAGAAAAAATAAGGAGAGGACTTTCGGGATGGAGCGCCGCCGTCTCGAGGCGGAACTTGGGCAGGAGCACTTTTGCCCTCCGGCGGAGCGATTCCGCCGGGGGAACTTCCCTCCCCGAGGGGGAAATCATCGTCATCATCATCACCAACAACTCTCCCATCTTGGGGAGGGCAATCTCCATCAACATCTTCAACAACACCATCTCATCTCAAACCCTAGTTCATCTCTAGTGTTCAATCTTGTTACCGGAACTATAGATTGGTGCTTGTGGGTGACTAGTAGTGTTGATTACATCTTGTAGTTGATTACTATATGGTTTATTTGGTGGAAGATTATATGTTCAGATCCAATATGCTATTTAATACCCCTCTGATCTTGAGCATGATTATCATTTGTGAGTAGTTACTTTTGTTCTTGAGGTCATGGAGAAATCATGTTGCAAGTAATCATGTGAACTTGATATGTGTTCGATATTCTGATAGTATGTATGTTGTGATTCCCTTAGTGGTGTCATGTGAATGTCGACTACATGACACTTCACCATATTTGGGCCTAAGGGAATGCATTGTGGAGTAGTAAGTAGATGATGGGTTGTGAGAGTGACAGAAGCTTAAACCCCAGTTTATGCGCTATTCCGTAAGGGACCGATTGGATCCAAAAGTTTAATGCTATGGTTAGAATTTATTCTTAATACTTTTCTCATAGTTGCGGATGCTTGCGAGAGGGTTAATCATAAGTAGGATGCTTGTTCAAGTAAGAACAGCACCTAAGCACCGGTCCACCCACATATCAAATTATCAAAGTAGCGAACACAAATCGAATCAACATGGTGAAAGTGACTAGATGAAATTCCCGTGTACCCTCAAGAACGCTTTGCTTATTATAAGAGACCGTTTTGGCCTGTCCTTTGCCTCAAAAGGATTGGGCTACCTTGCTACACTTTTGTTACTACTATCGTTACTTGCTCGTTACAAATTATCTTGCTATCAAACTACTCTATTATTTACAATTTCAGCACTTGCAGACATTACCTTGCTGAAAACCACTTGTCATTTCCTTCTGCTCCTCGTTGGGTTCGACACTCTTACTTATCGAAAAGAGCTACAATTGATCCCCTATACTTGTGGGTCATCAGATGGCATGATCATGCCAATTACAGTCAAAAGTTGAGGAACCAAAGGAAAACCCTTGAGATGCAACATTTTCAACACAAAAGGCCATTTTGATTTTATCATATGCGTGTTCAAAGTCTACTTTAAAAATCAAAGCATCTCCTTTTTTGTGTGAATAGTGTTCAAAGCCTCATGAAGAATTACTACCCCCTCCATTATGTACCTCCCTTTTATAAAGGCAGTCTGGGTAGGTGAAATCACAGAAGAAACACAATTACTTAATCTGTTCATCAGCAGTTTAGTAATTATTTTGAAACTGACGTTCAGTAAACATATTGGTCTAAATTTCTGAATCTGCATGGCTTCTGTAGTTTTAGGTACCAAGGTAATTATCCCATAATTTAGTCTAGAGATATCTAACTTGCCTGCCCCAAAATCATCAACCAATTTCTTAAGATCCCACTTAATTAAATCCCAAAAATCTTGATAGAAGTCAGCAGGGAAACCATCAGGTCCTGGACTTTTATTCCTTTTCATTCCAAACACAACTGTTTTAATTTCTGAGAGGGTAAAGGGTCTAGTTAGTTTCTCTGCATCTTCCTCTGAAATTTTATTGAGATTTGGATCATTAAGAGTCACATTGGAGGCATCAGGCTGGCTAAATAAATCTCTGTAAAACTTAGTAATATATGTTAATAACTCTTCCTCCCCTTCAATCATCCCTTCTTCTTGATCTAAAGCAGTAATCCTATTTTTCCTACGTCTGCCATTCACCTTGGCATGATAATATCTAGTGTTACCATCTTCATCAGTTATTTCTTTATCCTTATATCTCTGCATCCATTTAATTTCCTCTTGCTTAAGCAACCTATCTAGCTGCCTTATTAAGTCAATCTGCTCCTGTCTATCAAATGCACAAAGGCCATGCTTTTCAGCTCTTTTGTCTATATCATCCAATTTCCCCAAAATTTCAACTTTAATTTTTTTGTACCAAGCATCTACATTTTTATTCCAACCTTTAGTTTTTTTTCCTTAGTACTCTAAACCTAGCTTGCCATCTTTCCAAGGTATCTCCTCTGTATGACTCATTCCAAATCTCTCCTACAAATTCCTTAAAACCCTCTCTCAAGAACTATTAGTTTTCATATCTAAAAATTGGTTCCATCACAGCACATTCACCAGAATCTATGAATAATGGAGTGTGGTCAAACACCTCCCTAGCTAATGCTTGAACCACAGAGAGTGGTTATTTTTCCTCCCAATCTGGGCTGCACAAAATTCTATCAAGTTTCTCATAAGTGGGATAAGGCATATTATTTGCCCAGGTATAACATCTTCCATTTAGAGGGAACTCTCTCAGACCAGCATGTTCAATAATTGCATTAAACACAAAACTCCAATGTCTGTTACTCATTGGTTTATTCTTCTTAGTTTCTTTTCTAATAATATTGAAGCCACCTCCAATCAAACAGGGTATGACATTATCATGGTTTACTCTAGCAAGTTCAGCCATGAAACGGGCTTTTTCACTGTTTTGTGCATCTCCATATACAACTATTAAATTCCAATGAAATTTAGCTTTCCTATCATACACCATCACCCTGACTAAGTATTCCCCAATCTCAGTGTGCACTACCTCAAAACTATCTTTGTTAGTACCTATCAGAATCCCCCCAGACAATCCTCTGGGCTGGTTCCACACCCATTCAAAATTTCTCCCATTACATAGATTACTTAGCTCATTTTTAGTAAAAAAATTCTTGATTGTTTCCACAATCCCTACAAATTCTAGCCTCTTATCCACAATCATTTCTCTAATAAATCTCTTTTTGGGATCCCCCTAGCATTCCAGAAAACCCCCCTCCAGAAAACCCCCCTCATTGCTTTTTCTTTCTTCCTCTCTTTTTCAGCACCCCAACAACAACATAATGCTTCACACAATTCATTATTGGTGAGCATTCTTTATTCAATATTTTACTGAAAAATAATTTTCTATTTTTTTAAATCCCTCATCCATCAGATCATTATCTGATCTTTCCATATCAGAGCATAAATCCTCCAAGGCAGCATCTCCAGTCTTAATATGAACGGGTGTGCTAGGAGCAGCCTGTTTCTCCTTTTGTTGTCTAGTCAAATTAGTAAAATACATTTCCTTCCTAGCTTTCTCCATTTTATTAATAATTTCCATATTTTTATTCACCATCTCAATAGAACATCCCAAGTCCACCCCAATCAAGGAAGTCATATGTAAGAGAGAGCTATTGGCAACAAAAGGATCAGGGATATTACCATAATTGTCTCTGTCTTCAGCTCTGATCCTAGCCAAGTCCTCCACCTTAAGATCTTCTTTGCCTTTAAACCTTAAACTTCTCCTCAGCTCTTCCTCATCATCTTCACCAGCCTCCCCCTCAGCTCTGTCTCCATGTAAAGCTGCCATTTTCCCTCCAAAATTTTTAGATTCTTGGCTAGCATTGTAATCAGTGCGCTCATTGTACCCCCTGTGTCTGATCCACTTTTCTTCTCATCAACTCTTTTTTCAATATCCTCCATGTCCATATTAGCAATCTCCGGCTCATACTATTCTCTTGTAGCCGCATCTAGGATCATTTGCTGAATTTTCTCCTACTGGGCAGCTAATTCTTTCTTGAGTAAGGAGTTCTCCTCAATCAACTCATTCATCTTCTTGTCATTTTTGCCCCATAAAGCATTCTGTCTCACTTTATCTTCTTCCAACACCTGCACCCTTCTGTACATCACCTCCATTTCTTTTTGCATTTTAGCTCTTGCAGCCATCCCTTCTTTATGAAAAGCATCAATTTGTTCTTCCAAGTCCTTTCTTAGTTTTTCATCTTTCCTCTCAACCTCTTCAACCTATGCTAGAGATAAACTCCCGAGAGAGATATGCTTGCTATTCCTATCCTCAGTCCTAGCTTTTTTACTAGCATCCTCTGGATCTATTCAATCATCTATATCTTCATCCTCTCTATTTTTTTTCTTTTCTCTTCTTTGTACCAGCCAAGGTCCACCACTTTCTCCAGCTTAGAACCAATTCTGAACAATAGCAGCTCTTGGGAAGTGATTTCCACATGCAAAGGGATTTTCTCTACATCTCTAACCCCACACTTTGCCCTTACATATTCTTGATTGATAGTTTCCATGTCTATTTCCAAAACAGGCCCTACAGCAGCAGCAACCTCACACATTCCAAAGAAGTGTCTGAAATAATCTGGTACACCATCAAACTTTATCCAAGCAGTGTGCAGCTTCTCAATAGCTTGATGATCCAAAGTCCACCCCTGCACCTTGATAATCACTCCTGTATCTAGCAAGTTGAAGTCATTGGACTTAGCCAACTCCACTAATTTTGCCTTGTTTGGGAATCTCATCAGGTAACAATTTTCTCCATACTCCCTGACTCTCCATTGCCACCCCCAATTAAACATCTCCCCAAAAGCCTTAACAAGATCAGTCTCAGTGATTTTTCCAGATCTGATAATAACCATAGCTAAAGGATTTGTATGTTCAGCCACCATCACATCCTTGAAACTCTGCACCAGTAAAATTCCTAGACCTTTTGCAGCATAACCTACATACTTGGGCACATGTTTGACTTGTTTCAGCCAAGAACATTCCCTAGTAACATGATTATCCCTCCCACACACAAGGCAGTTTCCAGCTATACACTCTCTAGTCAGGTGTCCTTGTTCCTTGCACTTGCCACATATCATCCTGCCACCTCTGTTCACAGCCGGACTCTGAGTGCCCCCATTTTTGAAATTAGTTTTCTTCTCCTTAATTTCTCTGACTCCAGATCCAGAACCATTGCCCAACATAAGTTTTTCTCCTCCACTCCTGTCATCAGAGTTAGTTCCCTCCTTGATCTTTTTTGCTCCATTATCAAACTCCTAAGCTGGCAAAATCCCCCCCCCCCCCAGCCACCATATTCTGAGCAAGCTGAGATAATAAATTTGCCAACAGTTGTTGTTGCTGAGCAGGATCCATCATGTTCTTCGAGTCACTAACCTTTTTTGTTGAATCAGATCCATCTTGTTGCCCGTCCACAACTCCACCAATCTCTATCTGTCCCACTTTCTCCTTCCAGACCATCTAACCTTCTTGAAAGCCCTCTCCCTGTCTGTTTCCTTGGTTATTCCATCTGCCATCTTTCGATCTGTTGAACTCTCCCGAACTATTGCTCCCACCAGCAATATTGGATCTGTCTATATTCTGTCCATGTATATTGGATCTAAACCTATCTATATGTGGATTAGGGGCATTGAAAAATCTCTTCTACTCTATGAATCCCGCTCGTCCCCTCTACTAAACCTTCTTCCACCCATTCTCCCTCTGTAATTTCCAGCCATACTGTCTAGAGTCGACGGTGGCTGGGATGGAAACCCCAGAGAGGTAGGGTGCATACCCCCATCCTCTGCCCCTGGTGGGGTTAATATACCCCCTTTCTCTAGGGTAAGGGAACTGGGCTGAAGGCCCACATCTCTCCCCCCTCCAACTGGGCCAAAACTCGAGCGAACATCCACATCACACCCAATGGGCCCGCCTACGGACCAAATCATTTTATCCATGTCCTCATCCACTTTATCCTTTTCTCTGTGATATCCATTAAATCTAATTGGATTCTCACTAATCTCAATCTCACCAAAGTCAATTGATTGGTCATTATACCATTTTCCAATTCGGGGAATTTTTTCACCATTCATGAGCAACATAACCTCCTAAGCTTTATGCACTTTTCTCCTCTCTTCTACATCTAACACCTTATCCCTAGGCCCAATTTTCTTACCCAAATATCTCTCTGTCTGTCTAGTTTCATCACTCATCTCTGAATATAGAGACCATGATTTTTGTTTAGTGCCCTCCCTCGTTTCCCTTTTAGTTTTTGACCCCAAATCCCCACTAGATTCATCCCCACAAATTTGTGACGTAGAAATCAGGTATTTAGACGGGCTGCGAGACTTACCAGAGTGATTTGAAGACGAATCCCCCTCCTCCCCATCGGAATCTATGAACTATTATGAGAAGATAGAGCCACAACTTAGGCTGGCTGGGAGTAAGGCTGGCCATAGTGGGGAGTATCATATACTGGTATCATGCACATGATACTAGTGTATGATACAACATTCATACTCCCTCCGTCCTTGAAAGAGTGTACTTCCAACTTTGTTGGAGGGTCAAACTATCTCAAAGTTTGACCAAGTTTGTGCAAAAATACATCAATGCTTGTGAAACCAAATAGGTATATGACAAAAATATATTTTATCATGAATCTAATGCTACTAATTTGATCGCATAAATGTTGGTCTATTATTGTATAAATACGGTCTAATATAAAAAAGTTTGACTTTCCAACAAAGTTGGAATTACACTCTTTCAAGGACGGAGGGAGTAGTGCATAGTATCATAGGTCGTCTCATTTATTGCCATGCATGACACGTAGTAGCATAACATTTATTATGATACGACATCTACCTATGTTACTATGACCCTCTCTCTCTTCTTTAATTGTCTACCACATAAGCATGTTTACGAGTCCCAAGTGCATGATACCGGTTATGTTACCCCCACTATAGATGCCACATAAGCAAAAATGATGATGTGGGAAGTAGTTAATGAGGAAAGAGGCAAATAGAGTAACATAATATATTACCATCACATAGCGCTTCACAATGCAAAACGAGTCTACGTACAAAGTAATAAATGAAGACATCTATGTTACCACACCTATGACACTACCCACTATGAAGGTAGTAACTTAGATTAGTAACATGCATATGTTACTAGTCTAAGTTACTCTCCACTATGACTAGTCTTAGGCACTGCCAGCCATAACTAAACGACCCTATCCCAAAACAAGAATGATGGGAGAACCCCGGCCTCCTCAAAGATCAGGCGAATCTTGCCGTCCAATGTGTTTGCTTGATGCGTTTCTGACCGTTGGATCAAGGCGCTGGAGGACGTCGGTCGTCGGATCGGAGCAGCGCTCCTATAGCAATGAATAGTTACTGTTTCCTGATACGTCTCCAACGTACCTATAATTTTTGATTGTTCCATGCTGTTATATTATCATTCTTGGATGTTTTACAATCGTTTTATAGCAACTTTATATCATTTTTTGGGACTAACCTATTGACATAGTGCCCAGTGCCAGTTCCTGTTTTTTTCCTTGTTTTTTACTTCACAGAAAATCAATACCAAATGGAGTCCAAACACAGCGAAACTTTTTGGAGATTTTTTATGGACCAAAAGGAACAACTTGGGCCGAAGAAGTACTAGAGGGGTGCCTCGAAGGGGGCATAACCCACCTGGGCGCGCCTGGGGGCCCAGGCGCGCCCTGGTGGGTTGTGCCCACCTCGGTGGCCTCCCGCACCGCCTCTTTACTCTATAAATACCCCAATATTCCAAAAACCCTAGGGGAGTCGACGAAACACAATTCCAGCCGCCGCAAGTTCCAGAAACCATAGATCCAATCTAGACACCATCACGAAGGGGTTCATCATCCTCATTGGTGCCTCTCCGATGATGCGTGAGTAGTTCATTGTAGACCTACGGGTCCGTAGTTAGTAGCTAGATGGCTTTCTCTCTCTCTTTTGATTCTCAATACAACGGTCTCTTGGAGATCTATTTGATGTAACTCTTTTTGTGGTGTGTTTGTTGGGATTCCACTACTAGGAAAATGCTTATAGATAGAAGTTTACCAGTAGCGTTTGTTTATTACCCCACGCTACAACTAGTTAGTAGTAGCGCTGGGTAGAAAGAGCGCTACTGGTATTCATTAGCAGCAACACTTGTTTCCTTGTACCACACTACTGCTAAGTGTGCCACACCACACCCCCTGATCAATAAATATTAGCAGCACTGGTCGTCTAACCGGCGCTACTATTAGGTTATTATCTATAGCGCCTGTTTACACAAACACGCTACTGCTATTTCTTCTATGTGTAACATTTTAGCAGTAGCGTGTTTTCCTAGCCCGCGCTATAGGTAGTGCAACACCTAGCCATAGATATTTTGCAGGCGCCCATAGCAGTAGCGCACATAGGTGACCCGCGCTACTGATATGGCCGCCAGCCACCTACCGCCTTTCCCCCCTTCTTCCTCCCCTCTCTTCTTCCTCCCCCTTCCTTTCTCCCCCTTTACTTGCACCTTGCTTGTTCCTTTCAATGTGTGACGCCCCCGGCTTAATCGTGCACTAATCATACGTGCAAATGCGCACGATCAAGCCTAAGGACTCACTTGAAGATATCACAACACAACTCTAAAACATAAATAAAATCATACAAGCTTTATATTACAAGCCAGGGCCTCGAGGGCTCGAATACATAGCTCGATGGCATACAAGCGTCAGCGGAAGCATCAGATATCTGAGTACAGATATAAAAGAAAGACAGAAAGGCCTTAAGAAGGCAGGACAAAAGAAAGTACTACGATCGAAAGGCGTAGGCCTCCTGCCTAGGACCCTCCGAACCTACTCCTGGTCGACAGCCATCTCGTAGTAGAAGCCATCCTCGGGGTAGTAGTAGTAGTCGACGGTGCAGCTGTCTCAGGGGCTCCGTCAACTGGTCTCGACAAACTGATAGGGGGAGAAAAAGAAAGCAAAGCAACCGTGAGTACTCTGAAGTACTCAGCAAGCAAGGATCTACACTACATATGCATCATTATCAAAGGGAGGCTGTATATGTGGACTGGGCTGCAGAAATGCCAGAATAGAGAGGAAAGCCTAGTCCTATCGAAGACTAGCATGTTCAGCATCTTCAAGCATCTTCGAGTGTCTTGCAGCATTAGAAGAGTACAGAATAGCATAGTATAATATAGTAGTGGTAAAATCAGGTAACAGTCTCGCCCAGAGATCCTTCCTCGACTCCCTGCGAGAAAGCGATCCCAGAGCCACATATCCAGGTATCATCTCAAGTTCTAGCTGTATCGATCGGGATACAACTCCGAGTGTCCTTTACCATAGGACCGGCTATCGATAGATGTGTTCTTCCCTGCAGGGGTGCACCAACTTACACACCACGCTCGCTTAACTCCGGCCGGACACACTTTCCTGGGTCATGCCCGGCCTCGGCCAAACGACACACCGCAACCCTACCTACAGCTCAGCAGAGAGGTCCCCGCCGGTCTACCTCCTAAGCGCAAGGGGGTCTTGGGCCATCGCCCCTCGCCCTCCGGGTCGTTGTGTGCAGGGTGGATACCAGCACCGCCTCGAAAGGCCGGTACGATCCGACCGTGCCACAATGCTGAACTGGACGTCTGACAGAGCTTTCGGCTGATGTTACGATGTAGAACGCCCATACTATGCCCACGTGATGGTTAGTGCTATCCGACCAGAGGCCGGCTCAGATCATATATCCAAATCGTAGTGTCCTAGTGGCTTGCGGTAACGAGCAGAGACTCACGAAAGATGTGACCCCGTCACCCCGTCTCGAGGACTTGCTGCAAGGGCTAAGAATGCCCGGCCGCGCCTCGTGGAATAACTTACGGGTAACTATCCATCATCCGCGGGTACCCCTCAGGGTCGTCCCGCCTTCTCAAGTATCAGTATCAACAATAATGTAAGGCATCCGTGTGGTCACCGTATCAAGGGGAATCCGAGGCATCACCCTCGTTGGACTCCCACCTGATGTAGCATCAAGATGGACGTAAGAGGCATCACCCTCGAGGTCCACACGTGAGGTGTTGCTCGACTTCGTCGTTATCGGGGGTGGTGTAGGAGGAATCACCCTCGCTTACCACGACTGATTAGCTAACCTACAAGGTTATCATCAGAAGTGCTGACGAGGTATCACCCTCGGCACTCGATAGTAACCCAGTAGTGTCGAGCAACGAAGGGGAAGTGAGGTGTGGTGCCAGGGGTCTGATCTTCGATCCCATTGGTCGGGTCTTCTGAAACTCCAGCGGGGCAGTCGGGATAAAGTGGGGGTCACTAGTGGGGCTCTACCCAAACTATACTAAGCAGTCTAGGATATCCATGAGGGTAGCAAAACAGGTTACAATAAACAGGCTATGCAGCAGAATAGGAGCAATCAATTACTGTAGCAAAATCTAGTGCAAGCATGAGAAAATAGAATAGGCGATATCGGAATGATCAAAGGGGGGGGGGGTCTTGCCTGGTTGCTCTGGCAAGAAGGGCTGGTCTTCAGGGGGTACCGTCGGGGACGTAGTCGTACTCCTGAGCTGCGTCTGCCTCGGGAGCTACGTCGACGTCAGGGGCTACCGAGAGGGAAGAGGGGGAAGAAACAGGTAAACATAATGCATACAAATGCAACACGGTGCGTGCGAAGCTACGATGCAGTGCAGGGTTGCCTAAATATGCATCTAAGTCATTTTAGTTATTTCTAGGATTATCGCGGGATTTATTAACCAGAGTGTGTGCACTATTCATATGCCGGATTCGGGCCCGGAGTTATGAGTTCGTCTATGTAGGCGGTTCCGACAAAGAAACGGAAGGCACGATCAGACTCGTCTCGTCGTTCTGAGCAAGTTTCATGTTTTAACTTTTTCGATCTGAGCTACGGTTTAAAAGTTTTGAATTTTTAAAATTTATTTGAATTTCTGGAATTTATTTATTTACAGAAAATGAATATATGATGTCAGCAGGTCGTCATTGTGACGTCAGCGGTCAACAGCGTCTCTGACCTAGTCAAACCTGACATGTGGGTCCAGTGGGACCCACATGTCAGCCTCTGCTGAGACTAACATTAGGTTAATCTAATTAGCAGGGTTAATTAGGGAGTGGGCCCCAAATGTCAGTGGCTCAATTAGTTAACTAATTAGTTTTATTTAATTAAACCATTATTAGCTTAATTAACTGGGCGGTGGGGCCCGCCTGCCAGCGACACGGGGCCGCCACATCAGCGCGTTGACTGGTCAGCGCGGTCAGCTAGGGGCCCTTGGGCCCACTGGTCAGTGAGCCAGGGTGTCCCATGTGGTGGCCATGTCGGCGACGGCCGGAACCGCGCCGGAGCTGGCTCCGACGAGCCGTCTCGCGGCGGTTCTTCGCCAGACTTGGCCGGAATTTCACTGTGGTGGCTCAAATCGCGCGGGGTCAAGTGCTTTCGAACGGCGGTGAGGTCGCGCGTCCGTTGGTGGCGTCAGAACGGCCGGTGGTGGTCGACAGCGAGTAGGGCATCGGCGTCGGGCGGCGGGCAGAGCCGGCCGTACTCGGGTTCGAGCATTTGGCTTGCCCGAGTCGAGCTGGTGCTCGTACGCGATGCGCGAGACCTCCAGAAGCTCAATGGCACCACTAGCGCGGCATGTGGAGTGATAGGTCGACGACGGTGAGCTCGCCAGCGGAAACAAAGAGCGGCAATGGCGCGCGGCGTCGGTAGCTAGCTACGAGGCGTGGAAACGGTGCTCGGATGGGGAGAAGAGAAAGCGTAGCTCACCACGCGGGCTCACGGAGGCCCTTCGAGAAACGGGAGCGCAGAGGGGGCCGAATCGATGGCGGCGGCGTTCCGGTAATCTGAGGAGGAAGAGGAGGGGATCCGGCGCTCCAGGGCTCTTCAGCTCCAGCAAGTACCGCCGGACGATGAGGCGGGAGTCGGCGAAGCCCTTGGGCAGCGTGGAAGGGTTGGACGATGCCGGTGGCCGCGAGGACAGGCAATGCACGGCGGCGACCGCGTCGGGCGCCGACGGAATCTAGCAGGGGAGAGCGAGGGAAACGAGGGGGAAGTGGACGAGGATGGCCAGGGGGGATGCTCGGGCTCGGTCTTATCCTCCCGTCCTCTCCTGTAGCGTCGGTGGCGCCGAGGTGTCGAGCTGCGGCCGGCGCTCAACGACGCGACCAGGCGCGCGCTGACACGGCGATAGAGAGAGGGGGAGAAGGAGAGAGAAGCGGGCCGGCTGGGCTGGACCGGTGCACTGTGCACTTAGGTCCAGTCCAGTTTAGGTCTTTTTCTTTTATTATTTTTGTTTTAATTTACAGTAGCTCTTTGCAATATTTTGAGCTAGCAAAACATTTTGCAAAAATGTGAACCTTGCTCACACTGATGTATTGCAATGTCCAGCAAGGCCACAAAAAGTTTGAGCCCGTTTGAAAACCATTTGAATTTAATAAAAATGGTTTGAGCTTTATAATTGCTGATTTGGCTCTGTTTCATACTGTTTGAGTCACTTTTCTAACTCCAATTTTATTGATGATGGTTTTACAAATGTTCCTGGATTATTAGCCACTTAATGAACATTTTTCCAACAGTGTTTACTCAACTTCATATTTCACTTTGGAATTTGAGTTGATTTTTAAAATGGAATTGATTTATTTTGATTAACCTCTATGACTTGGCACTGCAAATGATATGACTTGGCATTATTAGCGGCTAATCACAGTGGCTATTACATAGGGGTGTTACAAGTTCTCCTCCTCTAAAAGAAATTCTCGTCCCGAGAATTCAAGAGGTAGAAGGAAAGAGGTCGGGGTATTCAGCACGGAGGTTATCCTCGCGTTCCCAAGTGGCTTCATCTTCTGTATGATTTGACCACTGCACTTTCAGGAACTTGGTGACCTTCTGACGAGTTCGATGTTCAGCTTTATCGAGAATGCGGACGGGATGCTCCTTATAAGATAGATCATCTTGCATTTCGAGCATCTCGTGATCGACTGCACAATGCGGAGATTCCTTGAAGCATTTACGAAGTTGCGACACATGGAAGACGTCGTGGATATGAGAGAATTGCGGTGGTAACTCCAATTTATATGCCACCTGACCATGTCTGGCAACAATGCGAAAAGGACCAATGTAGCGAGGAGCTAACTTTCCCTTGATTCCGAAACGGTGAATGCCCTTCATAGGAGTGACTCGCAGATAAGCCTGATCACCAGGTTGATAAGTCAAACCCCATCGTTTGCGATCATAGTTGCTCTTCTGGCGGTCCTGAGCCGCCTTGAGATTTTCTCGGACTATGCGGACTTACTCTTCGGCGTGTTGGATAATATCCGGACCCACGAGTGGTCGTTCCCCAGTTTCTGACCAATTCAGAGGGGTTCGACATTTACGTCCATATAGAACTTCGAAGGGGGCCATTTTCAAGCTGGCTTGGTAGCTTTTGTTATAAGAGAATTCCGCATACGGAAGAGATTCTTCCCACTTCTTGCCGAAAGAAATAACACAAGCTCGCAGCATGTCTTCAAGCACTTGATTTACTCGTTCGACTTGGCCTTGGGATTGAGGATGATAAGCTGAACTCCAGGTGATATGAGTTTATGAGTTCCCATAGCTTCCTGGAAACTTTCCCAGAATTTGGAGGTGAATAGACTGCCACGGTCCGAACTAATCTCCTTTGGGATACCGTGGAGTGAAACGATTCTGGAGATGTACAGCTCTGCTAACTGACTGGCAGTAATCGTCTCCTTGATAGGCAGAAAATGTGCAACTTTAGAGAGTTGGTCGACGACGACAAGAATGGCATCGTGACCCTTCTGAGACTTGGGAAGGCCAGTGATGAAGTCCATTTGCACTCTATCCCATTTCCACAATGGAATAGGAAGTGGTTGAAGAAGTCCTGCAGGCTTCTGATGTTCTGCCTTTATGCGATGGCAAACGTCACATTCAGCAACATAATGAGCAATATCCTGCTTCATTCTAGACCACCAGTACCTTTGTCGAAGATCACGATACATCTTGGTGCTACCCGGATGAATAGACAGCGGTGTATCGTGTGCCTCCTTCATGACTTTGTCAGTCATAAGCTCGAAGCGAGGTACTACAATACGGTCTCTGAAATACAAGGTTCCATCTTCAGACAGCGAGAAATCCCTGTACTTTTCCAGGTGAAGCTCTTTCTTCATGAGATCAATTTCAGCATCTTTAGCTTGCGCACTCTTAACGGCCTTCTCAAGGTCTAGTTCAACAACCAAGGTTTTTAAATAACCTTGAGGAACTATCTCGAGATTTAGCTTTCGAAGCTCTTCATACAGGAGTGGCTGCTCTAGCTGGACTTCAAGTTCACAGCAATAGGATTTGCGGCTTAATGCATCAGCCATTACATTAGCCTTGCCAGGGGTATAAGAAATACCGAAATCATAGTCCGCAATGGTCTCCATCCATCTTTGTTGACGAAGGTTTAAAGATGGCTGAGTGAACAGGTACTTCAAACTTTTATGATCCGTGTATATCTCGCAACGATTACCGAGGAGGTAATGTCGCCACAACTGCAGTGCATAGATGACAGCAGCTAGTTCTAGATCATGTACCAGATAATTCTCTTCATGTGGACGCAATTGTCGAGAGCCATAGGTAATTACTTTACGCTCTTGCATTAGGACACAGCCTAATCCTTCACGGGATGCGTCACAATATATCACAAAGTCTCTGCGAGAATCTGGAGGAGCAAGTACTGGGGCAGATGTCAGCTTGTCTTTGAGTGTTTGAAAACTTTCCTGACATTTTTCTGTCCATTCAAACTTAACGCCTTTGTGAAGCAGATCAGTCAGAGGCTTAGCAATCTTTGAGAAATTCTTGACAAAGCGACGGTAATAGCTTGCAAGGCCGAGAAAACTTCTGACTTGCTTGACATTCTTCGGTGGAGTCCATTCAAGAATAGCCTGAACTCGTTCTGGGTTAACGGCAATGCCTTCTTTCGAAATCACATGGCCGAGATATGTCACTTTAGATAACCAGAACTCGCATTTCGAATACTTGGCATACAGTTGATGTTCACGCAACTTTTCCAGTACAAGCCGAAGATGTTCGGCATGTTCTTCTTCATTCTTCGAATATACCAGAATATCATCCAGATATACCACGACGAATTTGTCGAGATAATCCATGAAGATGTAGTTCATTAACCGGGAGAAGGTTGCTGGAGCATTAGTCAAGCCGAAGGACATGACAGTGTACTCATAAGAACCATAGCGAGTAACGAATGCTGTCTTCGGAATATCCTCTTCACGAACTCGGATCTGGTGGTATCCCAATCTCAAATCAAGCTTAGAGAACACGGAGGAACCAGCAAGTTGATCATACAAATCGTTGATTCTGGGAAGCGGATACTTGTTCTGAATTGTTGCTTGGTTGATAGGTCGGTAATCTTGAACCAACCGATTCGTACCATCCTTCTTCTTGACAAAGAGGGAAGGTGCTCCCCAAGCAGATGAACTGGGGCGAATGAAACCCTTCTTAAGTGACTTGTCGATTTCTTCCTTAAGTTCAATAAGGTGATGCAGAGGCATCTTATACGGACGCTTTGCAATAGGAGTAGTGCCTGGTTTCAAGTCGATGACAAACTTGACAGCTCTAGCAGGGGGAATTCCTGGAAGTTCCTCTGGAAAGACATCTTGGAAATCACGAACAACTGGAACGTTCTCGATGCCTTCAAGAGGTGAAGCATTCAATGCATTCAGAACATAAATCTGATTTTCGGCATCCTGAGCTGTCCGAGCTGAGTATCTGACTGTCTGGCCGGAAGGATGAGTGAGCTGGACTGTCTTAGCAGCACAGTCAATCAAAGCATTATGGGCTGTCAACCAATCCATACCAAGAATGACGTCTATGTCGGAAGGTCCAAGTACAATGAGAGAAACCGGAAAAAGTAGACCTCCAATCTCGATGTGGTTGTGCGGGCTTACCATTGTGGTTTGCCACTTGGATCTCGGGGACTGAACCATTAGAGGAGTGGGTAATTTTTCCAGGTATAACTCATGTGTCTGAGCAAATTGTTGTGACACAAAAGCATGCGATGCTCCAGAATCAAAAAGAACAGAGGCTGGTACTGAATTCACAGAGAGTGTTCCCAACACGATAGTCGGTTCCTTCTGAGCCTTTTCTGCATCGACGTGATTGGCATGGCCAAGTGCAACAGCAGACGGTAAGACATTACGGTTTTTGAATCGGCGGTTTCGGCAGTTCTTCTTTCGACCAACAGGAGGACAAGAAGCATTCTGCGGCTGACCCTGGAGGCAATCAAGGGTAAGGTGTCCTGATTGTCCACACTTGCGGCATAAACCATCATTTTGGGGGGGAGCCATGGTATTGAGCTGGCCACTCTGAGTCGTTAGCTGTCTTGGCGGCGGAGGCAGACAAGGTGCAATATAAGACGGTCTTGGTGTTGGGGCAGGTCGATGATGAATATTGTGTGGAATCCAAACCCGACGTTTCTGAACAGGCTGACCCGAGGATGAGCCTACATCACGAGTGCGTTTGAGCGACTCCTGATATTTAGCCAGACCAGTTTCAACTCGGTAGGCTTGAATGACAAGCGTCGCAAAGTCCTCACAATCATGGAAAAGAAGTGCGAGCTGTATATCGGAACGTAGTCCTTCCTGGAATTTCTCCTGCTTACGTGCGTCAGTGTCGACATGATCTTTAGCATAGCGGGATAATTCGAGAAATTTCCTATGATATTCATCCACAGTCATTGTGCCATGTGTGAGTTTACGGAACTCCTGTTTCTTCTGGTCGATCAGACCTTGAGGAATGTATCATGCACGAAAAGCTGACTGGAATTCTTGCCAAGTGGGTACAGATTCAGCAGGCATCATACTCTTGTGGTTTTCCCACCATTGAGCAGCTGGACCCTTCAAGTGAAATGTCGCAAAGGTGACATAACTAGCAGGGGCAACATTAGCTGACTCCATCTCAAACATGATGTCACGAAGCCAATCATCAGCATCCATAGGATTGGTGGAGCTGCGGAAAACAGACGGGTTGAGGCGCACGAACTCGAGCAAAGTTATTGGAGCAGTATGTTGCTGAGCATTTTGAGTTGGGAACTGATCCAATACTCCGGTCATAAACTGACGGTTGAGTTCAAACTGCTGCCTCATTTCAGCAATATAAGATGGAGGTGGAGGATCGCCAGCCATCCTGCCAAATCAACAGGGGCAGTTTAGCAAGAAAACTGCAGGTGTATGGAATGATTCATGAAGTAAGGTGCACAACAGAAGGAAGTGCAATAGATACTTCATCATATTCGCACCAGACATTCAAATCCACACATAGCCTCGGTTACAATCCGGCATTACGACAGCTGAAAAGAGAAGGCTAGACAACTAGGCGGCGCGCAGGCACGCGGTAAGGAAGTACACAACGAGACATAGCAAAGGCTACATCAACGTCGGAGAAAACTGTAGGAGCGAGGAATCTGCAAGTGACAACACAGGGTGCCCTCGATAAGAGGATCCTGTAAGCAGAACCTGGCCCACAATCTTGAAGCAAGGGGGGAATATTTCAGAACTCCGGGTGGATGTGATTACGAGATCCTAATGTCAGAGTTAGTAAAAAAATTTAACCCAAAAGGGAGAGAGAACAGAGTCCCAGAGTAAAGACGAGGAATAAAAGATCCTAATACCACCCAATTGGCGACGTGGGCCCGTAAGCCACACAGCCAAGTTAGTAAAATAGTTTTGGACCACTAGACTCAACTTCGGCCAAGGAGTTGGAAAGGGGGATCCCAAGAGGCAGTCGGCTCTGATACCAACCTGTGACGCCCCCGGCTTAATCGTGCACTAATCATAAACGCAAATGCGCACGATCAAGCCTAAGGACTCACTTGAAGATATCACAACACAACTCTAAAACATAAATAAAATCATACAAGCTTTATATTACAAGCCAGGGCCTCGAGGGCTCGAATACATAGCTCGATGGCATACAAGCATCAGTGGAAGCATCAGATATCTGAGTACAGATATAAAAGAAAGACAGAAAGGCCTTAAGAAGGCAGGACAAAAGAAAGTACTACGATCGAAAGGCGTAGGCCTCCTGCCTAGGACCCTCCGAACCTACTCCTGGTCGACAGCCATCTCGTAGTAGAAGCCATCCTCGGGGTAGTAGTAGTAGTCGACGGTGCAGCTGTCTCAGGGGCTCCGTCAACTGGTCTCGACAAACTGATAGGGGGAGAAAAAGAAAGCAAAGCAACCGTGAGTACTCTGAATTACTCAGCAAGCAAGGATCTACACTACATATGCATCATTATCAAAGGGAGGCTGTATATGTGGACTGGGCTGCAGAAATGCCAGAATAGAGAGGAAAGCCTAGTCCTATCGAAGACTAGCATCTTCAGCATCTTCAAGCATCTTTGAGCGTCTTGCAGCATTAGAAGAGTACAGAATAGCATAGTATAATATAGTAGTGGTAAAATCAGGTAACAGTCTCGCCCAGAGATCCTTCCTCGACTCCCTGCGAGAAAGCGATCCCAGAGCCACATATCCAGGTATCATCTCAAGTTCTAGCTGTATCGATCGAGATACAACTCCGAGTGTCTTTTACCGTAGGACCGGCTATCGATAGATGTGTTCTTCCCTACAGGGGTGCACCAACTTACCCACCACGCTCGCTTAACTCCGGCCGGACACACTTTCCTGGGTCATGCCCGGCCTCGGCCAAACGACACACCGCAACCCTACCTACAGCTCAACAGAGAGGTCCCCGCCGGTCTACCTCCTAAGCGCAAGGGGGTCTTGGGCCATCGCCCCTCGCCCTCCGGGTCGTTGTGTGCAGGGTGGATACCAGCACCGCCTCGAAAGGCCGGTACGATCCGACCGTGCCACAATGCTGAACTGGACATCTGACAGAGCTTTCGGCTGATGTTACGATGTAGAACGCCCATACTATGCCCACGTGATGGTTAGTGCTATCCGACCAGAGGCCGGCTCAGATCATATATCCAAATCATAGTGTCCTAGTGGCTTGCGGTAACGAGCAGAGACTCACGAAAGATGTGACCCCGTCGCCCCGTCTCGAGGACTTGCTGCAAGGGCTAAGAATGCCCGGCCGCGCCTCGTGGAATAACTCACGGGTAACTATCCATCATCCGCGGGTACCCCTCAGGGTCGTCCCGCCTTCTCAAGTATCAGTATCAACAATAATGTAAGGCATCCGTGTGGTCACCGTATCAAGGGGAATCCGAGGCATCACCCTCGTTGGACTCCCACCTGATGTAGCATCAAGATGGATGTAAGAGGCATCACCCTCGAGGTCCACACGTGAGGTGTTGCTCGACTTCGTCGTTATCGGGGGTGGTGTAGGAGGAATCACCCTCGCTTACCACGACCGATTAGCTAACCTACAAGGTTATCATCAGAAGTGCTGACGAGGTATCACCCTCGGCACTCGATAGTAACCCAGTAGTGTCGAGCAACGAAGGGGAATTGAGGTGCGGTGCCAGGGGTCTGATCTTCGATCCCGTTGGTCGGGTCTTCTGAAACTCCAGCGGGGCAGTCGGGATAAAGTGGGGGTCACTAGTGGGGCTCTACCCAAACTATACTAAGCAGTCTAGGATATCCATGAGGGTAGCAAAACAGGTTACAATAAACAGGCTATGCAGCAGAATAGGAGCAATCAATTACTGTAGCAAAATCTAGTGCAAGCATGAGAAAATAGAATAGGCGATATCAGAATGATCAAGGGGGGGGGGGCTTGCCTGGTTGCTCTGGCAAGAAGGGCTGGTCTTCAGGGGGTACCGTCGGGGACGTAGTCGTACTCCTGAGCTGCGTCTGCCTCAGGAGCTACGTCGACGTCAGAGGCTACCGAGAGGGAAGAGGGGGAAGAAACAGGTAAACATAATGCATACAAATGCAACACGGTGCGTGCGAAGCTACGATGCAGTGCAGGGTTGCCTAAATATGCATCTAAGTCATTTTAGTTATTTCTAGGATTATCGCGGGATTTATTAACCGGTGTGTGTGCACTATTCATATGCCGGATTCAGGCCCGGAGTTACGAGTTCGTCTATGTAGGGGGTTCCGACAAAGAAACGGATGGCACGATCAGACTCGTCTCGTCGTTCTGAGCAAGTTTCATGTTTTAACTTTTTCGATCTGAGCTACGGTTTAAAAGTTATGAATTTTTAAAGTTTATTTGAATTTCTGGAATTTATTTATTTACAGAAAATGAATATATGACGTCAGCAGGTCGTCACTGTGACGTCAGCGGTCAACAGCGTCTCTGACCTAGTCAAACCTGACATGTGGGTCCAGTGGGACCCACATGTCAGCCTCTGCTGAAACTAACATTAGGTTAATCTAATTAGCAGGGTTAATTAGGGAGTGGGCCCCAAATGTCAGTGGCTCAATTAGTTAACTAATTAGTTTTATTTAATTAAACCATTATTAGCTTAATTAACTGGGCGGTGGGGCCCGCCTGTCAGCGACACGGGGCCGCCACGTCAGCGTGTTGACTGGTCAGCGCGGTCAGCTGGGGGCCCTTGGGCCCACTGGTCACTGAGCCAGGGAGTCCCACGTGGTGGCCACGTCGGCGACGGCCGGAACCACGCCGGAGCTGGCTCCGACGAGCCGTCTCGCGGCGGTTCTTCGCCGGACTTGGCCGGAATTTCACTGTGGTGGCTCAAATCGCGCGGGGTCAAGTGCTTTCGAACGGCGGTGAGGTCGCGCGTCCGTTGGTGGCGTCAGAATGGCCGGTGGTGGTCGAGAGCGAGTAGGGCATCAGCGTCGGGCGGCGGGCAGAGCCGGCCGTACTCGGGTTCGAGCATATGGCTTGCCCGAGTCGAGCTGGTGCTCGCACGCGATGCGCGAGACCTCCAGAAGCTCAATGGCACCACTAGCGCGGCATGTGGAGTGATAGGTCGATGACGGTGAGCTCGCCGGCGGAAACAAAGAGCGGCAATGGCGCGCGGCGTCGGTAGCTAGCTACGAGGCATGGAAACGGTGCTCGGACGGGGAGAAGAGAAAGCGTAGCTCACCGCGCGGGCTCACGGAGGCCCTTCGAGAAACGGGAGCGCAGAGGGGGCCGAATCGATGGCGGCGACGTTCCGGTAATCCGAGGAGGAAGAGGAGGGGATCCAGCGCTCCAGGGCTCGTCAGCTCCAGCAAGTACCGCCGGACGATCAGGCAGGAGTCGGCGAAGCCCTTGGGCAGCGTGGAAGGGTTGGACGACGCCGGTGGCCGCGAGGACAGGCGATGCACGTCGGCGACCGCGTCGGGCGCCAACAGAATCTAGCAGGGGAGAGCGAGGGAAACGAGGGGGAAGTGGACGAGGATGGCCAGGGGGGATGCTCGGGCTCGGTCTTATCCTCCCGTCCTCTCTTGTAGCGTCGGTGGCGCCGAGGTGTCGAGCTGCGGCCGGCGCTCGATGGCGCGACCAGGCGCGCGCCGACACGGCGATAGAGAGAGGGGGAGAAGGAGAGAGAAGCGGACCGGCTGGGCTGGACCGGTGCACTGTGCACTTAGGTCCAGTCCAGTTTAGGTCTTTTTCTTTTATTATTTTTGTTTTAATTTACAGTAGCTCTTTGCAATATTTTGAGCTAGCAAAACATTTTGCAAAAATGTGAACCTTGCTCACACTGATGTATTGCAATGTCCAGCAAGGCCACAAAAAGTTTGAGCCCGTTTGAAAACCATTTGAATTTAATAAAAATGGTTTGAGCTTTATAATTGCTGATTTGGCTCTGTTTCATACTGTTTGAGTACAAATGTTCCTGGATTATTAGCCACTTAATGAACATTTTTCCAACAGTGTTTACTCAACTTCATATTTCACTTTGGAATTTGAGTTGATTTTTAAAATGGAATTGATTTATTTTGATTAACCTCTATGACTTGGCACTGCAAATGATATGACTTGGCATTATTAGCGGCTAATCACAGTGGCTATTACATAGGGGTGTTACACAATGCTCCCCTCCTCCCCCTCTTCTTTGCCCCTCCACCCCCCTATTCTTTGCCCCTCCACCACCCCTCCATTAAAGCCCTCCCTCCCACTCACCACCCCCTCTTCTTTGCCCCCTCCATTAATGCCCTCCCTCCCCCTCTTCTTTGCCCTCCACCACCCCCTTCCATTAATGCCTTCCCTCTCCTCTCCCTCTCCTCCCTCTCTCTCCCTAGCCCTCTCTCTCCCTAGCTAGCTAGCTAGTTAGAGCTATATCTAGAGCTACTAGGTAATTAATTAAGAAGAAAGGTGCTCGATATCCCTCTCGACACATAGGTGAGCAAAAAAAGTGTTTGTGTGGATAGGACCCAAACTATATATATATGGGCGATATGAGAATATACCGAATTGTGTGTGGCATAATTTGAGTTGCCCACATTGTGTATTTGTTGAAATAATGTGGGTGACATGAGTTGCCTATGTTTTGCCGAAATGTCGATTCAATTCTGTTTCGGCGAATTTTGGGCAAACTCAATAAGTCCTATGTTTAGGGAAGGTCATGCCGAATTTTTGTATGAATTTGATCCATGCATGCATTCGTGGTTATAATATTTGCTCCGTGCACAAGTGATCATGAAGGTCAATGGAAGGACGGTGGAAAGATACTGGCAATCCGCGGTGGACGACATGTATGAAAAAAGACTGAAGGATGTTCTATGTCCATGTCAAAAATGCAAAGGAATAGTCAGGCTCGACCCCTTTGAGGGTGGTAAATTCAAGGCGCGCCTGCTCATGCATGGTTTCATGGATGGCCATACTTGGTGGATAAGTGAAGATGATGATGATGATGAGGACGTCGACAGGGCAGGAAATAATGACATGGGGCCACCAGACGAAGAGATGACCAATTATGTGCCTGAAGAGGAAGACGGGCTTGAAAATGTCGATGGCGAAGAGGCAGTTCAAGGCGGAGAAGACACGGACACGCCACCGTCTTCGTCGCTACTAAGTTCAGCCATGCGGGACCCGCATGTTCGAGACCTGCTTCGTAAGAAGACGACTAGCGACAGAGCTGCTTCTAGAGAGGAGGCCAAACTGGCGCAACTGGAGGTAGACTCGATGACTCCTTTGTATGATGGTTGCGATCCCGAGGTGACCCGCTTGAGTTTCACACTAGAACTTCTAAAGACGAAGGCAAAAAACAAATGGACGGATGCAAGCTTGGATGAGCTTCTGAAGTATCTTAAGAAGGTTCTTCCCGCGGGAAGCCTGTGTCCTACTAGTGTCGATGAGGCAAAGAAAATCGTGTGCCCTCTTGATCTACCACACATTAGATATCACACATGCATCAATGATTGCATCATATATCGGAACGAGCACGCGGAAAAAACCATCTGTCCAAAGTGCAATGCTTCACGATATAAAAAGGCCGGAAAGAAAGCTCCACAGAAAGTTGTATGGTACTTTCCGATCACTCCGTGTCTGCAGCGGTATTTCGTAGATCCTAAGGAAGCAAAGCTTATGCACTGGCACGCGGAGAGGGTGAAGCCAGATGACGGAGATGATCCGAAGCTGAGACACCTCGCAGATGCTAGCCAGTGGAGAGCATTAAACGCTGAATTTGATTTTTTCGCAAATGATCCAAGGAACATCGTGCTTGGGGCTAGTAGTGATGGCATGAATCCGTTTGGCAACCGTATGGATGTACAACCTCCCCCCTGGTTGTGCATGAAGGAAAAATACATACACATGGCTATGCTTATTCAAGGGCCGAGACAACAGGGAAATGATATATATCTGTATCTCGGGTTACTGAAAGAGGAGCTACAGACCTTATGGACAACGCCGGCCAAGACATGGGATGCAAGCAAAGGAGAGTATTTCTACATGAGAGCCGCGCTGATCACGACGGTGCAGGACTATCTCGGTTACGGCTATCTCTCTGGCCAGGTGTGCCACGGATATTGCGGATGCACGAGGTGCATGGATGATACAACTTCTCAGCAGCTATCGAAAGATGGCTGGTCTTCGAAAATCGTGTACATGGGGCATCAAAGATGTCTCGAGAAGGATGACCCGTGGAGAAAGCATGGAGATCTATTCAATGGTAAGGCTGAGCATCGAGGTCCTCCACGTAAGCGTAGCGGTGCAGAAATATATGAGTTATTGAAGAACTGGGAAGAGTGCCCCTCGCCGGGAAAGATGAAGAAAAAGGCGCCGGAGCCGCTGCTGAAGGTATGGAAGACGAGATCTATTTTCTGGGACTTGGAATACTGGCCCAAACTCGACACACCTCATAGCCTTGATCAAATGCATATCACAAAAAATATCCTCAAGAGTTTGCTTGGAACATTGATGAACATCCCAGAGAGGACCAAGGATGGGCTGAAGGCAAGAAAAGACTTGGAATTTTTGAATATCAGGAAAGATCTCCAAATGCCCGGTAAAAAGTCGTCAGAGGAGACCGAGACGGAGACGGAGACGGAAGATAGGGGCAAAAAAGTAAACAAGAAGGAAGAACAATATTGCCCCCCCTCTTGCTTCACCTTAGATCCGAAGGAGGTCGATCAATTGTTCAAGTGCCTTGCCGGAATCAAAGTTAGTTCCGGATACTGTGGGAAGATAAGCAGATATCTGGACACTAAGAAAAAAAGGTTCAGCGGGATGAAGTCTCACGACTGTCATGTGATGATGACGCAGTTACTCCCGGTTGCACTTAGAGGGATTATGGACACACATGTGCGTGAGACGCTTACTGACCTATGCCACTTTTTTGATGCTATCTCTCGAAAGTCGATCAGTGTGAAGCAACTCCATAGGCTAGAGGAAGAGATCGTTGTCATACTGAATGATCTAGAGATTTACTTCCCTCTCGCGTTCTTTGATGTGATGGTGCATCTATGTGTCCACATCGTGGACGACATCATCGACCTAGGGCCGACATTCCTGCACATCATGATGCCGTTCGAGAGGATGAATGGGGTCATCAAAGGATTCGTTCGTAACATGTCCCGTCCAGATGGAAGCATAGCCCAGGGATATCTGACCAAAGAGTGCATCTCTTTCTGTGAGAGTTATCTAGTAGGCATCGGAGACCCTGTTGTTGGTTTGCCCGTCAACAGGCACTGTGGAAGGCTCGAAGGCGAAGGTCACACCAACGATCATAGGGATGTGAATGTGTTACGCTCGGGCCGACAAAACGACCTTGACAGGGCAAACTTAGTAGTGCTACAACACCTATATGTGCTAGAAGATTTCATGACACTGCACAAAGAGACCATCGCAAAGAAGTACCGTGACCATGGGGCGCACAGGACGGACGCTGAAGTTATTAGAGAGCACAACTCCACTTTCTTGCGTTGGTTCAAAGAGCGAGTTCTGGCTAATCCCCCGGAAGAGGGCTGTCCGAACGGAACGCTCATATATGCCTTAGCACATGGCCCCTCGACCAACCTCGCGGCTTATCAAGCATACGATATCAACGGATACATGTTCTACACGGAGGAGAAAGATATAAACTGTGATGAACAAAACTCAGGGGTGCCGATGGAAGCCATGACCGGGAATGTAATTGAAAGATATTACGGAAGGGTCGAAGAGATATGGGAGCTTAACTACTCTGGATTGCATAGCGTGACGATGTTCCGTGTCAGATGGGCTAAGAATGTACAAAGAGAAAACCGACATTTCACTACCATGTGTATACCCGACTCCGATAGCGGTACCGTCAACGCCATCGCCAAAAATGAGCCATGGGTACACGCTAAACATGTGACACAATGTTTCTTCATAACCGACCCAATCAATCCCAGCCGTGTTGTCATGAGGAGAAGCAAAAGGAGCATCACCGGAATGGATGGAGTCGCCAACGAGGAAGACTACGACCAGTACGGTGATCCAATGAGGGAAGATGATGCTGATGACGATGAAACATACGTCAAAAGAAGAATGAAGACTACATTACCTACGAAAGATCGTAATCCCTGGAGAAGGAAAAGTCATGACCATGGGATCAATTATTCGAAAACGAACAAAAGAGGGAAGAAGATCAGTCTGAAGCGTCGTCATCGCCCAAGCTGACAAACTAATCCACAAATTTTTTGTGTATCTATTTTGTATACCGCCGTTAGCGGTCAAATGATGTAATATATATTATACTAATTATTATCCAGAGGGTAACGGTGGTATTAAATATTGCTCCAACGACAGACCAAATTAAACCCTAGCTTGCTAGAGCTATATATACCCTTGCTATACAAACTTGTACAAATGCAAATGAAAGATAAGAAAAAGAAAAGTGCAAATGAAGGAAAAAGAAAAAAAGGAAGTTTTGCAAAATGAAATGAAAGAAAAAGAAAAAGAAAGGAAGTTTTGCAAAATGAAATGAAAGAAAAAGAAAAAGGAAGGAATAAGTTGTGGAAAATGAAATGAAAGAAAAATAAAAAGAAAAAGGAAGGAAGTTTGTGGAAAATGAAATGAAAGAAAAAGAAAAATAAAAAAAAGAAAATATTAGCAGTAGCGCGGTTTGTGCTGGGCAGCGCTATAGCTAACTTAGCTATAGCGCGTTTTGCCACACTGCGCTATAGCTAAGTTGCCTACACAGCACAAGCCACACGCCGCACCACCGCGTTTTACCTGATCTTTTTCCTCTCTCTCACTCTCTGAGCTCCCACGCCACTGCTGACGCCGCACCCGCCCACGCCGCCGTCGACGCGCGCCGCACCTGACCCTGACGCCGGCCACTGGCCACCCCGACGCTCCCTCCCCCCGTGCTGCCCCTAGGTCCACCCCCCGGCCCGGCCCCTCCCCCCGAGCAGTCCCCTCCACCGGCCGGCGCCCCTCCCCCGAGCAGTCCCCTCCACCGGCCGGTGCCCCTCCCCCGAGCAGTTTCTCTCTCTCTCTCTCTCTCTCTCTCTCTCTCTCTCTCTCTCTCTCTCTCTTTGACCAAATTTGGTCTCTCTGCAGATCGAAGCTAGGCGCAGATCGACGAGGAGGAGAAGGACGCCCTCGATCAACCCCCTCTGCCCCGGCGACCCCGACCCCGATCCCAACCCCGAGGTTCATAATGTGGCTGTTAAAATGGTTGTTAGAGTAGTGTTGTTAGAGTAGTGTTTATAATGTGGCTGTTAAAATGGTTGTTAGAGTAGTGTTGAAATGCTTGCTGTTAAAATGAAATGCAATTGCTGTCCATTGGAGTCATATTTGGTTGCTAGAGTATTTGGAGTTAAAATAAAGTGAAATGAAATGCTGTCCATTGGAGTCCATTTGGAGTTGCCGTTAAAATGAAATGCCGGACTTTGGTTGTTACATAGTAGTAGTATAAATTATAAATTTTCGGTGATCTTGGTGGCTGCATTGCTTGTGAGATGCTGTGGGGAATATCTTTGTTCTTGCATCACATAGTTATTGCATTCTGCTAGTGTTGGCAGATGGTAGTGAAATGCTACTTGCACATAGTGCTTATTGTCATTTGCAGGGAAACCGATTGCGAGTGGCCTATGTTTTGCCGGTAATGTCGATTCATTTCCATTCCGGCAAATTTCAGGCGCTCTATATGTGCACTTTTAAGCAGAGGTCATGCCAAAATTTTCCGTGAATTTCGGCATGACTTGTGCTAGAAAGTTGGACATATCGAGTGCTCGAGATTTGTCGCGACGGGAATGAAATGACATTCAGGAAAAACAAAGGTCACTTTTTTTGTCATTATTCACTTTATTAAATGACTACGACATTGAACCCTAGGAAACATGACCGACACCGATGAAGCCGGAGGTTCTCAGTCCCAATTAGGTCAAGCACACGCCTACCTCGACTTTCTGGCGGATCAGGAGAGACAAGCTGGGTGTCAGGACCCCCTTGTCATGACGGACGACGACGATGGTGGCACCGGCACCGACACTGATGCCACCAACACCGGCACTGAGACTGGCCCTAATGATGTTGCTAATGACAGCACGGAAGGTGGGACCTCCCAAGCCAGTGAAGGAAAGAAGGAAAAGAGGACACGACGCCCAAATGAGCTCGGCACCGGAAGACTAGTGGTCACGGCGGTGCACCCTGGCGAGTTCGAGCCAATAGAGCCGTGGGAAGTGGCAGCGTGTTACGGCAACCAACTAGCATGCATCGTACGAGATACCGCTAACGTCAGCACCACAAAAATACAGAAGAATGAACATTTGAAGAAGCTGCTCCTGACTAGGTTGCATGCAAGATTCCTGTTCCCCGGTCGGAAACACGATGTCGACCCATGGGATGATGATGCCATGAAAAAAATCAACAACAAAGCCCAAGGGAAGTTCAGCAACACATTTAGCGCTTGGAAAACTAGGGTGAAAAAGGCGATTGAAGTAGACCATGAAACCTACGCCGAGATTGTTGCAGACAATCCGAAAATTACGATAGAGGACTTTGAAAAGTTCAAGGAGACTTGCAATGAAGAAGCTGCCAAGGCCAGGTTAGAGAGAGGCAAGCAGCTGCAGGCAAAGAACATGGGGAACCACCTTGGAAGTCGTGGTTACACAGGAAAGAGGCCCGTGTGGGCTAAGTCGTGGTTGGACGAAACTATTATATGTAAATGGTGCCGAGCTCTAGTTAATTACTTTCGGTACGATGAAATTTGTTAACTATGTTTACTATATATGTTGCTTCTATTTCATAACTGTTTCATTGAATTCGCTTCATGATATATATATATATATATATATATATATATATATATATATATATATGTGTGTGTGTGTGTGTGTGTGTGTGTGTGTGTGTGTGTGTGCATCTCTGACAGGTATATAGATCAACGATGGCGAGGAAGTGGTATGCCGTGTATGTAGGGCATGTTCCGGGTGTGTACGATGAGTGGCCAGAGTGTCAGGCCCAAGTGTCTGGCTTCTCGGGCGGAAGCCAGAAAGGGTTTGATAGCAGAACGGAAGCCAAAGCTAGTTACTTGAGATTCATAGCGCAACAGGGGATTCAGAACCAGCACCGCAAAAACTACTACATAACACCGCTTTTGATCATCGTGATCGCTCTTATCTTCTATGCGGTCATATCATAGTCTACATAGATGATGAAACATGAGTATGTGACCATGTAGTTGCATGTATTGGGAACTTCTAATAACTTGTAATGCTATTTTGAGACATGTGTTCGACCATGATTGATGATGATGAGATACTTGAGACATGTCGAGACTTCTAATAACTTTGGCTCATCGATGACTCACTTGCTTTTCAATGAATATGCATCTTATTGTATAAACGGTGGATCTGTTTAAATGTGTACAGAGCCAAAACGCAAAAAAAACCCTACAAAAGTTAGCAGTGGCGTGGGGGTAAAGTTTACCAGTAGCACTCAAATAACAGTAGCGCTGGCTAGCTACACACGCTGCAGATAAGTATCAGTAGCGCTGGAGGGAAGAGCGCTACTGCTAGCTTCAGTTACTAGTAGCACTGGGACAAACAAGCGCTACTGCTAAAAAATAGCTGTAGCGCCGTAGCAGTAGCGTGTCTGCCAGCGCTACTAATAGCAAAAAAACCAGCGCTACTAGTAAGGGTTTTCCTAGTAGTGTTCGATGAACTTTGAGTTTATGATCAGATCTATGTTTTTATCCATGAAAGTTATTTGAGTCTTTTGATCTCTTATATGCATGATTGCTTATAGCCTCGTAATTCTTCTTCGAATCTTTGGTTTAGTTAGGCCAACTAGATCTATTTTTCTTGCCATGGGAAGAGGTGCTTTGTGATGGGTTCGATCTTATGGTGCTCAATCCCAGTGACAAAAGGGGAAATGACACGTATGTATCGTTGCTATTAAGGATAACAAAATGGGGTCTATTCCTACATGAATAGATATTGTCTACATCATGTCATCGTTCTTATTGCATTACTCCATTTCTCCATGAACTTAATACACTAGATGCATGCTGGATAGCGGTCGATGTGTGGAGTAATAGTAGTAGATGCAGGCAGGAGTCGGTCTACTAATCTTGGACGTGATGCCTATATAATGATCATTGCCTGGATATCGTCATGATTATTTGAAGTTCTACCAATTACCCAACAGTAATTTGTTTACCCACCGCATGCTATTTTTCTCGAGAGAAGCCACTAGTGAAATCCACGGCCCCCGGGTCTCTTCTTTATCACATTTGCTTTCATGGTCTATTTTTATTTTCTTTTATTTTCAGATCTATTAATCCAAAAACCCAAAAATACCTTGCTTCAATTTTTTGTTATTTATTTTATCTCGCGTTCCCGCGAGATCTATTTATCCAATCTATCATAATTTTTCTCCCGTCCACGTGACAATTTCTGGCACCGTTACCCGAAAGGGATTGACAACCCCTTTAACACGTCGGGTTGCAAGTATTTGTTCTTTGTGTGCAGGTACCGTTTACGTAGTGTTGCTTGGTTCTCCTACTGGTTCGATAACCTTGGTCTCATCACTGAGGGAAATACCTACCGTAGCTGTGCTGCATCATCCCTTCCTCTTTGGGGAAATACCGACGTAGTTCAAGCCGCATCATTTCCCTCTCGGTCTCGCTCACTCCACGGATTCGGCTGGATCTCGCCGACGTGTGGGGTAACTCGCGTGTGGGCCGCAGCTGTGCCTCGGGAGGCGCCCGGTGTATGTCTTTTGTGGTCAAAATATCATGCCACCGCCAGTAATTTTCACACCCTGCCGAGGGCATTTTGGAGCATTTGCGTGTTTACCCTTTCGTGGCATTCTGTGGGTGGACAGGGGATGGATAGTGCCGATTGGGTGAGAACCCTAGCTGCCACTCTCCCACTCCCATTGCGCCCTGTTCTTCGTTCCTTGCAGATGCAGCCATGCTCTCATCCTCTCTCCTCACCGTTCTCTCCTGCCATCTAGCTCGCTGCTGCTGCTCTCCTCGCCGAGCTCGCTCACCGCCGCCGCCGCATCATCTTCTCCTCCTCGCCAACCGCATGCCTTCTCCCCTTCTCCTCCTCTGCCCAGCCGTGCGACTTGTGCCGGCAAGATCCAGCCTGGCGGCCGAAATCCAGTTCGCCCTTCCCGAGCCCGACGAGAAGGGGGTGCGTGGCCATCCCTCCCTGTGTGGTGATGGATGAAGGCGGGATGGTGGCGGGGAGTCGTCCTGAACCTGGACCGGCAGGTGTAGAGGCGCGCGTGAGGAGCACCCGTAGGCGATCGATGCATCACTCTCCCATCGTTATTTCTTCGCCAGGAAGGACGCAACCTCCTACTCAAGCCCCTCTCCTTGGCTCCATGCATAGGTACATCCACCTTCTCCTTCCTCGTTTATCTTGCCCCGTTGTGCTCTTTCCATATCTGTTTTTAACCCATTCTGTCGGTCCTCGACTCTCAGCGGGAGAGGCACAGGAGGCCACCACACTAGAGAGACAAACGAGGACATCAAGCTTTCGTGGATACGACGAGGTGGCTGCCGCTGCATCTCCACTCCGTGGATGCATAGATTTGTTGGGAAACGTAGCATGCAATTTCAAAAAAATTCCTACGCTCACACAAGATCTATCTAGGAGATGCATAGCAATGAGAAGGGGAGAGTGTGTCCACGTACCCTTGTAGACCGAAAGCGGAAGCATTAGCTTAACGCGATTGATGTAGTCGAACGTCTTCGCGATCCAATCGATCAAGCACCGAATGTACGGCACCTCCGAGTTCAGCACAAGTTCAGCTCGATGACATCCCTCGAACTTTTGATCCAGCAGAAGGTTGAGGGAGAGTTTCGTCAGCACGACGGCATGATGACGGTGATGGTGATGTGATCCGCGCAGGGCTTCGCCTAAGCACTACGACAATATGACCGGAGGAGTAAACTGTGGAGGGGGGCACCGCACACGGCTAAGAGAATAACTGTTGTGCTTTGGGGTGCCCCCTTGCCCCCGTATATAAAGGAGGAGAGGGGAGAGGGCCGGCCTAGGGCGTGTCCAAGTGGGGGGGGGAGTCCAACTAGGACTCCCAGTCCTAGTCGGCCCCCCTTCCTTTCCAACAGAGGGGGAAAGAGGGAAGTGGAGGGAGAGAGAGAGGGAGAAGGAAAGGGGGGCCGCGCCCCCTCCCCCTTGTCCAATTTGGACTCCACATGGGGGGGGGGGGCGCCACCTCCTGAGGCCTGCCTCCTCCTCTCCACTATGGCCCATGATGCCCGTTACTTCCCCGGGGGGTTCCGGTAACCCCTAGGTACTCCGAAAAATACCCGAACCACTCCGGAACCATTCCGGTGTCCGAATATAACCTTCCAATATATCAATCTTTACCTCTCGACCATTTCAAGACTCCTCGTCATGTCTGTGATCTCATCCGGGGCTCCGAACAATCTTCGGTCACCAAAACACATGACTCATAATACAAATCGTCATCGAACGTTAAACGTGCGGACCCTACGGGTTTGAGAACTATGTAGACATGACCGAGACACATCTCCGGTCAATAACTAACAGCGGAACCTGGATGCTCATATTGGTTCCTACATATTCTACGAAGATCTTTATCAGTCAAACCGCAATGACAACATACGTCATTCCCTTTGTCATCGGTATGTTACTTGCCCGAGATTCGATCGTCGGTATCTTCATACCTAGTTCAATCTCGTTACCGGCAAGTCTCTTTACTCGTTCCGTAATGCATCATCCCGTAACTAACTCATAAGTCACATTGCTTGCAAGGCTTATAGTGGTGTGCATTACCGAGAGGGCCCAGAGATACCTCTCCGATACTCGGAGTGACAAATCCTAACCTCGATCTATGCCAACCCAACAAACACCTTCGGAGACACCTGTAGAGCATCTTTATAATCACCCAGTTACGTTGTGACGTTTGATAGCACACAAGGTGTTCCTCCGGTATTCGGAAGTTGCATAATCTCATAGTCAGAGGAATATGTATAAGTCATGAAGAAAGCAATAGCAATAAAACTTAACGATCATTAAGCTAAGCTAAGGGATGGGTCTTGTCCATCACATCATTCTCTAATGATGTGATCCCATTCATCAAATGACAACACATGTCTATGGTCAGGAAACTTTAACCATCTTTAATGAATGAGCTAGTCAAGTAGAGGCATACTAGGGACACTCTGTTTTGTCTATGTATTCACACATGTACTAAGTTTCCGGTTAATACAATTCTAGCATGAATAATAAACATTTATCATGATATAAGGAAATATAAAATAACAATTTTATTATTGCCTCTAGGGCATATTTCCTTCAGTCTCCCACTTGCACTAGAGTCAATAATCTAGTTCACATCGCCATGTGATTTACACCAATAGTTCACATCTTTATGTGATTACGACCCATAGTTCACATCGCCATGTGACCAACACCCAAAGGGTTTACTAGATTCAGTAATCTAGTTCACATCGCTATGTGATTAACACCCAAAGAGTACTAAGCTGTGATCATGTTTTGCTTGTGAGAGAAGTTTAGTCAACGGGTCTGCCACATTCAGATCCGTATGTATTTTGCAAATTTCTATGTCTACAATGCTCTGCACGGAGCTACTCTAGCTAATTGCTCCCACTTTCAATATGTATCCAGATTGAGACTCAGAGTCATCTGAATCGGTGTCAAAACTTGCATCGATGTAACTCTTTACGACGAACTCTTTATCACCTCCACAACCGAGAAATATTTACTTAGTCCTCTTTGGTAACTAAGGATAATTTTGACCGCTGTCCAGTGATCTACTCCTGGATCACTATTGTACTCCCTTTCCAAACTCATGGCAAGGCACACAATATGTCTAGTACATAGCATGGCATACTTTATAGAACCTATGGCTGAGGCATAGGGAATGACTTTCATTCTCTTTCTATCTTCTGTCGTGGTCGGGCTTTGAGTCTTACTCAACTTCACACCTTGCAACACAGGCAAGAACCCTTTCTTTGACTGATCCATTTTGAACTTCTTCAAAATCTTGTCAAGGCATGTGCTTTGTGAAAGTCCTATTAAGCATCTCGATCTATCCCTATAGATCTTGATGCCCAATATATAAGCAGCTTCACCGAGGTCTTTCATTGAAAAATTCTTATTCAAGTATCCTTTTATGCTATCCAGATATTCTATATCATTTCCAATCAATAATATGCCATCCAAATATAATATCAGAAATGCTACAGAGCTCCCACTCACTTTCTTGTAAATACATGCTTCACCATAAGTCTGTATAAAACCATATGCTTTGATCACCTTATCAAAGCATATATTCCAACTCCGAGATGCTTGCACCAGTCCATAGATGGATCGCTGGAGCTCGCACACTTTGTTAGCACCTTTAGGATTGACAAAACCTTCTGGTTGCATCATATACAACTCTTCTTTAATATCCATTAAGGAATGCAGTTTTTGATATCCATTTGCCAGATTTCATAATCATAAAATGTGGCAATTGCTAACATGATTCGGACAGACTTATGCATCGCTACGGGTGAGAAAGTCTCATCGTAGTCAACTCCTTGAACTTGTCGAAAACCTTTTCGCAACAAGTCGAGCTTTGTAGACAGTAACATTACCGTCAGTGTCAGTCTTCTTCTTGAAGATCCATTTATTTTTATGTCTTGTCGATCATCGGGCAAGTCAACCAAAGTCCATACTTTGTTCTCATACATGGACCCCATCTCAGATTTCATGGCCTCAAGCCATTTTGCGGAATCTGGGCTCATCATCGCTTCCTCATAGTTCGTAGGTTCCTCATGGTCTAGTAACATGACTTCCAGAACAGGATTACCATACCACTCTGGTGCAGAACGTGCTCTGGTTGACCTACGAGGTTCTATAGTAAATTGATCTGAATTTTCATGATCCTTATCATTAGCTTCCTCTCTAGTTGGTGTAGCCATCACGGGAACGGTTTTCTCTGATGAACTATTTTCCAATTCGAGAGAAGGTACAATTACCTCATCAAGTTATACTTTCCTCCCACTCACTTCTTTCGAGAGAAACTCCTTCTCTAGAAAGGATCCATTCTTAGCAACAAAGATCTTGCCTTCGGATCTGTGATAGAAGGTGTACCCAACAGTTTCTTTTGGGTATCCTATGAAGACGCACTTCTCCGATTTGGGTTCGAGTTTATCAGGCTGAAGCTTTTTCACATAAGCATCGCAACCCCAAATTTTAAGAAACGACAGCTTATGTTTCTTGCCAAACCACAGTTCATACGGTGTCGTCTCAACGGATTTAGATGGTGCCCTGTTTAACATGAATGCAGCTGTCTCTAATGCATAACCCCAAAAACGATATTGGTAAATCGGTAAGAGACATCATAGATCGCACCATATCTAATAAAGTACGGTTACGACGTTCGGACACACCATTACGCTGTGGTGTTCCAGGTGGCGTGAGTTGTGAAACTATTTCACATTGTTTTAAATGAAGGCCAAACTAGTAACTCAAATATTCGCCTCCGCGATCAGATCGTAGAAACTTTATTTTCTTGTTACGATGATTTTCTACTTCACTCTGAAATTCTTTGAACTTTTCAAATGTTTCAGACTTATGTTTCATCAAGTAGATATACCCATATCTGCTCAAATCATCTGTGAAGGTCAGAAAATAACGATACCCGCCGCGAGCCTCAACACTCATCGGACCGCATACATCGGTATGTATTATTTCCAATAAGTCATTGGCTCGCTCCATTGTTCCGGAGAACGGAGTTTTAGTCATCTTGCCCATGAGGCATGGTTCGCAAGTATCAAATGATTCATAATCAATTGATTCCAAAAGCCCATCTGCATGGAGTTTCTTCATGCGCTTTACACCAATATGACCTAAACGGCAGTGCCACAAATATGTTGCACTATCATTATCAACTTTGCATCTTTTGGCATCAATATTATGAATATGTGTATCACTACGATCGAGATTCAATAAACCATTTATATTGAGTGTATGACCATAGAAGGTTTTATTCATGTAAACAGAACAACAATTATTCTCTGACTTAAATGAATAACCGTATCGCAATAAACATGATCCAATCATATTCATGCTCAACGCAAACGCCAAATAACATTTATTTAGGTCCAACACTAATCCCAAAGGTAGAGGGAGTGTGCGATGGTGATCTTATCAACCTTGGAATCACTTCCAACACACATCGTCACCTCGTCATTAACTAGTCTCTGTTCATTTTGCAACTCCTGTTTTGAGTTACTAATGTTAGCAACTGAACCGGTATCAAATACCCAGGGGCTACTATGAACACTAGTAAAATACACACCAATAACATGTATATCAAATATACCTTTCTTCACTTTTCCATCCTTCTTATCCGCCAAGTATTTGGGGCAGTTCCGCTTCCAGTGACCATTTCCTTTTGCAGTAGAAGCACTCAGTTTCAGGCTTAGGTCCATCTTTGGGCTTCTTCACGGGAGTGACAACTTGCTTGCCATTCTTCTTGAAGTTCCCTTTCTTTCCCTCGCCCTTTTTCTTGAAACTAGTGGTCTTGTCAACCATCAACACTTGATGCTATTTCTTGATTTCTAACTTCGCCGATTTCAGCATCGCGAAGATCTTGGGAATCGTTTTCATCATCCCTTGCATATTATAGTTCATCATGAAGTTCTAGTAACTTGGTGATAGTGACTAGAGAACTCTTTCAATCACTATCTTATCTGGAAGATTAACTCCCACTTGATTCAAGCGATTGTAGTACCCAGACATTCTGAGCACATGCTCACTAGCTGAGCTATTCTCCTCCATCTTGTAGGCAAAGTACTTGTCAGAGGTCTCATACCTCTCGACATGGGCATGAGTTTGAAATACCAATTTCATCTCTTTGGAACATCTCATATGCTCCGTGGCGTTCAAAACATTTTTGAAGTCCCAGTTCTAAGCCGTAAAGCATGGTGCACTAAACTATCAAGTAGTCATCATATCGAGCTTGCCAAACGTTCATAACGTCTGCATCTGCTCCTGCAATAGGTCTGTCACCTAGCGGTGCATCAAGGACATAATTCTTCTGTGCAACAACGAGGATATTCCTCAGATCACGGACCCAGTCCGCATCATTGCTACTATCATCTTTCAACATAGTTTTCTCTAGGAACATATCAAAAATAAAACAGGGGAGCTATACGCGAGCTATTGATCTACAACATAATTTGCAAATACTACCAGGACTAAGTTCATGATAAATTAAGTTCAATTAATCATATTACTTAAGAACTCCCACTTAGATAGACATCCCTCGAGTCATCTAAATGATAACGTGATCCAAATCAACTAAACCATGTCCGATCATCACGTGAGATGGAGTAGTTTTCAATGGTGAACATCTCTATGTTGATCATATCTACTATATGATTCACGTTCGACCTTTCGGTCTCAGTGTTCCGAGGCCATATCTGCATATGCTAGGCTCGTCAAGTTTAACCCGAGTATTCCGCACGTGCAAAACTGTCTTGCACCCATTGTATGTGAACGTAGAGCTTATCACACCCGATCATCACGTGGTGTCTCGGCACGACGAACTGTCGCAACGGTGCATACTCAGGGAGAACACTTATACCTTGAAATTTAGTGAGGGATCATCTTATAATGCTGCCGCCGTACTAAGCAAAATAAGATGCATAAAAGATAAACATCACATGCAATCAAAATAAGTGACATGATATGGCCATCATCATCTTGTGCCTTTATTCTCCATCTCCAAAGCACCGTCATGATCTCCATCATCACCAGCTTGACACCTTGATCTCCATCGTAGCATCGTTGTCATCTCGCCAACTATTGCTTCTACAACTATCGCTAACGCATAGTGATAAAGTAAAGCAATTACATGGCGATTGCATTTCATATAATAAAGCAACAACCATAAGGCTCCTGCCAGTTGCCGATAACTTTTACAGAACATGATCGTCTCATACAATAACGTATATCACATCATGTCTTGACCATATCACATCACAACATGCCCTGCAAAAACAAGTTAGACGTCCTCCACTTTGTTGTTGCAAGTTTAACGTGGCTGCTACGGGCTTCTAGCAAGATCCGTTCTTACCTACGCATCAAAACCACAACGATGTTTTGTCAAGTTTGTTGTTTTAACCTTCAACAAGGACCGGCCGTAGTCAAATTCGATTCAACTAAAGTTGGAGAAACAGACACCCGCCATCCACCTTTATGCAACAAGTTGCATGTTTGTCGGTTGAACCGGTCTCATGAAAGCGGTCATGTAAGGTTGGTCCGGGCCGCTTCATCCAACAATACCGCCGAATCAAAATAAGACGTTGGTGGTAAGCAGTATGACTATCATCGCCCACAACTCTTTGTGTTCTACTTGTGCATATCATCTACGCATAGACCTGGCTCGGATGCCACTGTTGGGAAACGTAGCATGCAATTTCAAAAAATTTCCTACGCTCATGCAAGATCTATCTAGGAGATACATAGAAACAAGAAGGGGACAGTGTGTCCACGTACCCTCGTAGACCGAAAGCGGAAGCATTAGCTTAACGCGGTTGATGTAGTCGAACGTCTTCGCGATCCAACCGATCAAGCACCGAACGTACGGCACCTCCGAGTTCAGCACACGTTCAGCTCGATGACGTCCCTCAAACTCTTGATCCAGCAGAAGTTCGAGGGAGAGTTTCGTCAGCATGATGGCGTGGTGACGGTGATGGTGATGTGATCCGCGCAGGGCTTCGCCTAAGCACTACGACAATATGACCGGAGGAGTAAACTATGGAGGGGGGCACCGCACACGGCTAAGAGAATAACTATTATGCTTTGGGGTGCCCCCTTGCCCCCGTATATAAAGGAGGAGAGGGGAGAGGGCCGGCCTAGGGCGCGCCCAAGTGGGGGGGAGTCCAACTAGGACTCCTAGTCCTAGTCGGCCCCCCTTCCTTTCCAACGAAGGGGGAAAGAGGGAAGTGGAGGGAGAGAGAGGGAGGGAGCAGGAAAGGGGGGCCGCACCCCCTCCCCCTTGTCCAATTCGGACTCCACATGGGGGGGGGGGGCGCCACCTCCTGCGGCCTGCCTCCTCCTCTCCACTATGGCCCATGAGGCCCATTACTTCCCCGGGGGGTTCCGGTAACCCCTCGGTACTCCGAAAAATACCCGAACCACTCCGGAACAATTCTGGTGTCCGAATATAACCTTCCAATATATCAATCTTTACCTCTCGACCATTTCTAGACTCCTCGTCATGTCCGTGAGCTCATCCGGGACTCCGAACAATCTTCGGTCACCAAAACACATGACTCATAATACAAATCGTAATCGAACGTTAAGCGTGCGGACCCTACGGGTTCGAGAACTATGTAGACATGACCGAGACACAGCTCTGGTCAATAACCAACAGCGGAACCTGGATGCTCATATTGGTTCCTACATATTCTACGAAGATCTTTATCAGTCAAACCGCAATGACAACATACGTCATTCCCTTTGTCATCGGTATGTTACTTGCCCGAGATTCGATCGTCGGTATCTTCATACCTAGTTCAATCTCGTTACCGGCAAGTCTCTTTACTCGTTCCGTAATGCATCATCCCGTAACTAACTCATTAGTCACATTGCTTGCAAGGCTTATAGTGATGTGCATTACCGAGAGGGCCCAGAGATACCTCTCCGATACTCGGAGTGACAAATCCTAACCTCGATCTATGCCAACCCAACAAACACCTTCGGAGACACCTGTAGAGCATCTTTATAATCACCCAGTTATGTTGTGATGTTTGATAGCACACAAGGTGTTCCTCCGGTATTCGGGAGTTGCATAATCTCATAGTCAGAGGAATATGTATAAGTCATGAAGAAAGCAATAGCAATAAAACTTAACGATCATTATGCTAAGCTAACGGATGGGTCTTGTCCATCACATCATTCTCTAATGATGTGATCCCATTCATCAAATGACAACACATGTCTATGGTCAGGAAACTTTAACCATCTTTAATGAATGAGCTAGTCAAGTAGAGGCATACTAGGGATACTCTGTTTTGTCTATGTATTCACACATGTACTAATTTTCCGGTTAATACAATTCTAGCATGAATAATAAACATTTATCATGATATAAGGAAATATAAAATAACAATTTTATTATTGCCTTTAGGGCATATTTCCTTCAGGATTCCCATCCTCTCTGCCCTCGATGACCACTTCGGCGGCGCTGCGACTGGAAGCAACGGCCTCTTCTCAACAAGCACAGACCGCAGGGTCGTCTTCCTCTCTGGCCTCTAACACACAATCATGGATGCTGCAGACCTCATCCTCTAGAAGCTCCTCTACCAGGTACAAACATTCAGATTCAAGCCCTCTCCCTTTCCCTCTGCATCTCTATAAAAGTAGGGTAAACAGTTTTTCCAAAATACACTCTGTTGACTGATTTGGTTCCTTCGGTATTGACCTATACAAAATAGGATCAATGAAATATATGCTCATCTTGTACAATTTAACCTTTTGCTAATTACCGAATTGTTTCCTTTTTCAGTGTTCTGTAGTGATGGAAGAGGTTCTAATGATCTTCCAGCCAGGGAGGAAGTGAACTCACAGAAATATGAGCCAGGTGACATGATCCGCTTGCAGCAAATATAACTTACTTGCTCCCTATTGGGAATTTTTCTTTTCACATGTTGTTGAGTAATGGAAAAAATTAAGGATGCGAGTTGAGTGATTGATAATTAGTATATTATAGGTTCTGATTTCATTGTTTAAAGTCATAATTCAGTCATACTTGAGGTGGATGTGTATAAAATTATGTAACGACTGTATGTTGCTGCCTACATGTGCTTGAGTTGCTCATGTTATGCTAAAAGGATGTTTCTAGAAGATTAATTTAGCCAATAGGATGCCTGGTCATGACTGATATGCTCTGTATCTTAATTCATATGACAACCTTTAGATATTTAAGTGTTTTCTTATTCGGTGGCACATAAATACACTAAAAAGTTTTTAGCTTGGTGAATGTCAAATAGTCTATGATTCCTTCTACCTTTCCATTTGCATTTGATAAAGTTTCTATATCTATATGTTACTCATGTGTCATGATAGATAGAATCTCTTCTCTTTTTGATAATTATCACTAGCATGCCACCTTATTTTGAATAATTCATAATGGCCACCGGCGAGCTGCATATCGTTCATATTCCTTAGCGGCATTATAGTACTAACTGCCTTTTTTTGTAAGATAATTTTCTTTATATGCTAATTGTTGTTGCTTCATCTCACATTTTTCTTCCCAATTGATGTACATATTGTAGGCTATTTCCTCTGCCAGAATGAAATGAGAATATGCTGAGAGGATGGGACAACCAGAATGCCAAGTAACTTCATTTAGGAACTCTTTGTTCTTTTTGAAGCTATTGTTTCGTATACTTGGATTTAGGCCATGCTGCCTTTGTTAAGAATACCAACAGTGTCATATGTGGCTTCAGTTACCTCTTCCTCTCTGCTCCATCCCCACCCTCTCATGTTATTTTTGGTTTCATGCACAGTATTCTGACATGGCATGCACACAATCAAAGGATGAATTTAGGTTTGATACTATACTTCTTATTCATAATCGGTAAGAAGGAAAACATGCAGAAGTCACCTTCCATACCATTGTGCTGATTTCGTCCGCCGTATTGCAGCTGGTCTGGGATCTGAGCGCATCCATCGTGTCCGCCGTTCATTGTCTAGTTGGCCGCAGCCATCCACAAGAAGAGGAGGTGCCACGACAGCCGGTGCTCACCTGGTCTCCACTGCCTAAAATGTAGTTACTAACCTTTCTCAGTCTGTCTTGATTAAGGTTGTGTGTTAGCTTTGTAGCATGTACCTACTCTGAAATTTTCTATATGCGAGTTTTGTAGCAGATGGTACGATAAGAACATGGATGGATCGTTTGCGTATACATGCTTACTCTTGCATTTTCTTTATCGAGCGTGTTAAAACCACTGGTTTCATATGTACTTTATGCTTATTCATTTTCTTTATCAAGCGTGTTAAAACCACTAGTTTCATATGTACTCTTGCATTTTATTTGACATGATTGTTGTGTGTGTTTCTTTGCTGACAAGACGTTTCTAAAATTTGGATCGGAAGTTGCTGGCTGCCGGGTTGGTCTGCATGATGGTTACATGATCTCAAGACTAATTTTAATGTGCTCTTTACTTTGTGTTTCACAAACTGCATGCATATCAAGCTAGGTTTCATTTTGGCAATATCTGCTAATTATTGATGTGCTTTTTTACTTGTGTTTCAGAAACTGCAATGCATATCAAGCCACTTTTCGGTCAAATTTGAGAGCTATGTTAGAAGCTACAAATGTCTAGCTTTCATCCTCAGTTTACTTCTAAATTGCATAACTAGTATTTACATTACAAGGCTGACAAGGTTCTCAACTAGGAGATGATTGCAATGAAGGCACTTACTAATTTAAGATGGGTATGTTCTAAATTTCAATTCCACTGGTTTATGAAACTACATAAGATGTTATATATGCATGGTACTACAGTTTCAGCACTGAAATTGTTTTAGTGTCTTTCCGATAGTGTCTTTACCAGACTTGAACGATCATTAACATGTGTTTTTTTGTCATCTGGTGTGTATCAAAATTATTGATACAAAAATGAGTGGTTGCAATGAACCTTTTTCCTGATTATAGTTGCTTATGAATAGCGACCGGTGGCGCTGGATGTGCGCGCTTACTTTGTCGGGCAACTCCGGCTCTTTGCCATCACACATAATGTTAACCTTTGCATTGTTTTTCCTATATGTGTATACAAATACTTCTTCAAAACTTTGATGGAACATGTTATATTCCCGCACTACAGATTGTGGCTGCAACATGCCAAGATATGACACTCTTCGTTCTTATCCTAAAGATTAGTAGATTATCAAAAACAAAATGCCCCTAGACTCTACTAGTATTATGTGGCTAGAGTGCAACTTTGAAAAGGCCAGCCATGCTCTCTATCTGATTGTTGATTTTTATATATTTTCCTCTAGAAATGAAGAAGTTTATTTTATGTTTTGTAGCTGTGACACCTGGATAATTAAGCTACAGTAAACCTCTGTTAATGATGCCACATCATCTCGGTTACTGTTGTTAATCTCGCATTAGTTCAAAACCGATTCAAATTCAAATTCAAAACAAAGGGAAACAACAAAAGTTTACCAATATTAAAACTAAAATGTTCGGGTTGTGCTAAATAATGCATGGGTAATTATGGTGGAGAAACCACATTGTTATAAAAGGTAATGCACTTAGGTAATTAAAACAGTAGGTAAAACAATTAAATAAATGCCTTTGGAATTTTATAAAATACTAAACTACTTTATTTTAGGTGCCAAGTTAATTGTGGTAGTGGCATAATTATTAAATACTATTTTAGATGCAACTTTTGTAAATTATAAAAACTAAAATTTAATAAAACAGAAAAGAAAAAGTATATATATAAAAAAGAAGAGAAGAAGAGAGAAACCCCCTGGCCAACTGGGCCAGACGGCCCAGCCGGCCAGCCCACTAACCAGGTCGGCCCAAGCCCCCCTCACCCTAGGCCACCCCATCGCCCACTTCGCCCCCACTCGTCCCACTCCCCCTCTGCCTCCCTCCCCAATCCAGATCGAGATCGGGGGCGCTCGATCCCGCGCCTCGCCGCGGAGCTTCGTCACCAGCTCACCGGAGGCCTCGAGCGCTCGCCATCGGGTGTCTTCCCCGTGTCCGGTCGCCGCTTCCTCATCCCGGATCACCTCCCTCAGTGCTCCCCCGGCCTCCCGAGCACGTCATCGAGGACCGCTGTGAGGCCCTCGTCCGATTCCCCTTTGTTCCCGTCTACTTTATCTACGTTTGGCGCCGCTATTGTCGCGCCCGCGCTCTCGGTGAGCACGCGCTCGCTGCGCCCAGCCTGCCCCCTGGGCTCCCCTGGCTTCGCCTTGCCCCGCGTGCCACGCCACGGCCGCGTCCACCAGCACGCCTGCCCGCACGCCGGCCGGTCGCCTCGCCCCTGCCCCTGCCCCGCCTAGCTGCTGCTGCTACTTCCTGTTGCCTGCTGCCGCTCCCGCTAGTCGCTGCTGCTTGATGTTCCTGCTGCTATTGTGTGCGGCTGCTGCTATCGCTGCTCTGTTGCTGGTGCATGCTACCACCGGCTGCTCCTGCTACTGGCCATGGCCAAGTGTGTGCGTGCTATGTGTGTGCTGTTTTGTGTGCGTACGTGTGTGTTAGAGCCGGCCCAGTTAGTAGTGCTAATTAACGTTAGTTAGATTAATTAGTGGTTAGGTTATCCTAATGGCCCACTGACATGCGGGTCCCATTTAGTTAACAGTCTAAAAAAACCTAAATACAACTACTCTCCATGACACGCGGGACCCACTGCACTATTCACCCTTTGACCAGTCAGATGTTGACTGGGTCAACTCAGTCAACATGCCCCACATGTCAGCCTCTATAGACCTTGCTGTGTACACTTCAGTGTGTGCACATAGCATTTGACTATTAATTTCGAATTAATAATAATTCCAGAATTTCGAAATATCTATTAAAACTTTGAAAAAAATTATAAAATAAACCGTACCTCGGATGAAAATACTTTGAACATGAAAGTTGCTCAGAATTTCGAGACGAATCCGAATACGCAGTCCATTCGTCCGCCACACGTCCCTAGCATAGCAAACATGCAACTGTCCCCCTCCGTTTCATCTGTACGAAAATACCAAACGCCGAGAAAACATTCCCAGATGTTTCCGCCCTTCTCCAGAAGCACTTAGTACTGTGTTAGGGCACACCTAGCATCGCATATTGTCATGTCATGCATCGTCATGCATCTGTTTGTATTATATTTATTGTTTCTTCCCCCTCTTCTCTCCGGTAGACTACGAGACTGACGCCGCTGCTGCCCCGATCGACTACGGTGTTGACAACCCCTCCTTCTTGCCAGAGCAACCAGGCAAGCCAACCCCCCTTGTTCATCCCGATATCTCCTACTCTTTCCCTCTACTGCTTGCATTAGAGTAGTGTTACTGTTTCATCGGTTTGATCCTATACTGCTGCATAACCTGTCCTTGTTACTACTGTTGATACCTTTACCTGCAATCCTAAATGCTTAGTATAGGTTGCTAGTATTACATCAGTGGCCCTACACTCTTGTCCGTCTGCCATGCTATACTACTGGGTCGTGATCACTTTGGGAGGTGATCACGGGTATATACATACATACTATACTGGTTACATGATGTGACTAAAGTCGGGTCGGCTCGTAGAGCACCCGCAAGTGATTCCGATGTGGGGGCTGAAGGGGCAGGTGGTTTCACCCAGGTAGTGGTGGGCCTAGGTTCCCGACGGCCCCCGAGGGTTACTTTGTGGTGGAGCGACAGGGCAGGTTGTGACCACCTAGGAGACAGGTGGGCCTGGTCCCTGGTCGGCGTCCGCGGATACTTCAAATAACACGCTTAATGAGATCTGGATATTTGATCTGAGTCTGGCCACTAGCCTATACGCACTAACCACCACGCGGGAACAATTATGGGCACTCGACGTCGTAGTATCAGCCGAAGCCTCCTAAACGTCAGCGACTGAGCGACGCGCGTCGGGTTGGACCGCGTAACACAACTTCCTTTGTATTGGAGGTTGCTAGGTCTGCTCACTGGCCGCGTTCGCAACGTGCAGGTGTGGAATGGGTGATGGGCCCAGACCCCTGCGTGCTTAGGATTTAGACCGGCGTGCTGACCTCTCTGTTAGGCCTAGGTAGGGCTGCGACGTGTTGATCTTCAGAGGCCGGGCATGACCCAGAAAAGTGTGTCCGGCCAGAGGGATCGAGCGTGTTGGGTAATGTGGTGCACCCCTACAGGGAAGTTTATCTATTCGAATAGCCGTGTCCCTCGGTAAAAGGACGACCCGGAGTTGTATTCTGACCTTATGACAACTAGAACTAGATACTTAATAAAACACACCTCTTACAAGTTCCAGAGACAACCCGGTGATCGCTTTCCCACAGGGCGACGAGGGGAGGATCGCCGGGTAGGATTATGCTATGCGATGTCACTTGTTACTATACTTGCGACTCTCTTCTACATGCTTCAAGATGGAGGCTGCCAGAGGCGTAGTCTTCGATAGGACTAGCTATCCCCCTCTTATTCTGGCATTCTGCAGTTCAGTCCACAGATACTACCCATTTCATTGATACTGATGCATATGTAGTGTAGATCCTTGCTTGCGAGTACTTTGGATGAGTACTCATGGTTGCTTTGCTCCCTCTTTTCCCCCTTTTTCCTTTCTTCTCGGACGTCGCAACCAGATGCTGGAGCCCCGGAGCCAGACGCCACCTTCAACGACTCCTACTGCACCGGGGGTGCCTACTACTACGTGCATGCCGCAGACGACCAGGAGTAGTTTAGGAGGATCCCAGGCAGGAGGCCTCCGCCTCTTTCGATCTGTATCCCAGTTTGTGCTAGCCATCTTATGGCACCTTGTTTAACTTATGTCTGTACTCAGATATTGTTGTTTCCGCTGACTCGTTTATGTTCGAGCACTTGTATTTGAGCCCTCGAGGCCCCTGGCTTGTAATATGATGCTTGTTTGACTTATTTGTTTTTAGAGTTGTGTTGTGATATCTTCTCGTGAGTCCCTGATCTTGATCATACACGTTTGCGTGTATGATTAGTGTACGATTGAATCGGGGGCGTCACAGTAGCCACCACCCAAATTGATTGTTTCATTAGTATTTTGCATGCCTTGTTCTTATAGGTTTGTAAAAATGCAGTCTGTGAGATGGTACCTCCTTTTATTTATTACCATGCTTTGATTTTTTTCCTATGCTTGTATTATAAAGGGGACGTGTAGTAAATTTGAATTGCACACCTACGAGTTGGTTCTTCAAGGGATTTATTGTTTTAAATGAGCTTTCAGTTGCGCTTCACAAATATGTTGCTGGCTGAGGCTTAGAATTTATTTGGCAGAAAATATTCTAGGATTACTATTGTAGTATCTCTGTGAGGAATTTCTATTAATATTCGATCACTGCCGACAAATTTAAAATAAAAAGCATGGAAATGATTGTTTGGAATGGATACTACTTTGGTGCTTAGGTCCGTCTCACAAGCACTCCCTTCGTCCTGAATTACTTGTCATCTTTTTGTCTGGCTTCAAGCAAGGGTCTGAACTTGCAAGATACAGTTCACAAGTACCCCATGCGTCCTGAATTATTTGTCTTAGATTTGTCTACATACGGATGTATCTAAACAAACCTCAGACAAGTAATTTGGGACGGAAGTAATACTACTTGTGACCTTTGACATTTAGCTTACCGATGAGCTGTCTTACTTGTGAGAGTTTAGTTAATAGTACAATATGTTAGAAACTACTCCCTCCATTCCATAATGTAGTGCGCTCGCGCTTCCCGAGATTCAAGTTTGACCGTAAATTTAACCAACGAGACCGATTGCGGGTTAGTAAAAATTATACCACTGAATTCATATTTTTGATATGAATGAAGTACTATTTCTCTGCAATGAATGAATTGTCACCGTCTATACATTTAGAACTCAGTTTCCTTCATCTAAGTAATACCTGTCTTTCTTCAGGTTCAACTGTTGCAGAGACACGATAGGCTGGGAGACATGAGCAGTTGCTAATTGGCTCTGTTGCTGGTGTCCTGCAGGTTTTCCCTCTGCCATCAGATTCTCTTTGTTTCACTTAGTTACACCATCAAATCATCTCTTGTAGCTACTAGCTGCTACAAAATGCCAACTAATTAAGGCCAATCAGTATGAATCGAGGCGCCTCCTCTCCTTGATGATTTGTTGTAACTAAAATAAAACCATCATACCTTCTGTATATAGTAATAAAAAACTATCAAGCCTATAACTTTCTTGCCTTTAACAGGTTTTGTGATGTCATACTTTCCACCTTGAGGCTTCTCATGCATAAAAAATTGTGAATCTGTTAATACATCAAGCCTATAACTTTCCTACCTTTAATAGGTTTCCTTTTTCTTTTCAGGTTGTGGTGTGAGTGTTTTACAAGGGCGATGCTTGGGTGTTTCTAATCGCTGTGATTCAATGCCATCGGTGCACCGTGAGGTTGGTTAAGGTGGCCTCTTCTCTCGGATCCAATTTTTTTGTTGCCATGGCCGTGCTTGATTAATTTTAGATAGGGTTTGTTGCAGGTCCTCTGTCTAGCTGTCTGTGCGCCGGATCTGTTGATGTGACCTTCGATATGTACGTGCTCGTTCGTTTTCGACCGTCCCAGTTCTGGTTGGCTGGAGCTCATCCTTGATTCCTGTTTTCCCTTGCAGGTTGGTCTGTTGTTCATTTATTCGGTTTATTTGTTTCATCCACCTCCCAGGTACTACTAAAGTTTAACCTGGGCTAGGCACACTGGGTTTGTTTGTTCAATCCAGCTCCCAGGTACTAAAGTTTTTTTCTTGAATTTATTCTATTGAGAGCTTGGCAACTGTTGAATCCTTGATATTACCCTTCCTTGAACTGTCCTACTTCACTACTTTCCTCAAAATATCTTTAAGTTTTCAATCCTGGGAGGGAGAAGAATTTGCATCATAATAAGTTGAGCCATGAGGTAGATGTTATTTTTTTCTTGATCATGCTCTTGTACTGATGTTCAGGGTGAATTTCCACCACGAGGAGCAGCATGGTGGACGCGGCCGATGGAGAGCATGGGATGATGAAACATGGTCACTCCTTCCTAGGATTCCTCTTAACATGGTTGGAATACGATTCCGAGATCGAAGGTCCCTAGCTCAGGTTAAGGTTCTGCTCCTTCCATTGTTTTTATCTCTAGGTTAGGACTAATCTATCCCCTTCACCATGATAAATTGCTTTTCACCCCCAACCATCCATGTCACAAATTGGTTTATTTATTTTGATTTTGGTTTGCTTGTGCTTCAGTTCAGATAATTCATTCTAAAGTTGACATAGCCATAGTTGAGATGATAAATTGCATTGATGGGGTAATTGTTGGGGAACGTAGCATGCAATTTCAAAAAAAATTCCTATGCTCACGCAAGATCTATCTAGGAGATGCATAGCAATGAGAGGGGGAGAGTGTGTCCACGTACCCTCGTAGACTGAAAGCGGAAGCGTTAGCTTAACGCGGTTGATGTAGTCGAACGTCTTCGCGATCCAACCGATCAAGCACCGAACGTACGGCACCTTCGAGTTCAGCACATGTTCAGCTCGATGACGTCCCTCGAGCTCTTGATCCAGTTGAGAATGAGGGAGAGTTCCGTCAGCATGACGGCGTGGTGACGGTGATGATAAAGTTACCGGCGCAGGGCTTCGCCTAAGCACTACGACGATATGACCGAGGTGTGTAACTGTGGAGGGGGGCACCGCACACGGCTAAGACAAATCTTGATGTCCCTTTGGGGTGCCCCCTGCCCACATATATAAAGGAGGGAGGGAGAGAGGCCGGCCCTCCTAGGGGCGCGCCAAGTGTATGGAGTCCTACTAGGACTTCCAAGTCCTAGTAGGAATCCCTTTCCCTTTTCGGAGTAGGAGAGAAGGAAAGAGGGAAAAGAGGGAGGGAGTAGGAAAAGGCAAGGGGGGCGCCGCCCCCTTCCCCTAGTCCAATTCGGACCCATGGGGGGGCGCGCGCCAGCTCCCCTTTGGCCTGCCTCCTCTTTTCCCGTATGGCCCAATAAGGCCCATTACTTCTCCCGGTGAATTCCCGTAACTCCCCGGTACTCCGAAAAATACCCGAATCACTCGGAACCATTCCGATATCCGAATATAGCCTTCCAATATATGAATCTTTACCTCTCGACCATTTCGAGACTCCTCGTCATGTCTGTGATCTCATCCGGCACTCCGAACAAACTTCTGTCATCAAATCACATAACTCATAATACAAATCGTCATCGAACGTTAAGCGTGCGGACCCTACGGGTTCGAGAACTATGTAGACATGACCAAGACACATCTCCGGTCAATAACCAATAGCGGAACCTGGATGCTCATATTGGTTCCTACATATTCTACGAAGATCTTTATCGGTCAAACCGCATAACAACATACGTTATTCCCTTTGTCATCGGTATGTTACTTGCCCGAGATTCGATCGTTGGTATTATCATACCTAGTTCAATCTCGTTACCGGCAAGTCTCTTTACTCGTTCCGTAATGCATCATCCCGTAACTAACTCATTAGTCACATTGCTTGCAAGGCTTATCATGATGTGCATTACCGAGAGGGCCCAGAGATACCTCTCTGATACACGGAGTGACAAATCCTAATCTTGATCTATGCCAACCCAACAAACACCTTTGGAGACACCTGTAGAGCATCTTTATAATCACCCAGTTACGTTGTGACGTTTGATAGCACACAAGGTGTTCCTCCGGTATTCGGGAGTTGCATAATCTCATAGTCAGAGGAATATGTATAAGTCATGAAGAAAGCAATAGCAATAAAACTCAACGATCATTATGCTAAGCTAACGGATGGGTCTTGTCCATCACACCATTCTCCTAATGATGTGATCCCGTTCATCAAATGACAACACATGTCTATGGTTAGGAAACTTAACCATCTTTGATTAACGAGCTAGTCTAGTAGAGGCTTACTAGGGACTTGGTGTTTTATCTATGTATTCACACATGTATCAAGTTTCCGGTTAATACAATTCTAGCATGAATAATAAACATTTATCATGATATAAGGAAATATAAATAACAACTTTATTATTGCCTCTAGGGCATATTTCCTTCAGTCTCCCACTTGCACTAGAGTCAATAATCTAGTTCACATCGCCATGTGATTTAACACCAATAGTTCACATCTTTATGTGATTAACACCCATAGTTCACGTCGCCATGTGAGCAACACCCAAAGGGTTTACTTGAGTCAATAATCTAGTTCACATCGCTATGTGATTAGCACCCAAAGAGTACTAAGGTGTGATCATGTTTTGCTTGTGAGAGAGGTTTAGTCAACGGGTCTGCCATATTCAGATCCGTATGTATTTTGCAAATTTCTATGTCTACAATGCTCTGTACGGAGCTACTTTAGCTATTTGCTCCCACTTTCAATATGTATCCAGATTGAGACTCAGAGTCATCCGGATCAGTGTCAAAGCTTGCATCGATGTAACCCTTTACGACGAACTCTTTGTCACCTCCATAACCGAGAAACATTTCCTTAGTCCTCTTAGGTAACTAAGGATAATTTTGACCGCTGTCCAATGATCCATTCCTGGATCACTATCATACCCCCTTGCCAAACTCATGGCAAGGTACACAATAGGTCTGGTATACAGCATGGCATACTTTATAGAACCTATGGCTGAGGTATAGGGAATGACTTTCATTCTCTCTCTATCTTCTGCCATGGTCATGCTTTGAGTCTTACTCAACTTTATACCTTGAATACAAGCAAGAACCCTTTCTTTGACTGATCCTTTTTGAACTCCTTCAAAACTTTGTCAAGGTATGTGCTTTGTGAAAGTCCTATTAAGCGTCTCGATCTATCCCTTTAGATCTTGATGCTCAATACTTAAGCAGCTTCACTGAGGTCTTTTTATTGAAAAATTCTTATTCAAGTATCCTTTTATGCTATCCAGATATTCTATATCATTTCCAATCAACAATATGTCATCCACATATAATATCAGAAATGCTACAGAGCTCCCACTCACTTTCTTGTAAATACAGGCTTCTCCAAAAGTCTGTATAAAACCATATTCTTTGATCACTTCATCAAAGCATATATTCCAACTCCGAGATGCTTGCACCAGTCCATAAATGGATCGCTGGAGCTTACACACTTTGTTAGCACCTTTAGGATCGACAAAACCTTCTGGTTGCATCATATACAACTCTTCTTTAAGAAATCCATTAAGGAATGCAGTTTTGACGTCCATTTGCCAGATTTCATAATCATAAAATGCGGCAATTGCTAACATGATTTGGACAGACTTAAGCATCGCTACGGGTGAGAAGGTCTCATCGTAGTCAACTCCTTGAACTTGTCGAAAACCTTTAGCACCAAGTCGAGCTTTGTAGACAGTAACATTACCGTCAGCGTCAGTCTTCTTCTTGAAGATCCATTTATTCTCTATGGCTTGCCGATCATCGGGCAAGTCAACCAAAGTCCACACTTTGTTCTCATACATGGATCCCATCTCAGATTTCATGGCCTCAAGCCATTTCGCGGAATCTGGGCTCATCATCGCTTCCTCATAGTTCGTAGGTTCGTCATGGTCTAGTAACATGACTTCTAGAACACGATTACCGTACCACTCTGGTGCGGAACGTACTCTGGTTGACCTACGAGGTTCGGTAGTAACTTGATACGAAGTATCATGATCATCATCATTAACTTCCTCACTAATTGATGTAGGCATCACTGGAACTGATTTCTGTGATGAACTACTCTCCAATTCAGGAGAAGGTACAATTACCTCATCAAGTTCTACTTTCCTCCCACTCACTTCTTTCGAGAGAAACTCCTTCTCTAGAAAGGATCCATTCTTAGCAACGAATATCTTGCCTTCGGATCTGTGATAGAAGGTGTACCCAACAGTCTCCTTTGGGTATCCTATGAAGACACATTTCTCCGATTTGGGTTCGAGCTTATCAGGTTGAAGCTTTTTCACATAAGCATCGCAGCCCCAAACTTTAAGAAACGACAGCTTAGGTTTCTTGCCAAACCATAGTTCATATGGTGTCGTCTCAACGGATTTAGATGGTGCCCTATTTAACGTGAATGCAGCTGTCTCTAATGCATAACCCCAAAACGATAGTGGTAAATCGGTAAGAGACATCATAGATCGCACCATATCTAATAAAGTACGGTTACGACGTTCGGACACACCATTATGCCATGGTGTTCCAGGTGGCGTGAGTTGCGAAACTATTCCACATTGTTTTAAATGAAGACCAAACTCGTAACTCAAATATTCGCCTCCGCGATCAGATCGTAGAAACTTTATTTTCTTGTTACGATGATTTTCTACTTCACTCTAAAATTCTTTGAAGTTTTCAAATGTTTCAGACTTATGTTTCATCAAGTAGATATACCCATATCTGCTCAAATCATCTGTGAAGGTCAGAAAATAACGATACCCGCCGCGAGCCTCAACACTCATCGGACCGCATACATCGGTATGTATTATATCCAATAAGTCATTGGCTCGCTCCATTGTTCCAGAGAATGGAGTTTTAGTCATCTTGCCCATGAGGCATGGTTTGCAAGTATCCAATGATTCATAATCAAGTGATTCCAAAAGCCCATCTGCATGGAGTTTCTTCATGTGCTTTACACCAATATGACCTAAACGGCAGTGCCACAAATATGTTGCACTATCATTATCAACTTTTATTGCTATTGCTTTCTTCATGTCATTAGGAGAATGATGTGATGGACAAGACCCATCCGTTAGCTTAGCATATTGATCGTTCACTTTTATTGCTATTGCTTTCTTCATGTCAAATACATATTCCTTCGACTATGAGATTATGCAACTCCCGGATACCGGAGGAATACCTTGTGTGCTATCAAACGTCACAACGTAACTGGGTGATTATAAAGATGCTCTACAGGTATCTCCGAAGGTGTTTGTTGGGTTGGCATAGATCGAGATTAGGATTTGTCACTCCGAGTATCGGAGAGGTATCTCTGGGCCCTCTCGGTAATGCACATCATAATAAGCCTTGCAAGCAATATGACTAATGAGTTAGTTGTGGGATGATTTATTACGGAACGAGTAAAGAGACTTGCCGGTAACGAGATTGAACTAGGTATGAAGATACCGACGATCGAATCTCGGGCAAGTAATATACCGATGACAAAGGGAATAACGTATGTTGTCATTACGATACGACCGATAAAGATCTTCGTAGAATATGTGGGAACCAATATGAGCATCTAGGTTCCGCTGTTGGTTATTGACCGGAGAGGTGTCTCGGTCATGTCTACATAGTTCTTGAACCCGCAGGGTCCGCACGCTTAACGTTCGATGACGATTTTGTGTTATATGAGTTATGTGATTGGTGACCGAATGTTGTTTGAAGTCCCGGATGAGATCACGGACATGACGAGGAGTCTCAAAATGGTCGAGAGGTAAAGATTCATATATAGGACGATAGTATTCGGACACCGGAAGTGTTCCGGGGGTACCGGGTACGTATCGGGTCACCGGAAAGGAGTTCCAGACACCCCCCGGCCAAGATATGGGCCTATTGGGCCAAGATATGGGCCCTTGTTGGCTGAATAGGAAGGGAAAGGGAAAAGGGGAAGAGAGAAGGAAGGGGAGGCAATTCGGCCTTCCCCTTTCTTCCCTCCTCTCTCCCCCTTCCTTCCCTCTCCGGAAAATATGGAAAGGGGGAGCCGAATAGGATTGGGGCCCCAAGTAGGATTCCTCCTACTTGGGCGCCCCCTTGGCTGCCCCCTCTCCCTCCAACCTATATATATGTGGGGAGGGCACCTCTAGAACACATATAAAACATTGTTAGCCGTGTGCGGCACCCCCTCCACAGTTTACGCCTCCGGTCATATTCTCGTAGTGCTTAGGCGAAGCCCTGCACGGATCACATCACCATCACCGTCACCACACCGTCGTGCTGACGGAACTCATCTACTTCCTCGACACCTTGCTGGATCAAGAGGGCGAGGAACATCATCGGAGCTGAACGTGTGTAGAACTCGGAGGTGCCGTGCGTTTGGTACTTGATCGGTCGGAACGAGAAGAAATTCGACTACATCAACCGCGTTAACAAACGCTTCCGCTTTCGGTCTACGAGGGTACGTGGACACACTCTCCCCCTCTCGTTGCTATGCATCTCCTAGATAGATCTTGCGTGAGCGTAGGAATTTTTTTGAAATTGCATGCTACGTTACCCAAAAGTGGTATCAGAGCCAGGTTTATGCGTACATGATTTGCATGAGTAGAACCCAAAGAGTTGTGGGCGGTGATCATCATACTACTTACCACCAATGTCTTATTTTGATTTGGCGGTATTGTTGGATGAAGCGGCCCGGACCAACCTTACATGACCACGTTCATGAGACCGGTTCGACCGACAGACATGCAACTAGTTTTGCATAAAGGTGGCTGGCGGGTGTCTGTTTCTCCTACTTTAGTTGAATCGAATTTGACTGCGGCCGGTCCTTGTTGAAGGTTAAAACAGCAAACTTGATAAATCACCGTTGTGGTTTTGATGCGTAGGTAAGAACGGTTCTTGCTAGAAGCCAGTAGCAGCCACGTAAAACTTGCAACAACAAAGTAGAGGACGTCTAACTTGTTTTTGCAGGGCATGTTGTGATGTGATATGGTCAACACATGATGTGATATACATTGTTGTAAGAGATGATCATGTTTTGTAAAAGTTATCGACAACTGGCAGGAGCCTTATGGTTGTCGCTTTATTGTATGAAATGTAATCGCCATGTAATTGCTTTACTTTATCACTATGCGTTAGCGATAGTTGTAGAAGCAATAGTTGGCGAGAAGACAACGACGCTACGATGGAGATCAAGGTGTCAAGCCGGTGACGATGGAGATCATGACGGTGCTTTGGAGATGGAGACCAAAGGCACAAGATGATGATGGCCATATCATGTCACATATTTTGATTGCATGTGATGTTTATCTTTTATGCATCTTATTTTGCTTAGTACGGCGGTAGCATTATAAGATGATCCCTCACTAAAATTTCAAGGTATAAGTGTTCTCCCTGAGTATGCACCGTTGCGACAGTTCGTCGTGCCGAGACACCACGTGATGATCGGGTGTGATAAGCTCTACGTTCACATACAACGGGTGCAAGACAGTTTTGCACATGCGGAATACTCGGGTTAAACTTGACGAGCCTAGCATGTATAGACATGGCCTCGGAACACTGGAGACCGAAAGGTCGAACGTGAATCATATAGTAGATATGATCAACATAGAGATGTTCACCATTGAAGACTACTCCATCTCACGTGATGATCGGACATGGTTTAGTTGATTTGGATCACGTGATCATTTAGATGACTTGAGGGATGTCTATCTAAGTTGGAGTTCTTAAGTAATTTGATTAATTGAACCTAATTTATCATGAACTTAGTCCTGATAGTATTTGCATATCTATGTTGTAGATCAATAGCTCGCATATAGCTCCCCTATTTATTTTTGATATGTTCCTACAGAAAACTAAGTTGAAAGATGATAGTAGCAATGATGCGGACTGGGTCCGTGATCTGAGGATTATCCTCATTGCTGCACAGAAGAATTATGTCCTTGATGCACCACTAGGTGACGAACCTGTTGCAGGAGCAGATGTAGACGTTACGAACGTTTTGCAAGCTCGGTATGATGAGTACTTGATAGTTTAGTGCACCATGCTTTACGGCTTAGAACCGGGACTTCAAAAATGTTTTGAACGCCATGGAGCATATGAGATGTTCCAAGAAGCTGAAAATGATATTTCAGACTCATGCCCGTGTTAAGAGGTATGAGACCTCTGACAAGTACTTTGCCTACAAGATGGAGGAGAATAGCTCAGCTAGTGAGCATGTGCTCAGAATGTCTGGGTACTACAATCGCTTGAATCAAGTGGGAGTTAATCTTCCAGATAAGATAGTGATTGACAGAGTTCTCTAGTCACTATCACCAAGTTACTAGAACTTCGTGATGAACTATAATATGCAAGGGATGACGAAAACGATTCCCAAGCTCTTCGCAATGCTGAAATCAGCGAAGGTAGAAATCAAGAAATAGCATCAAGTGTTGATGGTTAACAAGACCACTAGTTTCAAGAAAAGGGGCAAGGGAAAGAAAGGGAAACTTCAAAAAGAATGGCAAGAAAGTTGCCACTCCCATGAAGAAGCCCAAAGCTAGACCCAAGCCTGAAACTGAGTGCTTCTACTGCAAAGAAAATGGTCACTGAAAGTGGAACTGCCCTAGATACTTGGCGGATAAGAAGGATGGAAAAGTGAACAAAGGTATATTTGATATACATGTTATTGATGTGTACTTTACTAGTGTTTATAGCAACCCCTCGGTATTTGATACTGGTTCAGTTACTAAGAGTAGTAACTCGAAACAGGAGTTGCAAAATAAACAGAGACTAGTTAAGGACGAGGTCACGATGTGTGTTGGAAGTAATTCCAAGGTTGATACGATCACCATCGCACACTCCCTCTACCTTCGGGATTAGAATTGAACCTAAATAAATGTTATTTGGTGTTTGCGTTGAGCATTAATATGATTAGATCATGTTTATTGCAATATGGTTATTCATTTAAGTCAGAGAATAATTGTTGTTCTGTTTATATGAATAAAACCTTCTATGGTCATACACCCAATGTGAATGGTTTATTGAATCTCGATCATAATGATACACATATTCATAATATTGATGCCAAAAGATGCAAAGTTGATAATGATAGTGCAACATATTTGTGGCACTGCCGTTTAGGTCATATTGGTGTAAAAGGCATGAAGAAACTCCATGCAGATGGGCTTTTGGAATCACTTGATTATGAATCATTTGATACTTGCGAACCAAGCCTCATGGGCAAGATGACTAAAACTCCGTTCTCCGGAACAATGGAGCGAGCTAATGACTTATTGGAAATAATACATACTGATGTATGCGGTCCGATAAGTGTTGAAGCTCGCGGCGGGTATCGTTATTTTCTGACCTTCACAGATGATTTGAGCAGATACAGGTATATCTACTTAATGAAAGACAAGTCTGAAACATTTGAAAAGTTCAAAGAATTTCAGAGTGAAGTAGAGAATCATCGTAACAAGAAAATAAAGTTTCTACGATCTGATCGCGGAGGCGAATATTTGAGTTACGAGTTTGGCCTTCATTTAAAACAATGTGGAATAGTTTCACAACTCACGTTACCTGGAACACCACAGCGTAATGGTGTGTCCGAACGTCGTAACCGTACTTTATTAGATATGGTGCAATCTATGATGTCTCTTACCGATTTACCACTATCGTTTTGGGGTTATGCATTAGAGACAGCTGCATTCACGTTAAATAGGGCACCATCTAAATCCGTTGAGACGACACCGTATGTGTTGGGGAACGTGCAATTTCAAAAAAATTCCTACGCTCACGCAAGATCTATCTAGGAGATGCATAGCAACGAGAGGGGGAGAGAGTGTCCACGTACCCTCGTAGACTGAAAGCGGAAGCGTTAGGTTAACATGGTTGATATAGTCGAACATCTTCACGATCCAACCAATCAAGTACCGAACGTACTGCACCTCCGAGTTCAGCACACGTTCAGCTCGATGACGTCCCTCGAACTCTTGATCCAGTAGAGGGTCGAGGAAGAGTTTCGTCAGCACGACGGCGTGGCGACGGTGTTGGTGATGTGATTCGCGCAGGGCTTCGCCTAAGCACTATGACGCTATGACCGGAGGAGAAAACGGTGGAGGGGGGGCGCCGTACACGGCTAACAATGTTTGTTGTGTCCTTGGAGGCCCCCCCCCCCCGCCCCCGTATATAAAGGCGGGAGAGGGAGGAGGCCGGCCCCCTAGGGGCGCGCCATGGGGGGGAGTCCTACTAGGACTCCACTCCTAAGTAGGATTCGGCCCCCCCACTTTTCCTTTCTCCGGAGGGGGGAAATCGGGAAGGGAGAGGGAAGAGGAGAAGGAAAGGGGGGCACGCCCGCTCCCCTGGTCCAATTCGGACTCCCTATGGGAGGGGGGCACGGCCACCCTTTGTGGGCTGCCTTCCCTCTCCCCTAAGGCCCATGTTGGCCCAATATTTCCCCGGGGGGTTCCGGTAACCCCTCGGTACTCCGAAAAATACCCGAACCACTCTGGAACCATTCTGGTGTCCGAATATAACCTTCCAATATATCAATCTTTACCTCTCGACCATTTCGAGACTCCTCTTCATGTCCGTGATCTCATCCGGGATTCTGAACAAACTTCGGTCACCAAAACACATAACTCATAATACAAATCGTCATCGAACGTTAAGCGTGCGGACCCTACGGGTTCGAGAACTATGTAGACGTGACCGAGACACATCTCCAGTCAATAACCAATAGCGGAACCTGGATGCTCATATTGGTTCCTACATATTCTACGAAGATCTTTATCGGTCAAACCGCATAACAACATACGTTATTCCCTTTGTCATCGATATGTTACTTGCCCGAGATTCGATCATCGGTATCTTCATACCTAGTTCAATCTCGTTACCGGCAAGTCTCTTTACTCGTTTCGTAATGCATCATCCCGTAACTAACTCATTAGTCACATTGCTTGCAAGGCTTATCATGATGTGCATTACCGAGAGGGCCCAGAGATACCTCTCCGATACTCGGAGTGACAAATCCTAATCTTGATCTATGCCAACCCAACAAACACCTTCGGAGATACCTCTAGAGCATCTTTATAATCACCCAGTTACGTTGTGACATTTGATAGCACACAAAGTGTTCCTCCGGTATTCGGGAGTTGCATAATCTCATAGTCAGAGGAATATGTATAAGTCATGAAGAAAGCAATAGCAATAAAACTTAACGATCATTATGCTAAGCTAATGGATGGGTCTTGTCCATCACATCATTCTATAATGATGTGATCCCATTCATCAAATGACAACACATGTCTATGGTCAGGAAACTTTAACCATCTTTGATGAATGAGCTAGTTAAGTAGAGGCATACTAGGGACACTCTATTTTGTCTATTTATTCACACATGTACTAAGTTTCCAGTTAATACAATTCTAGCATGAATAATAAACATTTATCATGATATAAGGAAATATAAAATAACAAATTTATTATTGCCTCTAGGGCATATTTCCTTCAGTCTCCCACTTGCACTAGAGCCAATAATCTAGTTCACATCGCTATGTGATTTAACACCAATAGTTCACATCTTTATGTGATTAACACCCATAGTTCATATCGCCATGTGACCAACACCCAAAGGGTTTACTAGAGTCAATAGTCTAGTTCACATCGCCATGTGATTAATACCCAAAGAGTATTAAGGTGTGATCATGTTTTGCTTGTGAGAGAAGTTTAGTCAACGGGTCTGCCACATTCAGATCCGTATGTATCTTGCAAATTTCTATGTCTACAATGCTCTGCACGGAGCTACTCTAGCTAATTGCTCCCACTTTCAATATATATCTAGATTGAGACTTAGAGTCATCTAGATTAGTGTCAAAGCTTGCATCGACGTAACTCTTTACGACGAACTCTTCATCACCTCCATAACCGAGAAACATTTCCTTAGTCCTCTAAGGATAATTTTGACCGCTGTCTAGTGATCTACTCCTGGATCACTATTGTACCCCCTTGACAAACTCATGGCAAGGTACACAACAGGTTTGGTACACAGCATGGCATGCTTTATAGAACCTATGGCTGAGGCATACGGAATGACTTTCATTCTCTCTCTATCTTCTGCCGTGGTCATGCTTTGAGTCTTACTCAACTTTATACCTTGAATACAGGCAAGAACTCTTTCTTTGGTTGATCCCCTTTTGAACTCCTTCAAAATTTTGTCAAGGTATGTGCTTTGTGAAAGTCCTATTAAGCGTCTCGATCTATCCCTATAGGTCTTGATGCTCAATACTTAAGCAGCTTCACCAAGGTCTTTTTATTGAAAATTCTTATTCAAGTATCCTTTTAGGCTATCCAGAAATTCTATATCATTTCCAATCAACAATATGTCATCCACATAAAATATTAGAAATGCTACAGAGATCCCACTCACTTTCTTGTAAATACAGGCTTCACCGCAAGTCTGTATAATGTGACGACCCCGGCTTAATCGTGCACTAACCATACACGCAAATGCACACGATCAAGCCTAAGGACTCACTTGAAGATATCACAACACAACTCTAAAACATAAATAAATTCATACAAGCTTTATATTACAAGCCAGGGCCTCGAGGGCTCGAATACATAGCTCGATGGCATACAAGTGTCAGCGGAAGCGTCAGATATCTGGGTACAGATATATTACAGGAACAGAGATAAGCCTTTATGAAGGCGGGGCAAAATTAAAATACTACGATCGAAAGGCGTAGGCCTCCTGCCTAGGACCCTCCGAATCCTACTCCTGGTCGTCTATCGGCTCCTCGTAGTAGTACTCACCGGGAGGGTAGTAGTAGTAGCCGTAGTCGTCGACGGGGGCTGCTATCTCAGGGGCTCCGTCATCTGGTGGCATCAAAAGGATATGGGGAGAAAAAGAAAATAAAGCAAACGTGAGTACTCATCCGAAGTACTCAGCAAGCAAGGATCTACACTACATATGCATCATTATCAAGAAGGCTGTATATGTGGACTGGGCTGCAAAAATGCCAGAATAGAGGGGGAAAGCCTAGTCCTATCGAAGACTAGCATCTTCAGCATCTTCATCGGTCTTGCAGCATTAGAAGAGTGCAGATTACATAAGGTAAAGTAGTAGTAGTGTCATCAACCTCGGCCAGAGATTCTTCCTCGACTCCCTGCGAGAAAGCAATCCCAGAGCCATACTATCCAGTTATCATATCAAGTTCTAGTTGTACCGATCGGGATACAACTCCGAGTGTCCGTTACCGTAGGATAGGCTATCGATAGATTAGTTCTTCCCTGCAGGGGTGCACCAAGTTACCCACCACGCTCGATTAACTCCGGCCGGACACACTTTACTGGGTCATGCCCGGCCTCGGCCAAACGATACGCCGCAACCCGACCAAATACTTAACAGAGAGGTCAGCACGCCGGACTAACCTATGCCCCCAGGGGTCTTGGGCCATCGCCCCGGGAACTCCTGCATGTTGCGTCAGGTGGCCGAGAGCAGACCTAGCAACCCCTTAATACAAGCGCAATTGCGTAACCAGTCCAACTCGGCGTGCGCCGCTCAGTCACTGACGTCCATTAAGCTTCGGCTGAAGTATACGACGCAGAACGCCCATACTATGCCCACGTGATGGTTAGTGCTATCAGTCCAGAGGCCCCTCAGATCAAATATCCAAACCATTAGTGTGTTGGTAGTGCGAAAACGAGCAGAGACTCACAAAAGATGTGACCCCGTCGCCCCGTCTCGAGGACTTGCGGCAAGGGCTAGGAATGCCCGGCCACGCCTCGTGTTCAACACTCGGGCACCATCCAGGTCCACCCGATTCCACATCTCTCGCTATTAAGCTCGCGTGGGTACCCCTCAGGGCCGACCCGTCTTTAGTATCATGTTACAGTGTTCAGTCATAGTAACCAAGTATCCGTGTGTCTGACACCAAAAGGGACCTTGAGGAATCACCCTCGATGGAATCCCACTTGATGTTTTCGTCAAGGTGAACGAAGGACGAATCACCCTCGAGGTCCACACTTGAAGCGTTGCACGACGACATCGTTATCGGGGGTGGTGTAGGAGGAATCACCCTCGCTTACCACGTCCAATTAACTAACCTACAAGGTTATCATCAGAAGTGCTGACGAGGTATCACCCTCGGCACTCGATAGTAACCCAGTAGTGTCGGCAACTAAGGGGGAAGTGACGTGAGGTGTCGGGGTCTGATCTTCAATCCCGTTGTTCGGGTCTTCTGATAATCCAGTGGGGCAGTCGGGATAAGTGGGGTCTCTGATGGTCTCTACCCAACCTATTCTAAGCAGTTTAGGATAACAGGTAAGTATCAACAGCAGGTTACAAGTAAATAGGCTATGCAGCAGATATAGGATACATTAACAGCAGCAGATTCTAATGCAAGCATAAGAGAGAAGAGAATGGGCGATATCGGAATGCTCAAAAAGGGGGTGCTTGCCTGCAAGCTCGGGGGCAAGTGGCTGGTCGTCAGGGACGTAGTCGCACTCCGGAGCGGCGTCTGCCTCAGGAGCTACGTCAACGTCGGGGTCTAATCGAGAGAGAAAAGGGGGAGGAAATAGGTAAACATAATGCAATCAAATGCAACACGGGGCATGCTATGCTACAATGCAGTGCAGGGTTGCCTAAAGATATGTCTAAGTCATTTTGGTTATTTCAGGATTAAAGTTGGATTTATTAACCGGTGATTATGCACTATTCATCTACCGGAATCAGACTAAAAGTTACGGGTTCTCCTACGTAGGGGGTTCCGGCATCGAAATAGACGACACGATCAGATTCGTCTCGTCGTTCTGAGCAACTTTCATGTTTTAAGTTTTTCGATCTGAGTTACGGTTTAAAAGTTATTAATTTTCAAAGTTTAAATGATTTTCTGGAATTAGTTTTATTTACAAAAAATGATATATGATGTCATCATGACATCACTGTGGCGTCAGCAGTCAACAGCGGCTGACCAGGGTCAAACTTGACATGTGGGTCCAGTGGGACCCACATGTCAGTCTCTGTTGGGCTAACTGTGGATTAATTAAACTAACAGAGCTAATTAGGGGGTGTGAGCCCCAGTTGTCAGTGTCTGATTAGTTAACAGATTAATTTTAAAGGTTAATTAACTTTAATTAGCGCAGAGGGGCCCACACGTCAGAGAGAGGGGATGAACAGTAACTGCGTTGAGCGCAGTCAACCTAGTCAAACCGAGGCGCAGGGCCCACTGCCAGTGGCACGGAGCGGGCCCCACCATTTACCACGTCGGCGGGGTCGCCGGAAACGTGCCGGCGAGCGCTCCGCGGCGGCTGTCTCGCCGGAGACGCTCGGGAATCACCTACGGGGCACCAAATCGAGCGCCGTCGGTACCGTTCGATCGGCCGTTGCGTCGCGCGTTCATACATGCCAAAAACATGGCCGGAGACGACCTAAAACGACGGCGGCGATGCCAACAGGCGGCGGCCGGAATCGGTGCCCGAAGAAAATGTCGCCCTGTCTTGTTTGCTCGCGATCTAAAGCGCTAGGGAGCATCAGTGGACGCCCCTGAGCACGCTGGCGTACTCGTTCGACCCTGTTAGGAACCGCAGCAGGAGGAGCAAGCTAAACCGTGGCGGTGGGAGCTCCGGCAATGGCGACGACGTCCAGAAGCAGCAAAGCGAGCGGGGAGATGGGGAAAACGCTGGCGCGTGCTCACCTTGTGGCTCATGAAAGGCCTGCGACAGATTAGTAGCCGCAGTGGAGCGAATCGACACTGGTGAGCTGCGGTGATCCGCGGAGGAAGAAGAGGTCGGGGCAGCTCCTGGAGACGTCCGGCGTCGCGTGGGTTGATGGGGAGACGCGGTCGGCGGAGACGAAGTGCGTGGACAGATCGACGGGGCCGAAGGAACTCGGTGGCCGCGAGCACGGGCGAGGCACGGCGGCGACCGCGTCGGACCAGAGAGGGAAAAGGCGGACGCGAGCGAGAACGAGACGAGGGAGGAGCGGCGAGTGGTAGAGGAGGACCAGGGGGCTGGACGAGGCTCCCTTATCCCCTGCGTTGCCCCTGTAGTGTCGGCGGGCGCCGGCGTGTCGGCGCGCGAGTGGCGCGCGCGCGCTCGGCCATGGAGGGAACGACAACGCGAGGGAGGGAGAGGGGTTGGGCCAGGTGGGCCGGTAGTCGGGGCACTGTGCACTTAGGCCCAGTGCACAGTGCCTCGTTTCCTTTTTCTGTTTCTGTTTTGATTTTTCTTTTATTTCTTTTCTGTTTTGAATTAGGTAGGCCACTTGTGCACTTTTATAAAATGTGAGAGTTGACCCAAATATTATTGTGCAATGTTGGCTTTCATCAAGAATTGGTTTGGGCAAAGTTGGATTTCTTTTGGATTTGAATTTAATTATAAATGAATTAAATAATGCTGTTTTGGTGCTGTTTCATGTGGTTTGAGTAATTTAACTAACTCCAACATCATTGGTTATATTTTTATGAGTGCTTCTGGAATATTTGCTATTTAAGGAACATTTTTCGAACAGTGTTTGAGCAAATTTATTTTGCCCTTTGAATTTGAGGTGATTTCCAGAATAGAGTTTGAATTGTTTTGGTTAACCACTATGACTAGGCACTGCAAATGATATGACTTGGCACTATTAGCAGTTGATCACAGTGACTAATACACAGGGGTGTTACATATAAAACTATATGCTTTGATCAATTTATCAAAGTGTATATTCCAACTCCGAGATGCTTGCACCAGTCCATAGATGGATCGCTGGAGCTTGCACACTTTGTTAGCACCTTTAGGATTGACAAAACCTTTTGGTTGCATTATATACAACTCTTATTTAATAAATACATTAAAGAAATGCAGTTTTGACATCCATTTGCCAGATTTCATAAAATGCGGCAATTGCTAACATGATTCGGACAGACTTAAGCATCGATACGAGTGAGAAAATCTCATCGTAGTCAACACCTTGAACTTGTCGAAAACCTTTTGTGACAATTCGAGCTTTGTAGATAGTAACACTACTATCAGCGTCTGTCTTCCTCTTGAAGATCCATTTATTCTTAATGGCTTACCAATCATCGGGCAAGTCCACCAAAGTCCACACTTTGTTCTCATACATGGATCCTATCTCAGATTTTATGGCCTCAAGCCATTTTGCGGAATCTGGGCTCATCATCGCTTCCTCATAGTTCGTAGGTTCGTCATGGTCTAGTAACATGACTTCCAGAATAGGATTACCGTACCACTCTGGTGCGGAACGTGCTCTGGTTGACCTACGAGGTTTGGTAGTAACTTGATCTGAAGTTTCATGATCATCATCATTAGCTTCCTCACTAATTGGTCTAGGCATCACGGGAACTGTTTTCTGTGATGAGCTATTCTCCAATTCGAGAGAAGGTACAATTACCTCATCAAGTTCTACTTTCCTCCCACTCACTTCTTTCGAGAGAAACTCCTTCTCTAGAAAGGATCCATTCTTAGCAACAAAGATCTTGCCTTCGGATCTGTGATAGAAGGTGTACCAAACAGTTTCTTTTGGGTATCCTATGAAGACGCACTTCTCCGATTTGGGTTCGAGCTTATCAGGCTGAAGCTTTTTCACATAAGCATCGCAACCCCAAACTTTAAGAAACGACAACTTAGGTTTCTTGCCAAACCATAGTTCATACGGTGTCGTCTCAACGGATTCAGATGGTGCCCTATTTAACGTGAATGCAGCTGTCTCTAATGCATAACCCCAAAACGATAGTGGTAAATCAGTAAGAGACATCATAGATCGCACCATATCTAATAAAGTACGATTACGACGTTCGGACACACCATTACGCTGTGGTGTTCCAGGTGGCGTGAGTTGCGAAACTATTCCACATTGTTTCAAATGAAGACCAAACTCGTAACTCAAATATTCGCCTCCGTGATCAGATCGTAGAAACTTTATTTTCTTGTTATGATGATTTTCCACTTCACTCTGAAATTCTTTGAACTTTTCAAACGTTTCAAACTTGTGTTTCATTAAGTAGATATACCCATATCTGCTCAAATCATCTGTGAATGTCAGAAAATAATGATACCCGCCGCGAGCTTCAACACTCATAGGACCGCATACATCAGTATGTATTATTTCCAATAAGTCAGTAGCTCGCTCCATTGTTCCGGAGAACGGAGTCTTAGTCATCTTGCCCATGAGGCATGGTTCGCAAGTATCAAATGATTCATAATCAAGTGATTACAAAAGCCCATCTGCATGGAGTTTCTTCATGCGCTTTACACCAATATGACCTAAACGGCAGTGCCACAAATATGTTGCACTATCATTATCAACTTTGCATCTTTTGGCATCAATATTATGAATATGTGTATCACTACGATCGAGATTCAATAAACCATTTATATTGAGTGTATGACCATAGAAGGTTTTATTCATGTAAACAGAACAACAATTATTCTCTGACTTAAATGAATAACCGTATCGCAATAAACATGATCCAATCATATTCATGCTCAACACAAACACCAAATAACATTTATTTAGGTCCAACACTAATCCCGAAGGTAGAGGGAGTGTGCGATGGTGATCTTATCAACCTTGGAATTACTTCCAACACACATCGTCACCTCGTCATTAACTAGTCTCTGTTCATTTTGCAACTCCTGTTTTGAGTTACTAATGTTAGCAATTGAACCAGTATCAAATACCCAGGGGCTACTATGAACGCTAGTAAAATACACATCAATAACATGTATATCAAATATACCTTTGTTCACTTTGCCATCCTTCTTATCCGCCAAATACTTGGGGCAGTTCCGCTTCCAGTGACCAGTCCCTCTGCAGTAGAAGCACTCAGTTTTAGGCTTAGGTCTAGACTTGGGCTTCTTCCCGGGAGTAGCAACTTGCTTGCTATTCTTCTTGAAGTTCCCCTTCTTCCCTTTGCCCTTTTTCTTGAAACTAGTGGTCTTGTTAACCATCAACACTTGATGCTCCTTCTTGATTTCTACCTTCGCCGATTTCAGCATCGCAAAGAGCTTGGGAATCGTTTTCGTCATCCCTTGCATATTATAGTTCATCACGAAGTTCTAGTAACTTGGTGATAGTGACTAAAGAACTCTGTCAATCACTATTTTATCTGGAAGATTAACTCCCACTTGATTCAAGCGATTATAGTACCCAGACATTCTGAGCATATGCTCACTGGTTGAGCTATTCTCCTCCATCTTGTAGGCAAAGTACTTGTTAGAGGTCTCATACCTCTCGACACTGGCATGAGTCTGAAATACAAATTTCAGCTCTTGGAACATCTCATATGCTCCGTGGCATTCAAAACGTTTTTGAAGTCCCGGTTCTAAGCCGTAAATCATGGCGCACTAAACTATCAAGTAGTCATCATATCGAGCTTGCTAAATGTTCATAACGTTAGCATCTGCTCCTGCAATAGGTCTGTCACCTAGCGGTGCATCAAGGACATAATTCTTCTGTGCAGCAATGAGGATAATCCTCAGATCACGGAACCAGTCCGCATCATTGCTACTATCATCTTTCAACTTAGTTTTCTCTAGGAACATATCAAAAATAAAACAAGGGAGCTATACGCGAGCTATTGATCTACAACATAATTTGCAAATACTACCAGGACTAAGTTCATGATAAATTAAAGTTTAATTAATCATATTACTTAAGAACTCCCACTTAGATAGACATCCCTCTAGTCATCTAAATGATCACGTGATCCATATCAACTAAACCATGTCCGATCATCACGTGAGATGGAGTAGTTTTCAATGGTGAACATCTCTATGTTGATCATATCTACTATATGATTCACATTCGACCTTTCGGTCTCAGTGTTCCGAGGCCATATCTGCATATGCTAGGCTCGTCAAGTTTAACCCGAGTATTCTGCAAATGCAAAACTGGCTTGCACCTGTTGTATGTGAACGTAGAGCTTATCACACCCGATCATCACGTGGTGTCTCGGCACGACGAACTGTCGCAACGGTGCATACTCAGGGAGAACACTTAGACCTTGAAATTTAGTGAGGGATCATCTTATAATGCTACCGCCGTACTAAGCAAAATAAGATGCATAAAAGATAAACATCACATGCAATCAAAATATGTGACATGATATGGTCATCATCATCTTGTGCCTTTGATCTCCATCTCCAAAGCACCGTCATGATCTCCATCGTCACCGGCTTGACACCTTGATCTCCATCGTAGCGTCGTTGTCGTCTCGCCAACTATTGCTTCTACGACTATCGCTACCGCATAGTGATAAAGTAAATCAATTACATGGCGATTGCATTTCATACAATAAAGCGACAACCATATGGCTCCTGCTAGTTGCCGATAACTTTTACAAAACATGATCATCTCATACAATAACGTATATCACATCATGTCTTGACCATATCACATCACAGCATGCCCTACAAAAACAAGTTAGACGTCCTCTACTTTGTTGTTGCAAGTTTTATGTGTTTGCTACGGGCTTCTAGCAAGAACCGTTCTTACCTACGCATCAAAACCACAATGATTTTTCGTCAAGTGTGCTGTTTTAACCTTCAACAAGGACCGGCCGTAGTCAAACTCGATTCAACTAAAGTTGGAGAAACAGACACCCGCCAGCCACCTTTGTGCAAAGCACGTCGGTAGAACCAGTCTCATGAACGCGGTCATGTAACATCGGTCCGGGCCGCTTCATCCAACAATACCGCCGAATCAAAGTAAGACGTTGGTGGTAAGCAGTATGACTATTATCGCCCACAACTCTTTGTGTTCTACTCATGCATATCATCTACGCATAGACCTGACTCGGATGCCACTGTTGGGGAACGTAGCATGCAATTTCAAAAAAAAAATCCTACGCTCACGCAAGATCTATCTAGGAGATGCATAGCAACAAGAGGGGGAGAGTGTGTCCACGTACCCTCGTAGACCTAAAGCGGAAGCGTTAGCTTAACGCGGTTGATGTAGTCGAACATCTTCACGATCCAACCGGTCAAGCACCGAACGTACGGCACCTCCGAGTTCAGCACACGTTCAGCTCGATGACGTCCCTCGAGCTCTTGATCCAGTTGAGGACGAGGGAGAGTTCCGTAAGCACGACGGCATGGCGACGGTGATGACAAAGTTACCGGCGCAGGGCTTCGCCTAAGCACTACGACGATATGACCGATGTGTGTAACTGTGGAGGGGGGCACCGCACACGGCTAAGACAAATCTTGGTGTCCCTTTGGGGTGCCCCCTGCCCACGTATATAAAGGAGGGAGGGAGAGAGGCCGGCCCTCCTAGGGGCGCGCCAAGTGTATGGAGTCCTACTAGGACTTCCAAGTCCTAGTAGGAATCCCTTTCCCTTTTCGGAGTAGGAGAGAAGGAAAGAGGGAAAAGAGGGAGGGAGTAGGAAAAGGCAAGGGGGGCGCCGCCCCCTTCCCCTAGTCCAATTCGGACCCATGGGGGGGCGCGCGCCAGCTCCCCTTTGGCCTGCCTCCTCTTTTCCCGTATGGCCCAATAAGGCCCATTACTTCTCCCGGTGAATTCCCATAACTCCTCGGTACTCCGAAAAATACCCGAATCACTCGGAACCTTTCCGATGTTCGAATATAGCCTTCCAATATATGAATCTTTACCTCTCGACCATTTCGAGACTCCTCGTCATGTCCGTGATCTCATCCGGGATTCCGAACAAACTTTGGTCATCAAATCACATAACTCATAATACAAATCGTCATCGAACGTTAAGCGTGCGGACCCTACGGGTTCGAGAACTATTTAGACATGACCGAGACACATCTCCGGTCAATAACCAATAGCGGAACCTGGATGCTCATATTGGCTCCTACATATTCTACGAAGATCTTTATCGGCCAAACCGCATAACAACATACGTTATTCCCTTTGTCATCGGTATGTTACTTGCCCGAGATTCGATCGTCGGTATCATCATACCTAGTTCAATCTCGTTACCGGCAAGTCTCTTTACTCGTTCCGTAATGCATCATCCCGTAACTAACTCATTAGTCACATTGCTTGCAAGGCTTATCATGATGTGCATTACCGAGAGGGCCCAGAGATACCTCTCCGATACACGGAGTGACAAATCCTAATCTTGATCTATGCCAACCCAACAAACACCTTCGGAGACACCTGTAGAGCATCTTTATAATCACCCAGTTATGTTGTGACATTTGATAGCACACAAGGTGTTCCTCCAGTATTCGGTAGTTGCATAATCTCATAGTCAGAGGAATATGTATAAGTCATGAAGAAAGCAATAGCAATAAAACTGAACGATCATTATGCTAAGCTAACGGATGGGTCTTGTCCATCACACCATTCTCCTAATGATGTGATCCCGTTCATCAAATGACAACACATGTCTATGGTTAGGAAACTTAACCATCTTTGATTAACGAGCTAGTCTAGTAGAGGCTTACCAGGGACTTGGTGTTTTGTCTATGTATTCACACATGTATCAAGTTTCCGGTTAATACAATTCTAGCATGAATAATAAACATTTATCATGATATAAGGAAATATAAATAATAACTTTATTATTGCCTCTAGGGCATATTTCCTTCAGTAATTAAGGGCAATTCCTACCTCAGCAAGTGTCTGTAGTCTTTTCTTTATAAGTTTTCCTTGCAATATGACATTTTGTATCCAATCATTAGCCCTTGCTGCCGTCCCTTCAAGCTCTTAGAACATTTCATCTTTGTATGTTTTTCACATTTCATTTGCTCCTGTTTTTCATGGGATAGTTCATTGATGGTTAATTTTGTTTGGCCGCAGTGGCTACACCCACTGCGTGTTGAATATATCGGTTGTGTAATTAAGTACTTTCAAGATGTTAATGTATATCTTTAATGCACTATTTGTTTGCTCCTTGCATTTTGGTCTGTAGTGTATAGGTGACCAGTTCTTGGTGCTAATTATCTCATTCCCTTCTATTTTAAGGTTGCAAATTTAAGGTGCTACAATCATATGAATTTTGGCAGTTCTCTCCCTTTGGCTGCATTGGACCTCAATGACACCTTCTCGACCTACATGTTCGTATCGCTCTTTCCCCCCTCTCTCTCTCTCTATAGTTTCTTTTCATTCTCAACCTAATAATAAATCTTAATGACTCTGACAGAACTGCTCATCTATTTTGGACTGGGTCTCTGACCATATGTTCAAACAAAATAGTTCAGGTTCATATCTATGCTCAATGCGAAATTAAATATTGGACGTGCTTTTGAATCTGCAATATTTTCAGCATGTAAGTTTTACTTGTGCTTTTAAATATGCAATATTTTCAGCTTGTTCTAGCTGTATGTTTGAACAGAATAACTCAAGTTTGTCTTTATGTGTGGTAACAAATTAACTAAGAGAAGCATGTGTTATGTATGAAGCAACAATAGACTGTACGCATTGGGTGATTTTTTCCCTATCATACGAAACCAATGAGACAACCCATTTGTTTTGAATCTCATTTATGAATTTCTTCTTTGTTCAGAGCAGGTTTTTATCTTTGGTCTCCAAGCTTTGAGTATTCACCCCCTAGGTTGTTTTTTTATGTGGTTTCAGGTTCTGTCAAATTGGTTTTTGTTAATGTTTCTTGTGTATTGTGGATAACTAAGGGGAAATGGGCACAACTACAACACTTAGGTGATTACACATTGCTATTCTTTTTTTTGCACTTTTTGTGTCTATTTTTTCCTACCTATTTCGACAATACACATCTATGTTATGCTCTTTCCTTGTTAGGTATTTTTTGTGTGTGGCTAGTGGAGATGGCACGCGAGAAACCGAGTTTATACTATCTGGAAGAACCGCCGACAATTCATTGGTCTACCTGCTTTACAGGTTCTGAAAATAATAATTGCAATGACATGTATATATCGCCGCTTAACCAGATGGATGCATTCCGAATGAACTCACTGGGATTATTTCTATGCTATGCAATTTTGTTGTGCTTGTCTTGACTAGTGATTTCTACAGAAAGTGGCCATCCATCAGGTCACCTCTGTGGGGGCATGCTACCCCTGTCCACCCGAATCTTTCCGTGGTAGACATCATCCCATTTAAATGAAATGTGCTCGCGAGTCACGACCAGGCCATCAACATTGTTTCACAGCTTCTGTTTGTTACTCCTGTTCTTGATGGAAGGAGTATCAAACACACACTGTGCTTACTATAATTCATTTGTGGTACTATTCTGTGTAAATCTATATGTTTCTGCTTCAGACTTAGATGTATTTGTCTTGCCTCAACATTTTTGAATCGTGTAGTTCTTTTAGTGCCTATTTTATACTACCCGAAGAAGAGCTCTCTATTCTCCTTTAGTTATTACCTTTCATCGTACTTTTACTACTTATGATGAAAGATAGTTCTCTGGGTTTGCTGTTTTACCTTACCATATCTAAGAATGAAGATTCATGTCGAGTGGCTGCACTTTTGGTATTGAACTTCATGTCGAGTGGGTATCTTTTATGGTCTTATGAACACATTGAAAGCGATTCTGACTTACAATCTCGTGCCGATATTGAGCACCATTATGTTTCGCTTTTATCATAATTGAATGTTTCTTCTTAACTTTATTGTTATTCTGTATGAATGCATATGCTAATTCTGGATTCATACTAACTTGATTAAATTATTAGAACCGGTACCCTCGCGCAAAGGCGCGATCTCAATCTAGCTTATAACAACCCAAGGACCCTAGAAACATCTGTTTAAGCGTCAACGCACTAACAGACTGACTAACCAAAAGTTAAGCGGCATATCACCTCCATGCTACACGTGGCCGAACACGTGGCCACACAACACCAGAAAATTCCACAGCATGCAACCAGATGCTCGCATGCAGTAAAGAAATGCAAGTGGTCCTACATGCATGCATACACAGTCACATCAAACAGGAGATGCGGTGCCCACCAACCAACGCGAGGAGAGCAAATCAAGGCATGCACCATATGGATATCGATGCCTTATGATAGTAAAAAGTAGTTTGAACCATCGTATTAATTTTTTTCCCTCAATGCAAGCTACTACTAGTGGGCCTTATTAAATAATAAAAAGTAAATTCTTACTGTACATGCATCTCTATTTTCACTTTAACTTTTTCAACTTTATACACCGGATCATATCTTTTCTCCCAAGCACCAGCCTCCTGCAAAGGATCCCGCTGTTCCATCTGAACCTACTTTTTCTGACATTCGATCCTATATGGCGTATGAGGCATCACCTTGAGATTATGCATTGTACATGCCCTCAGAACAGCCCACCAATCACGTGCATCGGAACAGCCCACCAATCAGGATAACTTTTCTTAAAGAAAGAAGATAACCACTAAACGCAACCAGGAAGTGCACCCGGTCATATCCCCCACAAAATGACATGTCACGTTTCGGTTGGCCGGTTTTTCACTGATAGAAAAAAGTTAAAAAACCAGGTAAACCAAACCTAGCTAGGTTTAGTATATTTAGAATTTTTATATTACTAATCAACATGGTATGAAAACTGCTTTATTTTCATACGTGACATATAGTTGATCACCTTATAAATGCAAAAGTGCCTGATCAAGCTCGACCTACTGGACCGAAGCTTTGACAACTTCTCGGTTGTTGGAAACAAAGTTTAGCTGGTTCCAGCAGTGGGAGCAGAGCTGGCGACACACCATCGGGCGCGCGTGTGTGTTTGCATTGGATTAGTTATAGTATAATTTAAAGGTCTACCCTATTTTTTATTCCCTCAAAAAAATAATTTAAAGGTCTACCCTTTTTTCACAAAGAGAAAAAAAAAACATCAGACGACATTCCTAAGTGTGTTTGGATTATAACCAAAATGAACATTGCAATTTTTTTTGCCAATTAATCAAAACATTAACTTTTCTTCGGAGTAAGGGCATCTCCAACGGCTAACCGTAAATTTTCTTCCGCATCCATCCAAGAACAAGGGGACCAGCCCGCGGACATGGATGTGGGAGACGGCCATCCAACGTTGCCGCATACATTTTAACCCGAATTTGAATTAACCAGACAAAATTCATGCAAACCGTCCAATATTCATCAAAGTTCGGATAGAAAATAGCACAAATCGTCCATACATAACATGCAAATTAAGTCTACGAACACAATGTCTCAAATTCGACTAGACTAATCAGATGTCCAACAAGTTTTTCATCAACGGATCATTTGTCCTACACACTCTCCTTCAGTTTCATCCAACGGTATGTGTACGTAAATGACCGTCCCTCTGTCCTGTGGTACATCACGGCAGTGCATGCGGGCTCCATAATGTGTATACCAACATTGTGTGAACGAATTAATCAACAAGTTGAGCAAGAGGAAGCAAACTTATGATCTCGTCCTCTGCCGCGTGCAATGGCCCTTGCCTCCAGCCGATGAACCACGGTACAAAACTTGGTGACGCTAGTCTGGATAGTGTACCCAGCGATACGATAACGACCTCACATTGCATTGTATTGATCAATCCATTGTACCGGATGTCCAACTTTTTCTATGTTTGCAGTCCCTCAAATTTATTAAAAGTCTACATATGATCCCTTAAATAAATTTGGGCGACAATTGGTCCGTCATGTCTCAAAACCGGGTAATTTTCATCTATAACCAGGAACTAAACGGTATTGGGCTGACGTGTCCCGGTTTTGACTTGAACAGTCAAGTTGACTGCCACCTCATCCTGTCTCTCTCCCACTCTCCGTGGGATGCAGCAGAAACATTTCGTCGAGCACCTCTTGTGCGGCTGATTGAGCTAGAGTCCGAAGCACTCACCCCGCCGAGGCTTGCCTCCACCGCCTCACCGCACGGTCTCCAGCAGCCGCCCCTGTTCGAGCACTGCTGGGAGAGAGACAATGATGAGGGAGAGCAAGGAGAAGGGGGAGAACGTGGAAGAGCAAGACGCAGCTGAAGCCACGCTCAGGAGCTAGAACTTTCCTCTGCTCGTGCGCGCCGCCGCGCCGTCTGTGCGGTCTCCAGCAGCTGCAACTGCCTCGCCTGTGGATGCCTTGCTGCTCGCCGATGGCGAGCGATGACGCCCGTGGTGCGAGCTAGTGTGTCTCGTGCTCAGCCACCAGCGCAAGGTGGCCGGATTTGAGCTCAGTGCGTCGCCGTCCGTGTGGAAGCCAACGCACACGACCTGTTCGACAAAATGTTGCTGATGTATCCAATGGAGAAAGAGAAAGAGTAGATCAGGTTGCAGTGAACTTGAGTTGTTCGAGTCAAAACCGGGATACGTCAGCTCAATACTTTTTGGTTGCTGGTTTTAGACGAAAATTATTTGGTTTTGAGAATGTAGACAAAAAAGCTTAAGGGACCATAACACAACATCAAAGTATGGTGTCACAAAATTTCGTATAAAAATTTGAAATAATTTTTAAGATACAAAAATGACAAATTAGACATCAGTGTGGTAATGGGTCAAATCTAGAGCCCAAGTTATATTATGTACTATTCAGTGTTGAATTTATCATTTTTGTTTTTCGAGTTATGTTTCGAATTTTGACTTGAAATTTTGTGACAATCTACATTGATGTTGTGTGAGTGTGCTTAAAATTTTTCAGATTTTTTCGAACATTAAAAAAAACAATATGAGTTCGGTGCACCGGTAGCGTCACAAACTCCGGTGCACCAGATATTTTCCCACGTTTCGACACACCAGACCTGCATGCTGCCGCCATCACGAATGACGCAAGAGCGACCGCTTTGCATGCCATTCGGAGCAAGAGGACAACGGCACTGCCCGCGCCCACCCACCGGCCGCGTGTGGACGGTGCAATCGTCGTATCGACCATGCATGCACAGCTAGCAGTGGTGCGTCGAGGATGCGCCGCCGTACGTGGGCAGTTGATCGGTGGCCATTCTTGCTTGAGCCTGCACTGCGAGGTGCGTGCAAACTCTTCTTCCACCTAACGTACCTGATGCCGGTTAGCTAGCTTGATTGAATGCGAGGTGCGTGCAAACTCCCCTGCAAGTGCCGATTCACTCTCTTCCCTCTTTCCCCTGCTACAGGAAGAGGCGACCTGTTTGCCGGCGTTGGCCCGGCGATTTCCTCTCCCCCGAGGACCTCGGGCTCGTCGGTGGGAGGGTGAGTCGTCGGTCCCGACGGCCGGCCATGTATAGCTGTAGAGTAGCTAGGTCTTCGGGCGTGTGTCGCATCACTCCGGCGATGTTGACGGCGACGCCGAGTAGTTCTCCACCAGATCCTGCTCCAACGTTGCTTTTCCAGTGGTCGTCGGGTCTGGATCTGGGTGGAGGGTGCGCTAGGCGAGGCCGACGCGGCGGCGGCGACGGTCTCGGTATGGCTTTTGTGCTCTGGCTCCGTCGTCGCGTCGACACGCGCTCCGGTGTCGAGGTGGAGCCATGGAGCTTGTATAGGAGTTGGCTGCCGGCGGCGTCGCGGCGGCTTCTTCTGGAAGGCGCCAGTTCTTCCTTTCTTCCGGTCCTGGCTGGCCCCTTCTTCGCTTGCTCGCGGGCTTGGCTGCCGGCGTGGTTCGGCGAGGCTTGCTCGACAGTTTGCGAGGTGCGGGGTGCTGCCCCCGTCGATGCGCCATCCATGAGGATTAGATTCCGTCGCATGCGGCGGATGTTTACTGCGGCGACCAAACGAGGCTGGGTCCTCTATAGCACTGAGCAGGCGGCTCAGCGGCTGGCTATCTTCTCTTCGTCCGGCTCCGGTGGCGTCGACGATGTGGTGGCGAAGAGGATTGCGGCTGCGGATCGTGTGCTGGAAAGTCTCAGGGGTGTTTTTGCTATTTTCTTCTTTTTCAGGGACTTTTCTGTTAGTTTGGGGACAGCTGGTCCGGTTCTCGTTGTATCTGGTGTTTTCCTTGCTTAATATATCCAGATATTTCCTAAAAAAAAAAAAGCTTGAATGAATGCGTGGTTAACTAGGGTTTGGCACACCGAAACGGCTTTGACGCCTTGTTGTGTTCCTGACTTCCTGTACGTCCCATTCGTTGAGGCGTTGTTAGTGTTAGGGCCTTGGCTCTTTGTGTTCTCGACTATTCTAGAATGAAAGGGGTCGAACCTTTACGGATTCTTACGCATTTGTTAAGGCATTGCTGTTTAATGAAACCCCCTTTTTTTTAACTTTGAACGGATCGTTTAATAATGCTTTCATCTTGCGTACTTGTGTTGTTTAACGCGCAAGCAGGACGATTCACGTCCCAACCACATAAATAAATCGCATCAACTATTGCACCAACTCAACAGCGAGCCTCTGAGCTCTGACTGATTGATCTTTATAGTCATCGACCGTGCTGATTAGAGTAACCAAAGCTTATCTTTGTCGCGCCAGCGACCATAACTGTCTTGTGGTCATCTGTCGACCATAGCAATTCCGTAAAATTAAAGGGGATTGAACGTCGTAGCGATGGTTCGACCTCCTACAGATACATCATCCCGCTCCCGATTCTTCTCTTCCCACGATAATTTTATTTTTTGGGAAACCAGCCAACCGCTCCCCACGTCCCATGTCCCCATCTCCCCCTTGCGCCAAAGATCTTACCATTTCCCAAGGAACTGGGGCTACATTTCTTTTCAATTTCCATTCAAGAGATCCCGTCTCTCTCCGCCTCTCGAAAAAATTCGCCGCCGCCTAGCTCGGTATACCAAACCTCCACGCGCTCCCTCACCGACCCAGATCTTGACCCGCCGCTGCTCCCCTTCTCCTGGCCGCCTCCAAGTAGAAGAACCCTGAGGTCGACGGGTCCTTAGAAGGCGGATGTCTCGAGGACGGCCCAGCGCGTGGTTTCGCGCGAGAGCCCGGCAACAACGTCGCTGGCAAGGGTAGTGAGGCCGCGCATCAGTCGATGTAAGCGCGCAAGGGAGAGGGACGTCAGCGCGGATGCCACGACGATGACAACCTCGTCATGGGTTACTGCGACATCGATCGATCTGACGATGAGAGCGTGGGCAGGCGCGGGTGTGACGAGGAGCTCGGAGGAGGAGGAGGACGGTGTGAGGAGGAGCTTGTTCAGCAGCACTGCTCGGGCCTCTAGCAACCACAGGTTGAAGATGTCTATGAAGGGTCATCTCCACCTCTACTAAATACTAGGTAGGAAGTGCAGCCTGCCGCACCCGGCAGCGGTGCCGCTACCGGGTACGGTCATATCCAATCTAGTAATATAGTCATAGAAGCATTGCAAATATAAAAAATAGCAATGATATTGGTTCAGTACAGTGCCATGCACCAAATCATTATCTATGAATAAGATATGAAATCTAATATGGGTTTTAGACATGGATAACATATTGGATAGAATATATTGACAAAGATGATGAACAGTTCAGACATAAGCATCATCAGAAAGAGAATTGTGGTTTATAACATTGGTAGTCACATGAAAATTTATCTGAAAATGAGTAGATGTGCAAGTCAAAGAAGAACAGTACACAGGATACATTGAGCTGATATAAGCATTTGAAGGCAGGCTATGTAGACATAACTCGACATCATCGATATAATAGTTCATAGATTCAGATATAGGACAGATATGTTCTCCTTATAGACAACACCAGTAAATACATAGTGCATGACTTAGTTGTCTCATCCTGATCTATTCTCATACGGTATGGTAGACAAAAGATAGAGGACCTTGATCGCCGTCGTGCCTTCCTGTTGCCTTTGACTTAATCAAATGCCTGCAAAGAAGCAACAAAGAACCACATTAGTGGCTACATAAGCGAGTAGAATTCTTATTTAACTATAATGCCTCTCAATTTCGACAGGGGTTGATCAAAGGGGTATAGCAATTCATCAAATCAAATATGTACCACATTCAAATCATAATATCCGAAGCAGGGTACATGGTAGGACATGTTTTGCGCTTGCAGATCTACAGGACGGAAGCCATATTCAGTTTCAACTTACCTATAAACTACACATCTTTCAGATACTCGGGCGCATAGTGCTTCCTGGAGCAATCCTATATCTCAAAAGATAATCATTCACCTACATGGGCAAGTAGATAGGCTTCATTAACAGAATGTAGCATCCATCTTAAGTCCTATACATAACAAAGATCGTTACTCCTACTTGCCTCATCAAGACCTGGGACTTTAGGAGCTATACCATAAGGTGCTTTTATTGCAAAATATATTACCAAATGAACGAACCCATCCTTCCTTGAGCATACAACATCTTCCACATGAGTGGTTGGAATGTACTCCCTTCGTACCGAACCGAAATATAAGTCGTTGGGGGAGTGTAAACTGAACTCCCCCAACGACTTATATTTTGAAACAGAGGTAATAGAACCTTAGATAAACTCATCTTTAAATATCAGTTACAGTTAATAATGTGTGCATAGATGTTTCTATAAGGTCTAACATAGACATACTCTTCTCCATGCAAAGAAACTTAAGAAAATCATAAACCACTGAAGAGAAAAGGCAGTCAAGACCAGGTCACTCACAACTTTCATGTAATTTCTTGAGGACTTGAGCATCAAGGAATAGCGCCATTCTTCTCCTTTCTTTCTTCTCTAAAGAAGTGGCACTTCACTCATTCCATTGATGGTTCTGTGAGGATGGGTGCTGAGCTGAATAAGAAAACATATGCCCGAGTATTTCTCGTTAGGTGTGGTATAAGCTTTGAAGTACCAAGAGTTGCAAATTGAACTCAGAAGTCAAAACATGTCATATGAACAAAACAAAATAAGATGTTAGATACTGGGCGGTGCCTTCGGCCTTACCCTGATCGCCTTGATCTATTTTAAAAGATTGGGCAAAGGGAAGAATGAGGATAACTATGTATGCATGTAACTGTAACCAGAACTCCTATACAAATCAATATGCACTAACCATGGCATGGTGCTATTGCTAAGAAAGGTAAATTACCATCTTAGCATAACCTCTATCTGGATAAAAACAGAAACCTAGAGCATATCTTCCTGAAACCATCTAAACTGCCCAGTGGAATCGACTCAAAGTACTCTCTTTGAAAATTTGTCTGTAGAGTCAAAAGATCATGCTATGTTTAGCTAGCTTCAATGGTATACAAAAGTAAGTTAACTACATTACAACAGAAGCAAAGAGCAGTGTCTTAAATTAGATAAAAACTAATATACAGACTATATATTAGTCATCAACACGCTTTAAAAAAAATCAAGCGAGCACACTAATGCTCTAGTTATCAATGTATAGAAATATAACATGTGTGTGTCTACAGTCAATTTGTAACTTTCTACCTCAAGCAGTCTAACTACATAAGCAGATATCCTCTAAGCAAGTCAAAGCATGTTATCCAAGCCAAGGTGATAAAACTAAATAGTTTCTAGATAAGTCGCAATCGGTAGATAGAACTGAAGCCTCCTAGTGTCTAGTAGAAGTGACCTAGAGCATCCTTCTTGTAAAGCTTGTCTATGACTAAAAGACCTTTATGGTAAAACAAGGATTAAGAGTACAGTCGAGTAAGCTAGTGGGATGGTTATTACCTTGTTGGTTTGTGCCGCCGTACGTCACACCCCTGCGCTATGCAAGACAACAAACCTAATAAGCAGCAGCATCAAAGATGGAGAGCAGTAACAACATTGAGAAAAAGGTGAACAAAAACCACCTCTTCCATTGCACAGCGATGAAGAACGGCAAGGGAGAATGGTGAGGCGAAGAGCAATCAGATCCCGATTCACCTGTGAAATGACGGGCGGAATTAACCATAAGTCAAGGTCGGCGGCAAAGAGAACAGGGAGGGGAAAGAGAGCTAGCAGGAGGCACCTAAAATCATCAATTTAGTATATTATGAGCATGTTGCAGATTATATAATGGTTGAGTGGCAAGAAATCGGCTGCACAACTGAACGGGTATGTAAGTGAACCTGAATTCTTATGTTTTACCAAGCAAACTAATTGACCATGTATGTATTAAAAGATGTACAGACATAAATAGCAAACATGAAACCACATTCCCAGAAATTCACCATGTTCAAAATACGTCAGATAGAAATAGAAGCACATGGTTAATAATGGGATTGCAGCAAGCATGTCAGTGTTCATCTATGTCATGTCTCAAGAACATATACACTTGAGATTTTTATTTGAGCTGAATACATATTCTAAAGAGACATACAGTTGCATTGGTGCATCTGAAGCTGTCGACCCCGCGGCTTGCCCTACCACCTGCCTTTGGGGCTACTCACTCAAGCCATGGATGAGCTCTACCCAGGAGAGTAGCACACCATCCGCCCTGCCGCCCAAGCCTCTCACAGTGCGCTACATAAACCAAAATAGCATTATAGTGTAGTTCAACTCTTGGTTTTATACGGGAGTATACTACTGTTGAATAAAAACAAACAAAAACTACTATTGTGTCCATTGCTATATCCGACCGTAAAAAACGCAACTATTTTAAAACTAACATGAGAACAAAAAAAGAAGCGGTTGTACATAGATGCTTGCGGCACCCCATCTAATCTGATATTGAACAAAAACATCCCACATACTTACAGGGAATGACATTGTATCAGAAGACCAAATGAGATAAGATAAGAATGCTTACAACTTCAACAGGTGGTGAGGGGTTGAGGGCTTCAAAAAGAAGAGGTTGTACATAGTCTGCTTGGCCTAGCATGATATACCAAAGGCAAGTCATGATAGTACATGAAACATAATAACACCCAAGAGAACCCACATGTAGCATGTTTTGGCCGAAGATGATGCAAAAGGATGCAAACAACACATTATGGATAACAATTAGTGGTAGTACATAATATCATCCAAGGATCAAAGCGGGTATGTGGTACTTCACGAAGCATAACAAAAGGAAGTAGACCCCACAAACATACATAAGTGGCCAAAATACATAGCTTCATATAAGAATGCTGGAATCATACTTTAATTTGTTGTATATTATGACCTTACAAAGAATAGTTAATTTGAAAAGAAATTTCTAATATAGTTGTAATAAGAAAATGAATCAAATTCGATATCTGCAGCAGGGTTCTTCCACAGTTAGCTCTACTACAATATCACCAACTTATGATCGGTGGCGACCTAGACAATAATTCGCAGTGCAAAACTATCATCCTTTATCTGCTGCCAATTACCGTGCCCATTTAAAAAGTCTATTAAGCTTATCATCTATTCGTTGCTAGCAGCTTGACTCTGATTGGGACTTACGAAATTCTTCTTTTTTTCTAGCACACCATTTCAATCACATGTGAAACAAAAAATATTAAGCCGACCATCTATTCTTGCTAGCAGTTTGATTGTGCTTCAAAAAAATTAGTGACTACCGAGTCCGAAACATGGGAATTGCCTGCATACACACAACACAGATATCCCATATCCCCTTGTCCTAGAACACACACACGGAGATTAACATGAACGCTGGCCAACTAAACAACTCTCAAAGCTCTGCATAGTACATACCAATGCACCTAACCCACTTTTACTCTATTGGCCATTTGGCAGGTACTGTATGAAACAATATCCGGCATGTTAATTGGTGCAATGGAGATTTGTATAAAGGCATTTCCTGAATGTGGCCGAGCAGAAGATGATGGAGTGGAAGACACTAAGGCTGGCTTTGATGACTATATGACCCCTGCCCTTGCTGATGAGCATGAGGTTCTTATATTCTTCCCCACCTGTACCTTCTCCATGTATGCTCTACAAGAAGCAACCTCCTAAGCATTGGATTAGACCTGGATGCAGGGTGGAGTGTTAAAAGGCTAAACACAAGTTAATTTGCTGTTAGTTTAGGAGGCAAGGAGTCCCACCGCAAGGCCTTCACCTACAACAACGACCAAGGCAGCACTCTAATGGATCCAATCGTGGAGCGGCAAAATGTAAATCGGGAAGGGGCAAAAGAAATGTAAATCGGGATTGGACCTAGATGCAGGGTGGATGGAGTGCCTGGTCCTCACCATCGCTAGCGGTGGCGTCCCCGGGAGGTCGTCGGAGAGGATGCGGCCTGGATCCGCTGGTAAGCGGGCGGCGACAGCGAGCGCACCTTGGCCCACCACTCTCCCTGCGCGCAGCCTTGCAGTCGGCGACGCGAGAGAGTGAGCGGTGGAGACAGCTACTGTCTCTGCGACTGGCACTCCTCCTGCCGACCCGTGAGGAATGGCGACGGCGCCACAGGAAACTCGGCCACCTCGTCGAATTCGCGGCCAGCGCTCCTCCTCCTCTGCCCGGTCCCGATGGGGAGGAGAAGGGAGGCACAGAGGAGAGTCGTGGCTTGGCTGGAGATGGCCCAGGCGCAGAGGTGGCCGCCGGCCTAGAAGCCGCGGTGAAGCGGGGCGTGCTCGGCGCGCCCCTCGTACGGCCTCGCCCAGTCACCAGCCCTACTCCTCGCGCTGCTGCTCACGCTCGCCGTGTCCGGGGGGGGAGGCGGGGGGCGGCGCGAGGGTGAGCAGAGGAGGTAGGCCGATGGGGCGGCGGCGGCGGAGGAGGAGGAGGAGGAGGTCGGCCATTTAAGAAGGCAAGGCGGCAGCGCGAGGGCGAGGGAGGACAGGCGGCGTCGGCGACATCATGGAGAGGGAGCTAGGGTCAGGGGAGGAGAAAAAGGAAGGGGGGAAGTGAGGAGAGGAGGAGAGGAGGTCGACGCGGTTACACCCTATCGGCACCCATCCACCCATACGTGGAATGGCGAAAATGCCCTCGGCGGGCCTCCAGATTTACATGCGGTGGCATCATATATTCACCATGAGCAGGCAACACCGGGAGCTCTCCATTCTGCTGTCGCTGACAAGCACGTCCCACCCTGTCTGGGCCCGCCTGTCATGGAGAGCCAAAGCGATGGCGCGGGGTGCAGGAAAATGAACACTATTCATTGGTTGTCACATCAACTCGATCCAACGGCTAGGATCATCCCATCAAAAAATCCGACGGTTAAAACTCGTTCGGACACTCAATCCAACGGCTCAGAGGCCACATGCCCTGAGAAGGCTCCATTTTAGCCTAAGATGTAACAATGGGATGTTGTGATTGATTCTTTTGCAACGTACAGGAGTATTTAACAAAAAACTTGTGTCCCACTGAACTACCACATTTTAAAAAGTGATCAAAAACTACCAAAATTTCTTAATTTTGTGACTAAAAACTACCAAAAATGTTTGATTACCGTTTTAAACGATTTAAACATGTTTATGACAAGCGGGCCCACCTGTTAGGGGTGATGCGGAAGAAAAGTTAACGCCGTTTATTTTGACCGGTATGTTGACCGTTATGATAGGTGGGGCCCACATCAGCCTTCGTCTTCCTCCTCTCTCTTTCTCTTTAGCATTTCAACAAACATCTTATGTGCACCTGCACATGCAGCAGATGGCCACCACCGCCACGCTACTCGTGGTAGCCTCGTCCCCCGGCCTCGCCGCCGGAGATGCCGGCCGGGACGGCCACCATGTGAGCTTGCACTGCTCCCTCCTGCGCGCGAGGAAGAGGCAGCCATTGGTGCTCTGCTCGCTCAACTACGGCTGCCTCGGCGACGGCGAGCCGGGGAAGGCGGGCGGCCGGAGCGCGGCGTCCCCAGTGTCCTCAAGCCTCACCGTCAGCCCCACCGGCGACGCCGCCGTCGTCGTCGCCATTCCCAAGATGGCCGCCATTGACGGGGTCGGAGGAAGCTTGACAGAGCCGTACGTATCACCATAGTCATTCTGTGGCCATACCCGTGGCCAGGGGCCTCAGTCTCCCTTGCTACGTCGCGTTCACCTCCTCCGTGGCGATGCTCTCCCTGTGCGCGCCACCTCCTGACCTACCTCGTCGCCCAGGCCGGCCGTGTCGCCGGCGACGTTGACGTCCCCGCAGCGTCCCCAGGGCCTCCTTCGCGCAGGAGCTGCACGACCCGAAGCACCTCTTCACCCAACATTTCAACGCCAACAGCCGCGTGCTCGCCCACGCCGACGGCCCCAGTGGCGGAGCTAGCATTTGGGAACAGGGTGGTCCACCCTAGAAAAAAAATTTGATAAGAAATATGACATCTGAACATCCCAACTGAATACCAATATCACATATAAATAGATCAATAGGGTCTTATAAACACACTAAAATTCTCAACTAAGTCTAAGTTTTGCATAAATAGACATACATAGTAGATACTACATGGACCATAGTACATACCTTGAGAAGTTCAACAAGACTAAAATTCTCAACTAATAAGTCTACGCTTTTGTATTGCCATGAAGGTATCAGTTATATCATCACCATTCACCTCGGAGAAAGCATCGCTCTCAATATATGTGACTAGGCAATCATCCAAAAAATTATCATCCATCTTATTTCTCAACTTGCTCTTGACTAAACTCATGGCAGAAAATGTTCTCTCAACATTTGCCGTTGCCACCGGACTATGAACCATATGCCTCCATTGTACTCTTCATTCTTCAAACAATTCTGCAATAAGAATGTCTTTCTATCGATATAAAGTTATTTGGGTTCATCTACTGGATAGCATAGCACAACAACAAAAACCTAAATCAGAAATTGGGGAAATTGGGTATTTGATATCTTAAATCAGGCTGACTTGCTGAGTTGCTGCCGCCAGACTGGGGCACTGGGCGGCCGCTACCGGCTTTGCAGGGGCGTCAAGCAGCCGGGGGCAGGGATAGTGGCGCGGCCAGCCACGCACGGCAGGGGCGCACGCAGCTCGCAGGGGGGCGGGAAGGAGAGGCGGCAGGCGGGATCCTCCTCGGCGACTGACTCCGGCGGGTGACCGACGAGGGCGGCGACCGGCGACTCCGAGGGTGCGACTGGGACGAGGCGGCTCTGTTGCTGGTTCTGCTCGATGTAGTCCCCTGCTCGATGTGGACGAGGCTGTGGATGCGTTCGCCAACAGGTAAGTGTTTTGGGCCATTTTTTCTCTCTCTCCCTGTTAGAGGTCCATTGGTATATTGGCTGACGGAAATCCCAGGGTGGGCCGCGCCACCCTGTAGCTCCGCCCTGGCGGCGCTGCACGACCGGGAGCCCTTCTTGCCGGTGGCCTTGCGGAGCCGCTCGGGATCCGCCGTGGCCAGCAGCCGAACCTCGCCAGTGGCCTCAGCCGCCTCCACGTCCGGCGCAATGGTTAAGCCCACCTTCTTTTCTCCCATGCACACTAGATGTTTGAAGAAATGCCAAAAAGAAAGAGAGGATGAGGAAGAAGAAGGCTGACGTGGGCCCCACCTGTCATAACGGTCAACATATCGATCAAAATAAACGACATTGACTTTTCTGCCACATCAGCCCTGACGGGTGGGTTCCGCTTGTCATAAACATGTTTAAAACGTCTAAAATGGCCATCAAACGTTTTTGGTAGTTTTTAGTCATAAAATTAAGAAATTTTGATAGTTTTGAGTCACTTTTTAAAATGTGGTAGTTCTGTGGGACACATACCCCAAATGTGGTAGTTTTTTGTCAAACACTCCAATGTATTAAGCACTATTTTTTTATTAGCTGCCCATTGGATATATGAGGAAAGGAATAGCAACACTGCTCCACTAAGTGAGGTCGTTTTTCCCTTTTTGAATTCTAAAACCTCCCACTTCTAGGCCTATCCGCATGCCAACTCCTCACGGCACATTCCCGAAAGGGTGCTCGATGCAGGATGCCCCCGCGATTCTCCATTGCTCAATGTCACTGCAGCACGCCCTGATGATGTTCTCCTTTCGTGGTAGCTGGCCTCGGAACACGTACTCGTTCCTCTCCATCCGAATTCGCCAACTTATGACAGCGAATTACTGCACGAGCTGTTCTCCTTGGAACACGGCAGCTGAAAAATCGTACCTTCATCAGCTGTATTCACATGTATTACTGCACGAGCTGTTTCAGCAAATACTAGTTAATGCGTACGTGCAACGTACGTTAATATTTAGGCAATATATTAATTGCACGCGGATATTATGTATGCTATTATTTGTGTGTTAATTCTGTAATTAATGCAATATTTGGTATGGTACTAATTGCACGTTAAACACGTTTAACGCTTGCCATTGGAGCAGTCTAGGTCGTTGGATTGACTTAATTCGATAGCCGAGATCAGTTGGATCTGCCCCTTTGGGTCTTTTTATATTGATATAGATTAATGCACGCATCCCCATGAAAACAACATGCGGCCGGATAACTGGATAACTGCTTTCAGCTGCCGCTGCGTGCAGGACGTGCCCTCTCCACATTAGAGAGATTTCAGATAATAGTTCATCCCAATCTTGCTCATAAAGTCCTTCAAAAAATTTCCTTCCCTTTCTTATCATTAGTGCTATTGCGGTTAGGTAATGTTAGGGAAATGCCATGCATCAAGATGCATCCGCACATGCAATCCTTACTCCAAATTTCTTTATCGTGTGCCTATCAATGTAATGTATTTGTATTCACTAAAAATTGCTAAATCATTATCTCTTTGCCAACGCTTGCATACCTTGCCTTTATAATTTATTTAATTGTGTCCATATTATTTGTGTCATGGTATTTGTCATGAAATTTGATGATCCTTAGACAAAGGTGACCTGAGTAAAGTGGACCAATCCCCGCAAAAAAAAAGGTGAACTGTATCAAGAATTGTAAGTGTCCTTGTTCACACATGTTTCTTTTTTCTTTTTTCAGTTCCTTACTTCTTATGGAATGATGTGTATACTGCCCTCACACGAGTTCTCGACTTCGTTGGTTTCGGTGGTTTCTTTAATAGAAATCGGAGGGGAAACCCTCTTTTGCTAAGAAAAAAACTGCCCTCACACGTGTTTTACCGTACGTCTTCAACCTGTAATGGATGGCAGTCCCAGCATCGTTGGTCGCTAACCGCGAATCAACCACTAATATATTGACCGACTAACCAACCCTTGCTTAGCTTATAAGTACTACTGTATTTTGAACGGAGTGGTCATCTTGGTGTTCTAAAACCTGGTGGTGTCCATTGGCGGATCCTGCTGATGTGAATGGCGTGCGCTAAAGACCTGTAGCTCTCGCGAGACAACGTGAATGCTGGTGTGTGCAGCGATACAATATTACAATGGAACACCGAGTGTGTCGTTTAGGTGCCCAGGCTCACCTGCATCCGGCCAGAAAAAAATCACAAAAAATCCAAAACAAATTCAAACAATTCCAAATTCTTTTTGCATGGTAGACAATTTACACGTGAGGTCCGCTCCAAAATTTTAGATCATTTGGACTTCTGAGCAGCTCTCAGCAAAAAAGACAAATCGGGTCAGAATAGTGCATGAACAGTAAATATTTTTACAGACCCCAAATTTGTATTTTTTGCCGAGAGCTGCTCAGATGTCCAAATGTTTTGAAAATTGGAGCGGACCTCATGCATCAAATTATGTACCACACAAAAAAAATTGAAACTTTTTGAATTTTTCTAGTATTTGTTTTGATTTTTTTCGTCAAGGCTGGTGCAGCTGAGCCTGGGCTCAGAAGTGGCCCATCTCACCTTAGTCAAGGTACAATTTCGACTATGTTCTTAAACCACTGTTTTTTTTCATGTACTACTAATGTATCTTACTAGAAGTGGTAGCATCAGATAATCTTTCTTCTCTATGCTCTGAAATCTGAAAGAGCATGCCAATTATGAGAACATAAATAAAGACACAACGTAAAAAAGAAAGTCGAAAATCGTTGCAAATTTATCAGCCATCTCACTGTGTAGAAAGAAACTACCAATACAACTTTCAACCACCCTGAAGTAAAACAAGTTGACAATTATAGATAGGTTGCATCTATTTTCTCTGATGAATGGGAGGGAATATTGCAACCTAATATGTAGCACCAAACATTTGGAGTTCTGAGATGTCAGGTTTTAATAACATCCAGGGCACATATTTTTGTGGAATGCAGCTGGTTCAGTGGTGGTCATCTGAGACGTCAGGTTAGCATAAGCTGACCCTTGTTCTTTTTTGTTTGAACCAGATTTGTTGGTACTGAATTTTGCAAGCATGTGTTGTGTCATATTGATGTTGGTCTTGTTCTGTTTGCATTACAGGGACACCTGATGATGTATCAAAATCTGCCTTACAAAATAAAGGAGCGCTCAAGACGATGAGTTTCATCTTGGCTTGGATGATGCTGGTTCGGTAGTGGCCTCTGATATCTCAGGTTAGCGCAAAATGTTCTTTTTCTTCTTGGGGTATCTCATATTTGTTGATTCTTCATTAGATTCCTCTGTTCTTGCAGGGTGTTTCCTGTTGTGTTGGGTTTGCTGTGATTCAGGTACGGCTACACAGAAGCCGTGAGCCATGCGTGTGGCATGCACGCTAGGTAATCTCGATGTAGTTTGGTATTTTACTTCATCAACGCAAGAGGAAAGTAACTTGATAGTTTTAAATAAAAATGATTCCCAAAAGAGCTGGTCATGGTCCAGTATTTTTAGGCTAACTTATTTGTTCTTGTAGAAACTTGAAAGATGTGGCTGGAGCATAAATCTGCATATACGTTTGGTACATAGTTTCTATACATGTTCATTTCACCTTCAGTTACATGAGCATAAATTGATTTCTCATATTGCAATTATTTTATCTTACATTCACTTCTACGTTGATATTGATAGCACTACTTTGTTGTGGGCATTAGGTCACCAAGGGAGGAATGTATCCATGTACTGTAGTAACCAATTAGGAGATTAAACTTTTGTGACCTATATAGGTTAGTACCAACAAGAGAATATTGTTGGAAATATGCCCTAGAGGCAATAATAAATTGGTTATTATCATATTTCCTTGTTCATGATAATCGTTTATTATCCATGCTAGAATTGTATTGATCGGAAACTCAGATACATGTGTGTATACATAGACAACAACGTGTCCCTAGTGAGCCTCTACTAGACTAGCTCGTTGATCAAAGATGGTTAAGGTTTCCTAACCATAGACATGAGTTGTCATTTGATAACGGGACCACATCATTAGGAGAATGATGATGGACAAGACCCAACCGTAAGCATAGCATTTGATCGTATTAGTTTATTGCTACTGCTTTCTTCATGTCAAGAATCTGTTCCTAAGACCATGAGATCATGCAACTCCCTGACACCGGAGGAATACCTTGTGTGTATCAAACGTCGCAACGTAACTGGGTGACTATAAAGATGCTCTACAGGTATCTACGAGGGTGTCTGTTGAGTTGGCATGGATCGAGACTGTGATTTGTCACTCCGTGTGACGGAGAGGTATCTCAGGGCCCAGTCGGTAATACAACATCACAACAGGCTTGCAAGCAATGTGACTAAGGAGTTAGTCACGGGATCTTGTATTACGAAACGAGTAAAGAGACTTGCCGGTAACGAGATTGAACTAGGTATGGAGATACCGACGATCGAATCTCGGGCAAGTAACATACCGCTAGACAAAGGGAATTGCATACGGGATTGATTGAATCCTTGGCATCGTGGTTCGACCGATAAAGAACTTCGTGGAATATGTGGGAACCAATATGGGCATGCAGGTCCCGCTATTGGTTATTGACCGGAGAGGTGTCTCGGTCATGTCCACATGATTCTCGAACCCGTAGGGTCCGCACGCTTAACGTTCGGTGACGCTAGAGTAGTATTGGAATATTCTCGTTGGTGACCGAATGTTGTTCAGAGTCCCGGATGAGATCCCGGACGTCATGAGGAGCTCCGGAATGGTCCGGAGGTAAAGATTTATATATGGGAAGTCATATTTTGGCTACCGGAAAAGTTTCGGGTTTTACCAGTATTGTATCGGGAAGCTTCTGGAAGCTTCTAGAAGGTTCTGAAGGGTTCCGAAGGAGTCCGAAAGGGTCCCTCTAGCACCTAGGGCGTGCATGGGCTGTAGGGGGCGTCCTAGCCTTATTGGGCCAGGGGCACCATCCCCAAAGAGGTCCATGCGTCTAGGGGAAGGGAAACCCTAAGGGGGAGGGCCCTCCACTTGACTTGGAGGGCACTCCACCCCCTTGGACGCCTCCCGTCCTTGGAGGAGGGGCTAGGGCTGCACCCCAAGGCCTCCCACACCCCTAGCTATATATAGTGGGGAGGGGCGTGGGGGCTGGACACACCAATTCCCACGCCCTGGAGGCAAGCCTACCTCTCCCATTACCCCGTTTTCTCCTCAGATCGCATCTACGGTAGCGCTTGGCGAAGCCCTGCAGGGATTGCTCCACCATCATCTCCACCACGCCGTCGTGCTGGTTGAGATCCAATCTACTTCTCCTCCCTCTCTTGCTGGAGCAATAATCCCATCTACTTCTCCTCCCTCTCTTGCTGGATCAATAAGGAGGATACGTCATCGAGCCGCACCGCACGTGTGCTGAACACGAAGGTGCCGTCCGTTCAGCACTTGATCGGGAGTTTGTGGGACGGATCGTGATTGGATCGCGAAGACGTTCGAATATATCAACCGTGTTTCTTAACGCTTCCGCTTAGCGATCTACAAGGGTATGTAGATCCAATCTCTCCTCTCGTAGATGGTCATCTCCTAGATTGATCTTGGTGAGCGTAGGAGATTTTTTGTTTTCCATGCAACGTTCCCCAAGAGTGGCATCATGAGCTAGGTCATGCATAGATGACATCACGAGTAGAACACAAAGGAGTTTGTGGGCATTGATATTCAGATTGCTTCCTTCCTTGGTCTTTTCTTGATTCGGCGGTATTGTGGGATGAAGCGGCCCGGACCAACTTTACATGTCCACGTACATGAGACCGGTTCCATCGACTGACATGTGACTTTGTTGTATAAAGATGGCTGGCGGGTGTCTGTCTCTCCCACCTTAGGTTAATCGGATTCGACAAAGGCGGTCCTTGTAGAAGGTTAAATAGCAACTTGCATATCACCGTTGTGGCTTTGCGTAGGTAAGAATCGTTCTTGCTAGATACCCATAGCAGCCACGTAAAACATGTAACAACAATTAGAGGACGTCTAACTTGTTTTTATAGGGTATGTTGTGATATGATATGGCCAAAGACATGATGAGATATATTTGATGTATGAGATGATCATGTTTTGCAATAGTTTATCACGACTTGCATGTCGATGAATACGGCAACTGGCAGGAGCCATAGGGTTGTCTTTAATTATTGTATGACCTGCGTGTCAATCATTAAACACTATGTAATGCTTTACTTTATTGCTAAGCGGTAGCAATAGTAGTAGAAGCATGGTTGGCGTGACAACCCCGATGGCGACACGATGATGGAGATCATGATTTCATGCCGGTGATTATGGAGATCATGCCGGTGCTTTGGAGATGGAGATCAAAAGCACAAGATGATGGCCATATCATGTCACTTATGATTTGCATGTGATGTTAATCCTTTTATGCATCTTATTGCTTAGGACAACGGTAGCATTATAAGGTGATCCCTCACTAAAATTTCAAGATAAAATTGTGTTCTCCCCAAGTGTGCACCGTTGCGAAAGTTCGTCGTTTCGAAGCACCACATGATGATCGGGTGTGATAGACTCTACATTCACATACAACGGGTGCAAGCCAGTTTTGCACATGCGGAACACTTGGGTTAAACTTGACGAGCCTAGCATGTACAGACATGGCCTCGGAACACAAGAGACCGAAAGGCCGAGCATGAGTCATATAGTAGATATGATCAACATGGAGATGTTCACCATTGAAACCACCTCATCTCACGTGATGATCGGACTTGGGTTGGTGAATTTGGATCATATTACACTCGGACAACCGGAGGGATGTTGATTTGAGTGAGAGTTCTTAGGTAATATGATTAATTGAACTCTTTATCATGAACAATAGTCTAAGTTGTCTTTGCAAATTATGTTGTAGATCGATAGCTCGCGCTATAGCTCCCTATTTTAATACATTCCTAGAGAAAGACTAAGTTGAAAGATATTGTAAGCAATTATGCGGACTAGGTCCGTAGTCTGAGGATTGTCCTCACTGCCGCACAGAAGGCTTATGTCCTTGATGCACCGCTCGGTGCGCCAACCCCTCTAGCGTCATCTGTGGATGTTGTGAACATCTGGCAGACATGTTCTGATGACTACTTGATAAGTTTAGTGCGCCATGCTTTATGGCTTAGAATCAGGACTCCAAAGACGTTTTGAACGCCATGGAACATGTGAGATGTTCCAAGAGCTGAAATTGGTATTTCAGGCTCATGCCCATGATGAGAGGTATGAGACCTCTGACAAGTTTTTTGCCTACAAGATGGAGGAGAATAGCTCAACCAGTGAGCATGTGCTCAGAATGTCTGGATACTACAATCGCTTGAATCAAGTGGGAGTTAATCTTCCAAATAAGATAGTGATTGACAGAATTCTCCAGTCACCATCACCAAGCTACGAGAGCTTCATGATGAACTATAACATGCAAGGGATGGAGATGATCCCGGAGCTGTTCGCGGTGCTTAAGGCTGCGAAAGGTAGAAGTCAAGAAGGAGCATCAAGTGTTGATGGTTAACAAGACCATTGGTTTCAAGAAGGGCAGGGCAAGAAGGGAAACTTCATGAATGGCAAGACAGTTGCTACTCCAGTGAAGAAACCCAAGGTTGAACCCAAACCCGAGACTAAGTGCTTCTATTGTAAGGGGAACGGTCACTGGTAGCGGAACTACCCCAAATACTTTGTAGAGAAAGAAGGCCGGCAACTTCAACAAAAGTATATCTGATATACGTGTTATTGATGTGTACCTTACTAGTACTCCTAGTAGCACCTGGCTATTAGATACCGGTTCAGTAGCTAATATTGGTAACTCAAAACAAAATCTACAGAATAAACGGAGACTAGCTAAGGGCGAGGTGACAATGAGTGTTGGAAGTGTTTCCAAGGTTGATGTGATCACCATCGCATGCTCCCTCTACCTTCGAGATTAGTGTTGAACCTAGATAAATGTTATTTGGTGTCTGCGTTGAGCATGAACATGATTAGATCGTGTTTATTGCAATACGGTTGTTCATTTAAGTCGAAGAATAATGGTTATTCTGTTTACATGAATAATACCTTCTATGGTCATGCACCCAATGTGAATGGTTTATTGAATCTCGATCGTAGTGATACACATGTTCATAACATTGATGCCAAAAGATGTAGAGTTGATAATGATAGTACCACTTTCTTGTGGCACTGCCGCTTAAGTCATATTGGTGTAAAGCGCATGAATAAACTCCATGCTGATGGACTTTTGGAGTCACTTGATTTTGAATCACTTGACACATGCGAACCATGCCTCATGGGCAAGATGACTAAAACCCCGTTTTCCGGAACAATGAAACGGGCAAGTGACTTGTTGGAAATCATACATGCTGATGTGTGCGGTCCAATGAGTGTTGACGCGCGCGGTGGATATCGTTATTTCCTCAACTTCACCGATGATTTGAGTAGATATGGGTATGTTTACCTAATGAAGCATAAGTCTGAAACGTTTGAAAAGTTCAAGCAATTTCAGAGTGAAGTTGAGAATCATCTTAACAAGAAGATTAAATTCCTATGATCCGATCGAGGGGGAGAATATCTGAGTTATGAGTTTGGCAATCAATTAAGACAATGTGGAATTGTTTCACAGTTGACGCCACCTGGAACACCACAGCATAATGGTGTGTCCGAACGTCGTGATCGTACCTTATTGGATATGGTGCGTTCTATGACGTCTCTTGCCGATCTACCACTATCGTTTTGGGGTTATGCATTAGAGACAACTACATTCACTTTAAATAGGGCACCATCTAAATCCGTTGAGATGACACCGTATGAATTATGGTTTGGCAAGAAACCTAAGTTGTCATTTCTTAAGGTTTGGGGCTGCGACGCTTATGTAAAAAGGCTTCAGCCTGATAAGCTCGAACCCAAAGCGGACAAGTGTGTCTTCATAGGATACCCTAAGGAAACAGTTGGGTACACCTTCTATCTCAGATCCGAAGGCAAGGTCTTTGTTGCCAAGAATGGATCCTTTCTAGAGAAGGAGTTTCTCTCGAAAGAATTGAGTGGGGGGAAGGTAGAACTTGATGAGGTTGTTGAACCGTCACTGCAGTTGGAAAGTAGCACGACACAGTAAGATGTTTCTGTGGCGCCTGCGCCAAGTGAAGAGGAAGCTAATGATGATGATCATGAAGCTTTAGATCAAGTTACTACCGAGCCTCGTAGGTCGACAAGGACTCGTACCGCCCCTGAGTGGTACGGCAATCCTGTCTTGGAGGTCATGTTGTTAGACAACAGTGAACCTACGAACTATGAAGAAGCGATGGTGGGCTCGGATTCCAACAAATGGCTAGGAACCATGAAATCGGAGATAGGATCCATGCATGAGAACAAAGTATGGACTTTGGTGGACTTGCCCGATGATCGGCAAGCCATTGAGAATAAATGGATCTTTAAGAAGAAGATAGACACCGATGGTAATGTCACCATTTATGAAGCTCGACTTGTCGCAAAGAAGTTTCCGACAATTTCAAGGAGTTGACTATGATGAGACTTTGTCACTCATAGCGATGCTAAAGTATGTTGGAATTATGTTAGCAGTTGCTGCATTTTTCAATTATGAAATCTGGGAGATGGATGTCAGAACAAAGTTTCCTTGACGGTTTCCGTGAGGAAAGGTTGTATGTGATACAACCAGATGGTTTTGTCGATCCTAAGGATGCTAAAAGGTATTCAAGCTTCAGCGATCCTCCTATGGACTGGAGCAAGCATCTCGGAGTTGGAACATACGCTTTGATGAGGTGATCAAAGCTTTTGGGTTTATACAAAGTTTGCAAGAAACTTGTATTTACAAGAAAGTGAGTGGGAGCACTACAACATTTCTGATAAGTATATGTGGATGACATATTGTTGATCGAAAATGATGTAGAATTTCTGGAAAGCATAAAGGGTTGTTTGAAAGGAGTTTTTCAAAGGGAGACCTGGGTAAAGCTGCTTACATATTGGGCATCAAGACCTATAGAGATAGATCAAGACGCCTAATAAGACTTTCACAGAGCACATACCTTGACATGATTTTGAAGGAGTTCAAAATGGATCAGTCAAAGAAGGAGTTCTTGCCTGAGTTGTAAGGTTTGAAGTTGAGTAAGACTCAAAGCTCGACCACGGAAGAAGAAAGAGAAAGGATGAAGGTCGTCCCCTATGCCTTAGCCATAGGCTCTATACAGTATGCCATGCTGTGTGCCGCACCTGATGTGTGCCTTGCCACGTGTCAGGCAAGGGGGTACAAAAGTGATCCAGGAGGGGATCACTGGACATCGGTCACAATTATTCTTAGAGGAATAAGGAAAATTTTCTCGGTTGTGGAGGTGATAAAGAGTTCGGCGTAAAGGGTTACGTCGATGCAAACTTTGACACCAATCCGGATGACTCTAAGTAGTAAACCGGATACGTATAGTGGAGCAGTCATTTGGAATAGCTCCAAGTGGAGCGTGGTAGCAGCATCTACAATATGACATAGAGATTTGCGAAGTACACACGGATCTGAATGTTGCAGACCCGTTGACTAAAACCTCTCTCACAAGCAAAACATGATCAAACCCCAGAACTCATTGGGTGTTAATCACATGGCGATGTGAACTAGATTATTGACTCTAGTGCAAGTGGGAGACTATTGGAAATATGCCCTAGAGGCAATAATAAATTGGTTATTATCATATTTCCTTGTTCATGGTAATCTTTTATTATCCATGGTAGAATTGTATTGATCGGAAACTCAGATACATGTGTGGATACATAGACAACAACGTGTCCCTAGTGAGCCTCTACTAGACTAGATCGTTAATCAAAGATGATTAAGGTTTCCTAACCATAGACATGAGTTGCCATTTGATAACGGGACCACATCATTAGGAGAATGATGTGATGGACAAGACCCAACCGTAAGCATAGCATTTGATCGTATTAGTTTATTGCTACTGCTTTCTTCATGTCAAGTATCTGTTCCTAAGACCATGAGATCATGCAACTCCCTGACACCGGAGGAATACCTTGTGTGTATCAAACGTCGCAACGTAACTGGGTGACTATAAAGTTGCTCTACAGGTATCTCCAAGGGTGTCTGTTGAGTTGGCATGGATCAAGACTGGGATTTGTAACTCTGTGTGACGGAAAGGTACCTCAGGGCCCACTCGGTAATACAACATCACAACAGGCTTGCAAGCAATGTGACTAAGGAGTTAGTCACGTGATCTTGTATTACAGAATGAGTAAAGAGAATTGCCGGTAACGAGATTGAGCTAGGTATGGAGATACCGACGATCGAATCTCGGGCAAGTAACATACCGCTAGACAAAGGGAACTGCATACAGGATCGATAGAATCCTTGGCATCGTAGTTCGACCGATAAAGATCTTCGTGGAATATGTGGGAACCAATATGGGCATCTTGGTCCCGCTATTGGTTATTGACCAGAGAGGTGTCTCGGTCATGTCCACATGATTCTCGAACCCGTAGGGTCCGCACGCTTAACGTTCGGTGACGCTAGAGTAGTATTGGGATATTCACGTTGGTGACCGAATGTTGTTCGGAGTCCCGGATGAGATCCCGGACGTCACGAGGAGCTCCGGAATGGTTCGTAGGTAAAGATTTATATATGGGAAGTCATATTTTGGCTACCGGAAAAGTTTCGGGTTTTACCGGTATTGTACCGGGAAGCTTCCGGAAGGTTCTAGAAGGTTCCGAAGGGTTCCGTACGAGTCCGGAAGGGTCCCTCTAGCACCTAGGGCATGCATGGTCTGTAGGGTGATGACCCACAAGTATAGGGGATCTATCGTAGTTCTTTCAATAAGTAAGAGTGTCGAACCCAACGAGGAGCAGAAGGAAATGACAAGCTGTTTTCAGCAAGGTATTCTCTGCAAGCACTGAAATTATCGGTAACAGATAGTTTTGTGATAAGATAATTCATAACGGGTATCAAGTAACAAGTGTAACTAAAGTGCAGCAAGGTGGCCCAATCCTTTTTATAGCAAAGGACAAGCCTGGACGAACTCTTATATAAAGCAAAGCGCTCCCGAGGACACATGGGAATTACTATCAAGCTAGTTTTCATCATGCTCATATGATTCGTGTTCGTTACTTTGATAATTTGATATGTGGGTGGATTGGTGCTTGGGTGCTGTCCTTACTTGGACAAGCCTCACACTTATGATTAACCTCTCTCGCAAGCATCCGCAACTACGAAAGAAGAATTAAGATAAATCTAACCATAGCATGAAACATATGGATCCAAATCAGCCACTTACGAAGCAACGCATAAACTAGGGTTTAAGCTTCTGTCACTCTATCAACCCATCATCTACTTATTACTTCCCAATGCCTTCCCCTAGGCCCAAATCATGGTGAAGTGTCATGTAGTCGACGTTCACATAACACCACTAGAGGAAAGATGATGCGGCTTGAACTACATCGGTATTTCCCCAAAGAGGAAGGGATGATGCAGCACAGCTACGGTAGGTATTTCCCTCAGTGATGAGACCAAGGTTATCGAACCAGTAGGAGAACCACGCAACACTACGTGAACGGTACCTGCACACAAAGAACAAATACTTGCAACCCGACGTAAAAGAGGGGTTGTCAATCCCTCCCGGGTAAAAAAGGTAGATAAAATTGTAGTAGATTGGATGAATAGATCTCGCGGGAACGCAAGATAAAATAAATAACAAAAATTGCAGCAAAGTATTTTTGGGTTTTTGGATTAATAGATATAAAAATAAAAGCAAATAAAAATAGATCTCAAAGGAAAATATGATAAAGAAGAGACCCGGGGCCCGTAGATTTCACTAGTGGCTTCTCTCAAGAAAAATAGCATACGATGGGTAAACAAATTACTGTTGGGCAATTGATAGAATATCAAATAATCATGACGATATCCAGGAAATGATCATTATATAGGAATCATGTCCAAGATTAGTAGACCGACTCCTGCCTGCATCTACTACTATTACTCCACACATCGACCGCTATCCAGCATGCATCTAGTGTATTAAGTACATGAAGAAACGGAGTAATGCAATAAGAACGATGACATGATGTAGACAAGATCTATTCATGTAGGAATAGACCCCATCTTGTTATCCTTAATAGCAACGATACATACATGTCATTTCCCCTTCTGTCACTGGGATTGAGCACCGTAAGATCGAACCCATCACAAAGCATCTCTTCCCATGGCAAGAAAAATCGATCTAGTCAGCCTAACTAAACCAAAGATTCGAAGAAGAAATACGAGGCTATAAGTAATCATGCATTTAAGAGATCAAAAGACTCAAATAACTTTCATGGATAAAAACATAGATCTAATCATAAACTCAAAGTTCATCGGATCCCAACAAACACACCGCAAAAAGAGTTACATCAAATAGATCTTTATGAGACCATTGTATTGAGAATCAAAAGAGAGAGAGCGAGGAAGCCATCTAGCTACTAACTACGGACCCGTAGGTCTACAATGAACTACTCACGTATCATCGGAGAGGCACCAATGAGGATGATGAACCCCTCCGTGATGGTGTCTAGATTGGATCTGTGGTTTCTGGAACTTGCGGCGGCTGGAATTGTGTTTCGTCGACTCCCCTAGGGTTTTTGGAATATTGGGGTATTTATAGAGCAAAGAGGCGGTGCGGGAGGCCACCGAGGTGGGCACAACCCACCAGGGCGCGCCTGGGCCCCCAGGCATGCCCAGGTGGGTTGTGCCCCCTTCGGGGCACCCCTCTGGTACTTCTTTGGCCCATCCCGTGTCTTTTGGCCCAGAAAAATTCTCCAAAAAGTTTTGTTACGTTTGGACTCCGTTTGGTATTGATTTTCTGTGAAGTAAAAAACAAGCAAAAAACAGCAACTGGCACTGGGCACTATGTCAATAGGTTAGTCCCAAAAAATGATATAAAGTTGCTATAAAATGATTGTAAAACATCCAAGAATGATAATATAACAGCATGGAACAATAAAAAATTATAGATACGTTGGAGACGTATCAGCATCCCCAAGCTTAATTCCTGCTCGTGCTCGAATAGGTAAATGATAAAGACAGAATTTTTGATGTGGAATGCTGCCTAACATGTTCATCACATATTCTTTTCTTTGTAGCATGGATATTTGGACTTTTATATGATTCAAAGCAATAGTCTAGTTTTGACATGAAGATTTCAATACTCAAGCATATCAACAAGCAACCATGTCTTTCAAAATATCAACACTAAAGCAAGTTATCCCTAGCCCATTATGCTCAATCATTGATCCATTCATGAAACACACTCGCATATTAGCTACACCCAATGCTCAAGTACGATCAAAGTGCCCCTTAGTTGGTGCTTTATAAGAGAAGATGGAGACTCAAATAAAAATAAAAATTGCATAAAGTAAAATAGAAAGGCCCTTCGCAGAGGGAAGTAGGGATTTGTAGAGGTGCCAGAGCTCAAAGCGAAAAAGATAGAGATAAAAACATTTTGGGTGGCATGCTCTTTCTATCAACGAAAATGATCGAGTAGTTCCCAATACTTTCCATGCTAGATATATCATAGGCGGTTCCCAAACAAAAAATAAAGTTTATTCTTTTTTCCACCATACTTTCACATTCCACGGCTAACCGAATCCACGGGTGCCGTCCATACCAACACTTTCCAAGGAATTTATTATTTGACAACATAACGTAAATTCATTTTTCATTTCGGGACTGGGCATCCCTAATACCTTTGCCGCACTCTTGTGCAATGACAAGTGAATAAACACTCATCTTGAGACCAACACATCTAGCATGGAAAAATATCAGCCACCCCCTACCATTTCATGAGCGGTACAAGCACACAAAAAGGAAATTTAGTTTGAAAATTAGAGATGGCACATACAAATTTGCTTAGAACGGCAAAAGAATACCGCACATAGGTAGGTATAGTGGACTCATATGGCAAAACTAGTTTAAGGATTTTGGATGCACAAGTAGTAATCATACTTAGTGCAAATGAAGGCTAGCAAAAGATTGAGAAGCATCCAACCAAGAAACGAAAATCTCATAAGCGAGCATTAAGCATAACTAACACCAAATAATGCACCATAAGTAGGATGTAATTTCATTGCATAACTATTGACTTTCGTGCTTGCATAGGGAATCACAAACCTTAACACCAATATTCTTACTAAGCCATAATTACTCATTAACATGACTCACATATTATATCATCATATCGCAAAACTATTACAAAGAATCAAGTTTATTTTGTCTAATGATGTTCATGAAAGTTTTTATTATATCCCTCTTGAATATCTATCACTTTAGGACTAGTTTCATATGTTGCTTTTGAAAGCTCAAACAAATCTAAGTGAAGAACATGAGCATAAAATTTTCTTCTTTCGAAATAGTAGAAGTGAAGCATGAGAGAATTTCTTAAATTTTTTACTAACTCTCAAATAAATCTAAGTGAAGCATGAGAGCATTTTTCCAAATATAAAAGCACACCGTGCTCAAAAAGATATAAGTGAAGCACTAGAGCAATTCCATAGCTCGAAAAGATTTAAGTGAAGCATAGAGAGCAATTCTAACAAATCACAACATAATTTTGGCTCTCTCAAATAGGTGTGTCCAGCAAGGATAGATGACACAAAATAAAAAGAAAAATAAGCAAAGACTCATATAATACAAGACGCTCCAAGCAAAACTGATGATATGTGACGAATAAAAATATAGTTCCAAGTAAAATACCGATGGTCGTTTGAAGAAAGAGGGGATGCCACTCGGGCATCCCCAAGCTTAGTTGCTTGCTTCTCTTTGGATAATGGCTTGGGGTGCCATGGGCATCCCCAAGCTTAGGCTCTTCTTACTCCTTATTCCTTCATCCATCGTGATCTCACCCAAAACTTGAAAACTTCAATCACACAAAACTCAACAAAACCTTCGTGAGATCTGTTAGTATAAGAAAACTAATCTTTATTTAAGTACTGTAGAAAACCCATTCAAATTTTGTTATTGCATTATATCTATGGTATTCTAACTTTACCATGGCTTATAACCTCCAATACAAACCATAGATTCATCAAAATAAGCACACAATGCAAAGAAATCAGAATCTGTCAAAAACAGAACAGTTTGTAAAGATGCGAATTGTTCTTATACTTATGTAACTCCAAAAATTCCAAAAAATTAGGAAAACATAGGAAATTTGTATGTTAATCTTGTGTAAAAAATTCAGAATTTTTCGTCGCTTCTATGATTTTATACAATTATTTTTCTGGACGCAAAAGTTTCTGTTTTCCAACAAGATCAAATCAACTATCACCAAAGCTATCCCAAAGGCTTTACTTGGCACAAACACTAATTAAAACATGAAAAACACAATCATAACAGTAGCATAATTGTGCAAACAGTCAAGAACATAAAGAAAAAGACAAAAATAAATTTTATTCATTGGGTTGCCTCCCAACAAGCGCTATCGTTTTATGCCCTTAGCTAGGCATAATGCAAAGATCTAAGTATTGTCATCTTTCTTTTAATTTTCCTTAGAGGTATTTTTGTCAGGAGGTTTTGCAAAGACAACATAAAAAACCTTATCCATAGAGACTTTAGCACTATCAAGTTGCTTATCATCATATCCCCTTTGATTTCCGGCAACAATCCAAGAATAGTGTTGATTAACATCATTGAAAACTTGTTGGATTATATCTAAAACAGGGACGTCCTTCTTAAGATTCTCATCAAAGATTTGATTATCCCCAAGCAAATGTCTTAGCACATAATCACTATTATAAAGAATTTCATCTATCACCGGTTTTTCATGATTCATACCATATAAAACAAAAATTTCCCTAGCTTCCCATACTATGTAATCAAACTCATTTATAAGAACAAGGGTGGCCAACTTTTTAGCTTTTTGATTCTTTATAACGGGTAACTCAAAAAACAATCTTTGCAAGGTAGGATGGGTACGGATAAATTTATTTTCAAGTTTCAGAACTAGTGCTGAAATAGCTTCCGCATAAGATTTAGTTCTTTTAAGTATAGGAACATCATCAAGACTTAAATTTCCAACACAATTGAAAAATTCTTGGATACATTCTTTTCCTATAACATTCCCTTGCCCCAAAACAAAAGTCTTAGCATCCAGATTGCCAGATCGTCCAATTTTAGGAGTTAGGCCATCATCTGTTTCTGCCATACCAAAGTCACTCATGGTGACAAATCCTAGCGAACAAAATTTCCAACAAAAAACGCGGATGAAAAAGAGGGCGAATAAAACGGCAATTTTTTGTGAAGTGGGGGAGTTGAAAATGAGAGGCAAATGGAAAATAATGTAAATTGCAAGGAGATGGGATTTGTGATTAGGAACCTGGTAGATGTTGATGATGTCTCCTCGGCAACGGCGCCAGAAATTCCTTTTGATGCGGCTTGAACTACATCGGTATTTCCCCAAAGAGGAAGGGATGATGCAGCACAGCTACCGTAGGTATTTCCCTCAGTGATGAGACCAAGGTTATCGAACCAGTAGGAGAACCACGCAACACTACGTGAACGGTACCTACACACAAAGAACAAATACTTGCAACCCGATATAAAAGAGGGGTTGTCAATCCCTCCCGGGTAAAAAAGGTAGATAAAATTGTAGTAGATTGGATAAATAGATCTCGCGGGAACGCGAGATAAAATAAATAACAAAATTTGTAGCAAAGTATTTTGGGTTTTTTGGATTAATAGATCTGAAAATAAAAGCAAATAAAAATAGATCTCAAAGGCAAATATGATAAAGAAGAGACCCGGGGGGCCGTAGATTTCAATAGTGGTTTCTCATGGGAAAAATAGCATACGGTGGGTAAACAAATTACTGTTGGGCAATTGATAAAACTTCAAATAATCATGACGATATCCAGGCAATGATCATTATATAGGCATCACGTCAAGATTAGTAGACCGACTCCTGCCTGCATCTACTACTATTACTCCACACATCGACCGCTATCCAGCATGCATCTAGTGTATTAAGTTCATGGAGAAACGGAGTAATGCAATAAGAATGATGACATGCTGTAGACAAGATCTATTCGTGTAGGAATAGACCCCATCTTGTTATCCTTAATAGCAACGATACACACGTGTCATTTTCCCTTCTGTCACTGGGATTGAGCACCGTAAGATCGAACCCATCACAAAGCACATCTTCCCATGGCAAGAGAAATCGATCTAGTCGGCCTAACTAAACCAAAGATTCGAAGAAGAAATATGAGGCTATAAGTAATCATGCATATAAGAGATCAAAAGACTCAAATAACTTTCATTGATAAAAACATAGATCTAATCATAAACTCAAAGTTCATCTGATCCCAACAAACACACCGCAAAAAGAGTTACATCAAATAGATCTCCAAGAGACCATTGTATTGAGAATCAAAAGAGAGAGAGGAAGCCATCTATCTACTAACTATGGACCCGTAGGTCTATAATGAACTACTTACGCATCATCGGAGAGGCACCAATGAGGATGATTAACCCCTCCGTGATGGTGTCTAGATTGGATCTGTGGTTTCTGGAACTTGCGGCGGCTGGAATTGTGTTTCGTCGACTCCCCTAGGGTTTTTGGAATATTGGGGTATTTATAGAGCAAAGAGGCGGCGCGGAAGGCCACCGAGGTGGGCACAACCCACCAGGGCGCGCCTGGGCCCCCAGGCACGCCCAGGTGGGTTGTGCCCCCTTCGGGGCACCCCTCTGGTACTTCTTTGGACCATCCTGTGTCTTCTGGCCCAGAAAAATTCTCCAAAAAGTTTCGCTGCGTTTGGACTCCGTTTGATATTGATTTTTTGTGAAGTAAAAAACAAGCAAAAAACAACAACTGGCACTGGGCACTATGTCAATAGGTTAGTCCCAGAAAATAATATAAAGTTGCTATAAAATGATTGTAAAACATCCAAGAATGATAATATAACAGCATGGAACAATAGAAAATTATAGATATGTTGGAGACGTATCAAAAGACAACATACATCTCATCAAAATATCGAACGAATACCAAATTCACATGATTACTTATAACAAGACTTCTCCCATGTCCTCAGGAACAAACGTAACTACTCACAAAGCATATTCATGTTCAAGATCAGAGGAGTATTAATTATCATTAAGGATCTAAACATATGATCTTCCACCGAATAAACCAACTAGCATCAACTACAAGGAGTAATCAACACTACTAGCAACCCACAGGTACCAATCTGAGGTTTTGAGACAAAGATCGGATACAAAAGATGAACTAGGGTTTGGAGAGGAGATGGTGCTGGTGAAGATGTTGATGGAGATTGACCCCCTCTCGATGAGAGGATTGTTGGTGATGACGATGCCTTCGATTTCCCCCTCCGGGAGGGATGTTTCCTCGGCAGAACAGTTCCGCCGGAGCCCTAGATTGGTTCTGCCCAAGTTCCGCCTCGAGACTGCGGCGCTTCGTCCCGAAAGCTTCCTTCTGATTTTTTCCAGGTCAAAAGACATCATATAGCAGAAGATGGGCACCGGGGGCCTGTAAGGTGGCCCATAAGCCAGGGAGGTGTTACCAGGGGGTAGGGCGCGCCCCCCACCCTTGTGGTCACCTGGTGGGCCCCCTCTGGTATTTTCTTCGCCCAGTATTTTTTATTAATTCCAAAATAATTATCCGTAAATTTTCAGGGCATTTGGAGTTGTGTAGAATAGGTCTCTCAAATTTGCTCCTTTTCGGTTCAGAATTCCAGCTGCCGGCATTCTCCCTCTTCATGTAAATCTTGTAAAATAAGAGAGAAAAGGCATAAGTATTGTACCATAAAGTAAAATAACAGTCCATAATGCAATAAATATCAACATAAAAGCAAGATGCAAAATGGACATATCATAGGGGGGGCGTCCTAGCCTTATTGGGCCAGGGGCACCATCCCCAAAGAGGCCCATGCGCCTAGAGGAAGGGAAACCCTAAGGGGGAGGGCCCTCAACTTGACTTGGAGGGAACTCCTCCCCTCCTTGGAGGAGGGGCTAGGGCTGCGCCCTAAGGCCTCCCACACCCCTATATATAGTGGGGAGGGGCGTGGGGGGCTGGACACACCAATTCCCATGCCCTGGAGGCAGCCCTACCTCTCCCATTACTCCGTTTTCTCCTCAGATTGCATCTACGGTAGCGCTTGGCGAAGCCCTACTGGGATTGCTCCACCATCATCTCCACCACGCTGTCGTGCTGGTTGAGATCCCATCTACTTCTCCTACCTCTCTTGCTGGATCAAGAAGGAGGAGACGTCATCGAGCCGCACGTGTGCTGAACGCGGAGGTGCCGTCCGTTCGGCACTTGATCGGGAGTTTGTGGGACGGATCGCGATTGGATCGCGAAGATGTTCGACTACATCAACCATGTTTCTTAACGCTTCCGCTTAGCGATCTACAAGGGTATGTAGATCCAATCTCTCCTCTCGTAGATGGTCATCTCCTAGATTGATCTTGGTGAGCGTAGGAGATTTTTGTTTCCCATGCAACGTTCCCCAATAGATATTGTATATATTGTGCCATTGATGTGTACAAGAACATACATATTTTATCCTATTTTTCTGCAGTTATATTGATATGCTTTAATCTTTGTTTGGAACCAATAATTAGTGTTTTGACTTGAAAAATTGGACGTTCACTTTTGTTGGCTGTCAGAACTTGAATGTTAAGCTCGACAAGCTGTAGGCCAAGCTGCCAAAGCAAAAGAAGCATCTCTCTCCTCACGCCTAAAATATGGAACTCCCTTCTTGTGTAACTTTAATTTGTTGTGAACTGTGTGTAACTTTAGCCATTTAGGTTTAATGTGTCAAGTGCAGTGGTGTTAGTTCCTTGATGTGAAATATCTGATCTTTTTGGGTGTTCATTAGTGAGAATGGAAATGTGTAACAAAATTTGGTCATTACATAGTTGCAAGTGTTGAAAAGTCTTTTGGATACTGGATTAACTAATGCATGGAATTGGAGAGTTGATCGCGCAAGGAAGGAAAAAAAAAGTAGAGAGGGCTTATGGGCCGACGCAGAAAACAGTGGAAATGCACGATGTTGTCCGTATCAGTGTTCGAACATTCAGAATATGTCTCCATGTTGCAACGCATAGGCAATTACCAAGGAGATAAATCGGGTTGCAATCCCATCTGATCAAGATTTGAGATGGGCTATTGTAATCTTGTCTGTGTTTCCATGTGTTTGCCACATGATTTTGTTTCAAGTTAGGATAATGAAATGGCAATATTGTGTTTCTTTTGTAAGCAACAATACTCACATCATCAGGTGCAGACATATCGACGATTTTCTCTCTCAGATATCTTGCAAAAGGGACATTAATGCAAGATATCTTGCGGTTGTCTGAGCGGAATACTTTTCCTACTTTAGATAATGTGGCAAATTTCATTTCATTAGAGATGGCTTTGTAGGAAATTGCATGAGCGAGCGGTTCATATTTTTCCCCATCAAATCATATAAAATTTTTTAGGATAGAAGGATAAATGCATTGGTTGGTTACTTCAAGAGTAAATAATGGTCATGGCGGCATATTAGTTGCATGCCCAACAAAGGACATCATATTTTTGTTTCGTGGTAACGCACGACATTCTCATACAATTATTTTGCTTAGGATAGAAGGGTAAATGCATTGGTTGGTTGCTTCAAGAGTTAATAGCGGAGACGGTGGCGTCTTAGTTGCATTCCCAACAACGAACATAACATTTTTGTTTTGTGGTAATGAACAACATTCAACTGTAGGTTACAACGTGGCAATGACTCGGGAGATGTCATGGTTTTGTCACGGCAGATGTCCTAGGTTGAGGACTTAGTCGTGAGGCCAACACATCTAAGTGGTAGCTTGAATGGGGTTGAGTAGGACGAGAGACGCGATATTTTACCCAGGTTCGGCCCCTCACGATGGAGGTAAAGCCTACATCCTGCTTCATTGATATTGATGATCATGCTCACGATTACAAGGGTGCTCTTTTGCTACCTCTCCCTCGAGAGCTATCGACTTGTCTGTCTTAACTTGTCCCTCTTGGAGTGCCTTGCTCCTCCTTATATAAGTTGAAGGGGCGGCTTACATGACTAGTCCTAGTAGGATTAGGACTGCTCTATTACAAGTGGAATTCTAGTCTTGCTTCCCTTGTAAGGGAAATATTCCTTATGCCTTCCCTCTCAAGCTGGCCCACCGGATACCGTACCTTGAGCCAGCCTTCTCCTAAGTCGCCTTCTGGGCCTTGGGCCTTATTCTTCGTCTGACCCGCCGTCGGGGTCACCAGTGAGTCGCCACATCCCGACGGCCGGGTCATACATCAAGACGGGTCATACCGCGGGGTATATCCCCGATATTAGCCCCCAGTTCAATTTAGATTTATCCATGTTAAACTGATCCTGCAAAATAAACACAAGAACAAATTTGACAGGTTGTGCTCCGGGTTAAAAGTTTTTCTGAGCCGGCACCTGATCATCCTTAAGTCCTCGTCATTTCTTTCTTGATACGTGTCCATGATCTCATAGCAAATCTTCTTTAGCAGATATGTTTAAACTTTGCCAATGCAAAAAATTCGGGTAGTTCTTCTGAAAAATCCGGGTCAATAGGCCAGCTTAAAAATCAATTTTCTGACATTGGTTTCTTGCAGAAAAATATTGGTGAAAAATAATCCATTTGAGTCGGCTTCCAATGCTCTGACTTGACAAAAATATTGGACTTCAGATATCCTTCTGATGCTGAGCCGGTTTGAATACTCCGGCTTGATAAAAAATTATTAGACTTAAGATATTCATCCGATGCTGAGCTGGCTTGAGGATGTAGAGCTTGCCGAGTTATGATTGCCAAAATTGCCGGGTTATAAAATTGATGATACCGGGTCATGATTGTTACAGACGCCGGGTCATGATTGTTGCTGATGCCGGATTATGTAATTTGTTTTCCTGACTTTTTCAGGCCAAATCCTTATAGGATGAATCCTCACAGTCCGGGTTTTCCCAGCCCGGGTCAATCTTGTGATGACTTGGTGCTTGCTTTCTATAAATATAACTTCCAATCATTGATTCGGCTCTCCAGACCTTTCTATGAATAGCTTTGGAGGAAATAAACTTTGCAAATTTCTCCACTAAGAATATGATACCCAGCCTACTCAAAACTAAAAAATTGAAGGTGTACCTCCCTTATATGCATATCACCTGTAGCCCTCCAAGTCTTAAGAGGAGAACGTAGTGAAATCTTAAGACTTGCTTTAATATAAAGGCTGCAACTTTGGAGAAACCCGGGTTGTTCATGTAAGTCGCCAATCATAAACTGAACATTTTGTACTTCCCATGTGTAGCCCCCCAAGTGCCGGGTCATTATGCAATAATGAGCAGGGACTTTGTAGATCTGATTATGTAGACTTGAGCAGCAATGTGTAGCCCCCAACGGCCGGCTTAGTAAGATAATACCGAGCTGGGACTTTACTTTGAATTTTTTATAGGAGCAATTAGCAACCCCCAAGGGCCGGCTCATCACTATGTGATGGGTCGGGTCTTCAATGAGGCGAGATAAAAATGACCTTGCATTAGCCCCCAAGTGCCATGGTACATGCTTGCAGTGACATGGGACTTGCATACTTGATATAATCTTGATCTGAATAATGTAGCCCCCAAGTGCCGGGTCGTATGCCTGCAGCGACTTGGGACTATTTCTTCCATTGTAGAATAAATCATATCCACTGTCTAGACGATATTGCTGAATGCTTTGCATATCAATATTGAACCATGCTCTTTGTTGTGAGCTGATATTTTTGGATGAAGGAATAATAGCCATTACTCTGAAGGGGCTTTCGAAAACCTCAATTATCCAATACTGGTTATGATAAACATAATGAAAATCCAGCCATGTTTGGCTATTAAAGATTTGAATAATGTAACCCGGTATGAAAACCTCAATCATTGAATGTTGGTTATGACAACCATAATGAAATCCCAACCATATTTGGCTATTAAAGATTTGAATAATATAATCCGGTATGAAAACCTCAATCATTGAATGCTGGTTATGACAACCATAATGAAATTCCAACGATATTTGGCTATTAAAGATTGGAATGTATAACCCAGTTGAAAAACCGGTGCTTGATATGCAACTGTAATAAATATTTGTCCTTTGAACAACTGTACTTATCATCAACCCGCCGTAGCTGTGAAATGACTCAGCAATTTGCCCGTGGGCGACTTATAATCACAAGATCTTGTCCGTTGACAAGTAAATCCAGAGTTGAATACCCGGTGGCTCTTGGCCGATGGCGACCAATTCGCATTCATTGTAATCCGGGATTTTTATAACCCGGCGGCTTATAGGCTTTGTAAAAATCAAGAACTGATAACCCCTCCAAACAGAGATGTTATAAAAATTGCAAATATGCACAATAATATAATTCAGAAGTTGGCTTGTAAGGCTCGACAGAAAAGAGACTAGCTCTGTTTTGTTCTTTGAAAAAAATTCAAGTTTTGCTTCCAAGGGCGGGTTAAGAGCACAATGACTCATGGTCATAAACAATCATTGAAAAGATTATAATGGCGGCTTATAGCCAAAATCATACTGGCGACTTAAAGTCAAAAGCTAGGAAGGGTGATAACCCAAAGACTCAAATATAAGCAAGATAACCAGGAGCCAGTATGACCCGGGGATTCATAATTTGCGTAAAAGCAAAAAATTGAAAGCATACAAAGTCTAAAAAGACCCAAACAGAGAATATGCAAATCTCAAATATTTGTTAAGCTGACTTTTAAAGCACGACCTAAAAAAAGGTTGGCTCACAGGCGTCATGTTTGCTTTCAAGGCCGCATAGCCATTTTTTACCCTGTAAGCCGGCCTCCCATGACATAAATCCGTCGTTTTAACCTTAACAAGTTCAGGGTCTTAAAAAAGATTGACTGTTAAGAGTACGACGGGCCATATAGTGGAGTAGCACTAAACAGACATGTGAGTTTATCCTAACTCACTGTAAGCCGGCTCTCACGTGACACAAAACCGCCGTTTTAACCTTGACGAGTTCAGGGTCTTGAAAAAGATTGACTTGTCAAGAGTTCGGCGGGTCACCTGGTGGAGTAGCAAATTGCAAACAGGCAGGTTTAACCCTTAATGTGGCGTTTTATGCCGGTGAAAAGGGTATGAAAGCTAAATCTGGTGGGTTGGAAGCCCCCAAGTGACCTTATGATCAACTAATAAAGACTCATATGCACAGAGATGAAACGATAGAGGCCCCGAATTTCGGGGATGCCGGCCTTATTACGTTGATTATAATATGATAAGCCCATAAGGCAGGATACCCATGTTTGAACCGCGCATCATGGCAGCAAGTTCTCTTTGGCAACCTTTAATTTTTCTGAGAACTCAAACTTTGCGAGATATGGATTCCTCTTGAACCGGATGTTGAGCCGAATATTGAGAGCTCAAAACTTTATGGGAGACAGATTTCCCTTGAATCGGATTTTGAACCGGAATCTTTTCTGATAACCCGGAATCTTTCTTTTGAGCCGGAAATTTCTATTGCTCGGCACTTTTTTAAGCCGAAAATTTTCTGACGACCTTTTAAATTTTCACCAATGTGGCAACAGCCTCCGGGACCGGGTTATTTTCCCTCCAATGACCCAGGGTTCTTAAATTTGCTAAAACTGGTAAAATTTGCTGAGTAGTCATGTCCGTGTAGCTCCCGAGTCTTAAGACGACTCGAGGAGTTGGCTTGAGATTCTTTATTCTTGGCCATGGCATAAGACGACATATAGTTGACAGCGGAACACTGGAGTGTGTTGAAGCTGGAGGCAAAGTGAAAAGTTGATGATCTTCGCAACACTCATTGTATATCCTTGGCGTTGATAACGCGATGTGAATCCACTGAAGGTTGAAGTCGACCGCGGCGGGTTAGAAATGATCTCGTATGAGTTGTTTCAATAATCCGGCCAATGGTTCATCCCGACTGGTTGCTTAAAGTTAACCAAACTGCAGTGGCGGCGACTTATGCGCCTGTCCATTGAGCCATCCGGTGCAGGCGGAGGCTGATAACATAATATGACTTACTCCAGAATTGTTGGAATAGACCGGCCCGCAAGAGCGGCGACTTGCATGTGCTCATTAATCAGCTTGTGTGAGCAGACGTGGCACTGATTTGTTGATTTCTATGCAGGAGTCGACCGCGTCATTAAAAGACGGCGTGGACGCGTGAGTCGGCCACGGTTTTGCAAAACCGTGGGAACGGGCGAGTCAGCCGCGTCGTATTGATGTAGACTGGGCCGCAGAGGCGGTGGCTTGCTCATACACTTGTCGAGCATTATGGCACGGTCAGATGCTAGCGCATGACAATCATGGCGCGAGCTATATATCCATGGCACGACCATCGCTCTTGCAGTGAACAATTGTCTTGCATAAAAAATATCGCAAGCCAGAGTAATTGTTCTTTAAAAAAAAATATCAATAAAAATTGACTGGATAGATTTCACCTTTGCTTGTCACATGATGATGTGTGTAGTTGAGGATGACACCATTCAACCAATTACCAGTACAGTGTGCAGATGCAATCCAATAGACTATGACAGGAGCAGATTCCACCTTTATAACAGTAACTTCAAGACGATTCTGTCCTGGATAAAAGGGGCAGGCTGTATTTTGGGTGTATTGGTCCTAAGGCAAACATTAGGCGCATAGGATCTGCCCTTAAACATTAAATTCCCTTATGCGTCTCAAATCCTTTGTAGATACACCCTTAATTATCTCTACATGAGCACCTTGCAAATCAACCACAAGACTGACATCCGCGACAAGCCCCGTCTGACCAGTTGGATCGCAAGCATCTTTGTTTGGTTTCAAGTTGACAACATCTTCTCTGTGAACAAATACATCTGTTACTTCTTCACACTCGCCTGCAGCATCAGATGTCTCACTTTCCCAGTTCTTCTCATTCAGAGGAAGGTGGCGGCTTTGCTGCAAAGGTGAGACGGGGGCGACTTGAAGGTGGGGACCTCAGCAGCGGAAGTGGTGGCTCGAGGTCACCCCGACGAGGGCGGCTCGCAGCGGAGCTGCGTGCGGGCGGGTCGCATGTGGCGGAAGGGAGGGCCAAGGCAACGGCGGAGGCAGACGACCGCGAAGCCGTGGGGGCGGTTCCAGAGCAGCGGCGGAGGTGGCTCATCTCCGGCGGAGGCGGCCGGGCCTTGGCAGCGACGACGGACACCGGCGGCTTCGTCGCGCGGCCGTGGGGACTGGGGCGCGGCAACGGAGGCGGCTGCTCGAGCTCGGACACGGCGGACACGGCGGGACAACGGGGCGGCTCAGAGGCACCGGCGACTTGAAGCTCTGGCGGATGCGACTTGGAGTTGCAGCAACTTGAAGCTTGGGTGAAAGTGAAGCCGGCGGGTGGCGGAGGCGGGACGGCCGGCCCTTGGCGCGGCGCCAGCAGGCGGCTCGAAACGAAGCCACGGCCGTATCCGTTTCCGAGTTGTGGCCGGTTGACCAAACCGGGTCGTGGCCTTCTTTCCCTTGTTAATTGAAAAACTGAACCAATACTACTAACAGCTCCACTTACTGGTACTAGTTGCTTGTTGGACAGATTACTCCTCATCAGGCTGGTTATAGTGGGAGTAACTTAGCTAATAACATAGCACAGTTCAAGATAAGTTTGCTTATGTGACATGTATTTAATGAGGAGAGATATGTTTTGAGTAACATAATATGTTACGGTAACATAACGCTTCTCAAGAGAGGATGAGTCTACAAGCTAATAAATGAAGCCAACTATGACACTACTATTATGTTACTTTGCACTATGGAGGTAGTAACTTAGACTAGTGTCATATGCATGACACTAGTCTTAAGTTACTCTCCACTATGACCAGCCTCAAAATCTGAGCTTTTACGTGGACAACACTCAAATACTTGATGGACCACTTTATTCGGACAGTAGCCGCAGAGTAGTACTATAGTAGCATTGCCTTCATCAGAAGGCCCTTCCCAATGCTCCACCCTGTACAGGTGCTAAGGCTGCCATGTAGGCAAAAAAAGAAAGATGTGGTAAGGTAATTAAGAGGAGAGAGATGGGTGTGGTGACCCCAGAAAGAAACAATGCCAATCGCGGGAAGCTAGACAAAATACTTAAATGAAAGAAGCCCACCAATGCATGAATAACATTAGTTGCTAAATCATTAAATGAAGGATGCTTAGCTACAACAAGTTAAGCACCTTTACATTAGGGATTTTAATTGTCTAACTCTTTAATGTGCTTAGCACCTCGTCGTAGCACCGATGTATTGGAAGAAGCCGAACAATAGCATAATCGTTTATTAGAAGTAGTACTACTCCGAACCATAGTAGCATCAGTCTTAGCAGATCACTTTATGAAACCACCTCAGGGCTTGACCCATGCCCACACACGTGCGTGTTGATAGAGATTGATCTGACGCGGCGTATGGCGTCTCCAGCACAATTCCTGCTGGCCTCGGTGACCGGCAGCTGTAGCAGCAAAAATTGATTTTCTATTCGGATTCGACGGATCGCGTTGCATCAGCGATAGACAGAAGAACGCCAAACCCTAGATCCCCTTGAACTCAAAACTCATACTGGTCGATCGCGAACTTCTTGATCCCTAGGAAAGCTCCCTCCAAGAACATAACACCACCGTGCGTGGGCCCCATGGTGGGCGTCAACTGTCGTGATTTTGTCACGGCAGATGTCCTATATTGATGACTTAGTCGTGAGGCCAACGCATCTATGTGGTAGCTTGAACGGGGTTGAGCGGGACAAGAGACGCGAGATTTTACTCAGATTCGGCCCCTCACGGTGGAGATAAAGCCTACATCCTGCTTCATTGATATTGATGATCATGCTCACGATTACAAAGGTGCTCTTTTGCTACCTCTCCCTCGAGAGCTATCGACTTGTCTGTCTTAACTTGTCCCTCTTGGGGTGCCTTGCCCCTCCTTATATAAGTTGAAGGGGCGGGTTACATGACTAGTCCTAGTAGGATTAGGACTACTCTATTACAAGTGGAATCCTAGTCTTGCTTCCCTTGTAAGGGAAATATTCCTTATGCCTTCCCTCTCAAGCCGGCCCACCGGATACCGTACCTTGAGCCAGGCTTCTCCTAAGTCGCCTTCTGGGCCTTGGGCCTTATTCTTCGTCTGACCCGCCGTTGGGGTCACCAGTGAGTCGCCACGTCCCGACGGCCGGGTCATACATCAAGCCGGGTCATACCGCGGGGTATATCCCCGATATGAGACATAGAATATGCCATATTGGCTCGAGGGGCGTCAAGTGTTGGCGCACGCCTCCTCCCCCTTGATGGTGGTGGCAGATCGACATGAACACGGGGGAGGGGACTAGGACGGGAAGCGTGGCAATTGGCGGGGGACTCCTGGTTGGCGGTCCATGGGGAAGTATAGTGTGAAGGAGAGAGGGTACCATGGCGGATATGAGGTGGGCGTTATCTAATATTAAAGGCGAGAGGGCTTCGACGAGAAATGTCTCAGAAACCGAACGGAAAGGAGTGGGTCATGTAGGAAAATGGAAGGTTGCGTCGTGGGGTAGGTTTTTTTTATGTTGGGCCTACGTGTTGGAGATAACAATGTGCATAGTCCAGACAAGCCCATTTCTTCCCCACATAGGTCTGGATTTGAGGGAGACTAGATTGTCTAAACGGCTGAATTTTGGAGAGCCTGTTGGCGCCCGTTTGATGTTCAAACACGCCCAAATGTATGAGGAAGAAATGAGTTTCGATCTTGAAGACGACCTTAATTATTTGTTTGATTCATTTATATGTATTATAGCCCGTGGCAACGCACGGGCGTTCTATTGGTCTTTATTACTCCGAACATGATAGGTGGAAAATCTGTGAACCTTCTTTACTATCGGAACTCATGCGTGCTAGCCTAATATAGTATGTTTTTTTAGGGGTTGGTAGCCTAATATATGAAGTCGCGTCCTGCCTAATATATGAAGTCGTGACTGATGGAAATTCTTTTGGGCCTAAACAAACACGTACGCCGGACTGCAGATTGTACAAAGGCCTTTCACAAATCTCCACGGTTAAAATATGTATGGTTTAGACTGCTAAATGTTCACCGTTCCTTTTCTATCATCTTAATAATATAATTGGTTGAGGAACAAAGTTGGACAGCATGTATCGCGGTGGACCAGAGTAGTCAATTTTAATAAAGTGTCATAGAATTAAATGAAAAAAAAGAGGGTTGAGTATGATATCATGATATCGTATCATAATAAATGCTATGCTAATAGTATGTGTTATGCATGACAATAAATAAAGTACTACATGATACTAATGTATGATACTATGTATTAGGAGGTAGTCATATACTAGTATCATGATACTCCCCATTACAACCAGCCTAAACTAGCTAATTGCTTTCCTCAGTCTTTTTGCAACTCGAGCTAGCCAATCTGCCAATGCTACCTCCACTCCTGTTGTCTACATATCCATGTTAATCATATTTTCACACCCATAGTAAATTACTTGCGCAGCCGTTTTACCAAACTGGGAAACACTTTCTATCACACGCCTGATAGAAGGCATTCACCGGACCGGTCGTGAGAGGTTGATGTGTTTTTATCTCACGGCTGACGTTGCTTCTAAAAATCTGTAGATGTGTTTCCAACATACCTGGCCAAATGGGCCGTGCCTGGCAGGCCGGCCCATTAGCATGCGTGCCCGGCCCGTGGTGGGCCGGCCCGGCACGTGGTTAATCAGGCCGTGCCCGGCACGTGGCCCGCCTAGGGCCGTGCCTGGGCCTAGAGGCTGGGCACGCGTGCCGGCCCGGCACGGCCCATTTAAATTTTTATTTATTTTTACAGATTTTTTAAATATATATTAGCCCTAAAAACAGCTGAAATAGGCTCAAAATAGCTAAAATAAACGTGCTGATGGGCTAAACGTGCCGATGGGCCGGCCCGTTTCCTTACTGTGCCGTGCCTGGGCCAGGGACTCCAGCACGCGTGCCGGCCCGGCACGGCCCGTGTAGTTAGCGTGCCTGGCTGGGCCGTGCCATGCCTGGCCCGTATAACTCTGGCCGTGCCGTGTCGGGCCGGCCCATCTGACCAGCTATGGTTTCCAAACCCAATTGATTTTCTTCCCACATCTCACCTATAATCCCTCCCCGCATTAACTCACCTGCCCCAAACCCATCCATCCCTCGATCCATCTCGCCCTCCTGATTCCTCTCCAGCCCCGAGCTCTCTTCTCCCCTCGCCATCGGGCGCAGCTTCAGTGACTTACTGCACCTGCCTTTGGGTGTATGACAGGTGGGCCCAACAGGTGGCTGGCCCACACGTCATACACCCAAAGGCAGGTGCAGTTAAGTCACCCAAGCTCAGTCCCTCGCCGCCATGGATCTCTCCGCCATGGACCAGTCATCCCCACAGCGGCCGTGAGATTCACCGCACCGGTACGTTCTACCATCTGTTAGCTGCACCCGACATTATCCACGATTCGCACGAGCGAGCACCTAATCCCATCACCGTCATGGTCACCTCCACTAGGTTGGGCCTGAAGACCTCTGGTCCACCACGGTGGAGCATTGTCTTGGTTGAGGAACAAAGCAAGTACGCGAGAATGTTGCAGGATTCGCCCCTCCCTTGCTCGCAGCATGCACTGATCTGACCTAGGTATCAAATCCTCTAATCTTGATTCTTCTGTTCATATCATGGTTCTATCCGACATGTAATTGGTCGTTATATCATCTATAATTTGGTACGCACATCAGAATAATATGCATGGCAATCTTTGGCGGTAATTTACTTCGCTTTACAATTTCAATTTCGCATGCTTCCATCCAAGACTAGTTCTGTTCCCAAAGTATCATTTTCATGCTTCTTTGTTATGGAGTGTCTAAATTGACAGATGTTACTGAAATCTATACAATCTACTTCCATAGTTTAAGAATTCGATCAATTTGTACGCTGGTGACAAAACACCCATCCTGTTGTTGGCCACAATACTACTTTGCCTCAATTTTCATTGATCTTACTATGCTTCCAATTGAGCTCCCGCATATAGCTCAGTTTCTATGTTACCTATCTTATTGTCATACATCATGAAAATGGAGCTTCCAACATCACACTTCATGTGCTTGTACAGTTTCCGATCCAATCTCCCTTGCTTGCTGCTACTTAATTTTATTATTTTATTTTGCTTCTCCTAGTTACATATAATTATCGAAACAGTTCATGCTCCCATGTAGTCCTACATCTTTGAATCTGTTCTGGGTGCTTTGCTGTGTACAGGTGGAATATCAATCCTTTGACATGCTTCCTAGGAGCTTCATAGATACATATGCTTCAAGCCATTTCATTCTAGTTTGTGATGCATATATATTCAACTGTGTAATTACCCTTTTCATTTAGAGCCTTGCTTCAGAACATCTTGGCTGCAATAGCTGTGGGTAACTTGTAACTGAATATTTGCCATCATGGCACTTTCTATCTATGATCTTGATACGCCATCCTTGACGTATCCTTGAAAATGCTTCCATTCACCTATAAAGATCATTGCTTAGAATCCATGCTACGTAGGAACTTGTCCCATGCTTCTCATGAACAGATATAATTATAACCATGCTTCTTGATTTAGTATATTTCTTTCTAGTGCATGGAGATATTTATTTATTTATTAACAAACATGCTTCATTATATTTTTCATCACGGATGTGATTTCTCTTTCTTTCAATGCCCCCTACAATTTGTGTAATTAGCCTATGCATAGATATAACCGTTGATGTCTGCTTGCGTATATACCTTTTGTTCTATATCTCTCCTCCGGTGCTATCTTTGTCGCCGTTTGTAATACTATGCTTCCATGCGTAATAAAATTAAGATGACATGATTTCCAAGCTATTTTAATTGTATGCTTCCATCCTACTTTATTATTGCTTCAAAATGCCAAATTATATACTTGGCCATATTGTTCTTCAACACTAGTTCACCAAGCATACCTTGCTTATATGCTTCTAATGAAACATTTTATTGCTTCAGTTGAAATGATGATTTGTATCAAGCACTTCACTGTTGATTTGGACAATGTTGGATGCACCACCACGTTGGAAGGAAAATTTACAGATGTTTGAAGCACCACTGATGGATGGCTTCCTTCAAGCTGACGGAAGCAATACCGATGTGCTGCTCGTGCGCCAAAATATTGCGCGCCTTGAGGAGCTACGCCAAATGAAATGACTTTGATGTCCACGCTGTCACATTCCATACAGTAGCAACACTACTGGAATTTTCATATACGCCGGGTGTTAGGGTCTTCGCCGAGAGCCAAAACACGGACACTCGGCAAACTAAACAACGCCGAGAGCCACTCTCGGCAAACCTGGCTTCATGGCAACTACCTACTTTGCCGTCACGGACTCATGGCGAAGAAGAACCGCACGGCAAATGGCGCAGACGCCGAGAGCCGCGCACGGCAAAGAGGAGCCACGTGGCATGCCTGTTCGCAACAGACGGCTGCGTTAGTTACTTTCCATATTATCGGGAGTCGTTTGTCGACACTCGGCAAAGTATATGCCACATCCTATTTTCCTTTTTTTTGTGTGTTTTTGCCCTCTATGTTTTTGTCTGACATTTCGTATCTTTTAATGACTAAAGTTTCAAAATGCCATGTCTGTTTTGTGTTAGATTTTTTCAAATCTCAACTTCTAAGCACTACTCCCTCCGTTCCTTTATATAAGGTATATTATTTTTGCCACGATGCCCAAGGCACAAAATTATAGTGTATTTAGGACGAAGTTATCCTTGGCTAATTTGTTCGTTAGTGGCAAGTAAATCAATTAGGCCAGGAAAGAAAGAGATACTTGCAATAGGGAGAAAAATTCTTACTGAGCACGGCTACAAACTATGAAGACCCCTAGATCTAGGGTTACGACCTGTACCGAGAGGGCGCTTGGTACATGCAGCTATTACCGAAAACGGTTATCGACCCTCGGTACTGAGTAAGCCACATCATATTTACCTTTTATTTGTGTGTGTATCTTTGCCACTCTCATTTTTATGTCTGATATTTCATGTCTTTTAATGACTCAAGTTTCAAAATGACATGACTTTTGGTGACTTGTGTTTTGGGCTAGATTTTTTCAAATCTCAACTTCTAAGCACTATAAAGTAAAAGAATGAAAACAGAGACCTGTCGTAAGACGGAGAAGAAAGTATTCATCAACCCTATCCCCTCTTGGTGCCTGTCAACGTCGTAGACCGTCCGGGCCTCCGTAAGGGGGCACGGCCGAAAATCCCCATCTCGGTAATGTCTAACTAAAATGGTAAGGTGCTTTGCGAAGCATGTAAGAAAATAAAAGGATATGTAAACAACAACAAAAGGAATGACACATATTTACCGAGCACGACTACGAATGGAGAGGATGTGCAGACCTAGGGTTAGGACCTTTACCGAGAGCCGTTTATCGACTCTCGGTAAAGGCCACATCATATTTTCCTCCCATTTGTCTCTATTTCTTTGCCACTCTTTTTTTTTCTGATATTTCATGACTTTTAATGACTAAATATCCAAAATGCCATGACTTTTGATGACTTCTGTTTTCGGTTAGATTTTTTCAAATCTCAACTTCTAATTAAGCACTACATATAAAGTAAAAGAATGAAAACAGTGACCTGCCGTAACACCGAGAAGCAGGTATTCACCAACCCCTATCCCCTCTCGGTGCCGGTCAACGCCGTAGACAGCCGGGGCCACCGGTTGGGTGCTTGATCGGGAAGTCGCCCAACGGGGGGTCCGGCAACTGGCCCTGCATGCGTGTGGCCAAGGCATATGTATGAAAGGGTGGTGTGGTGTATGAATACCCAATGCACATCCTTGACGTGGCAGATGCCTCACAAACCGGACACATGGACGGGCACGAACGTCGAGGACTAGCTGCGTTCGTCACCTAGATCAAGCCGGCGGTGGGCAATCCTGTGAGGGAATGGACTAAAACTTGCTTCACGGCAACTCCCTCTCGTACGGCTAACAAGCCCCGTACGGCTAATGGGGCAGACACGAGAGCCACGCACGGCAAAGGGAGGTCACATGGCATGCCCGTTCGGGAGTGACAACGTTGTCACTTGGTTCACCCTATACCGACAGAGCTGCAATGTCACCCTCGGTAAGAACACGTCACATAAACATTTTTCTAACTGACATGTGGTCCCACTGGTCACATTTACCAGTAAAAGTTTCAAATTATTTGCTATTTTTTTTAAAATGGCGATATCTATGCCGAGAGCAGTGCTCGGCAATGCTCGTGACCAGTGGGACCGGGTGTCCCACATGGCAGCTGACAGTTTACCGAGCGTCGCTACCCTCGGAAAAGAGTGGCAGCCCTGTAGTAGCGAAGTGCTCAGCGACTCCTTTTCCGAGAGCCACTCTCAGAAAAGGAGTGGCACAACAGTAGTGTCAGTTCTCAGACTACCCCTTTTCCGAGAGCTACTCTCGGTAGTCTATCGTTTTCTGAGTGTGGCTCTCGAAAATGTTTCCCATTCGTTCTGCTGTTAAGTTATTTCTTTTCTGATCCCTGCAGATGAAAACAACTACAGTGCAATTTGGACTAGTCCACATATATAGGCATAATTTGAAGTAGTCCACATATATAGGCGAATGTTTCGTACTAGTAGACGTCACACACAAGTTCGCAAATTCATACATATTGTTAACTTATGGAAGTTCACTACTTGCAAAACACGTGCACGTCACATAGAAGTTCACTCGTTCATAGATCATCTTGAGGAGGAGGAGGGGCCATCGGGTTAAGATTCCGAAGGAGGAGGAGGAGGAGGAGGGGGGGCATCACTTCCACTGCTTCGAGATTGCATAAGAACCTATAAGAGTAGAGTCACGTGAGGGTGGGTCATCCCTATGTAATGAATGTTCTACTCTAGTTTAGAGAATGTTCTACCTGTAGTTGATTCTTGAGCAGCTTCAACCTATCGTTCATGTCTGCTCATTCCTTATTTCTGCATTCCTGCTCAGCCAGCCGCCTTTGCTCCTCTTCAGCAGCCCGCTGCTCCATTAAATCCTGTAACATGGCATTAGGCTCATATAGGTTGGAACGGTGCTCTTTCGAGGCATGGACATAAATGAAAGGTTAGGATGCTAACCTTGAGACGCGCTATCTCACGTGACGCGACGGTTGGGCGACTCCGTATGGACGGAGTTGAGCTAGTGCTCGACGCGTGTATCTCGTGCAGCTTGCGATGCGAGGAGGTGGCGATCGCCCCGTTGCAAAGGAGGTGGCGGCCATGGCCCTTCCCCTGGCCAGCAATGACGAGAAGCTCAGGATCAAGGGGCATGGATGTAGGTTCAGCTTCCTACCCATGCACCTCCCGGAAGACATCTTTGAAGGTCCCGTACTTCTCCTCCGCTGACAAGCTGCAGAACTTGGCGCCATCCTTCCCCTTGTGACCTTCTTTCTAGGCATCCAGGATGTGGACCGGGTGACCAAGCGTCGCCTCCTGCAAAATTAACCATCAAGTTTAATGAACCAAGATGCACCGTGCAAAAAAGTTAACATCTTAATCCACATACCATGTGTTGCTTGAGAGCGGTTAGGTTCCGGCTCCCCTGGACATGAGCTGGGCCTGGCATTTTGGCGCGAACGTTTCCCTTCTCCACATGCTGCGCCTACCATGCCGGGTCACAGCACATGCCAACCAGGGCCTCCCAACAATCGGCCTTCATCCAGGGTTCCCTCACCTAGTCAGACAAAATCGAATCATTGAGGAACAAGAGGCGGATGAATCAAAGTACTAGCAACCGATGTAGTCACTTACCACTGACAAGTATTCTTCTCGTGACAAGTTGGTCTGGCAAGCAGTCTTCCTTGTCATCTTCTCTCCCTTGTCGTCGAGCGGCCTACACTGCATCACGGCTTTGTACCGCAGCGTGTGCTTGGTGTCGGAGAGTATCTTCCGGGCAGATTTCACTATGCCTTTGATCGCCTTCTGCTTCTCGCCATCCACGCAAGCAAATGTTTGCTACAAGAAAGAATATGGCAGTTAATACAAGGATTTGGATATGAAAAAATGCAGTGGTCGGGGCGAAGATACTTACAAAAAAAGCGGTGATGACCCGGGTGGCCATGGTGACATTGTGCTCGTCCTTGCTGTGTTGGTAATGCTCCCAGGTTAAACCTGGCAACGACGGCTCGTCATCACCCGGCTTGGACAACCCGGGGAAGTGCTTCCTCAAGAGGGAGCCGATAACGTGGTTCGGCGGGCGCGCCCCCTTAGGCTGTGTCGGGATAAATGTCCACTGATTGCATGATGAAAAAGACAAGCATATGTGAGTGTCAAAGCTGCGGCATCCAAAATATGTTGCAAATGAAATGCTTGCTTACCCCTCTCCTGTCGGGGAAATGACAGGACGGTCGCGGGCAGCCGTTGGTTCCGGGACCTTCCCCGGACCACACCCGGATTTCTTCCTCTTGGAAGTGTTGCTCGAGGTAGACCCCGAGTCGTCCAAGGCCTCCATGTCGCCCGACTCGGTAGCGAGCGGATCCGGTCCATCTAAGCCCACTCCGACATAGCCATCCGATGCTGACTCGTCATCGGTAGCGTCCTGACGGGAGGCGGACGACTTGGTTGTGCCGGAGTTGCTGACGTGGGTCACCCTACCACTCGAGACGCTCTGGTACTTACTAGAGCCTCCATCAGAATCTGAAAACAAAATAAAATGTATTAGTAACTAAAATGGAGAGTAATCTGAAAATAAAATAAAATACAATTATAAATAAGAGACAATAGCCAAAATACCACTAGTGAAAACCGAAAACCGAACTTGCCATTATACCACTAGTGAAATCCAACTTGCCAATATACCACTACTTTCGATTTTCTCTAGCCAAAATACCACTAATGACTAACTGAGGCTAACATCATCCGAAAAAGACATGTATGCCCTTAACTCTTTACATGCCAAGCTTACATTTCAGCAAGAAAACAACAGCTACAGCACAACATTTCAGCAGTGAATTGGCATGAAAACAGCCCCAACTCAACATCTTGTCACTTTGCATCATTCAACAAACATTTCAACAGCATTTGAACTGCATTTCACTACATTTTGTCATTATTTCAGCAACATTTTGACAACAATTTAACATAATATCAATTTGCATCATTGAACATCAATATATCAATGAGAGTCGATTTCCTATGCATGGTGGTAGTTACACACGCATGGTGGCAGCTACACACCCTTTGACATAAGTGCCTTTTATATATATATGAGGTGTCGGGTTTCTTATTGCATTGGCACAAGTGCATTTTTGTTGTATAGAAATGACTTTTTCTCACTTATCTTGTCTTTTTATTACCTTCTTGACACAAGTGCCTTTTCGTTGTGTAGAAAGGGCCTTCTCTCACTTCTCTCGGTCTTTTTGCTTGCCTTTTTTTTAGCATAATTGACTGTTTGCTTGCCTGGCTAGTTCGAACTCATGATATTTTCGTTATGGAGTAATTTTTCATAGCCCAAAATAATTTACCAGAATAATTAATGATAAAAATTGGGACCGTGCGTAGCTACCACCATGGGTAGCAAATTATTTATGATATATCAATTTGCATCATTGAACATCAATATAGCAACATCAATATAGCAGCATTTCAGCATCATTGAACATCAATATAGCAATATAGCATCATTGAACATCAAGTGGAGAAGAGGGTGATGTTGCTTGAACTACGTCGGTATTTCCCCAAAGCGAAAGGGATGATGCAGCACAGCTACAGTAGGTATTTCCCTCAGTTATGAAACCAATGTATCAATCCAGTAGGAGAACCAAGCAACACTATGTAAACGGTACCTGCACACAAAGAACAAATACTTGCAACCCGACGATTAGGAGGGGTTGCCAATCCCTCAACGGGTAACGGTGCCAGAAATTATAAAGTTGACGGGATAAAAATTGTGATAGATTGGATAAATAGATCTCGATAAAACATGAAATAAATCAAGTAATAAAAAAGTGCAGCAAGGTATTTTTTGGTTTTTGGAATAATAGATCTGAAAATAAAATCGAATAAAAATAGATCTCAAGGCAAATATGATGGAGAATAGACCCGGGGGCCGTAGATTTCACTAGTGGCTTCTCTCGAGAAAAATAGCACACGGTGGGTAAACAAATTACTATTGGGCAATTGATAGAACCTCAAATAATTATGACAATATCCAGGCAATGATCATTATATAGGCATCACGTCCAAGATTAGTAGACCGACTCCTGCCTGCATCTACTACTATTACTCCACACATCGACCGCTATCCAGGATGCATCTAGTGTATTAAGTTCATGGAAAAACGGAGTAATGCAATAAGAATGATGACATGATGTAGAAAAGATCTATTCATGTAGGAGTAGACCCCATCTTGTTATCCTTAATGGCAACGATCAATACGTGTTTTGCTGCCCCTTCTGTCACTAGGAAAGAACACCGCATGACCGAACCCATCACAAAGCACCTCTTCCCATGGCAAGAAAAATCGATCTAGTTGTCCTAACGAAACCAAAGATTTGAAGAAGAAATACGAGGCTATAAGTAATCATGCATATAAGAGATCAAAGAAACTCAAATAACTTTCATGGATAAAAAAAATCTAATCATAAACTCAAAGTTCATCGGACCCCTTCAAACACACCGCAAAAGAGTTACATCAAATAGATCTCCAAGAGACCATTGTATTGAGAATCAACAGAGAGAGAGAGGAAGCCATCTAGCTACTAACTACAGACCCGTAGGTCTACAATGAACTACTCACGCATCATCGGATTGGCACCAATGAGGATGATGAACCCCTCCGTGATGGTGTCTAGATTGGATCTGGTGTTTTTGGAGCTTGCGGCGGCTGGAATTGTGTTTCGTCGACTCCCCTAGGGTTTTTTGATTTTCGGGGTATTTATAGAGCAAAGAGGCGGTGTGGGAGGCAGCCGCGGTGGGCACAACCCACCAAGGCGTGCCTGGGCCCCCAGGCGCGCCCAGGTGGGTTGTGCTCCCCTCGGAGCCCCCCTCTGGCACTTCTTCGGCCCAACAGGTTGTTGGGGAACGTTGCATGGGAAACAAAAAATTTCCTACGCTCACCAAGATCAATCTAGGAGATGAACATCTACGGGAGGAGAGATTAGATCTATATACCCTTGTAGATCGCTAAGCAGAAGCGTTAAGAAATGTGGTTGATGTAGTCGAACGTCTTCGCTATCAAATCACGATCCCACGAACTCCCGATCAAGTGCCGAACGGACGGCACCTCCGCGTTCAGCACACGTGCGGCTCGATGACGTCTCCTCCTTCTTGATCCAGCAAGAGAGGGAGGAGAAGTAGATGGGATCTCAACCAGCACGACGGCATGTTGGAGATGATGGTGGAGCAATCCCAACAGGGCTTCGCCAAGCGCTACCGTAGATAGATCTGAGGAGAAAACGAAGTGTTGGGAGAGGTAGGGCTGCCGCCGGGGCGTGGGATTTGGTGTATCCAGCCCCTACCTCTCCCCCACTATTTATAGGAGGCAAGGAGAAGGATTGGGGTGCAGCCTTGGCCCCTCCTCCTAGGGAGGTGGTGCGGCCAGGCCCAGGGAGGAATCCACCCTCCCCAAGGCACCTAGGGTGGTGCCTTCCCCCCTTAGGACTCTTCCCTTTTCCTTGTTCTAGGTGCATGGGCCTCTTGGGGCTGGTGCCCCTGGCCCATGTAGTCTAGGGCGCACCCCCTACAGCCCATGTGGCCCCCGGGGCAGGTGGACCCCCCCGATAGACCCCGGACCCCTTTCGGCACTCCCGGTACAATACCGATAATGCCCGAAACTTTTCCGCGACCAGAACATGACTTCCTATATATGAATCTTTACCTCCGGAGCATTCCGGAGCTCCTCGTGACGTCCGGGATCTCATCCGGGACTCCGAACAAAATTCGGTCACCAACGCACATATCCCAGTACTACTCTAGCGTCACCGAACGTTAAGCGTGCGGACCCTACGGGTTCGAGAATCATGTAGACATGACCGAGACACCTCTCCGGTCAATAACCAATAGCGGGACCTGGATGCCCATATTGGTTCCTACATATTCCATGAAGATCTTTATCGGTTGAACCATGATGTCAATGATTCAGTCAATCTCGTATGCAATTCCCTTTGTCCGGTGATATGTTACTTGCCTGAGATTCGATCGTCGGTATCTCCATACCTACTTCAATCTCATTATCGGCAAGTCTGTTTACTCGTTCTGTAATACAAGATCCCGTGACTAACTTGTTACGCACATTGCTTGCAAGATCTTTACGATGTTGTATTACCGAGAGGGCCTAGAGATATCCCCCCGTCACACGGAGCGACCAATCCCAGTCTCGATCCATGCCAACCCAACAGACACCCTCGGAGATACCTGTAGAGCACCTTTATAGTCACCCAGTTACGTTGTGACGTCTGGTACACACAAGGTATTCCTCCGGTGTCAGTGAGTTGCATGATCTCATGGTCATAGGAACAGATACTTGACATAAGCAAAACGATAGCAATAAACTTGATATGATCATATGCTACGTTCATAGTTTGGGTCTTGTCCATCACATCATTCTCCTAATGATGTGATCCCGTTATCAAATGACAATACATGTCTATGGTTAGGAAACCTTAACCATCTTTGATCAATGAGCTAGTCTAGTAGAGGCTCACTAGGGACACGTTGTTGTCTATGTATCCACACATGTATCTGAGTTTTCGATCAATACAATTCTTGCATGGATAATAAACGATTATCATGAATAGGGAAATACGATAATAGCCAATTTATTATTGCCTCTAGGGCATATTTCCAACAGTCTCCCACTTGCACTAGTCAATAATCTAGTTCACATCACCATGCGATTAACACCCAATGAGTTCTGGGGCTTGATCATGTTTTGCTTGTGAGAGAGGTTTTAGTCAACGGGTCTGCAACATTCAGATTCGCGTGTATTTCACAAATTTTTATATCATATTGTAGATGCTGCTACCATGCTCTACTTGGAGCTATTCCAAATGGCTGCTCCACTATACGTATCCGGTTTGCTACTCAGAGTCATCCGGATTGGTGTTAAAGCTTGCATCAACGTAACATTTTACGCCAAACTCTTTATTACCTCCATAACCGAGAAACATTTCCTTATTCCTCTAAGGATAATTTTGTGTTGTCCAGTGATCCACTCTTGGATCACTCTTTTACCCCCTTGCCAGACACGTGGCAAGGCACACATCAGGTGCGGTACACAGCATGGCATACCGTATAGAGCCTATGGCTAAGGCATAGGGGACGACCTTCGTCCTTTCTCTTTCTTCTACTGTGGTCGAGCTTTGAGTCTTACTCAACTTCAAACCTTACAACTCAGGCAAGAACTCCTTCTTTGACTGATCCATTTTGAACTCCTTCAAAATCATGTCAAGGTATGTGCTCTGTGAAAGTCTTATTAGGCGTCTTGATCTATCTCTATAGGTCTTGATGCCCAATATGCAAGCAGCTTCACCCAGGTCTTCATTTGAAAAACCCCCTTTCAAACAACCCTTTATCCTTTCCAGAAGTTCTACATCATTTCTGATCGACAATATGTCATCCACATATACTTATCATAAATGTTGTAGTGCTCCCACTCACTTTCTTGTAAATACAAGTTTCTTGCAAACTTTTTATAAACCCAAAAGCTTTGATCACCTCATCAAAGCGTAAATTCCAACTCCGAGACGCTTGCTCCAGTAAATAGAAGGATCACTGGAGCTTGCATACCTTTTAGCATCCTTAGGATCGACAAAACCTTCTGGTTGTATCACATACAACCTTTCCTCACGGAAACCGTTAAGGAAACTCTGTTTTGACACCCATTTGCCAGATTTCGTAATCGAAAAATGCAACAACTGCTAACATAATCCCAATAGACTTTAGCATCGCTACGAGTGAGAAAGTCTCATCATAGTCAACTCCTTGAACTTGTGAGAAACTTCTTTGTAACAAGTCGAGCTTCTTAAATGGTGACATTACCATCGACGTCTGTCTTCTTCTTAAAAATCCATTTGTTCTGAATGGCCTTTCGCCCTTCAGGTAATACCTCCAAAGTCCATACTTAGTTTTCATACATGGATCCCATCTTAGATTTCATGGCCTCTAACCATTTGTCGGAATCTGGGCCCACCATCGCTTAGCTCGTAGGTTCATCGTTGTCCAACAACATGACCTCTAAGACAGGGTTACCGTACCACTCAGGAGTAGTACGTACCCTTGTCGACCTATGAGGTTCGACAGTAACTTGATCTGAAACTTCATGATCACTATCATTAATTTCCTCTTCAACCGATGTAGGTGCCACAAAAACATCTTTCTACGCTGCTCTACTTTCTGGTTGAAGTGAAGGTTTAACAACCTCATCAAGTTCTATCTTCCTCCCACTCAATTCTTTTGAGAGAAACTCTTTCTCGAGAAAGGACCCGTTCTTAGTGACAAACACTTTGCCTTCAGATCTGAGATAGAAGGTATACCTAACCGTCACTTTTGGGTATCCTATGAAGATGCATTTGTCTGCTTTGGGTTCGAGTTTTTCCGGCTGAAGCCTTTTGACATAAGCATCACAACCCCAAACTTTAAGAAATGACAACTTAGGTTTCTTGCCAAACCATAGTTCATACAGTGTCGTCTCCACGGAATTAGATGGTGCCCTATTTAAAGTGAATGCAGCTGTCTCTAACGCATAACCCCAAAATAATAGTGGCAGATCGGTAAGGGACATCATAGAATGCACCATATCCAATAAGGTACGATTACGATGTTCGGACACACCATTACGCTGTGGTGTTCCAGGTGGTGTCAGTTGTGAAACAATTCCACATTGTCTTAAGTGTTTGCAAAACTCAGAACTCAGATACTCTCCCCTTCGATTAGATCATAGGAATTTAATCTTCTTGTTATGATGATTCTCAACTTCACTCTGAAATTGCTTGAACTTTTCAAATGTTTCAGACTTATGCTTCATTAAGTAAATATACCCATATCTACTCAAATCATCGGTGAAGGTGAGAAAGTAACGATATCCACCACGCGCGTCAACACTCATCGGACTGCACACATTAGTATGTATGATTTCCAACAAGTCACTTGCCCGTTCCATTGTTCCAGAAAATGGGGTTTTAGTCATCTTGCCCATGAGGCATGGTTCGCATGTGTCAAGTGATTCAAAATCAAGTGACTCTAAAAGACCATCAGCATGGAGTTTCTTCATTCGCTTTACACCAATATGACCTAAGCAGCAATGCCACAAGAAAGTGGTACTATCATTATCAACTCTACATCTTTTGGCATCAATGTTATGAACATGTGTATCACTACGATCGAGATTCAATAAACCATTCAGATTGGGTGCATGACCATAGAAGGTATTATTCATGTAAACAGAATAACCATTATTCTCTAACTTAAATGAATAACCATATTGCAATAAACACGATCTAATCATATTCATGCTCAATGCAGACACCAAATAACATTTATCTAGGTTCAACACTAATCCCGATGGTAGAGGGAGCGTGCGATGGTGATCATATCAACCTTGGAAACACTTCCAACACACATCATCACCTCGCCCTTAGCTAGTCTCCATTTATTCCGTCGCTTTTGTTTCGACTTACCAATATTAGCAACTGAACCGGTATCTAATACCCAGGCGCTACTAGGAGTACTAGTAAGGTACACATCAATAAGACGTTTATCAAATATACTTTTGTTGAAGTTGCCATCCTTCTCATCTACCAAGTATTTGGGGTAGTTCCACTACAAGTGACCGTTCCCCTTACAATAGAAGCACTTAGCCTCGGCTTTAGGTTCAACCTTGGGTTTCTTCACTAGAGCGGCAACTTGCTTGCCATTCATGAAGTTTCCCTTCTTTCCCTTGCCCTTCTTGAAACCAGTGGTCTTGTTAACCATAAACACTTGATGCTCCTTCTTGATTTCTACCTTCGCTGCCTTAAGCACCACAAACATCTTCAGGATCATCGCCATCCCTTGCGTGTTATAGTTCCTCATGAAGCTCTAGTAGCTTGGTGCTAGTGACTGGAGAAATCTGTCAATCACTATCTTATCTGGAAGATTAACTCCCACTTGATTCAAGCGATTGAAGCACCCAGACATTCTGAGCACCTGCTCACTAGCTGAGCTATTCTCCTCCATCTTGTAGGCAAAGAAATTGTAAGAGGTATCATACCTCTCAACACGGGCATGAGCCTGAAATACCAATTTCAGCTCTTGGAACATCTCATATGTTCCATGGCATTCAAAACGTCTTTGGAGCCCCGATTCTAAGCCGTAAAGCATGGCGCACTAAACTATCAAATAGTCATCATAACGTGTCTGCCAGATGTTCACAACACCAATAGACTATGCTTGAGGGGGTGCCGCACCGAGCGGTGCATCAAGGACATACACCTTCTGGGCAACAATGAGGACAATCCTCATATCGCGGACCCAGTCCGCATGATTGCTACCATTATCTTTCAACTTAGTTTTCTCTAGGAACGTATCAAAAATAGGGGAGCTACAACGCGAGCTATACAACATAATTTGCAAAGAAATTTTGACTATGTTCATGACAGAGAGTTCAATTAATCATATTATTTAAGAACTCCCACTCAAATTGACATCTCTCTAGTCGTTTGAGTGAAACATGATCAAAATTCACCAACCCAAGTCCGATCATCACGTGAGATGAGCTGGCTTCAATGGTGAACATCTGCATGTTGATCATATCTACTATATGACTGATGTTCAACCTTTCGGTCTCTAGTGTTTTGAGGCCATGCCTGTACATGCTAGGCTCATCAAATTAACCCAAGTGTTCCGCATGTGCAAAACTGGCTTGCACCCGTTGTATGCGAACGTAGAGTCTATCACACTCGATCATCACGTGGTGCTTCGAAACGACGAACTTTTGCAACGGTGCACACTTGGGGAGAACACAATTTTATCTTGAAATTTTAGTGAGGGATCAACTTATAATGCTACCGTCGTTCTAAGCAAAATAAGATGTATAAAAGGATTAACATCACATGCAAATCATAAGTGACATGATATGGCCATCATCTTGTGCTTTTGATCTCCATCTCCAAAGCACCGGCATGATCTCCATCATCACCGGCATGACACCATGATCTCCATCATCGTGTCTCCATTGGGGTTGTCACACCGACCATGCTTCTACAACTATTGCTACTGCTTAGCGATAAAGTAAAGCATTAAATAGCACTTAATGATTGACACACAGGTCATACAATAATTAAAGACAACCCTATGGCTCCTGCCGGTTGCCGTATTCATCAACATGCAAGTCGTGATTAACTATACAAAACATGATCATCTCATACATAAAATATATTTTATCATGTCTTTGGCCATATCATATCACAACATACCCTGCAAAAACAAGTTAGACGTCCTCTAATTTGTTGTTGCATGTTTTACGTGGCTGCTATGGGTATCTAGCAAGAACGATTCTTACCTACGCAAAGCCACAATGGTGATATGCAAGTTGCTATTTAACCTTCTACAAGGACCGCCTTTGTCGAATGCAATTCAACTAAGGTGGGAGAGACAGACACCCGCCAGCCATCTTTATGCAACAAAGTCACATCTCAGTCGATGGAACCGGTCTCATGTACATGGACATGTAAAGTTGGTCCGGGCCGCTTCATCCTACAATACCGCCGAATCAAGAAAAGACCAAGGAAGGAAGCAATCTGAATATCAATGCCCACGAACTCCTTTGTGTTCTACTTGTGATGTCATCTACGCAAAGACCTAGCTCTGATATCACTGTTGGGGAACGTTGCATGGGAAACAAAATTTTTCCTATGCTCACCAAGATCAATCTAGGATATGAACATCTACGAGAGGAGAGATTAGATCTGCATACCCTTGTAGATCGCTAAGCGGAAGTGTTAAGAAACACGGTTGATGTAGTCGAATGTCTTCGCGATCCAATCACGATCCGTCCCACGAACTGCCGATCAAGTGCCGAACGGACGGCACCTCCGCGTTCAGCACACGTTCGGCTTGATGACGTCTCCTCATTCTTGATCCAGCAAGAGAGGGAGGAGAAGTAGATGGGATCTCAACCAGCATGACGGCATGGTGGAGATGATGGTGGAGCAATCCCAGCAGGGCTTCGCCAAGAGCTACCATAGATGCGATCTGAGGAGAAAACAGAGTGTTGGGAGAGGTAGGGCTGCCACCGGGGCGTGGGATTTGGTGTATCCAGCCCCTACCTCTCCCTCACTATTTATAGGAGGCAAGGAGAAGTATTGGGGCGCAGCTTTGGCCCCTCCTCAAAGGGAGGTGGTGGGGCCAGGCCCAGGGAGGAATCCTCCCTCCCCAAGGCACCTAGGGGGGTGCCTTCCCCCCTTAGGACTCTTCCCTTTTCCTTGTTCTAGGCACATGGGCCTCTTGGGGATGGTGCCCCTGGCCCATGTAGGCTAGGGCGCACCCCCTACAGCCCATGTGGCCCCCGGGGCAGGTGGACCCCCGGACCCCTTTCGCACTCCCGGTACAATACCAATAATGCCCGAAACTTTTCCGCGACCAAAACATGACTTCCTATATGTGAATCTTTACCTCTGGACCATTCCGGAGCTCCTCGTGACATTGGGGATCTCATCCGGGACTCTGAACAGCATTCGGTCACCAACGTACATATCCCAATACTACTCTAGTGTCACCGAACATTAAGCGTGCGGACCCTATGGGTTCGAGAATCATGTAGACATGACAGAGACACCTCTCCGGTCAATAACCAATAGCGGGACCTGGATGCCCATATTGGTTCCTACATATTCCATGAAGATCTTTATCGGTTGAACCACAATGTCAAGGATTCAGTCAATCCCGTATGCAATTCCCTTTGTCCGGCGATATGTTACTTGCCTGAGATTCGATCGTTGGTATCTCCATACCTAGTTCAATCTCATTACCTACAAGTCTCTTTACTCATTCCGTAATACAAGATCCCATGACTAACTCGTTAGGCACATTGCTTGCGAGCTCTTTACGATGTTGTATTACCGAGAGGGCCCAGAGATATCTCTCCGTCACACGGAGCTACAAATCCCAGTCTCGATCCGTGCCAACCCAACAGACACACTCGGAGATACCTGTAGAGCACCTTTATAGTCACCCAGTTACGTTGTGATGTCTGGTACACACAAGGTATTCCTCTGGTGTCAGTGAGTTGCATGATCTCATGGTCATAGGAACAGATACTTGACATACACAAAACGATAGCAATAAACTTGATGCGATCATATGCTACGTTCATAGTTTGGGTCTTGTCCATCACATCATTCTCCTAATGATGTGATCCCATTATCAAATGACAACTCATGTCTATGGTTAGGAAACCTTAACCATCTTTGATCAACGAGCTAGTCTAGTAGAGGCTCACTAGGGACACGTTGTTGTCTATGTATCCACACATGTATCTGAGTTTCCGATCAATACAATTCTAGCATGGATAATAAGCGATTATAATGAATAGGGAAATACAATAATAACCAATTTATTATTGCCTCTAGGGCATATTTCCAACATAGGTGTCTTCTGGTCCAGAAAAAATCTCCAAAAAGTTTCGCTGCATTTGGACTCCTTTTGGTATTGATTTTCTGCGAAGTAAAAAACATGCAAAAAACAACAACTGGCTCTGGGCACTATGTCAATTGGTTAGTCCCAAAAAATGATATAAAGTTGCTATAAAATTATTATAAAATATCCAAGAATGATAATATAACAACATGGAACAATAAAAAATTATAGGTACGTTGGAGACGTATCAAAGGGCAGGGGAGAAGAGGGATTGGGGTTGAGAGGTGGGGTGTGGGGCAGTGGGGTGGGAGGGGGTGGGAGAGAAGGGTAGTGGCTACCTGAGGGCATCTCCAGCTGCCGTGCAGTCCCTGAAGATCCACTGCGGCGTCCGTCCTCGGGCCGCATCGAAGAACCGCCGCGCCGGGCGCCGGCCATGAAGAAACGACGGCGGTGCGGCAGTTGGGGGCGGTGGAGGCGGCGACAGTTGGTGGCGGTTTCGGCGGCAGCGCAGGGAAGGAGAGGAAGAGGTAGGAAGTGAATGATAGAAAGAAAGGGGGTCGGCTAAGATCTAGGTTTAGGTGCTTTAACAAGAGGACCTCTCGGTAAAGGTAAGCATTACCGAGATCCGAGAATCGACTCTCAGTAACCACTGCTCTAATTCTTTATTTTCCTTCTATTAGTGTTTTTGTTAGGCACTCTATTTTTTGTATCTGATATAGAACAAACCACTACATCACTGATCTAGAACAACACCAGGATGCTCTTTCCGAGAAAACCTAATCATCACACCACTAATATATGTCACCACATCAGGATGCTCCAATCTACCCAGAACTAGCCCAGAAAGGGCCTAGTGTCACACTAGCTACAAAGATATCAACAAAGTAAAGGACGACAACCAAATTAACATAAAGGCTTCGAGGCTAGCAAGCATTTCCAGCGGCTAGCATCACATGATCCTGCCGTAACACGAAGAAGCAGGTATTCACCGTGGGCTACCCTCTCTCGGTGCCAGTCAACGCCCTAGACCGCCGGGGCCACCGGATGGGTCCTCGATCTGGAAACCGCCCAAGAGGGGAGGGGGGACCACACCTGCATGCGCAAGGCCCATGCATATGCATGCAAATGTGTGGCGTGCTGTTTGAATAAGAAACACACATCCTTCATGTGGCACATGCCTCACAAACCACATAGACGGGCGGGAACGTCGAGGACCGGCCGCGTTCGTCCGCGAGACCTAGTCTTCGGTGGGCGATCCTGTGACAGAACAGGCTTAGACTTGGTCTGTCATCTCGCGAAGACCTGCCGTAACACGAAGAAGCAAGTATTCACCGTGGGCTACCCTCTCTTGGTGTCGGTCAACGCCCTAAACCACTGGGACCACCGGATGGGTCCTCGATCTGGAAACCGCCTGAGGGGGGGAGGGGGCACCACACCTGCATGCGCAAGGCCCATGCATATGCATGCAAATGGGTGGTGTGATGTTTGAATAAGCAACGCACACCCTTCATGTGGCACGTGCCTCACAAACCACACAGACGGGCTGGAACACTACAAAAAAACACATCCGTGACATTTTGGGCCGAACGAATTTTTTTTGTCATGCTTATGAAACTTCTATGACGATAATTGTGACAAAAGCACGTATCATCATAGATGTGGTGGGCTCCTACTTCTATGACAAAAAATCATGACAGAAAATGGGCTTTTTGTCATGGGCAGGCCGGGGATGCACCTGCATGACATTCTTTGGGCTGTCCATGATGGAAAAAATCGTGGTAGAAGCGAGGGCAAGGAAAATTTCGGGGAGTTCCCGATTACGGTGGGTGGTCGGGGCCGAGCGATGCACGGAGGGATTGCGCGTTTCTCTCGTACAAGTACGCGCGTGTGTGCGAGGCGTTGGGCTCTAACTGAACCCGAGTGAGGCGTTCGCTTACTGAACCCGAGCGATTGCACTAGCTACGTTACTGAACCCGAGCGATCGATCCCTTGGTTGTGAACTGAACCCGAGCGATTCCTTCGCTACTGCTGCTAACTTAACCTGAGCGATCGATCACTGCTGCTGCTGCTTACTGAAGCCGATCGAACCTGCTGCCTCTTGATGAACAGTGAATGTGGGGGTTGGTTGAACAAGTCGAGAGGTACATGGTTGGGGTTGGATGAATAGTTCCCGGTGGTGGTTGGATGAACAGTTCTAGGTGGGGGTTGGATGAACAGGACCTCGTGGTAGTATATAGGCCGTTGCCGCTGGATGAACAGGACCCCGAGAGGAGGCCGCCACAGCCGAGCTGGTTGGGGGTGGATGAACAGGACCCCGTGGAGGGTTGGTTGAACAGTAGCCGGTGGAGGGCTGGATGAACAGTAGCCCATGGATGAACAGTAGCTGGTGGAGGCAGGAGGAAGACGTGGTGGATGAACAATGTAGGTGGAGGCTGAAGCAGAATCGACGGTGGGTGAACAGTAGCCCGTGGAGTCCCGTTTTGCGGTACGCCACACCCCTTCGATGAACAGGACCCCCGTTTCGACGGTAGCGCTCCAACACAAGTCCGTTTTCTCCGTTTTGCGGTACGCCACATCCCTCCCGATGAACAGGACCCCCGTTTCGACTGTAGCGCTCCAACACAAGTCTGTTTCCTCCGTTTTGCGGTACGCCACACCCCTCCCGATGAACAGGATGCCGTTTCGACTGTAGCCGGTCGAATAGAAGGTCGTTTCCTCTGTACTGCGGTACGCCAGACCCCGTTTCGGCTGTCCCGTCCAAGCCGGTTGGCTCCCGTTGAACAGGACGCATTCCAACCTAGTCTGTGGCCTCCCGATGAACATGATGCTGTTTCTCCGTTCCGACCCAGCTGGTTGGCTACCCGATGAATAGGACGCCATTGCTGCCGTCCGTTGCCTCTACATGTACACGAGCCCTGGCCGTACGTATGCGCGAGTACGCGTCCAAGACCCCATCCGTATGTATGTACGTGGCCGTATTTTTTGGCATGTGGCTGTACGTACGTGTGCACGGTTTAGAAGGGACTACCTGAACTGCTACGTCGGGGGGCTCTACTACTACACGTGCCGCTGCTTGCTCGGCCACGGTTCATTTTTGCAGAGAGACCGATTGATCAGTATGTACGTACACGTTCGCGACAACGCTACATAAGCTTCGACCAGGTGGGTCCCGGCTGTCAGGAAGGATAAGGAGGCACTTCCTTGCGTGCGAAGTTATTGATGGTGGGTCCGAGCTGTCAGGGGGAGGATTCATTTTTTTCGTGCCTAATATGGAGGCACTTTCCTTGCGTCCGAAGATATAGCTGGTGGGTCCGAGCTGTCAGGGGGGGAAATGTTTTTTTCGTAAAATACAGCTAAGCCAAAATACAGAGGCCCTTCCGGTAGGTCCCTGCTATCACGTGGAGGAATCATTATTTTGCGCGTAATAAGGAGGCACTTCCTTGCTGCGGCCGTGGACCCAGCTGGCAGCCTCTCCACGTACAGTTCTCTTCTGTTGTAAGTCGTTCCTTGACGATGTTGACCATGCCGCGCTGAGAGCATCAAGGCGGTGGACGATGGCGAGGCCTAGGAAGGGAATGACCCGGAGCCGCGGAAGACTCGGCAGTTGTTTCCCACGCGGAGGGGCATACGAGGGTTTACTGGTTGGGCTGCAGTGTGAGGCTGCTGTAGCCGGAGAATAACAGCAGGTCTGGGTGAGTACAGGGATGGCCAGGCTAGTGATGGGAGTAGGGTGGGGCGGTGAGGCCTGCGTGGTACCAAAGCCGGCCATGGGAGGCAGGAGCAGGCGGCACGACCGGCGCTGGTTTGGGCGGCTGGAGCAAGAAGACCAGAGGTTGAAGAAGCACTGCGGCCGTTGGATGGACATTGTATGGTCACTGGAGCTAGAATCGTTCATATTGACTAAGTTGACAAAGCCCTCCATCCGCGTCAACTTTGTAGGCCCACAAGTCAGCCTTCAAATATGGTGGGTCCCACCTAGCAGCAGGGGTATTCATTTTTTTTGTGCGTAATAAGGAGGCACTTCCTTGCCTGCGAAGATATAACTGGTGGGTCCGAGCTGTCAGCGGGGGGAATGTTTTTTTTGTGAAATACAGAGGCCCTTCCGGTGGGTCCCAGCTGTCAGGGGGAAGGATCATTTTTTTGCCCGTAATAAGGACGCATTTCCTTGCGTGTGAAGATGTAGCTGGTGGGTCCCAGCTGTCAGGGGAAGAAAACATTATTTTTTAGGGTAAAAAGGATGCAGTTGCATGCATGCGTCCATGGGCGTGGTGCGTCCCCACTGTCAACCTCTCCACGTACAGTCATCTTCCGATGACTCTCGTTTGTTGGCCACATTGACCACACCGTGCAGAGCGCACCAAGGCCGGTGGACGACGACGAGGCCCCAGACTGGAACACCCCGAAGATGGGGAAGACGCGGTAGTGGAGTCGCAGATGGAGAGGAGTGGGAAACTTGACTGGTTCGGGTGTGGGGTGGGCCTACAATCGGCAGAGAATAACAGGAGGTGCGGAGGAGTGGAGGGATGGCCTGGCCGTCGGTGGGGTAGTGTTTCGCTGCGAGGCGCACAAAACAGCGCCGCTGGACGCCGGAGGCTGGAGCAGGCGGTCCCGGCGGCGCTGGGGGAAGAAGACGGGAGATTGAAGAAGAATGCTGGCCGTTGGATGTAAATCCAACGCGCTTAGGCTTCGACCTTTGTATTTTTATTTTTTGCGAAAGTGCTTAGGCTTCAACCTACTGGCCCACATGTCTACCAGTCCATTTGGTGGGCTGGGTGAAACAATGATGTAGCGTCTATGCAGCCCTTTATATATTATGTTAGAATTTAAAGCCCATTTGCATTTTTCTCGAAATCCGCGGACTTGCTGGGCTGGGTGAAAATATCATGTTGGGCTGGACAGAGAAATGTTATAAAAACATAAACACATGATTGCACATCTATTACTGCATTTGTCAGTAAAATCTTTGCAAGCTTATGTACGCAATCACCAGGAGTTAACTTGCCAAGTTATATATAAACAATTATTTTTATTATTATTTTGTAAGAACTTTCAATTTACGAAATATAATATCATTTTAATTTGATGAGTTAATAGGACGTAGGGTATTATTATTTTTTAGGCTAGACGTGGGACAGTTGAGTTGGTTCTAGGGAAAAGTACTGGGAGAAAACTCAGATTACATCGAAAAAGAAAGTGGGAGAAAATTCAGATATAGGATTAATAAAAACGGAAAATAAAGGAAGTGGGAAGGTCTATACAATGGTTGGACGAACGACAGGTTTAACGGAACCTTATGTTGTTTCTATTATATATATGGAATAAAATAAGATATAAATATAAATATAAATAATATATATACTATTATAGAAGGTAAAACATAGGTTCAGTTTTGCATTCTTATAGAAAAATAGAACTGAGCTGTGCGTCGTCTTGAAAAAACAAACATAACTTGGGCTGCTGATGTTATAGACAAGCTAGGCTAGGAGGCCCAGAGGCCGCTTGATACCTGCTGGACCGCAAAAAGAAGTTGAAACCAGCTGGATCAACTGTGTCTGCATGTCATGGGCTGCGCATGTTAAACAACAAAACCTAGGCCATGGACCTGGTGGGCCCGGGACTGTCGTCTCCCGATTCCTCTCGTTTTGTTGACCATGTTGGGAACAACAGACGGCGGCGCCGTGGCGAGAGCACGAAGGCGGAGGACGACGTCGAGACCTTGGACCGAACGAACCGGAGCTGGGGAAGACACAGGTTGAGGGGAGTATGAGGGTTGACTTGTTCGGGTGCAGGGTGGGCCGGTGGAGCTGCCGCCGCCGATGTGTGGGAGTAGAGGGATAGCCTGGCCGATGCCATAGGCTAGGATGGGTCACCGAGGCGTGCGCGGCAGCGCCGCCAGCCGTTGTAGGAAGAGGATGAAAGATTGAACAAAATAAAGAAATACAAATGGATAGGTGGTTGGTCCCAGATGTCCGTGTACGAGACCTGCTGGGTCCACCTGAGAAGGGGAATATGTTGGGAGGAAGGATATTCAAAGCACGGCAGCACAGTGAACTAGTTACATACATAAGCAAATAGCCACTAAAAAAAGCAAACAGGTTAATGGGTTCTTAGACGAAATATTTCAGACAAAACAGATAATTACGACACATAGGCTAATGCATGAAACACTCAGATGATAAAGGTGCTTAAACAGATAAAGTACGTCATCTAGACCTTCCTGGCACGCTTGATCATGACGCTGCGGCTGTCCGTGTACTCATCGGTTATGGGAAGCAGACACGCCCTCATGTCCAAGATCCGCCTGTACATGTCGTAGCATGCGTACGCATCCTTGGCCGCGTAGGTTATGTAGGCTAGATTCAGAGGTACCTCCCACATGTTCAGGTTCTTGGTATCGATGTCTTCTTTCATGTTGGCATAGTAGGGGTCGATGATGGTCGCTGCAAGGTTAACCATGGAGTCCTCCTGCCCGTTGCCGATGATCTTGTATTGCTTCTGGATGTCGACAAGCTTGTTGCACCAGATGCTCCAGAACCTCTGGTGGCCCTATAGCAGTGGTAGACGAGAACCTCGTCCCACACGCATACCTGGGCAACGGCGATCCACTGGTCCTTGTGAGGAGACGAAAGGATGGGCACAAGGCCTAGTCCCGCGACCTTGTGCTTTCTCCTCCTGTGGGTAATGCTTGAACTTGGCGAGGCAGAGCTTCACCGAGTCCGGATCATTGGTGAACGTCACATTCAACTTGGTGCTGCCATGGGTCTGAATGGTGAACTCAAAGGTGAAGTCCATATCCAGCAGGCTCACCCCTCGGACCGCCATTGGAGTCTCTTCTCACGCAGAGTTGATGTGGTGGTTCTCGTTTGTGGGGATTGGGGGCAGTGGGATGAAGACGATCGGTCTGTACTGGGGTACTGGGGGGCGGCACCGCCGCATCAGCAGTTCATTTTTCCAATCTTGGGGAACTACAATCAACGGTGAACGAGTGGGTAGGTAGCGGCAGCAGTTAGTTTTTCAGCTCTTGGGGAACTTCATCCAACAGTAAAGTAAGTGTGTACAGGCGACAACAGTTACTACACCTCCCTCACCCGCTGCATGCCCGGCAGAACATGCCCCCTCGGGTTCACGAGCGGGTCTGTATTGGTACTGTTATAGCAAGTGTTAGTGGTCACTTTACGTAAATTTTATTAGCTTTAATTAAAATTTATTCTTAAAACAACCAAAGCATTGGCTCGTTCTATCAGTGCCACAGGAGAAACATGCACATCAATTAGAATTATTATTCTCAGGACGCAAACGATCAGCTCATTTGCCACACTTTCACACAGACAATACTACCAAGTTTGAACAACTAGTTATGGTTGCTGTCCTCTGCATCATCATGCCGTGTTTCCCAGCTTGCAAGATTCAGAACCAACCAATATGATTCAAATAATAAGTAAAACAAAGATGCCTACACATCACAATGATTCCCAGCTTGCAAGATTCAGAACCAACCCATTAGATTCAAATAATAATAAGTACAACAAAGATGCCTACACATCTCAATGATTCACAGCTCAGAGCGAATCATAACTGTACAACTCAAACGTTGTGAGAATGTGAACAAATAAATAAAAATTGATTGATGCTTCATGTAAGCAATTTGATCCAAGGATTTGCTTAAACATTGAAACCAGTCCTTTTTAAGGCCACCCAGGTCAAACATTGGCACTTGAAATATTTTGCATCACTGGTGGCACTACCACTTCCAATATATGCAAAGAGGGCCTTCTAGATTTTGAAGTAGTGTGTATAGAGCCTCATCCTTAGTATTTAACAAATACACATAGCAGAATCTAGTGGAATCATCAATCAACGTCCTGAAATATCTCTTTCCACCTTGCACACACGCATGACACTTTAGATCCTTTGGATAAAGTGAATCTCGTGATTAAATCCATCTTGGCTAGCCGTGTCATACAATCCTGGGCGAATGCTTTTAACCATCACAACATCTGTAGTGGAGTATTCCTATTTGCATAGATAAGCAAGAGCATGATTACTATAATATTGGCACTAGTTAAATCAACTTCATTTCCAAAATGAGAAAATATTGCGATAGAATAGCTTTATTAAAAAAAATACAACGTTAGCACAGTATGAAAAAGCACAATCATGTTGATAAAGGACAATACTGACCTGTGTGAGATGACTTTGGGAGATCAAGTTATTCTTCATGTCCCCGTATCTTGCCATGAAGACGATTCGTTGACATCCATTAACACCTCAGTGTAGCAGTAGAAGGAGGAGCGCCGACTCATTTCAATCACTTTTTTTGTGCAGTTCAACTAAAATTATGGCGCCCGCCAGTTAGAGAGGTGGCCCGCGCCACCTCAATGGTAGGCGTGATGGACTCAACTAGCTCAGTGCAGCTATGTGATTGATGCAGTGCACATGGACTTGATTCTGCCGGATAGGTCTTCTGCAAGTTATCTACATTGGAAATGAAATGGTAGCTAAGACAATAGCTCTATTTTAAATGTATTATTACTTCATTTTATCAGTGGCAGTAGCAGTGCCAAAATAGTAGCACAAGATCACTAGCTGGATGCAGAGTCAAAACCAACCAAAAAGGAACATACCCGATCATGGGAACCATAACTCACAGAGGGACCCTACGCCGCCACGACTTGATGTGGTTGACCTGCACCTGCAGATCCACTCGGATGATTCAATTCATGCAACCTTTTTCTGCAGTCTGCCTGAAATGAAGCAAAGATTGCATCATGCAGCTAGCAAGAAGTACTTGCTCTCATGAGCTGGCAGGTTCTTCTTTAGTAGTTGCACTAAAATTGAGCAACATTAAGGTTAGCTGTCCTGCTCATGCAAGGTGCAACTATAATTCGGTTATCCTTTTGTGCAGTTCCACTAAAATAAAGTTCCATTGTGGTGACAGTGGCGGCTCATCTTGCAAAGGCTAATAAAATGTTGCACGAGATTACCAGCAGAGTTTTACGGAGATGTTGGAAACTCCAATCAACCTTTGTGCAGTTCAACCAAAATTGAGAGACATTGCCCATGTGACATTTTAGTTGAACTGCACAAGATACTCATTAAAAAAAAGTGTTTTGTGCAGTTCACCAAAAGGTCACAATAGCAACGAGGTGAAATGGATATCCCTATCCGCACAAAAAGATAGAAAGAAAACAGTTTCTGGTCAATAACAAGATACGAAACATACACGAAATGAAAAGAAGCATCTTGATTATGTTCATGGCAATCATGCAAGAACAGTAGAAATTTTAAAACGGCAGCATTGCTTCATGTTACTGGAAGCATTACGATCAACAATGACATTCGTCAAATATGGGATTACTTTAATGGTGGCATTGCTTGTTTACCAGATACAGTAGATTAACATCAGCTAAAGAGTTGGTTTAAGGGCATGGGACAGTGGGGACACCAGGACACTCAGCAGCGTAAAGAAGCAACTTACTTATCATACTGATAAAAACAGCAGGAGTACCATTTGTAACACAGTTTAATTGCATCATATTACTGGAGGCATTAGATTAACAATAACACTGGTTAGACATGTCCTTATGGTAACCGTGTGATTGCTTCATTTTACATGCACTCTTACATTAACAACAGCAAAAAGTTGGTATAAGGACATGCGACAGTGGACGCATCAGCACAATGTACCTACAAGGAGGCATAAAGTGGTGATGCCGAGTTTGTTCATACTCTGTGAGGGCAGCAAATCTAATCCTGGAGACCTTTTACTATGTGAGGGCAGCAAATCTAATCCTGGACATAGTGACATACTCTGTTGACTTGTCCACCAGCCGCCACTTTCTATCCTTTTTTCAACCAATAATAGATCTGTTCCTTATCCAGTTTGTACTGCCTTTGCCCTTTATTTCCCTTTTCAACCAAGAGACCGGTTGGGTATCCAGTCTCTACTACTTCACCCCTGTTATTTCCTCTTTGAATCAAGTCCTAGATTCATGATAGTACAACTTTACCCCCTTTCTTCGCTTTTTGAACCAAGTCCTAGATTCGACTGCATGAAGTAGCTTTACCTCTAATAATACTAAAAATTTAGGTGGCTTTGGAAGAGCTGATGGAAGTAGAAAAATATCCACATGCAGACACGTGGGGAGCTGGGGCAGTAGAGCAAGGCCGCTTTCGAAGGAACCTATACCTGAGGGTCGTCGGGGTGTGGCTAGGAGGCCGGCGGCAGGTCAGATCTGCCCACAATACGGCAGGGAGGAAGAAGGGTCGGAGGACCTCTGGAGCCGGCGCTGTGTCGGAGAGAACGGCACGGGCAGAGGATCGGGACCCGCCGGCAGCTGTCGGTTTCCTCCCTCGCCGCCGATGACCGCGTGAACGATGCACCTAGTCCCCTACACACACCGGCCGAAGGGATCCGGCCGGATCTGTGACTAACGGCGAGCAGAGAGAAAATGTCGCTACCGCTGTCTTGTTTAGATCTGGAGAGGATGAGAGAATGAAGAGAGCAACCCTAGTAAAGCAAGCACTCAGGCCCTTGCCTACTTATATAGTGGAGTGATTATCTTTTTCTCTCCACAACAAGCGTTTCAATTTGTGTACGTGACATTAAAGAAAAGAAACTCTCTATTTAATGTGACTAACTGTACTACTCCTACTTACTAGTTCTAGTATTGTTCACTTGTGCTCCCCGGCCCTCCATTCATTGAACAATCCCACAGGTGAATAAACATACAGTACTATTTATATAGAACGAACAAGCTCGAACTATTTTGGCTTTGAGATATCGATGGTACAGTTTGACCACATTGCATCAATGGACTCAGTACTTTGAAGTAACCTATACATATAAACACATGCACGGTTTACATTCCGAATCGCTAGCTAGAGCTTGAACTATACTCCCTCCGTCCTTGAAAGAGTGTACTTCCAACTTTGTTGGAAAGTCAAATTTTTTTATGTTTGACTGTATTTATACAATAATAGACCAAGATTCATGCCATCAAATTAGTAGCATTAGATTCATGATAAAATATATTTTCGTTATATACCTATTTGGTTTCACAAGCATTGACATATTTTTGCACAAACTAGGTCAAACTTTGAGATAGTTTGACCCTCCAACAAAGTTGGAAGTACACTTTTTCAAGGACGGAGGGAGTATTTGTTTACATGTACCACCTTTTTGTTTTGGTTTTCTGCTCCATGGCGCAATTCATCGATACAAAATTATACTATGAGTAGTTAAAAGTTGAGGGCGGGGCTTTTCCTGGTAGTACGCGCGACAGTTTTCGCGTAGCCGGTTTGACAAAGAGGCGAGGAGGGTGAGGGAGTAGCGGATTCAACTTACTGCTGGAAAAGTAGGGCTGTGCGATTTGACGGCGCGTTACTACTGGAAATACGGGGTCTTGTGATATGACTACTCATTATAGTCATTAATTACTGGCGCTACGACCGGGGTGATGCCCCCCATCCGTTCCCCACTCTAAATCTGGTGCATGACACGTCGACCCGGATGTTGGCTCTCCCACATGTCGGCAAAGTAAGAAGGAGCAAAGAATCATGCGGTATATATAGTGTATATACTAGTACTACTACTCACGTCCCAGTGAACCAGCAGGCGATAGGCCATAGAAAACAATGTGGTGATATGGCCATAAAAAACAATGTGCTACAGTCCAGTCTCTAGCATGTACAGTACTCCTCCTCTCGGTTCATCGCCATCATACTTTCCCCATTCCTGTGTTTTCAGTATCCTGCGAATCAAAGAGGCCCTTAGACTGGTTTAGGTCCGATCGTTTTTTATAAATGTCTTATGTCCAAAATTTAATGAACGTGCTCCGGTTTCTATGAAAATAATCCGGTTTGCATGTAGTAATTCATTTCTTTATTTATTCTTCTGCGGGGGGTTTGCATGTAATTCATGAGGTCTAAAATGTAAAGTACGCCGGCATGGTTGCATATGCTCCGAGTCATGCATGCACTACGACCCAGATGCTCTATGTCCCACATGTCGGCGAAAGGAAGCACGTGGAAATAGCCTAGGAGTACATATAGGAGGATAAATGAGTGAAAAAATATGTACCATGAAGCGCAGCTGTGGTTCGAAAAGGAGACCTAAAGTGATGACAGGTATAGGTCGCGCGCACCCAACTAGTGGTAGTACTCGTACTAGACGTACGACTACTTTTTCCCTAAAAAAAGAGGTACGAGTACTCAGTACTCCTATTCTATCAACATGAGTCCAATCTGACAACAGCGTTCGTGCTACAGCTAGCTCTTCTCCCTCGTTTCTCTCTTCCAATTCTAACTCAGCCGACGCGCGGTGGGCGGGGTGGGGATTTGCCGAAAGTTGGTTTGCTCAACTGCGGCCCCACCTGACAGTGAAAATGCTAAGACAACAAGCGTTCCCTAGCTTGAGCGGCGTGCCGGACAGACCGTGTGGGGGTGCGACGCGAACGACAGGGTTGAGATCCTCTGTAGTACTATATGGTGCTGTAGTGCGGATGACATGTGGGGCCGGGTCCACACTGCAGTGACCGTACTGCATGGTGCGCTACTGCAGAGGATCCTAACCCGGCACAGGCATGCTGTACTTGTTCCACTTTCTCGTTTTGAACTCGTGACTTGTAGTGACGCTCAGTTTTGAATATATAAGTTTGGTTGTTGCGCCAATATATACAGTACTCCCTCCATGTAGGTTGGGTCGCTGAAGTCAAAATTATACACAAAACACGATGGTGATGGACCAGTCTACCTCTGTCCTGGTTTATTGCTCCTCGTCGTAATATGTGCCAAATTTTGACCATAAATTTGACTAACAAAAGGTTCATGCATGTCACCAAAATTATATCACTGAAAACTATGTTCAAATACAAATCAAACGATATAATTTTTGTTGACATGCACTAAAATTTTGTCAGTTAAATCTTTGGTCAAAATTTAGTACAAATTACAAAAGGGACTAATAAACCAGGACCTAGGTACTACACCAGGATGAAGACAGTGAAACTACATATAAAAATGCCATACACTAATAAAACATTAAGGCCACGAGGCGATGCAGTGCTGGTTAGAGGAGGCGAGAAGAAAGATGCATCCATCGACGACCTCCTCCTCCTCGACTCAGGGCGCTGGCCCACCGAATGGCGGCTAAGTAGCAGCAGCTTTCGTGGCCCGGTCAACGTGCTTCTCAACAATGGCGTCCAAAGATTCCAGCCGGTGGAAGAAGGCCAATGTCTTTCTGTCCTCCCTGGCCTTGTAGTGGCCTATGTAGACGATTTCCTCGTAGACGTGGATGTGTAGGTCGATGGTTTCTTGCATGGTGAGGCGCTGCGCGGCCTCGAGGTGCACATTCTTCATCGCGACCTCTGGCAGCTACAGGGCCACCAGGGCTTGAAAGAGTTTGTCACCATGGAGGCCGATGAGGGTGGCAGACAATGAGGAGCCTGGGCGCGCGGGCTGGAGCAGTACGGCAAGGTCGTCCGCGTGCTTCTTGACGGTGGTGAACTTGAGGATGGAGCGGACCATCATGTCGTCCATGTGAGAGGCAAAGCCGGCGTCGGCGAGGGCTACGACGCCGGTGGTCGTCAGCACCGTCTGGAAACGCTGCTCGGTGCGGGGCCGCAGGCCGGCATCTTGGATGATTTGGCACAGCCGACTGCCGCTCGCATCCATCGCCTCCATAGGTGCTTGTGGCTTCTGGTCACTTGGTCTTGGATTGACGTGAGTAGTGTTGCGTAGAGACTAGGAGTAGATGGATTGGAGTGGTGGGGCGCCTTTATATGAGAGTCCAAACTGTGTTGCATTCACATCGTGCTGGCTCCATTCTGCTTCTCTAATTAATTCCCTCTGCATGCTAATTGAGGATGCATCATTGACCGTTCAACGTCTCGGGAACCTCTACCCTCTCCCTCCTTGGCATTCAAGCCGTATCAATGTAAATGCGGGTCAAGAAGAGACTAGTCGTTTACTACATTGTGCACCGCGACCGTGTGGGGGTGCGACGCGAACGGCACAGGCATGCTGTACTTGTTCCACTTTCTCATTTTGAACTCGTGAATTGTAGTAACGCTCAGTTTTGAATATATAAGTTTGGTTGTCGCGCCAATATATACGGTACTCCCTCTATGTAGGTTGGGTCGCTGAAGTCAAAATTAGACACAAAACATGATGGTGATGGACCAGTCTACCTCCGCCCTGGTTTATTGCTCCCCGTAGTAATCTGTGCCAAATTTTGACCATAAATTTGACTAACAAAAGGTCCATGTATGTCACCAAAATTATATCATTGAAAACTATGTTCAAATACAAATCAAACGATATAATTTTTGTTGACATGCACTAACATTCTTTTAGTTAAATCTTTGGTCAAAATTTAGCAAAAATTACAAAAGGGACTAATAAACCAGGACCTAGGTAGTACACCAGGACGAAGACAGTGATACTACATATAATTAACGCAAAATAAGAGCAAGGGATCACACATGTCATTTACGACGGGAATAAAAATGCCATACACTGATAAAACATTAAGGCCACGAGGCGATGCAGTGCTGGTTACAGGAGGCAAGAAGAAAGATGCATCCATCGACGACGTCCACCTCCTCGACTCAGGGCGCCGACCCACCGAATGGCGGCTAAGTAGCAGCGGCTTTCATGGCCAGGTCGATGTGCTTCTGAACAATAGCGTCCAAAGATTCCAGCCGCTGGAAGAAGGCCAACGTCTTTCTGTCCTCGCAGGCCTTGTAGTGGCCTAAATAGACGATTTCCTCGTAGACGTGGATGTGCAGGTCGACGGTTTCTTGCATGGCGAGGCGCTGCGCGGCGAGCGCGGCCTCGAGGTGCACATTCTTTGTTGCGACCTTCGGCAGCTGCAGGGCCACCAGTGTTTTGAAGAGTTCGTCACCTTGGAGGCCGATGAGGGTGGCAGGCAATGAGGAGCCTGGGCGCGCGGGCTGGAGCAGTACGGCAATGTTGTCCGCGCGCCTCTTGACGGTGGTGCACTTGCGGATGGAGCCGATCATCATCTCGTACATGCGAGAGGCGAAGCCGGCGTCAACGAGGGCTATGACGCTAGCGGTTGCCAGCACCGTCTGGAAACGCTGCGCGGTGCGGGGCCGTAGGCCAGCGTCTTGGACGATCTGGCACAGCCGACTGCCCCTCGCGTCCATCGACGCCATGGGTGCTTGTGGCTTCTGGTCACTTGGTCTTGGTCTTGGATTGGAGTGGGCAGTGTTGCGCAGAGATTAGGAGTAGATGGATTGGACTGGTGGGGCGCCTTTATATGAGAGTCCAAACTGCGTTGCATTCACATCGTGCTGGCTCCATTCTGCTTCTCCAATTACTTACTGTACCTCTGCATGCTAATTGAATGCGGAGGCATCATTGACCGTTCAACGTTTCGGGAACCGCTACCCTCTCCCTCGTTGGCATTCAAGCCGTACCAACGTAAATGCGTGTCAAAAAGAGACTAGTCAGTAGTAGTAGTATACTCAATATTGTGCACCGTGACCAAGGCGGAGAGGAAAATGAGAGAACTTAATACATATTTATTTACCTTGTAGATTCACTCATTTTGCTTCGTTTGTACTCATTTACGGTGTAGTCACTTTTTGAAATCTCTAGACAGACAAATATTTAGGAAGGGAGGGAGTAGTCCCTCCTTTCCGGTTTACAGGGCTATACTATTAGGTAGTAACATGACACATCCCAAGACAAATTTGCTTATGTGGCATGGAGTTAATGAGCGGAGAGATGCTTGTGGTAACATAATAAGACCTCCTCTAATGCACTAGTGCTAAGATGAGGTGCTAAGCATATTAGGCTGGTCGTAATGGGAGTATCATAGATAGTATCATGCATGCCAACTAAGCAATTTTGATGAGGTGGCGTAGAATTAAATGAAGAAAGAGAGGCTTGAGTATCATATCATGATACCGTATCATATTAAATGATGTGCTACTTTGTGTCATGCATGGCAATAAATGTAGTCCTATATGATATCAACATATGATACCATGCATTATGGATATAGTATCATACACTAGTATCATATACATGATACTAGTATATGATACTCCCCATTACAACCAGCCTTAAAGAGCTAAGCAACTAAAGTCCCCAATGCAAAGGTGCTTAACTTGTTGTAGTTAAGCATCCTTCATTTAATGATTTAGCAACTAAAGTTATCCATGCATTGGTGGGCTTCTTTCATTTAAGTGTTTTCTCTAGGTTCCCGCGCTTAGCATTGTTTCTTCCTAGGGTCACCACACCCATGTCTCTCCTCTTAATTACTTTGCCACATCATCTTTTTTGCCTACATGGCAGGCTTAGCACCTGTACAAGGTGGAACATTGGGAGGGGCTTACTGTAACATAACACACCCCGAGGTAAAATGAGTCTATGTCTCAATTAATGAAGGCTTGTATGTTACCATCCATATGTTACTACCCATTATAAAGGTAGTAACATGGACTAGTAACAAAAGCATGTTACTAGTCTAAGTTACTCCCCACTATGACCAGCCTAAGAGCAAGTACAATAGTGGGCTTATAGCCTGCTTACATGGCAATTTTGTCTAGGTGGAGGAGAGAGACATAAAAAAGTAAGAGGAGTGGGCTCTCATGCAAGAGCCTGGCTATATGCGTGCTCCAAGGTAGATGCAATAAATGTGAGGAAAGAGATAGAGAGAAGATGCGTGCTCCAACTGACCGCTGCATGCCGTGCTAGGTACTACGTCCCACGTCTTTCATTGGTTGATTCCTATTCATGTGTAGAAACAAGAAACGTGGTCGGGTTTGTTTTGGGATTATTTGATTTTCGTAAGATGACTATTACTAGCAATCGCCACAATAACCGTAAGATCTGCATTCGACGGTGGCACCTATTGGACGCAAACAGCAGTAGAAAAGAATTGCCACAAAACTGCCGCACCATGCCCCACCCCTACACAACTGACACGTTTGAGGTGCGCTTGGCTCTTTGCCTCTTCGAGAAGTCGAACAATGATGTTACTACTTCTACAGTATCGAATCAACTGCTGCATGTCCTGTCCACCACGTGGGCGAGGGAAAGCTTGTTCTAGGAGTAGTAAAAGCAAAAGCCTCTCCTCGTCTGCGAGCCACCATGCGCATGGGCGAGGGAGAGGGCGTACTACTAGTAATCAAGCTTCTCCTTGTTGTATGAGTTGACGCAACACATCATAGCATGGGCCCCACATGCTTGCCTCTAAACTTGGCTAAAAGACACACATTGTACAATATTTGCTGCAACCTCTAACATTTAATTACCCCACCACAAATTAAAATATATATTCCTCTCTTGACCAGATCAGCGTGCAAACTACAATAACCAGGATGACAGGTAGGGCCAAAATATTATTTTAATCAAAAAATGCTTCGAGACGGCCTCATAGCGTGGAACCGACTCCAACGATTTTAAGCTTGGTACACGCTATCCTAGACTATGTTACTATACTACCTCCCCTACACATGAAACTGCCACACGAGCGTTCGGGTTGCGCTTGGCTCTTCGCCTCTTCGGGAAGTCGAACAATGATGGTACTACTACAGTGGAGTACTAGTATGCTTCTGGCCATCTGACACCGAATGAACTGCTGTATGTCCACCGCGTGCGGGAGGGAGAGCGTGTAGCGAAAGCTTCTCTAGTCCTGCGAGCCACCACGCTCATGGGCGAGGGAGAGGGCGTTGTAATCAAACTTCTCCTTGTTATACGAGTTGACGCGACACATCAAAGCAGTGCACTCGATATATTTCAATAATTTGCGTTTACTAATGCATTAATTACAACGCATGCATGCATGCCGCAACTTTCCTTTTGATACCTGCATGTGTTGATTTAATGCACCTTGAAGTAGTATGAATATGTGATGGTAAAACTTTCTAATGCCCCGGCCCCAAAGCGAGAGATGGTGGTGCACAAGGAGGGCGAGATCATGCTGACGGAATAGGACCCGACGATGGAGCTCTCTATGGTCTCTATGGACCTCACCTTGCTCCACTGCCCCTTGTGCCTCTGCCCCTTGAAGCCTCCAGTGTATGAGGTTCGAATACACCTTGTCCGTTCGGCTGATCGAGCAAGGTGCAGGTTTCTTCATTGATGTGCTGTTCGATTGATTTATGCAGTGCAAGGGAGGGCACCTAGCCTGCGCGGACTGCCGTGGCGAGCGCCCCAGGAACCAGCGGCAGTGCCAGAAGTGCGAGCGCGGCGGCGGGTTCGACATGCGGAACACGGTGATGGACGCCGTCCTCTCCTTGGTGAGGGTCGAGTGCCCGCACGAAGGCTGTGGGCTCTACGTCACTTACCACAAGCTCGCCGATCACCAGAGCATGTGTCCGCTCGCGCCCTGCAAATGCCCCATGCCCGTCTGCGGCTACGAAGGCCCGCCGCCGGTGCTCCCCTACCACATCAGCACCGTGCATCCCATGCCCATGCACAGGATCCAGTATGGCAAGGTGCTCCAGGTGCAAGTGCCAGTGTCGGAGCCGCGGCTCTTGCTGTTCGCGGAGGAGGACGGCCGCGCGTTTTTCTTGGTCGGCAGCATGCTCGACGTTGGCACGCCTATCACCGTGTCGGTCGTCTGCATCAGAGCGGGGGCGTCCCCACCGCCGCACTACGCGGCCAAGCTGTGGGCAAACAGCCTATCGGGGGAGGCCAAAGGTAGGACCGATGCCGTCAAGGTGGAAATCGAGGTGACAAGCAGCAAGGATCCCGGCGCTGTCGCCGTGCAGGAGCTGACCTTCTTCACAGTTCCGGCCAAGCTGCTGGCCGGGGCTGGGTTCTCGAGGATGGTGTCCCTCCACATTCAGATTGACAAGATCACCTCCTAAATGATTCTATAGTGCCTTCTGTTTATCTTAGTAATATGCTAATATAGGGGTTAGCTCGGTCTACTTTAGCTTAAGAGATGGTGGATTTTGGTGGCGATGCAGCAATTACTTCGACATGAGATCAGCAGTTAAAGTAATTTCCAACAGTGGAACGGATATTTTGTGTCTGTTGGATATAAAGATCCTTTGGGTAAGAAGTATAAGCTGCTTATATGCTTGTTTGTTGAGGAAGTGTTGCATACTTCTGCGAGTTGACACGACACATCAAAGTAGTACTACTACTAGTAGTACTCACCCGACTGCGCACCAGGCAGACAAAGCTCGTGTCGTGTTGGTGCCGTGTGCGGCCCGCACATTAGACAAAACAATTCGCCTCCAGCTTAGCCTCCGCGTTTTAAACTTCTCAATCTCAAGGCCAAGGAGCAACGGGAACCTATGATAGAGCCAATCGGATGGTTGAGACACTACAATTCGTAGCTATAGATGCGTGTGTGAGAGAGGACGAGTGCATGCGTGCACCTCTTCTCTTTGTGTATAACATACTAAACTCAGAGTACAAGTGTATGTGGGTGGCATCGACTTAGGGAGCTAGAGATGGTGCGTGCGAGAAGTCCCGAGAGACTATAGGTGTGTGCGTGGGAAAGAGGGAGAGAGATGATATGTGTCGATGTAATGCGTGTGAAAAAAAGACTAGTCTATAGCTCGCCACTAGGCTATTCTTGGCGAACACCCCTATAACTGTAAGATATATATCCGACGGTGCCAGTTATTACACGTACACAGCAATAGAAAAAGAAGTATCGTGGCATATTACAAAACTGCTACACGACGGCCGAGAACGCATGCCCACGTTACGCCATCCGGGAATATAGTGCCACACTTCAAAACTAGAACCGTCAATAAATTTTGAGCTTGCGTCTTGTCACATTCCAAATTACTACCACGCTATATTAATTGCAAACCTGTTCACACCGATCAAAACCTAAATGGTTTCCCACTTAGGAGCGTATTAGTACTCGGTTATAAATACTCTACTCCAAGATGACTGCACATTCCTCCTCAACTCCTCATCCACAAAAACAAACAAGTCTTTCATCGTCGTTCCCTTGTGTCTGCCATGGCCCGCATGAGTTCTGGGTCGAGAGATTACGACCAGCGGGAGGCGAGCATGGAAGCGGAAGCACGAGAGATGCCCGCCTCGCCGCTGTAGCAGCCGACATGTCCCGTCGCGCCGCCGTAGCAGCACAGAGGTCCTGCCACGCAGCCGAAGCAGCACAGAGCTCCCGCCGCACCGTCGACGCAGCAGACTGGTCCGGCTGCGCCATGGAAGCAACAGAGATGTCCCGCCACGCCGCGAATGCAGCAGGGAGGTCCTCTCGCACCGCAGCGGCCTGGGAAAATGTCTCGCAGGCAGGCGAGGACTCTCACAGGTGCATGCGCACTATGCTCGATGGCCTGATGGGTCGGATCTCTGGCTGGATGAAGCTGCAAGACGAGATTAATGCCTCATTTGAAAATGCTACCACCGTCATCCGGGGACTAGGGAAGGACAAGGCGAAGCTCCGTACCGAGCGCGACCTGCTGAGGGCGAAGATCGCTAGAAGGGCGAAGCAGGAGGAGGAGACCGCTGCCTTGTTGAAGAGGACGTGCGTCATCGTCAAGAAACTTATGGATGAGAATGCCATGCTCCGCATCGAGTGTGAAAGGCTGGTGGAGGAATCCGTGGATGCTGCCAAGCAGCGTATTAAGGACATGAAACTGATGAAAGAGATCATCGCCGCTTGCCACGAGAACTAGTCTCCGCGACCTGCAGCGCATCAAGAAAGTAGAGATCAACGAGCCAGATCATTGTATGCGTCTTCCTTCTTCTTTTGCCCTTGTGTATTTAGGGCGTAGCCGCATGTGGCTTTTTTAATTATCTTCCTAAATATGTAAGACAATTATTATCCACTGTCGTCGTCCTTATATATTCATCAGTCTTGCTATAAGTCGTAGTAGATGCTATATAGGTACGTCGGATCTTACATCAAGATCCGTGCAAAATTTTCTTTTCAGATTTTCTTTCTTCTCTCTTAAATCTCAGTTGAGTGAGACATAGCCATGCCATTAAACAGGGGCTCGAGCGCCATTAATGGAGACCTTGAGAGAGAGGTGGGCGGCTGATGGAGGTTAAAGGGCTCTCCTCCCGATAAGCACGCGCAGGGGTCTGATCGCACGCCTCCCGTACTCAAATAGCTACCCCACACGGTGCCTCCTAGCCAATAAAAAAGGGGACGCGTGGCGGCACGTAAATGGTAAGTAGAACGCCCATGGTTTCAATAATACTTGTGTTTCTGATTGTAATGTGACATCACTTGTTCCAAAATGACTTTGTTGATTGTTAATGTGTGCGCTTTCGCAAATCGGACAGCAAAATTACCACAGCATGTTGGTGCCATGTCATGACACCAAGCCAAGTTTCATGATTTTCATGCGTGTTTTGGATTTACTGGAATTAAAAAACCAAGTTTCTCAATGTTTCAGGATGAGCCACGACACCCAGATGTTTGAATTTATTCCCATTTCTTGCATGGGACCTAGAAATTTACCTGAGGACACACATGTGATTTTTCAACCAACTTTGGTGCACTGGAGCATGTGCTTGTAGTTCAAATTTGAATTATGCACATTAAATGACTAGACACTCAATTAATGTATAAAAAAGGCCAAATGAACCTGGAATAATTCCAAAATTTAACACGACACTCATATAGTTCCATGTTGCCTCTGTAAAGAAAATCAAGGGGGGGGGGGGGGCAGCGTATATCGTTTCGCACACAAAGGTGACACGTTCCCTCTCGGAACCATGTGCCTTTTTGAGAGAAGCTCCGGTTTGCAAGAAGCTTATACCACAACTTGCTCCAATTCGGCCAAAAATTTTACCACAACATGTTAGTGCCATGACATGACACCATGCCAAGTTTCATGATTTTCAGGCGTGTTTTGGATTTACAAGAATTTAAAAACCAAGTTTCTCAATGTTCTCGGCCGAGCCACGATGCCCAGGTGTTTGAATTTCATTCCCATTTCTTGCATGGGACCTAGAAATTCACCCGAGGACACGCATGTTATTTTTCAACCAACTTTGGTGCACTGGAGCATGTGCTTGTAGTTCAAATTTGAATTATGCACGTTAAATGACCAGAAACTCAATTAATGTATAAAAAGGTCAAACGAACCCGGAATAATTCCAAAATTTAACACGACACTCATATAGTTCTATGTTACCTCTGTAAAGAAAATCAAGGGGGGGCTGTGTATATTGTTTCGCACACAAAGGCGACACGTTCCCTCTCAGAACCATGAGCCTTCTTGAGAGAAGCTCCGGTTTGCAAGAAGCTTATACCAAAACTTGTTCCAATTCGGCCAAATTTTTTACCACAGCATGTTAGTGCCATGACATGACACCATTCCAAGTTTCATGATTTTCAGGAGTGTTTTGGATTTACAAGAATTTAAAAACCAAGTTTCTCAATGTTCTCGGCCGAGCCATGACGCCTAGGTGTTTGAATTTAATTCCCATTTCTTGCATGGGACCTAGAAATGCACCCGAGGACACACATGTTATTTTTCAACCAACTTTGGTGCACTGGAGCATGTGCTTGTAGTTCAAATTTGAATTATGCACATTAAATGGCCAGAAACTCAATTAATGTATAAAAAAGGCAAAACGAACCCAGAATAATTCCAAATTTTAACACGACACTCATCATAGTTCTATGTTGCCTCTGTCAATATAATCAAGGAGGGCGGCAGTGTATATCGTTTCGCACACAAAGGCGACACGTTCCCTCTCAAAACTAGGAGCCTTCTTGAGAGAAGCTCCGGTTTGCAAGAAGCTTATACCAAAACTTGTTCCAATTCCTCCAAATTTTTTACCACAGCATGTTAGTGCCATGACATGACACGATGCCAAGTTTCATGATTTTCAGGCGAGTTTTGGATTTACAGGAATTTAAAAACCAAGTTTCTCAATGTTCTCGGCCGAGTCACGACACCCAGATGTTTGAATTTCATTCCCATTTCTTGCATGGGACCTAGAAATTCACCCAAGGACACACATGTGATTTTTCAACCAACTTTGGTGCACCGGAGCATGTGCTTGCAGTTCAAATTTGAATTATGCACATTAAATGACCAGAAACTCAATTAATGTATAAAAAAGGTCAAACGAACCCGGAATAATTCCCAAATTTAACAGGGCACTCATATAGTTCTATGTTGCCTCTTTAAACAAAATCAGGGGGGAGGCAGCGTATATCGTTTCGCACACAAAGGTGACACGTTCCCTCTCGGAACCACGAGGCTTCTTGAGAGAATCTCCAGTTTGCAAGAAGCTTATACCAAAAGCTGTCCAATTCGGCCAAAATTTATACATATGAAAATAGGGTTTAGATTATCCCGAACATCTTGCTACCTAGACAAATGTACTGTGATTTGGATTCAACATAAAATGGATACAAATATTTGAATTGGAGATCGTATGGTACATGTAGTTCATATTGAAATATGATTACTACTATATGCATGTTTTCTGTTATCAAGATAATATTTAAATGATGGTATAACTTGACAACAATCATATTCAAATAAGGAAAATTAATTCAAATTTAGTCCATATGGTAGACAACAATATATATATTCATAGGGTGGACTAAAATGTTCATATAGGATGGAAGATCAAAATGTAGGACTACATCCATTATAAACCGCAAGATCACCTAAAGATATATTCAAATTCAACATAACGTGGATTCAAAAATTGAAGATCCTGGCATTTGTAATCATATAAAAAGGGACATGACTCTTTCTTGTGGTGGGAATTGATTTTTTTTTGTTGTTGTTGAGGGAAGTGCGAATGGATTTGGTACTGTACAGGCTAATCTTGTTCTCCCAATTTTTTTTACATTTTTCTTGTAGTTTTTTCAATTGCATTTATAGCAATATAGTAAAAGGGGACATGACTCTCTTGTGTCTTGTATGAATTGTTTTTTTGTACATGTTAAGTTTGTTGTGCCGAACATGGAATCCGCGCCTTGTTATCCCGAAATTTTCAAGCTCGAGTATCTTTTGTCTCTTCTGCTGTGAAACTCCCGCCTCTTCAACCCACGCCGCGCCTTGTTATCCCGAAATTTCGACGTGCGCGAAAACTCCCTCCTCATCCGAAATCGGTCCTGCAACCCAGACACCTGAAATCCCCCTTCTACCCCTCAGCCGAAAATGCCGCCTTGACGTCGCGTGGTCAAAACCGGTGGGGGTATGTTCGTAACTTACCCCACATTTTGGACAAGCGCATCCCTAAGCCATGGCTCCCCCTACCTACCCCTTTGTCCCCCTCCCATTCGTACACCGAGGCCGCTAAAACCCGTGAAACCCCACGCTCCTCTGTCGGCCTCCCGAACGCCGCTCAGCCGGAGACTCTTCCCCGACGACGTCGTCCGCAACAACAGCTCGACGTCCCTCATTCACTGCACCAGATGAGGATCCGTCATCGATCTCGTCGTCCTGCCGGCTCAGCCGCCCCATCCTCCACCTCCAAGGAGCTGCCCCGACATTCGCCTCATCTATCGCGCCACCTCCATCCCCACAGCGCCGTATTGACCTGCCCCACCGGAATCGCAGCACCCTCACCAATTCCTCTGATGAAGTCGAGGCCTACTCGGCACCGCCAAGGAGGTTCTACACTCACAGTTGCATTTTATCTTTTATTCAATCTCACGGGGCTGCCGGTGCTCGATACCGAGCAGCCATGGCGGGTCTCCATCGACGGCGCCGTCGTTGGCCACTTCCTCCACAGCGTCTCTCCCCCATGTCGTTGCTTCCTCGGCGGTGACTTCCACACCAGCACTAGCTGCTGCTGCTACGACTCTCGCTCGCGCTGCTGCTGCTGATGCTGCTCCAGCTCTCGCTCGCGCTGCGGCTCTGTTCTTCCTGTCGGTCGCGCTGCTACACTGCTCTTGCTTTCGTTCGTGCTGCTGCTCTGCTCTACTATTGCTGTCGTTCGCACTGCTGCTCCGCTCTTTCTCTCGTTCATGCTGCTCTGCTTTGCTCTTGCTCTCGCTCGCGCTGCTGCTGCTGCACGACCTGCGGCAGCTACAGGAGTTGCTGCTTTAGCACTCGCTCGCGGTGCTGCTGCACGAGTTGCTCTCTGCTAGTGCGTTCCCTGCTCGAGCGGCTGCTAATTTAGATCACTGCTTCTCTGCTACTAGTGCTCGAATGCCCTAAGCTTCTATTGCAATGCTCTGCTACTAGTTCAATCAGTTTCGACAGTAAAATTCAGTTTCGACTGTAAAGTTCAGTTTCTTCAGTTAAGTTCAGAGTGAACAGTATTTACAGCATCTGTCGGAGCGGTCGTGGCGCGGCTGATGCATTTTACATCTAGCACTTTTTGGTGATGTATTTTACATCATCTATTGCAGATGCTATTAGAGTCCCACTTCAGATTAATGTTGTCTGTCTTGTCCTGCTTCAGCGTCGCCGTTGTACACCTCACCGGAGCTGCTCCAATGACGGAACTGTTCATCACAGCGGAGCAGTACCCTCGGCGCCATCTCCAGAGGCCTCAGATCTTCTTCCCCGCCTTTAGATAGTCACACCAGCATCACCATCCTCCACGTCCAACCAAATGATGCTGAGGTCAACAAGGCTATGCCAAAGAGGTTGTACACTCATCGCATCACTTTGTTACTCTGCATTCATGTCGATCCGTCAGGGATCCTTTGGTTCAAAGCAGTTGCAAATCTAGAAATAAATGAATCGTGGTCACAAAGTTAACAGGGAGAAAACTAAATGCTCTTTTGAACCACAATTTGAATCGGTTTAGCAAGATAGCCATTATATGATACTCATGTGGACCAAATCTAAGCTCACAAAATATTTCGAGGGCAGGCTTCAGCCTGTTGAAGACTGCCTTCTAGACAGCCTATCGCCACTGGTTCAAAGAAAAAGTGAAGGAAAACATAGGAATTGGAAACTTTACTATGGTACTACTATTCGTGCATTTGGTTAGAAGGAATGGAGCAAAGCAAAACTGGAGGATTTTTTTCCTTTGGTGTCTCTTTCAAAGAAAAAACGAAGGAATTTTAATATCCACTTGGACGTCCTTTTCAAATTAATATGCATGAAGAACATGACTAATTGCATTACTGGCATAATAAGATTCTTATTTTACATTTTCATGTGGTTTGACTTTAATTTGGCCATGTTTCACCATTCCTGTGTTCTTCCAATTCATGTGAACCAAACACCCAGGTTGACAGAAATCCTATGTTTGCAAATGCTCTGTTTTGCACGTGCATTCCTATCCTATTCCTGTGTTTTTCCTGTCCCTGCATTTATAGAATCTTCCAATTCTAAGGAGCCCTTACAGATTTACTTCATTTTTAGATAGGTGTCAAAGAAAACTTTGTGTGTTATGTCCTGCTCCTGCCGTGCCGTCATCCACCCCACCTGAGGTGCACCATCGACGCAATTGTTCACTGCAACAGAGATTCCCCCTGCAGACTTTCTTTCGCCGCCTCAGATCATCTTCCCCGTTGCCGGCAGCCACGCCAACTGCATTACCATCATCGACTGAGCAGATGAACCTGAGGACTACACAGTTCTGGAAGAGAGGTCGCACTCTTTCGTGTCTGCTTACGTTATACATTGGTTATTATTACCTGCTACTTTATCGTCCTGTTCACCTCTTAGACTCCGAGTCAGGTCCAAACTAATGTTCAAACTTGAGTTTTAAAATGCCTGTGGGGCACATATCGAGGTAGCAATGAATAGTATCTATCTACTATCTGGTTCATCTGGGGTCTTCTATGTGGTTCATGTTGGGTGGGCAACAAACAGTAGATGATCCATCGTCTATCTTTTTAAACTGAAGCTATAATCTGCCTGCTATCATTAGTTTTGGATCTATCCACTCGTTTTGCTACCATCAGTCTTGATTTCTGCATGCACCCCTTAGTCCTTACATAATCTAACTATGTTTTTTTATCATGCATGTTAGTTATTGTACACAATTGTACTGAACATGTAGAGAAAAAGAGAAGACCGTTGCGTGGGAATATAATGTCATGCAGACGCCGCTCCATGGTGGGCGAAGTGGGACCCCCTCCCCCCATTCCAGATTGTATTCTAGAGGAAGATAACTATTTAGAGAGGGATTCAGAGGGAGCCAACCACTCCTATTTACCCCCTGAGGTGTTTGTTCTAACCTGGCATGCTGATATTGGTCATATCATGCATATGGCGCCTCGCATTGCTTAAATTATACATCTTATATGTCATCAGCTTAGTTTAGATTTGCTTTGTGTGAATGCCACCTGTTTTGTTTCTATATCATACTCCCACCGTTCCTAAATATTTATGTTTTTAGAGATTTCAACAAGTTACTACATACGGAGCAAAATGAGTGAATCTACACTCTAAAATATGTCTATATACATCCGTATGTGGTAGTCCATTTGAAATCTCTAAAAAGACAAATATTTAGGAACGGAGGGAGTATATGTGAATTATGCAATGCCTTCTTCTTTAGCCAGGCATCATATACGTGAATCATACAATGCCATCCTGTTTAGCCAGTCATCGTATATGTGAATTGTATCGTGCCATATTTTTTCATAATGTATTCCATTTGTCAACAATGTTTATACATTCATCTACTCTTCCTGTGCATCAGCCATTTGAGTCTGTCATGGGAAAATCTGGAGTGAAAACAAGGTCTTCTGAGCAGTCAGTGCTACCTATCAATGCAGATTTCTTGCTGGTTACAGATAGCTCCTCAGAGGAGGATTCAGAGACAGATGACCAGTCGTATTCCCCCCCCCCCCGAGGTGTATGCTCTAACTTGGCAGGGTTATATTGCTCATATCATGCATATGGTGTCTTGCATTGCCATGCCATCTGCTTTGATTAGACATGCTTTGTGTGAATGCCTCCTGTTTACTTTCTATATCAGATATGTGAATTATGCAATGCCATGTTTTTCAGCCAGTTATCATATATGTGAATTATGCACCGCCATGTAGCCAGGCATCATATATGTGAATTATCTCATGCCATCCTTTTTTTTCATTACGTATTCCATTTGTCGACAATCTGTGTATATTGAACTACTCTTCATGTGTATCAGCCATTTGAGCCGGTTATGGAAAAATCTGGAGTGAAAACAAGGTCTTCAGAGCACGCAATGGTACCTGTTGAAGCATATATCTCGATGGTTACAGGTAGCTCCTCAGAGGAGGATTCAGAGACAGATGACTAGTCCTATATCCCACCTGAGGTGTATGCTCCAACTTGCAATGTTTATATTTCTCATATCATGCATATGGTGTCTTGCATTGCTTAGTTTAGACATCATATACACAATATTCAATGCCATCTGCTAGGTTTAGAGATCATACATGCGAGTGCCAGCTGCTTAGTATATGAATCAATTATGTGAATTATATCATGCCATCCTGTATACTTAGACAACATGTATGTGAATTATTTCATCCCAACCTATTTTAGAAAGACATCATATAGCTTTGTCATGTCATCCTGTTTAGATACTCATCATATGTTGAAGTATGCCATTATATCCTGTTAAGTTATCCATCATATATCTGAAACTGTGTCATGCTATCCTGTTTAGTTAGCCATCATATATGTGAAATTGTGTCATGCTGTCCTGTTTGGTTAAACAACATATATGTGAATTACCACATCTGTCTATCATATAATGTCTGTACTTTCAATTCCTTTTCTTGTTTATCAGCCATTTGAATTGGAGGGGCTGATGGCAGTATCTACAGGAGTAAAAACCCGTTCTTCAGAAAAGACGGTGCTACCCGTCGATGCAGATAGAACCATGGTTTTACTGGCCACGAACTAGCCCCACCACACATAATCGAGACTCTTCCAGATTGTACACTTACACCGTTGGACAGAGAACCAACTACACCCCATCTAACCCCAACCCCAGCGGATAGTAACCCACTTCTAGTTGACACAGCAGCATGTCCACCACAGAGTACCCCCACACAAGCAGTTTGTAAAGCAACTGCAGTGCCCAAAGCACGAAGACCACCACAGCGAACCCAAACTCCATGTTTAAAGCAGAAGAGCAACTGTTCTCAGGTCAGATTCCGTAGCTATGGTCTATACTCCTTTGCTGTTGCATCACTGTATTTACTCATACCGACTAATTTCAAATTTGAAGGACCCAATTGAAACTCCAATGGCGCAACAGGTATGTTTTAAACCTATTTCTTTAACTGGATTGCTGTTCTAACTTCTTGCTTTATGTTGATTTCAGTTTTAGTTGTATAAACAGTTATGTTCTCATGTCATGCACATTACAAGTGTTGCCAGTGCTGTGTAGTTTCCCACACTTATATTCTGTCTATGCTGTTGTGTCTTAAAAATATATGATTTGAACTGTGTCTCTATCTTGATTTGGCAACATAAACTAGAATGATATGGACAATACAGTGACCATAGTATATAAATATATGTTTGTTTCATGCTGTTATCCTATCCACCTTACTACTGAACCGGTTTATCAAAATGAGTTTCATATACTACATGCTAAGCCTGTGATGTGTCTGCTTGTTTCTCTTGTAGAATGCAAACAGAATATTGTAGAAGAGCACCCCATTATGCAATGTTAGAGAAAGCAATGCAGATGAGGTTCAAGATAGTGAGACAACCCTGTTGGTCTCCAAGAAAGATGATAAAAACAATCTTGTAGATAGTGAGACAACCCCAAAGTCCTGCGTTGATGTAGTGTTCGAGTTACTGGCCACTACTGCTGGCACAAGCTCTTTGAACTCACTGCCTGAATCACTTCGGCTTCTTTTAGTCTCAGCTACAAGCTGAAAGGCATCAGTCAACTGTGCTGCGGTAAGAAGCCGAAGGACTGAGGAAGTCCCTGCAGAATTCAGATGCATACTTTCTGGTGCAACAGCAAGCGCTGGATGATTTTAGCGCCAAACAAGAGAAAACTAATAAGCTTGCTAAGCTTCTTGCCAGCATGGTGGGTATCCAGGATATCGTTTCTTGAGCTCTTCTGAAGTGGTTTCAGTTCTGGACTTGTTTTGCTGCCGCGTTTATTTTCACTGGTGGCCAATTTAGACGCCCAGTGTATGTAATATGCTGCTTTGTTCACTATATTTGCACTAGTGGCGAACTTTGATGCCCAGTGGATGTAATATTTGTAATAGCCGTAATAGCCTAGCGTAAGTTGCTTGCTTATTTATTTTCTTATTGTCTTGTTTATTTTTTTGCTCGTAGTCGATGCAGTTCTTTTTCCGCGGTAACCTTTTTATTTAGAACTAGGCCACAGTAAACATGGGCAACATACTGACCATTGTAACCATGGTCCTGCTGCCTGCTGTAGTGGGCCTCCTAAGGTCCATATGATCCATGGGCCTTCTACGGGCCGTAGATTCAATGGGACCTCTACAGGCCATATGATCAATTGGCCAAACATGGCCGTACTTTCGTGGACAATTAACGGACCGCAATATGGGCCGTAAACGGGCTATAAGGGAATCGTCTGTTTATGGGCCATTAACAGGCCCATGTGTACAACAGGCTTAATTCCAACGGCAGGCATAACAGGTCATTAATGGGCCATATTTGATGACGCCATGAAAACGGCCCAACGGATTAAAGGGCCACAGACGGGCCAACTTCAACCACGGGCTGAATTTGGCCCACAAGCGGAACAGGCCAGTAACGGACCGTAAGTAATCAAATGCCGGAAATGAGCCTAATAATAAATGGGCCCTTAGAAGGCCGAAAGATAACACGGGCTGAAACGGCCCAATGGAATAATGGGCCGCTAATGGGTATAAAGTTATATACTGTTCATTATGGGCCAGTTTCACCACGAGCCTTTTATGGGCCAAGATTTAGAAAGGGCCTCATATGGGCCGAAAGATGTCATGGGCCATACATGGGCCGGAAGTTACAACGGGCTGGAATCATATTGGGCGGCCCATATGGCGCTACTGGGCCTAATTCGGATAGGCTATAACGGGTCGTGAGTTAGCGGGCTGTAAATGGGCTATATGCGAACAGGCCGTTAACAGGCCTTCAGTGGGCCGTGCCGCTACCTTTTGACTAAGTCAAACGGGTCGACCTTTTGACCTGAATGGGCCACTGTTGGGCCATGCCATGTGTCGACGTATCATAGGCGCATCCCATCCATTCGCTGGATGACATCTGTCCCAGCACTGAGCTGACACGTGGATACTCCGGCGAATGAGAATTTGACACGTGGAAAATCCCCACTGGTCAGGGCTGTTAATGGGTTATCGGATCCAAACCGGAACCCGATAGCTTAACGGCGACCCGTTACGGTGGATGCCACGTGCCAGTTACCCTTGACGAAAACACTTCCATGACGCGTGATTTATCGTCATGGAAGTGGACACTTCCGTGATGATAATTTTGGTAATGTCATGGAAGACTTCCACGACAGCACAGGTATGACTATCTTGATCCTCTCATAAAATTGTCATGGATGTACATGCATGACAGAAAACGTGACCTACTGTGACAAACACGTATCATCACAGAAGTGTATTTTTTTTTGTAGTGGAACGTCGAGGATCAGCTGTGTTCGTCCGCGAGACCGAGTCTTCGGTGGGCGATCCTGTGATAGAACGGGCTTAGACTTGGTCTATCATCTCGCGATGACCTGCCGTAACACGAAGAAGCAGGTATTCACCGTGGGCTACCCTCTCTCGGTGCCCGTCAATGCCCTAGACCGCCGGGGCTATGAGATGGGTCCTCGGTCTTGAAACCGCCCGAGGGGGGACCACACCTGCATGCGCAAGGCTGATAGATATGCATGCAAATGGGTGGTGTGCTATTTGAATAAGCAACGCACATCCTTCACGTGGCACGTGCCTCACAAACCACACAGACGGGCGGGAACGTCGAGGACCGGCTGCGTTCATCCACGAGACCGAGTCTTCGATGGGCAATCCTGTGACAGAACGGGCTTAGACTTGGTCTGTCAACTTGCGATGACCTGCCGTAACATGAAGAAGCAGTTATTCACCATGGCATACCCCCTCTCGGTGTCGGTCAACGCCCTAGACAGCAGGGGCCACCGGATGGGTGCTCGGTCTGTAGAACCGAGCGAGGGCCATCCGAAAAGGAGAAAACAAGACGGTAACTATAATGTGGTAAGTTGGTTTGCCAAGCATGGAAGAAAACATAAAAAAATTATAAGACATATTATCGAGAATGCACACAAAGGGAGAAGAAACAAGATCTAGGTTTACGTGCTTTACCGAGAGTAGGCATTCCCCAGAGCCGATGTTCGACCCTCGGTAACCACAGATCTAATTCTTTATTTTCCTTCTATTAGTGTTTTTGTTTGGCACTCTCTATTTTGTATTTGATATTTCATATGTTTTTATGACTAAAGTTTGAAAATGCCATGACTTTTGATGAATTTTTTTGATAAAGGACTTTTGATGGACTTATATAAATATGTTTTGGGCTAGATTTGTTCAAAACTCAACTTTAAAGAGTTTAAAGTAAAAAACTAAGAACGGTGACCTGCCGTAACACGAAGAAGCAGGTATTCACCGTGGGCTACCCTCTCTCGGTGACAGTCAATGCCCTAGACCGCCGAGGCCACCGGATGTGTCCTCAATCTTGAAACCGCCCGAGGGGGGGAGGGGGGACCATACCTGCATGCGCAAGGCCCATGCATATGCATGCAAATGGGTGGTGTGTTGTTTGAATAAGCAACGCACATCCTTCACGTGGCACGTGCCTCACAAACCACACAGACGGGCGGGAACGTCGAGGACCGTTTGTGTTCGTCCGCAAGACCGAGTCTTCGGTGGGCAATCCTGTGATAGAACGGGCTTAGACTTGGTCTGTCATCTCGCGATGATCTGCCGTAACACGAAGAAGCAGGTATTCACCGTTGGCTACCTTCTCTCGGTGCTGGTTAACTCCCTAGACTGCTGAGGCCACCGGATGGGTCCTCGATCTGGAAACCACCCGAGGGGGGGGGGAGGGGGGACCACACTTGCATGCGCAAGGCCCATGCACATGCATGCAAATGGGTGGTGTGCTGTTTGAATAAGCAAGGCACATCCTTCACGTCGCACGTGCCTCACAAACCACACAGACGGGCGGGAACGTAGAGGACTGGCTGTATTCGTCCGCGAGACCGAGTCTTCGGTGGGCGATCCTGTGACGGAACGGGCTTAGACTTGGTCTGTCATCTCGCGATGACCTGCCGTAACACGAAGAAGCAGGTATTCACCATGGGCTATCCTCTCTCGGTGCCGGTCAACGCCCTAGACCGCCGGGGCTACCGGACGGGTCCTCGATTTGGAAACCACCCGAGGGGGGAGGGGGGACCACACCTGCATGCTGATATGTCTCCAACGTATCTATAATTTTTTATTTCTCCATTCTATTATATTATCTATTTTGGATGTTTTATATGCATTAATATGCAATTTTATATTATTTTTGGGACTAACCTATTAACCTATAGCCTAGTGCCAGTTTATGTTTTTTCCTTGTTTTTGAGTTTTACAGAAAAGGAATATCAAACAGAGTCCAAACGGAATAAAACTTTCGCGATGATTTTTCTTTGACCAGAAGACACCTACGAGACTTGGAGATGAAGTCAGAAGACCCACAAGGCGACGACAAGCCGTAGGGTCATGCCCTAGGGGGGCGCCCCCCTGGCTTGTGGTCCCCCTGGAGGTCTTCTAACCCTAATCTTCAGCCTATAAATTTACAAATATTCCCGAACCAATAGAAGCGTCCACCAAAATACTTTTACGCCGCCACAAGCCTCTGTTCCCGTGAGATCCCATCTTGGGGCCTTTTCCGGCGCTCTGCCGGAGGGGGATTCAATCACGGAGGGCATCTACATCAACTCTATTGCCCCTCCGATGATGCGTGAGTAGTTTACCTCAGACCTACGGGTCCATAGCTAGTAGCTAGATGGCTTCTTCTCTCTCTTTGATCTTCAATACCATGTTCTCCTCGATGTTCTTGGAGTTCTATCCGATTTAATAGTTTTTGCGGTGTGTTTGTCGAGATTCGATGAATTGTTTATTTATGATCAGATTATCTATGAATATTATTTGAGTCTTTTCTGAACTCTTTTATGCATGATTAAATATCTTTGTATTTCTCTTCAAATTATCGATTTGGTTTGGCCAACTAGATTGGTATTTCTTGCAATGGGAGAGGTGCTTAGTTTTGGGTTCAATCTTGCGGTGTCCTCACCTAGTAACATAGTAGGGGTAGCGAGGCACGTATTGTATTGTTGCCATCAAGGGTAAAAAGATGGGGTTTTCATCATATTGCTTGAGTTTATCCCTCTACATCATGTCATCTTACTTAAGGCGTTACTCTGTTCTTTTGAACTTAATACTCTAGATGCAGGCAGGAGTCAGTCGATGTGTGGAGTAATAGTAGTAGATGCAGGCAGGAGTCGGTCTACTTGACACGGACATGATGCCTATATTCATAATCATTGCCTTGGATATCGTCATAACTTTGCGCTTTTCTATCAATTGCTCGACAGTAATTTGTTCACCCACCATGCTATTTTCTTTCAAGAGAGAAGCCTCTAGTGAAACCTATAGCCCCCGGGTCTATTTTCCTTCATATATTTTTAGATCTATAAACCAAAAAACACAAAAATACCTTGCTGCAACTTATTTGTTTTACATTTTAGTAATCTTTTATATCTATCTCTATCAGATCTCATCCTTGCAATTGACCGTGAAGGGATTGACAACCCCTTTATCGCATTGGGTGCAAGTGTTTGATTGTTTGTGCAGGTGCATAGATTGGAGACTTTCTTGTGCCTCCTAATGGATTGATACCTTGGTTCTCTAACTGAGGGAAATACTTATATCTACTTTGCTGCATCACCCTTTCCTCTTCAAGGAAAAAACCAACGCAAGCTCAAGAAGTAGCACATGCGCAAGGCCATGCATATGCATGCAAATGGGTGGTGTGCTGTTTGAATAAGCAACGCACATCCTTCACGTGGCACGTGCCTCACAAACCACACAGACGGGCGGGAACATCAAGGACCGGCTGCGTTCATCCGCGAGATCGAGTCTTCGGTGGGTGATCCTGTGACAGAACTGGCTTAGACTTGGTCTGTCATCTCGCGATGACCTGCCGTAACACGAAGAAGCAGGTATTCACCGTGGGCTACCCTCTCTCGGTGCCGGTCAACGCCCTAGACCGCCGGGGCCACCGGATGGGTCCTTGATCTGGAAACCGCCCGAGGGGGGAGGGGGACCACACCTGCATGCGCAAGGCTCATGGAAATGCATGCAAATGGGTGGTGTGCTGTTTGAATAAGCAACGCACATCCTTCATGTGGCACATGCCTCACAAACCACACAGACGGGCGGGAATGTCGAGGACCGCCTGCGTTCATCCGCGGGACCGAGTCTTCGGTGGGCGATCCTGTGATAGAACGGGCTTAGACTTGGTCTGTCATATCGCGATGACCTTCTGTAACACGAAGAAGCAGTTATTCACATTGGCATACCCCCTCTCGGTGCCGGTCAACGCCCTAGACCGCAGGGGCCACTGGATGGGTGCTCGGTCTGTAGAACCAGGGGAGGGCCATCCGAAAAGGAGAAAACAAGATGGTAACTATAATGTGGTAAGGTGGTTTGCCAAGCATGGAAGAAAACAACAAAAAAAGTTATAAGACATATTATCGAGAATGCACAGAAAGGGAGAAGAAACAAGATCTAGGTTTAGGTGCTTTACCGAGAGTAACTCTCGGTAAAGTTAGGCATTCCCGAGAGCCGATATTCGACCCTCGGTAACCACTGCTCTAATTATTTATTTTCCTTCTATTAGTGTTTTTGTTTGGCACTCTCTATTTTGTATTTGATATTTCATATGTTTTTATGACTAAACTTTGAAAATGCCATATGTTTTGATGAATTTTTTTGATAAAGGACTTTTGATGGACTTATATAAATATGTTTTGGGCTAGATTTGTTCAAAACTCAACTTTAAAGTGTTTAAAGTAAAAAACATTAGAATGGCGACCTGCCGTAACACGAAGAAGCAGGTATTCACCGTGGGCTAACCTCTCTCGGTGCCGGTCAACGTCCTAGACCGCCGGGGCCACCGGATGGGTCCTCGATCTGGAAACCTCCCGAGTGGGGTAGGGGGGACCACACCTGCTTGCGCAAGGCCCATGCATCTGCATGGAAATGGGTGGTGTGCTTTTTGAATAAGCAACGCACATCCTTCAAGTGGCACGTGTCTCACAAACCACACAGACGGGCGGGAACATCGAGGACCGGCTGTTTTCGTCCGCGAGACCGAGTCTTCGGTGGGCGATCCTGTGACAGAACGGGCTTAGACTTGGTCTGTCATCTCACGATGACCTACCGTAACATGAAGAAGCAGGTATTCACCGTGGGCTAACCTCTCTCGGTGCCGGTCAATGTCCTAGACCGCCGGGGCCACCAGATGGGTCCTTGATCTGGAAACCGCCCGAGGGGGGGCGGGAAGGGGGGATCACACCTGCATGCGCAAGGCCCATGCATCTGCATGAAAATGGGTGGTGTGCTGTTTGAATAAGCAACGCACATCCTTCATGTGGCACGTGTCTCACAAACCACACAGACGGGTGGGAACATCGAGGACCGGCTATGTTCGTCTGTGAGACCGAGTATTCGGTGGTCGATCCTGTGACAGAACGGGCTTAGACTTGGTCTGTCATCTCCCGATGACCTGCCGTAATATGAAGAAGCAGGTATTGACCGTGGGCTACCCTCTCTCGGTGCCGGTCAACGCCCTAGACCGCCGGGGCCACCGGATGGGTCCTCGATCTAGAAACCGCCCGAGGGGGGAGGGGGGACCACACCTGCATGCGCAAGGCCCATGCATATGCATGCAAATTGGTGGTGTGCTGCATGAATAAGCAACGCACATCCTTCATGTGGCACATGCCTCACAAACCACACAGATGGGCGGGAACGTCGAGGACCAGCTGCGTTCGTCCGCGAGACCGATTCTTCGGTGGGCGATCCTGTGACAGAACGGGCTTAGACTTGGCCTGTCACATCGCGATGACCTGCCGTAACACGAAGAAGCAGGTATTCACCGTGGGCTACCCTCTCTCGGTGCCGGTCAACGCCCTAGACTATCGGGGCCACCGGATGGTCCTCGATCTGGAAACCGCCCGAAGGGGGGAGGGGGGACCACACCTGCATGCACAAGGCCCATGCATATGCATGCAAATGGGCGGTATGCTGTTTCAATAATGAACAAATATCCTTCATGTGGCACGTGCCTCACAAACCACACAGATAGGCGGGAACATCGAGGACCGGCTGCATTCGTCCGCGAGACCGAGTCTTCGGTGGGCGATCCTGTGACAGAACGGGCTTAGACTTGGTCTGTCATCTCACGATGACCTGCCGTAACACGAAGAAGAAGTTATTCACCGTGGCCTACCCCATCTCGGTGCCGGTCAACGCCCTAGACCACAGGGGCCAACGGATGGGTGCTCGGTCTGTAGAACCGAGCGAGGGCCATCCGAAAAGGAGAAAACAAGACGGTAACTATAATGTGGTAAGGTGGTTTGCCAAGCATGAAAGAAAACAACAACAAAAATTATAATACATATTATCGAGAATGCACACAAAGGGAGAAGAAACAAGATTTAGGTTTAGGTGCTTTACCGAGAGTAATTCTCGGTAAAGGTAGGCATTCTCGAGAGCCGATATTCGACCCTCGTTAACCACTGCTCTAATTCTTTATTTTCCTTCTATTAGTGTTTTTGTTTGGCACTCTCTATTTTGTATTTGATATTTCATATGTTTTTATAACTAAAGTTTGAAAATGCCATGACTTTTGAAGATTTTTTTTGATAAAGGACTTTTGATGGACTTATATAAATATGTTTTGGGCTAGATTTGTTCAAAACTCAACTTTAAATAGTTTAAAGTAAAAAACAAGAGAACAGTAACCTGCCATAACACGAAGAAGTAGGTATTCACCATGGGCTACCCTCTTTCATTGCCGGTCAACGCCCTAGACCGCCAGGACCACCGAATGGGTCCTCGATCTAGAAACCACCCGAGGGGGAGGGGGGGACCACACCTGCATGCGCAAGGCTCATGCATATGCATGGAAATGGGTGGTGTGCTGTTTGAATAAGCAACGCACATCCTTCACGTGCCACGTGGCTCTCAAACCACACAAACGGGCGGGAACCTCGAGGACCGGCTACGTTCGTCCGTGAGACCGAGTATTCGGTGGGCGATCCTATGACAGAACGGGCTTAGACTTGGTCTGTCATCTCGCGATGACCTACCGTAACACGAAGAAGCAGGTATTCACCATGGGCTACCCTCTCTCGGTGCCGGTCAATGCCATAGACCACCGGGGCCACCGGATGGGTCCTCAATCTGGAAACCACCCGAGGGGGGGAGGGGGACCACACCTGCATGCGCAAGGCTAATGCATATGCATGCAAATGGGTGGTGTGCTGTTTGAAGAAGCAAATAGGTTTAGGCGCTTTACCGATTGCAGATCTGGAATTTCCGGCGATAAAACCTTGGCAGAGCAATAAATTTCTCGAATATTGCACATGTGCCTAGAAAATGCGGGGGCGTGGCACGTGTCATGCGATGGCCTCCTTTGAGAGCACAAGAAGTTTTGAGGCCACCGGAGCAACAGGCCCCGCACTTTCTGCACAAACCGGAAAAATTCCCTCTTGATAACCAAAGACTAGCTGGGTGATGGTGCGGTTTACAAGCGGCCTGAGGGGTGGCTTATTCGAAACGCGCCAAATTTTTTACCACACTCTACAGGGGCCATGTGATGACACCGTGCCAGCTATCGAGTAATTCCGGCATCGTACGATTTTTTGAAAATTTCCGGCGATGAAACCCTAATAGAGCAATAAAATTCTTGATATAAATGCAGTGCAACATTTGTGATAATTATATTGCTTTTATATATGTTTTTATGCAGGGATACATGCATGAAAGCTGCAACAAATAATGTTGACTACACACTTTACCGAGTGCGACCCTCGGCAATTGTGGGTTTACCATGAGCTGCTCTCGGTAAAGGGTAAAACCTAGATCTATATCTTGTACTTTACCTTGAGGCCTCTCGGAAAATCGCCTGCGAGATCTAGGGTAAGACTTTTACCGAGTGCCACTTTAAGTCGACTCTCGGGAAAGGTTCCCGCGGGGAATTATCCAAAATTTTCAGCTCTCGCGCCCTCACTCTCTCGTTCCCCTTGCCCTCACTCTGTTCCCCGCCCCCACCTCCGTCACTGCCCCCCTGCGTCGCCCCCCGTCCGCCGAGCTCCGGCGCCGCCCCCCCCCCTGTCAGCCCTGCCCCGTCCGTAGAGCTCCGACGCCGCCGCCTGTCGTCCACCGTCTTCACCACCACCCCGTTCACCGTCTCCACCAGCTATCGCCCCTCACCGCCGCCGCCATGTCTGCCGAGCTCCACCGTAGCCGCCGCCGCCATCAGGAGTGCCTCCACCTTCTCCGCTGTCCCCCCTACCCCGTTGGTGAGTCCCTCAAATATGGTTTTTTTATAGTTAGGTGTGTATGTGCATATATAGTGAATGATGTATGTGGGTGTGTGTGTGGGGGGGAGGGGTGCTGTTGATGTGTGTGTGTGCATGTGTGAGTGAGTGTGTGATGTGTGTGTATGGATCTCTTTGTGTATGTGTTGGGGGGGGGGAGGGGTGCTGTTGATGTGTGGGTGCCATGTTTTTGTGTGTGCGCGTGTGTGTGTTGTGGTATGTGTGTGTGAGTGAGTGTTGTTCATGCGTGTGTGTTAGTGCGTTTTGTGTATGTGTGTGTGAGTGAGTGTTGTTGATGTGTGTGTGCTTGACATATGATTGACACTACTTCATTCTTTCATGCAGGACATGCATCTATTTTGACAATAGAGAGAGTGAATTCTGTTGCACGCTTCAAGGGTAATCTCTTCCCATTCATGTGTAGGTTTCCATTATTTGTAGATCACCTAAATAGTCGCGTAACCTAGGTGTCTCCCATTCGGAAGGGTTGTATCTATAAATATGCAAGTCTTTGCATATTTATAACCTCAACTCTTTCGAATTGTCCACGTTTTCCATGAACAACCCGACGATGTGTAGGCTGGTCATTTTCATGCTGTACTTCAATCCGAGACAGAATTTCAATGGTGTCTCCTTGTTGTCCTCTGGATACACATCCTCTTGGCTTATTGCCGAGACATAGCGGGGAGGTGCTACCGAAATTTTGTCTCAGGTCGGAGTACGGCATAGAAGCGGACCCAGCCTACACATGCTCGGGTGGGATTAGGACCTATCTTTACCTATTAGATAACTCAGTGCATGTCGTAAAACTTGATGGAACCACTTGTTACATAAAAAAAATTACTCCCTCCATTTTTGTATACAAGGCCACAAACCCATATTACAGGTACCAAGGTAGAAATTAATGGCTACTTAAACCAATGTTGCAAACTAGTCTTTTCTCCTTGCTTGAAGTGTTAATTAATGTGTATTTTTCTCTCCAACGCACAACAAGACAACTCTCTCACTCCTCGTTGGTTGATTAATATGGTGCATGCAAATCAATCTTCTCACTCCCGCATGCATGCATGAGGTATTAATGTCTTCGGTTGCTAGTACGAGGCAAACCTCATCAATTTTACATCGATTTGTGTTAGTGGCCTTGTATAGCTACAAATTGTAATTTTGATAGTGGTCTTGTATACAAAATTGGAGGGAGTGTGTGTGTGTGTGTTTCACTTTATATCATAGGATGGAAGATCGTGAGTGGATGTACACCGGACATCCCAGCATGGAGGGTATGACCCCTGAGTGGAGGTCGAAGACCAATGATTTTCTGGAATTAGTATTTGCTGGAGAAACGCCAGTTCATGGAATTTGGTGCCCATGCACGGAGTGTGATAACCATACTGAAAGAGATAAGATTACTTATGAGTAAACACTTAGGCAAATATGAGTTTATGCCAGGCTATTACCGGTGGATCTTTCACGGTGAGACAGAACAGTCCAGGGCGGAGGTGGTGCGACAGCGCACCGGTGAATATGATACTCGGATTGAAAACCTGTTAGATGACATCCGCCATGCAGATCCACGGGAGGACCCAAACTCCAAGGAGCCGTCGGAAAGCCCAGAAGAGTATCATGCAGCTTTGTTTGCGGCACAGAAACCCCTTCATGCCCATACAGATGTTACTCAACTAGATGGCATCGCACGCCTAATGGCCCTGAAGGCAAACCATTGCATGAGCATAATTTGCTTCAATGAGTTATTGTCAGTTATTGCTAGCCTAGTGCCTAAAGAAAACATATTGCCAAAGAACATGCAGGAGTCAAACAAAATCCTCGGTTCACTTAAGATGCCATATGAGCAAATACATGCTTGTCCAAACGGATGCATGTTATTTAGAAATGAACATGAAGATATGAACTACTGTGTCAAGTGCAAATCCTCTAGGTATATTGAGGTAATAGATGATGATGGTAGCAAGAGGCAGCTCACAATTGCCGTCAATATATTTTGATATCTTTCATTCACAAAAAGGATCCAGAGGCTTTATATGACCGAGGAAACTGCCCAATATATGAGATGGGCCACCGAAGGGAAGATGTACAATACAAAAAGATGCAACATCCACGGGATGGTGAAGCATGGAAGAAATTTGTTGAAATTCATAAGAAAACATATGACTCGAACAGTGTAGCTGTTGGGATAACAACCGATGGGTTCAATCCATATGGTTTGATGGCTGCCATATACAGTTGTTGGCCAGTATATGTTATCCCCCTGAATCTGCCTCCTGGCGTTTGCATGCAACGACATCACATGTTCCTGACGCTGATAATTCCAGGGCCTAATTATCCGGGGAAGCATATGAGTGTGTACATGGAGCCATTGGTGGACGACTTGTTGCTTGGAACAATGGGGTAAGGACATACGATGCTGTTTCAAAGAAGCACTTCAATATGCATATCTGGTACCACACATCGCTACATGGCCTACCAGCACATGCGATATTTTGTGGTTGGTGTGTAAAGGGGAAGTGGCCTTGCCCAGTGTGCCGATAACGTGTGACTTTCATTTGGCTGGCTAAGGGTCGCAAGTATGTATGCTTTGACCAACATCGGCAGTTCCTTCGTCTTGATCACCCATACAGACAAGACACTGTGAACTTCTAGAAAGGTGTTATTGTTGATGACCCGCCACCACCTATTATGACCGGTGCCCAGCTTAAGGATGAGTTAGATGCTCTCGAGAAAAATCTCGATGGGAAAGGTTTTGTGGGATATGGAGAGACACACCAGTGGACTCACATTCCAAGCTTACGGAGGCTCCCTTACTTTAAACATCTTCTCCTTCCACACAACATTGATGTAATGCACACTGAAAAGAATATTGCGGAGGCCTTACTCGGCACACTCCTCGACACCAAGAAGTCAAAAGATAACATTCAGGCTAGGATCGATCAAGCCCAGCTATGCAACAAGCCAAAATTAAAATTGGTGCCTCGTGCAAAATGTAATTCTTGGAAGAAGCCACAAGCCCCTTCCGCCCCTTCAATGCCCCAAAGGAAGGAAATTCTCCAATGGATTGTGAACAAGTTGTACTTCCCTGATGGATATGCAGCTAATATCATGAGGGGAGTGAATATGGCTACAAAGCGAATAGGAGGCGTCAAGAGTCATGACTACCATGTATGGGTTGAGCGGATAATGCATGTGATGATTCAAGGGTATGTCAGAGAGGATATTTGGCGAGTGCTGGTGGAGTTGAGCTACTTCTTTCACCAGCTTTGTGCCAAAGAATTAGATTATGAAGTGGTTGCAAAGTTGGAGGAACAAGCACCTAAGTTGCTATGCAAGTTAGAGAAGATATTTCCGCCAGGTTTCTTTAATCCGATGCAACATATGATCTTACATCTCATGTATGAGGCTAGAATGGGAGGACCTGTGCAGTTCCGATGGCAGTATGCACCTGAACGGGAGTTCAAGCATCTTCGTGGAAAATGTAAGAATAAAGCCCGCATCAAAGCCTCCATAGCCGAGGCATACCTGAACGAGGAGGTGGCAACGACCACGACAAAGTACTATCATGATAGTATTCAGACTAGGTTACATCTGGCTCCTCATTACAATGAAGAACCCACTAGTAATGTTTTTGACCTTAGCCTCTTCGAAGGCCAAGGTGGCAAAGCAAGTGGATCGAAGCGCAAGACCTTTGCACCTACCGAGTGGTCGACTCTTATGATCTATGTCTTGACCTACATGGAAGAAGTGCAGCCGTACATAAAGTAAGTGTAGAACACCTTCATTAACAACTACTCACTAGTCTTGAGTCCTAACTCGAATTCTTCTCATTGCTAGGGAATTCCAGAACGAATTCTGGAAGCTACCACGGCCTCCTAGAGACGAATAATCAGCAAACCTTCTTGAAGATACCAATGCTGATGGTTGTTTCATCTCTTGGTTCTCAAGAAAAGTAACTTTCCTAACTTTATGTAAACTTCAAGTTGTTCTTACTTGCCGGTAATGCTTCCACTAATGAACAAGACAATCTCCTATTAATCTTGTAGGCATATCAGGAGGTTGATATGGACGCCATAGTGAGAGAAGTAGCCAAAGGTTTTGAATACGAGGCCAAGTCATTTAAGGCTTACGACATGAATGGGTATCACTTCCACACTGATAAACACACACGTGAGAGGCCCAACCAAAGGTCAATAAATAGTGGGGTCTATTGTCTAGGGACAGATGGACGTCACTACTATGGAACCATCGAAGAAATTTATGAGTTGCAATACTGTGGTTTACAAGGTGTGAAGCCCGTCGTATTCAGATGCAGTTGGCTCAATCCTGAGAAAGTGAGACGGACCCCTAGTATTGGCTGGGTCGAAGTTGAATGAGCATCAAAATATGCAGGAAATGGTGTCTATATTATGGCTCAGCAGGCTACACAAGTGTTTTTATCTCCCGTATGCATGCACATCTACGGAACGTATCGATCTCTTGAAGTGGGATGTCGTGTACAAGGTACCCCCGTGTATCAAGGTACCTACCCCAAACAAGGACGATTACCACATAAACCCTAACACATACAAGGGAGAGTTCTATCAAGAAGCAGACAATCATGAAGACAAAGATGATGCAGAGGAAGATGATGGCGTGCATCACGAAGATGATGCTATGGAACATGAGGCCATGGATGGCATGGAACTAGATAATGCGGAGGACGAATACGAGGATGTTTCTGACCCTCGAGATCTGGCATTACTTATGCGATGGCACATGGGGCTATATGATGATGAGGGCCCCCCCCTGAAGACTTCGAGGATGAATGTATGAACGGGCGTGATAGCGATGATGACAACCCTGATCCAAATGTTGCACCTAATATTGACCCTTATTTCTAACAACTCCATGTAATCGTGTGAGAACTCTATGTATGCGTGTCACAACTCTATGTATTCGTGTGTGGAACAACTCTATGTATTCGTGTGTGCAACAACTCTATGTATTCGTGTGTGCAACAACTCTATGTATTCATGTGACAACTCCATTTATTCTTCATATGTGATATATTTATTGTATTTACATCAAGTTGTATCATCTGTACTAACTGGTTCATTCTTCTTCGTATCAGGTGATTGAAACATGACAGGTGGCAACAAGAATCCAAAGGAAAGTTTGAAAAAAGTGGCAGCTCTATACAATGATCAGCTTGCTCGACCGGTGAAAGCGGTGGCCGCTCCTGCATCGGTTTCCACAGCCGCCAAGAAGGCCAAATGACCGGCGGTCCTGACACCCGTCCAAAAAACCGGGCAAAACAAGGTCGAGTAGCACACAGGGGGAGGAGTAGGAGGCGGACGAGGTGGAGGTTGACTCGGCGGGGTAGGAGGAGGAGAAGGCGGAGGCGGAGGCACCTCAAGGAGGGTGACGAGGAGGGGGATGAGAAGGTGGACGAGGAGGGGGAGTAGATGAGGTAGGAGGAGGAGGGGGACGCGGAGTAACTAGTAGGGGGCAGTAGATTATGCATGAGGAGGAGGCGGACAGGAGGAGAGTAAGATGAGGCAGGAGGAGGAGGCGGACGAGGAGGGGGAGTAGGTGAGGCAGGAGGAGGAGGAGGAGGAGTACGAGTAGGGGGACGAGGAGCACGTAGAGCAGCCCGGAGTAGAGCACCTCTTTCTTCTCCTGGACCCTCTGATGCAGTGCTTCGCCGTGCTCAGGAGGAGGATGCACGATGGCTGGAGGAGGAAACAGAGGATGGGGAGGAGGCGAGTGAGGAGGAGGAGGATGAGGAGGAGGAGGTGGTGGAGGACGACGCCGCTGAGAGGAGGCTGGTTGTTCGTCAGGTTTCTAAGGGTGGGGATGGACCCTCACGAGTGACGGAGCACCACGAGGTGAGCGGCTCATAGCCGGGCGGTTCGGCTATCAGCACTACTTCCACAGGGAAAGTGTGGCTGCGTGGTCCTTCAAAGCTTCCAAAACGTCCATATGTGCATAGAGACGTGTTGATTAAACAAGTGGGAGAGAAGTAAGTGGTTATCTCAACTCATCCCATATAAATTGTACCTTTGTCATTTCATCACATATAATATGACTTCACTCTTCGTAATGCAGGAGCTTGGTAAAAGGTGGTGAGAAGCGTCTGCCACGGTCGCCGAGTGGCATCATTGGCGGTCTTTGTAGGTTAAATTATCCTGGACTGGTCACTTTGCCGAATGGTATCATTGAGCCAGCTTCGTCATGGGATCACTACAAAGTCGCTCCGTATTTCCTGGATATGCGTCCGAGGGTTTATGATAACAGAGCCTTGCGAGTGGTCAACGATTTCTGGGTAAGTCCTTTCGAACACCTGAATGTCAGTACCAAAAGGTTTAAATTTGTCATAGTCATGATTTTACCCTTCTCACATGTATGCATGTTTGTAGGATTTCTATACATGCGTAGATGGTCAGAAGGATCATGCAAATGTTGTGGTTGAGAATATTGCCAAGAAACTAGTCCATGACATGCACTATGAGGAGCGCGTCCGGTTAGTGGTCAAGTATCACGCGGACTATCTCAACAAGAAGATTTTCAAACAGGAGGCTCGAGGGAAGCATCTTTCACGGGACAATTACTTCAAGGCAAGTGACGATGGATGCTTGCTATTCCCAACATTACCGCAAATTAGATTCCTTACTAAGATGTATTTGTTTACTTTACAGGTGATTCCTCGGAGGTGCGCTGACAAACGTCCATGCTGGGAGAAGATCGTCGAACGGTGGACAGATCCAGGGTGGCAGGATGAACACAAAGCAATATCTGAATGGCGTAAGTTGATGGGTTGTCCAGGACACCGTCAAGGCAACCTCACCATCCCAGGTGTCATCTCCAAACATGTAGGCAACAACATCCTTTTCTTTTCATCATGTTCTCTTTCATTTGTGAGCATTCCCTTGATTGTTTGGATCGCTTTCTTTTGCAGAAAGAAGACACTGGCAAGGATATCTCTTACTTCATGGCGTGGACCATCAAACATACCAAAGATGACAAGGACAAGGACCCTCTCCACCGAGAGAGGGACTGGATCAGCTCTAAAGCCCGGTCAGATAGAGCGAACTACACCAAAAAATTGAAGGAGACGTATGAGCAAGAGGCTGATCCTCACGTGCTACTGTTTGACCATCTTGTGGCCATTGCCGCGGCAGGCGGTAGACCGAATGGCCGGATGGCAGTTCACCTCGATTCTATCATAACCTCCTCCCTTTCGAGAGTCAACATGCTCCATGCTATGAGTACTGGCTCTACTCCTACCATAGAGCGTCACGTACCACGTACCGTGACCATTATTGAGGATATTCAGGTCAGCGCTTCTTCATCGATCCTTCATGGTCCTGCATGTTTGCATTTCAACACGAATGACATCTACATTGCCATATTGTAGACTCGACTAATTGATGCCCAGAAAGAACGAGATGAAGACCGAGCTAAGCTGAAGGCACAAGATGATCTAGTGAAGTCTTTACAACATATGGTGGCCAATCATTATTCCATGCAAGGCAAACTAGTGCCAGAGATGCCACCGACGCCATAGTGGAACATTGTGAGATTCGTTTAAAATATTTCTATCACAATTTTCGGCATTACCATATGCATTAATCTCATTATTGGGTCAATCCATCACAAGGGTCGAACAATGTTCCAGTAGTTCCAACTCAAGTTGGTGGAGATGGGGAAGCAAACGGAATGACGCCTTCTGATGTTGATGTTAGCACTCCGATCTCCAAAACTGCGTGAACTTCATGTTATGTTGTGTTTGAAACTATTCCTTGTATGTGCTTGAGAACTATTGCATTTTGTGTGATCTTCAGACTTGTAAACTTGTGGTAGTCGAGTGTGCTTGACAACTATTGCACATTTTATGCACTATTGCTTTTATGTGGGATGTTCTTCAGAATCATTGCTTTTTTTGTTCAATGATGCCTATATGTGACATGTTCTATGTGTGATGAACTATATGCTGCTACTGTATATGTTTTGCTGCGTGAATGAAACAAAAACACAAAAAAAGGTTGCTGGGCACACCATTACCGAGAGGGACACTCGGCAAAGACTGTGAAATTAGACCCAGATACAACCTTTACCGAGTGGGCTCTCGGTAAAGTGTACCAACCAGTAGAACCTGGCACCTTTACCGAGAGGCTTGTCGAAAAAGGATAACAACCTGTAGCGCCCCCTGACAATTTTACTGAGAGGCGTCTCGGCAAAGGTATAAGGTTTGCTGAGAGTGGCTCTCGGCAAAGATGGCCCTCGGCCTGTTCTTGTGGACCCACATGTCCCGAGCTGACACGTGGCGCTCTCCTATTAGTTCAGCTTGCCGAGAGTGGCTCTCGGCAAAGATGGCCCTCGGCCTGTTATTATGGACCCACATGTCAGGAGCGCTGACATGTGGCGCTCTCCTACTGGTTCAGTTTGCCGAGAGTGGCTCTCGGCAAAGATGGCCCTCGGCCTGTTATTGTGGACCCACATTTCAGGAGCTGACACATGGCGCTCTCCTACTGGCTCATTTTGCCGAGAGTGGCTCTCGGCAAAGATGGCCCTCGGCATGTTCTTGTGGACCCACATGTTAGGAGGTGACATGTGGTGCTCTCCTACTGGCTCAGTTTGCCGAGAGTGGCTCTCGGCAAAGATGGCCCTCGTCCTGTTGTTGTGGACCCACATGTCAGGAGCTAACATGTGGCGCTCTCCTACTGGCTCAGTTTGCTGACAGTGTCTCTCGACAAAGATGGCCCTCAGCATGTTATTCTGGACCCACATGTCAGGAGATGACACATGGCGCTTTCCTATTGGCTATGTTTGCTGAGAGTGGCTCTCGGCAAAGATGGCCCACGTGGCAACTGCCGTCCCCGTCTGTTGTCCGTTAGCTACTTTATTTTACCGAGCTGTACTGTTTGGCTCTCAACAAACTCTTTGCCAAGTGCCCGTGTCCTGGCTCTCGGAAAATTCTTGTTTGCCTGAGAGGTGTATGCCAAGTGGCTTTTGCCGAGTGCAACACTCGGCAAAGGCTTTGCCGTCGGGTTTTGGCCCTTTGCCGAGTGTCCGTGGCACTCGGCATATAACGTGATTCCAGTAGTGCAAGTTGCAAGCTAGTAGGAGTTACCAGTTTGTTTGAGCATGTACGTCCATGGAACTATGGATGAATAATTTTGTGCATTTTTAAGCAAACATAGCACATTTGTATTCCCAGGCACTACTAGGGAAAAGCTTAAGTAGAGGCGTAGCAGTAGCGAGTGTCAGAGAAGCCTGCTACTGCTAATTACTAGTAGCGAGGGCCAGTAAACAACGCTATTGTTAAAGATTTACCATTAGCGCAGGCCATCAGGAAGGCACTACTGGTAAGTGTTGGGGAACGTAGCATGCAATTTCAAAAAAATTCCTACGCTCACGCAAGATCTATCTAGGAGATGCATAGCAACGAGAGGGGGAGAGTGTGTCCACGTACCCTCGTAGACCGAAAGCAGAAGCCTTTGTTAACGCGGTTGATGTAGTCGAACTTCTCGTTCCGACCGATCAAGCACCGAACGTACGGCACCTCCGAGTTCTGCACACGTTCAGCTCGATGACGTCCCTTAAACACTTGATCCAACAAAGTGTCGAGGGAGAGTTCCATCAGCACGACAGCGTGGTGACGGTGATGGTGAAGTGATCCGCATAGGGCTTCGCCTAAGCACTAAGTGAATATGACCGGAGGCGTAAACTGTGGAAGGGGGCGCCGCACACGGCTAACAATTGTTGGTGTGTGTTCTAGCGGTGCCCCCCTTCATATATATAGGTTGGAGGGGAGGAGAGGCAGCCAAGGGGGCGCCCCAAGTAGGAGGAATCCTACATGGGCGCCTCCCAATTTGGCCTCCCCCCTTCCATATTTATCCGGAGGGGAAAGGAAGGAGGAGGGAGGAGAGAAGGAAGGGGGAGGCCGAATCCCTCCCCTTCCTTTCTCTCTTCCCCTCTTTCCTTCCTCCTTATTTTGGCCTACATGGGGCGCACCAGCCCCTTAGGGGCTGGTCTGTCCCCTTCTTGGCCCAATAAGGCCCATACCTTTGCCGGGGTGCCCGGAACCCCTTTCCGGTGACCCGATATGTACCCGGTACTCCCGGAACACTTTCGGTGTCCGAATACTATCGTCCTATATATGAATCTTTACCTCTCGACCATTTCGAGACTCCTCGTCATGTCCGTGATCTCATTCGGGACTCCGAACAACATTCGGTCCCCAATCACATAACTCATATAATACAAAATCGTCATCGAACGTTAAGCGTGCAGACCCTACGCGTTCGAGAACTATGTAGACATGACCGAGACACCTCTATGGTCAATAACCAATAGCGGAACCTGGATGCTCATATTGGTTCCCACATATTCTACGAAGATCTTTATCGGTCGTACCGTAATGACAACATACGTTATTCCCTTTGTCATTGGTATGTTACTTGCCCGAGATTCGATCGTCGGTATCTTCATACCTAGTTCAATCATGTTACCGGCAAGTCTCTTTACTCGTTCCATAATGCATCATCCCGCAACTAACTCATTAGTCACATTGCTTGGAAGTCTTCTTATGATGTGCATTACCGAGAGGGCCCAGAGATACCTCTCCGATACTCGAATTGACAAATCCTAATCTCGATCTATGCCAACCCAACAAACACCTTCGGAGATACCTGTAGAGCATCTTTATGATCACCCAGTTACATTGTGACATTTGATAGCACACAAGGTATTCCTCCGGTATCTGGGAGTTGCATAATCTCATAGTCAAAGGAATATGTATATGTCATGAAGAAAGCAGTAGCAATAAAACTGAACGATCAATATGCTAAGCTAACGGATGGGTCATGTCCATCACATCATTCTCCTAATGATGTGATCCCGTTCATCAAATGACAACACATGTCTATGGTTAGGAAACTTAACCATCTTTGATTAACGAGCTAGTCTAGTAGAGGCTTACTAGGGACATGGTGTTTTGTCTATGTATCCACACATGTATCAAGTTTCCGATTAATACAATTCTAGCATGAATAATAAACATTTATCATGATATAAGGAAATATAAAATAACAACTTTATTATTGCCTCTAGGGCATATTTCCTTCAGTCTCCCACTTGCACTAGAGTCAACAATCTAGTTCACATCGCCATGTGATTTAATACCAATAGTTCACATCTTTATGTGATCAACACCCATAGTTCACATCGCCATGTGACCAACACCCAAAGGGTTTACTAGAGTCAATAATCTAGTTCACATCGCTATGTGATTAACACCCAAAGAGTACTAAGGTGTGATCATGTTTTGCTTGTGAGAGAAGTTTAGTCAACGGGTTTGCCACATGCAGATCCGTAAGTATTTTGCAAATTTTTATGTCTACAATGCTCTGCATGGAGCTACTCTAGCTAATTGCTCCAACTTTCAATATGCATCCAGATTGAGACACTGAGTCATCCAGATTAGTGTCAAAGCTTGCATCGACGTAACCCTTTACGACGAACTCTTTGTCACCTCCATAACCGAGAAATATTTCCTTAGTCCTCTTAGGTAACTAAGGATAATTTTGACCGCTGTCCAGTGATCCACTCCTGGATTACTTTGGTACCTCCCTGCTAGACTTATAGCAAGGCACACATCAGGTCTGGTACACAGCATGGCATACTTTATAGAACCTATGGCTGAGGCATAGGGAATGACTTTCATTCTCTCTCTATCTTCTGCGGTGGTCGGGCTTTGAGTCTTACTCAATTTCACACCTTGAGTACAGGCAAGAACCTTTTCTTTAACTGATTCATTTTGAACTCCTTCAAAACTTTGTCAAGGTATGTGCTTTGTGAAAGTCCTATTAAGCGTCTCGATCTATCCCTATAGATCTTGATGCTCAATACGTAAGTAGCTACATCGAGGTCTCTTATTGAAAAATTATTATTCAAGTATCCTTTTATGCTATCCAGAAATTCTATATCATTTCCAATCAACAATATGTCATCCACATATAATATCAGAAATGCTACAGAGCTCCCACTCACTTTCTTGTAAATACAGGCTTCACCGTAAGTCTGTACAAAACCATATGCTTTGACAATCTCATCAAAGCGTATATTCCAACTCCGAGATGGTTGCACCAGTCCATAGATGGATCGCTGGAGCTTGCCCACTTTGGTAGCACCTTTAGGATCGACAAAATCTTCTGGTTGCATCATATACAACTCTTATTTAAGAAATCCATTAAGGAATGCAGTTTAGACGTCCATTTGCTAGATTTCATAATCATAAAATGCGGCAGTTGCTAACATGATTCGGACAGACTTAAGCATCGCTACGAATGAGAAAATCTCATCGTAGTCAACACCTTGAACTTGTCGAAAACCTTTTGCGACAATTCAAGCTTTGTAGATAGTAACACTACCAGGCGTCCGTCTTCCTCTTGAAGATCCATTTATTCTCAATGGCTTGCCGATCATCGAGCAAGTCCACCAAAGTCCACACTTTGTTCTCATACATGGATCCTATCTCAGATTTCATGGCCTCAAGCCATTTATCGGAATCTGGGCTCATCATCGCTTCTTCATAGTTCGTAGGTTCGTCATGGTCTAGTAACATGACTTCTAGAACAGGATTACCGTACCACTCTGGTGCGGAACGTGCTATGGTTGACCTACGAGGTTCGGTAGTAACTTGATCTGAAGCTTCATGATCATCATCATTAGCTTCCTCTCTAGTTGGTGTAGGCATCACAGGAACAGATTTCTCTAATGAGCTACTTTCCAAATTGAGAGAAGGTACAATTACCTCATCAAGTTCTACTTTCCTCCCACTCACTTCTTTCGAGAGAAACTCCTTCTCTAGAAAGGATCCATTCTTAGCAACAAAGATCTTGCCTTCGGATCTGTGATAGAAGGTGTACCCAACAGTTTCTTTTGGGTATCCTATGAAGATGCATTTCTCCGATTTGGGTTCGAGCTTATCAGGCTGAAGCTTTATCACATAAGCATCGCAACCCCAAACTTTAAGAAACGAAAGCTTAGGTTTCTTGCCAAACCACAGTTCATACGGTGTCGTCTCAACGGATTTAGATGGTGCCCTATTTAACATGAATGCAGCTATCTCTAATGCATAACCCCAAAACGATAGTGGTAAATCGGTAAGAGACATCATAGATTGCACCATATCTAATAGAGTATGGTTACGATGTTCGGACACACCATTACGCTGTGGTGTTCCAGGTGGCGTGAGTTGTGAAACTATTCCACATTGTTTTAAATGAAGGCCAAACTCGTAACTCAAATATTCGCCTCCGCGATCAGATCGTAGAAACTTTATTTTCTTGTTACGATGATTCTCCACTTCACTCTGAAATTCTTTGAACTTTTCAAATGTTTAAGACTTGTGTTTCATCAAGTAGATATACCCATATCTGCTCAAATCATCTGTGAAGGTCAGAAAATAACGATACCCGCCGCGAGCCTCAACACTCATCGGACCGCATACATCGGTATGTATTATTTCCAATAAGTCAGTGGCTCGCTCCATTGTTCCGGAGAATGGAGTTTTAGTCATCTTACCCATGAGGCATGGTTTGCAAGCATCAAATGATTCATAATCAAGTGATTCCAAAAGTCCATCCGAATGGAGTTTCTTCATGCGCTTTACACCAATATGACCTAAACGGCAGTGCCACAAATATGTTGCACTATCATTATCAACTTTGCATCTTTTGGCATCAATATTATGAATATGTGTATCACTACGATCGAGATTCAATAAACCATTTACATTGAGTGTATGACCATAGAAGGTTTTATTCATGTAAACAGAACAACAATTATTCTCTGACTTAAATGAATAACCGTATCGCAATAAAAATGATCCAATCATATCCATGCTCAACACAAACACCAAATAACATTTATTTATTTAGGTCCAACACTAATCCCGAAGGTAGAGGGAGTGTGCGATGGTGATCTTATCAACCTTGGAATCACGTCCAACACACATCGTCACCTCGTCATTAACTAGTCTCTGTTCATTTTGCAACTCCTGTTTTGAGTTACTAATGGTAGCAACTAAACCGGTATCAAATACCCAGGGGCTACTATGAACACTAGTAAAATACACATCAATAACATGTATATCAAATATACCTATGTTCACTTTGCCATCCTTCTTATCCGCCAAGTATTTGGGGTAGTTCCGCTTCTAGTAACCATTTCCTTTGTAGTAGAAGCACTCAGTTTCAGGCTTGGGTCCAACTTTGGGCTTCTTCATGGGAGTGACAACTTGCTTGTCATTCTTCTTAAAGTTCCCTTTCTTTCCCTCGCCCTTTTTCTTTAAACTAGTGGTCTTGTCAACCATCAACACTTGATGCTCTTTCTTAATTTCTACCTTCGCCGATTTCAGTATCGCGAAGAGCTCAGGAATCGTTTTTGTCATCCCTTGCATATTATAGTTCATCACGAAGTTCTAGTAGCTTGGTAATAGTGACTAGAGAATTTTCTCAATCACTATCTTATCCGGAAGATTAACTCCCACTTGATTCAAGCGATTGTAGTACCCATACATTCTAAGCACATGCTCACTAGTTGAGCTATTCTCCTCCATCTTGTAGGCAAAGTACTTGTCAGAGGTCTCATACCTCTCGACACGGGCATGAGTTTGAAATAGCAATTTCATCTCTTTAGAACATCTCATATGCTCTGTGGCGTTCAAAACGTTTTTGAAGTCCCGGTTCTAAGCCGTAAAGCATGGCGCACTAAACTATCAAGTAGTCATCATATCGAGCTTGCCAAACGTTCATAACGTTTGCATCTGCTCCTGCAATAGGTCTGTCACCTAGCGGTGCATTCAGGACATAATTCTTCTGTGCAGCAATGAGGATAATCCTCAAATCACGGACCCAGTCCGCATCATTGCTACTATCATCTTTCAACTTAGTTTTCTCTAGGAACATATCAAAATAAAATAGGGGAGCTATACGCGAGCTATTGATCTACAACATAGATATGCAAATACTATCAGGACTAAGTTCATGATAAATTAAGTTCAATTAATCATATTAATTAAGAACTCCCACTTAGATAGACATCCCTTGAGTCATCTAAATGATCACGTGATCCAAATCAACTAAATCATGTCCGATCATCACGTGAGATGGAGTAGTTTTCAATGGTGAACATCTCTATGTTGATCATATCTACTATATGATTCACGTTCGACCTTTCTATCTCCAGTGTTCTGAGGCCATGTCTGTACATGCTAGGCTCGTCAAGTTTAGCCCGAGTATTCCGCATGTGCAAAACTGTCTTGCACCCGTTGTATGTGAACGTAGAGCCTATCACACCCGATCATCACGTGGTGTCTCAGCACGACGAACTGTCGCAACGGTGCATACTCGCGGAGAACACTTATACCTTGAAATTTTAGTAAGGGATCATCTTATAATGCTACCGCCGTACTAAGCAAAATAAGATGCATATAAAAGATAAACATCACATGCAATCAAAATATGTGACATGATATGGCCATCATCATCTTGTGCTTTTGATCTCCATCTCCAAAGCACCGTCATGATCTCCATCATCACCGGCTTGACACCTTGATCTCCATCGTAGCGTCGTGGTCGTCTCGCCAACTATTGCTTCTACAACTATCGCTAACGCATAGTTATAAAGTAAAGCAATTACATGGCATTTGCATTTCATACAATAAAGCGACAACCATAAGGCTCTTGCCAGTTGCCGATAACTTTTACAAAACATGATCATCTCATACAACAATGTATATCACATCATGTCTTGACCATATCACATCACAACATGCCCTGCAAAAACAAGTTAGACGTCCTCTACTTTATTGTTGCAAGTTTTACGTGGCTGCTACAGGCTTCTAGCAAGAACCGTTCTTACCTACGCATCAAAACCACAACGGTGTTTCGTCAAGTTTGCTGTTTTAACCTTCAACATGGACCGGCCGTAGTCAAATTCGATTCAACTAAAGTTGGAGAAACAGACACCCGCCAGCCACCTTTTTGCAAAACTATTTGCATGTCTGTCGGTGGAACCGGTCTCATGAACGTGGTCATGTAAGGTTGGTCCGGGCCGCTTCATCCAACAATACCACTGAATAAAAATAAGACGTTGGTGGTAAGCAGTATGACTATCACCGCCTACAACTCTTTGTGTTCTACTCGTGCATATCATCTACGCATAGACCTGGCTCTGATGCCACTGTTGGGGAACGTAGCATGCAATTTCAAAAAATTTCCTACGCTCACGCAAGATCTATCTAGGAGATGGATAGCAATGAGAGGGGGAGAGTGTGTCCACGTACCCTCATACACCGAAAGCGGAAGCGTTTGTAAACGCGGTTGATGTAGTCGAACTTCTTCTTGTTCCGACCGATCAAGCACCGAATGTACGGCACCTCCGAGTTCTGCACATGTTCAGCTCGATGACGTCCCTCGAACTCTTGATCCAGCAAAGTGTTGAGGGAGAGTTCCGCCAGCACGACGGCGTGGTGACGGTGATGGTGAAGTGATCCGCGCAGGGCTTTGCCTATGCACTACGTGAATATGACCGGAGGCGTAAACTATGGAAGGGGGCGTCGCACACGGCTAACAATTGTTGGTATGTGTTCTAGCGGTGCCCCCCCTTCATATATATAGGTTGGAAGGGAGGAGAGGCAGCCAAGGGGGTGCCCCAAGTAGGAGGAATCCTACTTGGGCGCCTCCCAATTCGGCCTCCCCCCTTCCATATTTATCCGGAGTGGACAGGAAGGATGAGGAAGGAGAGAAGGAAGGGGGAGGCCGAATCCCTCCCCTTCCTTTCTCTCTTCCCCTCTTTCCTTCCTCCTTATTTTGGCCTACATGGGGCGCACCAGCCCCTTAGGGGCTGGTCTGTCCCTTTCTTGGCCCAATAAGGCCCATATCTTTGCCGGGGTGCCCGGAACCCCTTTCCGGTGACCCGATATGTACCCGGTACTCCCGGAACACTTCCGGTGACCGAATACTATCGTCCTATATATGAATCCTTACCTCTCGACCATTTCGAGACTCCTCGTCATGTCCGTGATCTTATCCGGGACTCCGAACAACATTCGGTCACCAATCACATATCTCATATAATACAAAATCGTCATCTAACGTTAAGCGTGCGGACCCTACGGGTTCGAGAACTATGTAGACATGACCGAGACACCTCTATGGTCAATAACCAACAGCAGAACCTGGATGCTCATATTGGTTCCCGCATATTCTATGAAGATCTTTATCCGTCGTACCGTAATGACAACATACGTTATTCCCTTTGTCATCGGTATGTTACTTGCCCGAGATTCGATCGTCGGTATCTTCATACCTAGTTCAATCTCGTTACCGGCAAGTCTCTTTACTCGTTCCATAATGCATCATCCCACAACTAACTCATTAGTCACATTGCTTGCAAGTCTTCTTATGATGTGCATTACCGAGAGGGCCCAGAGATACCTCTCCGATACTCAGAGTGACAAATCCTAATCTCGATCTATGCCAACCCAACAAACACCTTCGGAGATACCTGTAGAGCATCTTTATGATCACCCAGTTACGTTGTGACGTTTGATAACACACAAGGTATTCCTCCGGTATCCGGGAGTTGCATAATCTCATAGTCAAAGGAATATGTATATGTCATGAAGAAAGCAGTAGCAGTAAAACTGAACGATCAATATGCTAAGCTAACGAATGGGTCATGTCCATCACATCATTCTCCTAATGATGTGATTCTGTTCATCAAATGACAACACATGTCTATGGTTAGGAAACTTAACCATCTTTGATTAACGAGCTAGTCTAGTAGAGGCTTACTAGGGACACGGTGTTGTGTCTATGTATCCACACATGTATCAAGTTTCCGGTTAATACAATTCTAGCATGAATAATAAACATTTATCATGATATAAGGAGATATAAAATAACAACTTTATTATTGCCTCTAGGGCATATTTCCTTCAGTAAGTGGTCTCCGCAGTACCCACTAGGGTATGTTTAGTAGCAGTGGGTTTTTCTGTAGTCACGCTACTGCTAAATATTTAGCAGTAGTGCGTGTCGGTGGCCCATTGCTACAACTATTCTTGCACTGTGCCACGTGGTGGGCCCCACTTAGCAGCAACGCGTCTCTTTGTGCCTCGCTACTACTACAGCACTTACCAGTAGCGCCCATCCTTGAACCGCGCTACTGCTAAGGCGCAGCAGCCACCTTCCCCCATCTCCCCTTCTCCCCCCTCCCCCTTCCTCTCTCCCTCACTTTGTCAATCACTTTCTTCTCCCCAATTACTACTACCTAGCTTTCTTCTCTCTTCCTTCTCCTACCTCTCTTCTCTTTACTTTAATGCCCCCTCCACCATCTCCATTAATGCACCCCTTTTCTCTCTTAGCTTCCTCTTTTCTCTCCTCCCTCCACTAGTTAGAGCTAGCAATCTCCTTGCCCAACTAACTAGATCTATCCATTTAGTAAGTGGAACCTATCAACTCCCCAACTAAATCTATTCTTTAATGAAGCAAAGCCATCTAGTCGCCATGCTTCTCTCTTGAAATAGCTAGGTGAGTAAATAATTGTGCTTTGGAAGAATTAATGGAAAATATGTTTGTTTGCCGAATTGTGTGTGACATGAGACTTGCCTATGTTTTGCCAAAATGTTGATTTATTTCTGTTTTGGCGAATTTTGGGCAAACTCTATATGTTCTTTTTAAGGGAAGGTCGTTCCGAATTTTTGTATGAATTTGATGCACATGCATGCATGGATGCGTTTATAATCCTTTTCTTATTAATTACATCGCGCATGCGATCATGAAGGTCAGCTGAACAATGGTGGAAAGATGGTTGCGATCTGCGGTGCACGACATGTACGAAAATAACTGAAAGGAGATTTTATGTCCGTGTCGAAGATGCAATGGAGGAGTCTTGCTCGACCCCTTTAAGGGAGGCCGTTTGAAAGCGCACCTGCTCATGCATAGTTTCATGGATGGCTATACTCGGTAGATAAGTGAAGATGATGACGCCGATGGGGCAGCCAATGACAACATTGGGCCAAACGAAGAGATGACGACCGATAATGGCGGCGGAGAAGAGGCCGGACATGGCGGTGGAGAAGAGGCTGGACATGGCAGCGGAGAAGAGGTCGGGCATGATGGCGGAGAAGAGGACGGACATGACTGAGAAGCTGCGGAGACACTGGATCCTTCTTCGGTACTAAGTTCAATCATGCGGGACCCTCATGTTCGAGACCTGCTTCGCAAGAAGACGACTAGCGACAGAGCTGCTTCTAGAGAGTCCATTGTATGGTGGTTGCGATCTAGAGGTGATCCGCTTGAGTTTCATGCTGGAACTTCTAAAGACGAAAGCTAAAAACAAATGGACCGACAGAAGCCTCGATGAGCTTCTCAAGTATCTAAAACTTGTGTCCTACTAGTGTCGATGAGGCCAAGAAAATTGTCTGCCCTCTTGATCTGCTGCACATTAGATACCACGCATGCATCAACGATTGCATCATTTATCGGAAGGAGCATGCAGAAAAACCCTGTTGTTTGGTGTGCAATGCTTCTCGATACAAGAAGGTGGGAAAGAAATGTCCTCAGAAAGTTGTATGGTACTTACCGATCACTCCCCGTCTGTAGTGTTATTTCGTAGATCCTAAGGAAGCAAAGCTAATGTGTTGGCACGCGAAGAGGAAAAAGCCAGATGATGGAGATGATCCGAAGCTGAGACACCTCGTGAATACAAGCCAGTGGAGGGCGTTCAATGCCACATATCGATTTTTCGCAGGAGATGCAAGGAACATAGTGCTTGGCGCGAGTACTGATGGCATGAATCCGTTTGGCAACCAGAACACCAACCATAGCACATGGCACATGTTTGTATGGATGTACAACCTCCCCCTGGTTGTGCATGAAGGCAAAGTACATACACATGAGCATGCTGATTCAAGGGTCGAAACAACTGGGAAATAATATTAATCTGTATCTGGGGCTACTGAAAGAGGAGTTCGACACGTTTTGAAAAACAGCAGTCAAGACATAGGACGCCAGCAAAGGAGAGTATTTCTATATGAGAGCCACACTGATGATGACGGTGCACGACTATCTCGGTTATGGATATCTCGCAGGACAGGTGTGCCACGAATATTGTGGATGCATCCGATGCATGCACTACAAAAAAAGCCACTTCCATGATGATACGTGTTTGTCATAGTAGGTCACGTTTTCTGTCATGCATGTACATCCATGACGATTTTATGACAGAATCAAGATAGTCATACCTGTGCTGTCGTAGAAGTGTTCCATGACAATACCAAAATTATCATCACGGAAGTGTCCACTTCCATGAGGATAAATGGCGCGTCATGGAAGTGCTTTCGTCAAGGGTAAACGACACGTGGCATCCACCGTAACGGGTCACCGTTTTGCTATCGGGTGCGGTTTTGGATCCGATAACCCGTTAACAGCCCTCACCAATGGGGATTTTCCACGTGTAAAATTCTGATTTGCCGAAGGATCCACGTGTCAGCTCAGCCTTGGGACAGATGTCATCCAGCCAATGGACGGGACGCACCTATGATAAGTCAACACGTGGCTCAGCCCAACATGGCCCATTCAGGTTAAAAGGCCGGGCCTGTTAAAATAAGCGGGTTGGCCCATTAGCGGCCTACTTGCGTCAGGCCCATACACAACCACGGCCCACACGAGTTACATAGAATCGGCCCATCAAAGGCCCATTTTAGATTTCACAACTTCCAGCCCATTGTCAGTTCCAGCCCGTTAACGGCCCACTACGTCTTTAGGCTCAATTACGGCCCGACCTTCTTTCGGCCTGTTAGCAGCCCATTATAGCTAAGGACCAATATGCCGCCGGTACTACTTTCGGCCTTTTCTCGGCCCATTCTATAGTTGGGCCAACTTGTAGGCCATTGTGACTTTCGTCCTTTCCTCAGCCCATTCTGTACATGGGCCAACTTCTAGCCCATTTTGTATTTCGGCCTGTTAACGGCCCGCACAACAGTTGGGCCTTTGTCGCTGCCACCTAATTTTGGGTTCATTAGTGGCCCACATTAAGCAGGGCACAATTTCAGCCCAACGAGACTTTCGGCCTGTTAAAAGCCCTGTTCGTAAATTGGGCCTCTTTTGGCCCAAAACTCTTTCGGCCACTTACTGGCCCGTCAAGTAAAAGGGCCGAGACATTTATTTCGACCTGCTAGAGGCCCGCGGGCCGTTTCCATTTATATGGCCCTATCAAGTTTTCGGCCTGTTAACGGCCTGCTAAGAGCCATTGTTACGATGGGCCACACCGATTGGGACCCACTAAATATTAGTTGACCAGCCCAATTATGGCCCGCTTTGACTACACATGTTTTTTCATTCGGATGGCGTCCAGGTAATGTTTGGGCGTGTTGGCCCCCGTTTCAACGATATAGCATATACAAAGAATTATCCTACTCTATACTATCACCTCTAAAAAACCTACAGTATACAATAAATAGATTAAAAGCCTACACCATACAATAAAGAGACTAAGGCATAGAAACGAAGAATAATCCTACACTATATAATAAAGAAATTACAGCAGATTATATCCACTGGGCATTATAGTTCGGCACCAGTGATAATAAAGCGTACACAAACATCAAATTATATAAACTGGGAAAATAAAGCTCATACATCATGGACACGCATCAACAGAACCATTTGAACTATAATCTCTTCAGAAAATAGGATTGGCCGGATTCAGATAGCACAAATTTCAGTCTGCAAAATCTCCAATTCCTTTGTGATTACCTCAGTGTCTTGTTCCATTTTTTTGAATCCTGCATCTAATACCTGCAACTCCAATCTCAACATGTGGTTGCATGTTGAGAATCATATACACATTGTCTTGCCACCTCTAGTTGATGCTCGAGAACATCAGCACATTCCAATTCCAACCCATAATCATTTGGTAATGGCCTTGCCGCACTGCTCTTAGATCTTTGTGTTGATGTCACTTCATCCTGAAATGTTTCTGTAAGTACACATGAGCAGGGCAAAAATATAGTTACAACAGTGAAGCGAGCAAGACAGACTATCTTGTACATGAAAAACAGGACTGACTATAATGTTACACGTCATGAAGCATAAGCAGGTGATATTTTAAAAATTATAAAAATGCTAGTCTGTGCAGCCCGCATACAGAAATCTCTCTTAGCCTGCCAGAGGAGCATGATGTTGGGGCCAAATCCGAAACACAGACAGGTTACAAATTTATATCATGCGTATAAGTAAGCAAGCAGTTGGCCATTCTGTAGCTCAATTAACTAGCTAGAACATTGTGTGCCTTGTTCCAGAACGGCCTTAGGGAGCATAATGAACAATAGAGGGATTCATACAAACATACTACAGCAAGAAAAACTATGCAATCATTAGCCTCGTATAAACTAGATTGTGGGCCTCATGCAGTAATAGTCAGTTAATAGACTTCAAAGCTTCAGGCACACTTCGCCAGAGTAATTAAATGGTAAGGCCTTTAATTATGTCAACTAATAGTTATACAAGTACCCTACATCAGGCATCATTGTTTGGGCATCTCATTAACTGAGGACAAATAAAGCAATTGAAAATAGCAATTTAATTATGCCTGAAACAAACAAGCAATTGAACTGTTGAGTTGGCAGCATGCATACATGCACGCCTCAATAACGTCCTTGGCCTAGCTACATTTGAACCAACTGATGTATCATCTATATAAAGGAACAAGTAATTTAATATTGCTTGCCCCCTATGAAGTATCTCGACTAGTATGTAATCAATATCCTAGTAATGATAGGGAGGCTAATGATGTGAATATGCGTTTGGTTATGACATTTATGACATCAACAACTCTACCATAGCAGGAAGCAGTTTCACACTATTCACTACTATAAGATGTTTTAGATATTTAAAAGTACACTACATCCTTAATGAGTGAACAGACACATTAAAATGTGTTTACATACATCTGATTTACAAAAAAGTTAGAACATCATATAGTAGTGAGCGGAGGGAGTTTTAATCAATGGCCCAATGACTGGGTTATAGGTGAATAACTGAGGGAGTCATGGACTAAGGGGTCCTCAGGGCGACGGCCCATTGAACATGGGCCGGACTGGTGGAGCCGCGTGATGACTGGAGACCTGTGAAGCCGTGGTGTGCCCTCCAAGTCAAGGGCGGACGGGATCTCTTTCCCTCTTGTTGTAATCTATCTTCGGTAACCCTAACCCTATCGGTGTCTATATAAACCGAGGGTTGTAGTCATTAGGGGGAGAGCTATCTTCATCCCCCTGTAGCCTAGGGTTTAGCTCATACTGATCTCGAGGTAGATCTACTTTGTAAACCACGTTATACAATCAATACAATCAAGAAGGACGTAGGGTATTACCTCTTCGAGAGGGTCCGAACCTGGGTAAACACTGTGTTCGTCGTCCCTTGTTACCCATCGACCCTAGATCCACAGCTCGGGACCCCCTACCCCGAGGTCTGCCGGTTTTAACACCGACATTGGTGCTTTTATTGAGAGTTCCGCTGTTGGATCATCGGAAGGATCGATGGCTCGTTTAGTCCTTGGAGAGGACATCAGTTCCATAGATCTCTTCGTCCCTGGACAACTCTTCGCTTTTGGCAGCATTGTATTGCACGTTGATTCGACCGGCCATCTTAACCAGGTCGACAACTTCGCTCCCGAACACCGGATTCGATTCGGCAATCTGGGGCATGTTACTGACGTGCGGAGGGATTTGGTTCTCACCGGATTCACCACCCCCGCAGGCCTTGCCATGCTTGCTCCGACGTACACCTCTGATCCGATCTGTGAATCGGCCCCGGTCCACCAAACAGCTTTGAGCCAGGAAGGACTCCCTGAGAGAGGGGACCTTACCCCACCGTCAACCAAACTCACATCGGCGGAGGATTCATCTCCGGCCCTCGAGGCAGAGCCAGAGGTCAGAAGACAAGATTCGATCTCGACCGAGCTCCTCCCCCACAACACCTTGCTCGCCTCTAGCCCGCACCCTGAGTCGGTGAACAATGGCCAGGGGTCACCCCCGGCCCAAAATGACCCGACCTCAAACATTGGCGTGGAAGGTGCGCAGGAGGGTCAAAGCACACCCTCAGTTTCCGGGGACAATCCGGCGCCTCTCGAGGTTTCAGTCCGAATCCTGAAGATAGGTCCATCCGGGACCAAGGATCGGTTGAGTCATAGACAGACCTGCACTTCGTCACCAAAAAGTCTGGCCTAGAGCCCTCAAGTCCGGTAACCCTCGATATTTTGAACGAGGCGCTAGACCGAATTCAGAAAATGACTATCCAGGAGAACTTTCCCTCCGCCTTCAATCACCGACTGAAAGTGCGTTATATCGACTAGAGGGGGGTGAATAGGCGATTTTTACAAATTCGTCACTGAGGAATTTCACGGTGAGGAAATTCCTAAGTAAGGAACTACTTAGCAGCGGAATCAGTACTTAGATGCAAACATAACATGGCATAAGAACAGTCATCATGATGAAATGAAGTAGGCACAGAGTACAGGTAGCATGAAACACAAGATAAGCAGGCTGAAGACTAAGTGACTGAAGAAATAGGATTGAGGAAATTGAGAAAGTCTTCAGTCAAAGTCTTCACACAGTAACGATCAAGTACATTAACACATGAATGAGGAAATGAAAGGGTTGAAGAAATAGAACCAGTAGCTCGGTGAAGACGATGATTTGGTAGACCAGTTCCAACTGCTGTGGTAGTTGTACATCTGGTTCGAGCGGCTAGGTATTTAAACCTGAGGACACACAGTCCCGGACACACAGTCCTCAGCGTATTCTCCTTGAGCTAAGGTCACACAGACCTCGCCCAATCACTCATGGTAAGTCTTCAGGTGACTTCCAAACCTTCACAGACTCGGTCACTCGGCGATCCACAATTTCCTCTTGGATGCTCTAGACCATGACGCCTAACCGTCTGGAGGATGCACAGTCCTCAAAGCTAACAAGCGTCGGTTCCACACAGGAACAATTTCTTCAGTGATGCTCAATCACTTTGGGTTTGTAGGTGTTTGGGTTTTTGGGTTTTTCCTCACTTGATGATTTTCGCTCAAAGTCCTCAGAGGATGGGATGCTCTAAATGACAAGTGTCAATCTATCTCTCGGAGCAGCCAACCAGCTAGTGGTTGTAGGGGGCGGCTATTTATAGCCTAGGGAGCAGCCCGACATGATAAGACATAAATGCCCTTCAATGATATGACCGTTAGGTAGGTAGGATATTTGGACAGCTGGCGCGTAGCACAGCAACGGTCGGAAATTTGTGTATCAAATTCCTCAGGGCTATCATGTTCCTCACTTGTAGGCAATCCGCACTGGCAAATTCCTGACTCCTCAGTCAGAACAAATTCCTCAGAGAACAAAAGAACTTCGTCTCTGTCACTGAAGAAATTGACTGAACTTTATGAGATTTCCAATGGCTTCACTCGAAAGGATTGGGTAGGTGTAGGATTTTGAGATGAGCATCACTTGGAAACTTTTCCTTAGTTTTACCTCGACCCCCTTTAACAGTACGGTGTTTCCTATGACTCAAGAAGAAGAAAATGAAACTACGAAAACAAAAGTCTTCACGCTTCGTAATCCTCGCATGAATATCAAGTCTTCAGGGTCACACCAATTTCTTCACTTTCAATGTCTTCAAGAAAACCAAAGTCTTCAGTTGAAGACATTCATTTTTAGGGGTCGACTTTCATCGTAAATATCAAACTCCTCATAGACTTATAGAACCTGTGTACACTCACAAACGCATTAGTCCCATAACCTATAAGTCTTCAATACACCAAAATCACTAAGGGGCACTAGATGCACTTACAATCTTCCCCTTTTTGGTGATTGATGACAATATTGGTTAAGTTTTCAACGGGGATAAACATATGAAGTGTAAATACTGATAATGAGGAATTTGATTGCAAGATATAGAAGAACTCCCCCTGAAGATGTGCATATTGAGGATTTTGCTTTGGATTGCAAATGCACATTGTAGAGTAATATCATGGAGATCTCCCCCTATATCTTGTAATTCATACACGCATTTAACATATGATGTGAAGAATTTGAAATGCACGATGAGATATGGTGACTGATGTAATTTAGCATGCGTGCATTAACATATTGAGGAAATAGCATGCAGAAAAACAGAGCAAAAGTATCAGACCACCATAGGACTTAAGTTTACAACTCGATCCAACAAATACTTCAGAAGAACGAGAGTTGTAACTTAGCAAAAATTGCCCATATATAGAGACCCGCTTGAAGACTAACTCAAATTTCTCCCCCTTTGTCATTGAATGACCAAAAGGGACGAAAAATGAGGACTAACGCCCCTGAAGAATATCATGATGTCGATGGAGGAGCGCCAGCGTTGTTGGGGTCGTCCGTTGGAGTAGGGCCTGCCGCAGTGTCGTTTAAGTCTTCAGCTTCATCCGTCTCGCGCGATGAAGAATATGAACTGGCAACAAGCTGAGGAACTTTGACCTTCTTGAACTTCTTCGAAGGTGGCTGAGACCAGTCAAAGTCCTGTTGGAAGCCCATCTCCTTGAGTTCTTCAGCACTATGAAGATTAGACAGAATCGCCCAAGTGCGGTCAAAGACTTCATGCAAGTAGTAGTGATTCTTCTTCACAGTATTTTGAGTGACTGTCATGTTCTGAAGAATTGCACCAAACTGACGCTTGACCCACTTGTGATTTCGATCAACTTTCTAATGAAGACTAAGGAGAAGTTCACGATCAGTCATCACACGCGGAGCTGTGGCTTGAGGATTATGTTCGGAAGCTTTGGCGGCAGAATCTTGTGTTGCAGAGTCATCATTGGTGGAATAAGAAGTAGCTTTGCGAAACTGTCCATCCAATGGGCGAGTGCCTTCATCAATAACTGCAGCCTTGCCCTTCTCATCAGCTGAGGAAATAGTCCATTTGAGGACTTTAATAGGGGGCAAATAGCTGAGATGATTTTTGAAATCAGCCTTATAATGAATTGAAGACCTTGATCTGATGAACTTCATGATCCAGGGAGCATAAGGCTTCAACTCAAAAGGTGACAGAGCAGCATTGGCCAAATTCCTCATGAAGAAATCGTGGTAGTTGATAGGAATACCATGAATGATATTGAACAGCAGATTCTTCATAATGTCAACAACCTCTTCGTCATCAGAGTTGTGGCCCTTGATTGGACTAAGGGTTTTGGTCAAAATGCGATAAACTGTCCTTGGCACATAGAGCAATTCCTTGACGAGGAATTTGGTCCTTGGAGCTTGGCCTGGCTTCAAAGGCTTCATCAGCACTTGCATCAGATGATCGGATAGTTCAGGTTCAACATAGAGAAGCCTAGCACCTTCAGTGGGAGGACTGACTGGGACGGCATGAAGCAATTCAGAGGCCGGTGCTTTGAAATGAGTATTTTCAGTCATCCAGTCCAATACCCATGAATTGACATCCTCAACATTTCTAGTGATATGCAGCGTGGCGAAGAATTGAAGAATGAGTTCTTCATTCCAATCGCAGATGTCGGTGCAGAAGTTGAGTAACCCAGCGTCATGAAGAACACTGAGGACTGGGGTGAAGCAGGGCAGCGATTCCATATCCACATGAGGAATTTGCTCATGATCAAAGATCTTGTCCTTATCAAACAACAGTGAGGAATAGAAGTTCATCTGGCTAGCAGTCCAGAAGCGCTTGCGACGAAGTCGAGCAGAGTCATAGGGATTGTAGTCAGTGAAGAATATGTGCTCCTTGAAGAAATCTTCAGCATTGAACTTCTACTTCTTGGAGTGAGGGTTCTGTGGCTTGGGCTGAAGATTTATAGTTGAAGTCTTCACAGCCTCTTGAGGTATAGCCACTGGAGCCACAGGCTGAGGAATTTCAGTAGCTGTATCAGCAGCAGCCTTGGCCTCCATTTCTTCAGCACTAGCGGCTGGAACTTCTTCAAGAATAGATTGAAGTGAAGATTGAGGTCCATCAGAGCCCGTATGAATTTCTTCGGTTGGCACAGGGGACTGAGGAACATGATGTAGTGGTGTTGTCAGAGGTGAATTGGGGTGATGACTTTCCCAAAAGTCATCATTCAGAATAGGAGTTGTTGACCCAATATCCACATCCTCATCTTTATCATCAAATTCCTCAACGCCTGCCTCTTCAGCTGTGAACCGAGGCATGGGCGATGATACCAACGGAGTTGAAGTGATATTGTCCACTTCAATGTCTTCATCCAACTGCTCTGTCGAAGCAGCAGAAGGATCTTCTTCATCAGATGCACGTCGAATTGCATATTCCTCACCAAAGGGAATAATCTCCTTTGATGGCATGCTTGATATTGGAACAACATCAATTGGGTTTTCAGTTGAGCTCGTTAAAGTCTTCACTTTCTTGGGAACTGAAGACTCTGAGGAGGCAGATGCTTTCCTTTTCTTCACCGCAGCCTTCTCTGCGGCTTTGGTCTTCTTCGCTTCTGATGCAGAAGGAAGGACATTTGCAGGAGGAGCAGATGAAATTGGTTGAATTTCTTCAGGCACAACTGATGCAGTTGCCCTGGCTTGTTCAGATTCCTCAGGCGCAGTAGCAGATGTATAAACTGGCCTGGTTTGCTCTTCAGGCGCAACATTGGTGGTTGCCCTGGCATTTTCTTCAGAGACTGGAATTTCTTCATCAGCCCTGGTGCTTTCATTTTCTTCAATAGTCTGATTTTTATCAGCTGTACTTGCATGTTCTTCAGTAGGCTGAGCAGATGTGTCAGTCTGAGGAAATTTGGGTTGCGATGAAGGTGCAACATTTGGAGTGAATCCCTTTGCCATTCTGACGAATCTGACTTTGGCACCTAGCCAATCTGCACGGTATGCGTGAAATTCATCACTGAGTGCTTTGATCTCAGCCTGGATAGTCACAAGTTCTTCAGGAGACATTTTCACAACATTGTTCTTCAGAAAACGCTCCTTCTTGTACTGAGCCTTCTTCACCTGCCTGGCCTTTTCAAATTTCCATTTCTCTTCATTAATGAAGGCCGTCAACATGTGACTTTGACCAGGAGTGAGGTTTAATTCAGGCAAAGGTGTATTTGGATCCTTGTGCCATAGATCGATGAAATCAAGGATCTTCCTTGGATCCAGCATGAGGGGCACAGCACTGCCTTTGGCACTAGCGGCCCTTTGTTGTCGATCTCTGATGATCTCAGCTAATTCTTCATCATCAGCTTCGTCTTCACTTGACGGAACCTGAAAGGCGACCTGCTTTTTGTGAGGACTTGGCCTTGTGCCTCGTCCAGCAGTGGCCTTTTTCTTCAGCAAGGTCGGAGCTGTTGAAGATTGAGGTGGAGCTGAGGAACCTGCAGAGACTCCAAAAGCAATTGAGATTCCAGTAGTCCTTTGGCATGTGGCAAGATGCACAGGTGCAGAGGACTTTGCAGGAGCAGCTGAGGACTTTGCAACTGAGGGAGTTGGAGCTGCTTTTGAAGAAGTTGCTTGAGGATCAGGCCGTGAGGGCTTTGAAGAGCATGGCCGTGAGGGCATTGCAGCTGAGGAACTTGTCTTGGCAGCTGATTTCTTCAGCATAGCCTTCTTAGGCTTGCTAGCAGATGCCTCAGCAGCGGCAGCGGCAGCCGCAGACTCTTCGTTGAATTTCTTCACTGCCTATTTAGCCACTTTGGCCAGCTTGGCTTGACGCTTAGCCCACTCCTGAGGAAATTCCTCACCTCTTCTGATGCTTGTGGGATCAGCTTCTTGGCCAGGAGCCAATGGAGGTCTTGGGCATGGAGGGTTAACAGCGAATTTCTTCATGTACTTTGGAGTCACATATCGATACTCTCTCCATTCTCTTGCCCATCTTCTCTCAATCTTCTGGATGCGCACTTTGCACTGATTTTTGTTCTCCTTGCCATGAGTTGCCTCATTAGGAGTACAATATTCATCATAGATTTCTTCAGGGATCTCAAAAGCAGTATTTGTTTCTGGCCTCTTTCCTCCCTTCTGAGATCTTTTACCATCAGCCATTTTCTTCGCTTGAGGATTTTAAACAATGGATGTTTCTGAGGAAGTGTGCAACTTTTCTTCGAGGAACGCTGCAAATGAGTTAAGTTGATGAGAACCTAGAGATTCAGCAGCGGACATTTGTACCTGTGAACAGAATATAGGTGCGAAGAATTTGGAGAGGTCATATGCGTTCTCAGAAGTTTTTCGAAACTATCAAGTTTGAGGAATTTGACCAGGGGTGTCTTGAGGAATTTCACTAAGCGTTCTTGGACTTAGGTTCCAGAGTTGTATAGATTGAAAATCCACACAATTGAGGAATCTTGAGGAAAAAACGTTGCTTAGAGAAATAGATCAAGAACAGAAGCAAGTTGGTGTTTAAGAACATGAAAGTTGAAGAATAAGCACCTTTTGAAGATTTTGTGGAAATCATCAGAATCAACAAGGGCAGTAAAAATAGATTTTATTTACCCTTGACGAAGAACACGACGAACTGAGGGTAGCAGTGGGGAAGCTCGTCCGTTCAGATCTTCCACGCCCTAACTTGGCGATGGAAAACAGCTACGACGGTGGCGGAGTGAAGATTTCCGCGGCCGGCGTGAGTACGACGGCAACAAGGTCGAGGCAGTGAAGCTCTTCCTCACCGGCGACGATGGAGTGTAGCGGCAGCGCTAGGTCTGAGAGCTCGAGCGGGGTAAATGAGATCTGAGGAGGGCGAGGGGTCTTTATAGCCGAGGTGAAAAAACCGCTCGTCCAAAGAAAATGGACGAACATGCCCCTGACCCTTCTTATCCTAACGACATGTGTCACCCACGTACTATGAAGTGGAGATCGTGTTAGATCATGGGTGAATAGATAAATCTTATCGAGGGATATGGAACGGTTTGAGAGGCAAAAGCCGAAAATTTAGATAGGAATATTTTAGTGTTTTGTTCGCAAATTCTTCAGCTGTCAAGGACACAGTGAAGACTTTGAACGGGTTTCAAATAGAACGCACATGAAGAATTTGTGAACAGACTGGATTGAGTTTAGCATAGAGGGGGAACGGGTCCGATCACATTCACTTAGAAGAAAATCAACTTGAAGAATTAGCAATAATTGAATGCTGTAGAGGACTGAAAACTCAAATATATATATATATATAGTCAATGAAGAACACAGTCGGAAAGAGTGAAGACTTTGCAAAGTTGAAGAATTTGAAAATTTGAAGAATTTGCAAAATGAATAAAAACTCAATTTTTGAAGATTTTCAACTTTTTGTGGTGGCGTGACCCACCGTATAAGAATGATGATTTCAGAAGCCGCGTACAATTGTCGTAGGGCTCTGAGAATCAGATTCTTCGTTAATTTCTTCACACTTAGAGGGTTAGTCTTCATTGATTTGAAGAAAAACGTTTCTTCGTGTGTTGCGCATCTAAGTCATCAATATGCATAAGTGTTAGGATGTGTGTCCTTTTCAAAGGACATTCGAAGATTCTAAGATATTTAGCTCACACCCCAACTTGCTAAATCTCTTCTCATCCAAGGGCTTGGTGAAGATATCCGCTAGCTGTTCTTTAGACTTCACGTGATCAATAGAGATGTCGCCCTTCAACACATGATCTCGAAGAAAATGATGACGAATCTCGATGTGCTTTGTCTTCGAGTGCTGAACTGGGTTATGAGCAATCTTGATGGCACTCTCATTGTCACAGAAGAGTGGCACATTCTTCACATTGATGTCGTTGTCCTTGAGGGTTTGCTTCATCCACAGCAGTTGAGCACAGCAAGAACCAGCAGCAATGTACTCAGCTTCAGCAGTAGAAAGTGATACGCAGTTCTGCTTCTTCGAGGACCAACATACTAAGGATCGTCCAAGGAAATGGCATGTGCCTGATGTTGACTTGCGGTCCACACGATCACCAACATAGTCAGAGTCAGAATATCCAATGAGATCAAAAGCCGAGCCCTTGGGATACCATAATCCAAGTGTTGGAGTGTGAGCTAGATATCGAAGAATATGCTTCACAGCCTTATGGTGTGATTCCTTCGGTGTAGCTTGAAAACGGGCACACATGCAAACACTAAGCATAATATCTGGCCTAGATGCACATAGATATAGTAAAGAGCCAATCATGGAGCGGTATACCTTTTGATCGAAGTCTATACCATTTTCATCAGTGCATAGATGGCCATTTGTGGGCATAGGGATTTTGACGCCTTTGCATTCTTGCATACCGAATTTCCTCAGAACGTCCTTGAGGTATTTCTCTTGAGAAATGAAGATGCCATTGCGTTGTTGAAGAATTTGAAGACCTAAGAAGAATTTCAATTCTCCCATCATGGACATTTGATATTCCTCACTAATCATATAAGCAAATTCGTCAATATAATGTTGGTTAGTACAGCCAAAGATAATATCATCAACATATATTTGGCACACGAATAATTCATCATCATATGTTTTGGTGAAAAGAGTTGGGTCGAGTGAACTGGGTTTGAAGCCTTTCTTCATGAGGGATTCCTTCAGAGTATCATACAACGCCCGAGGGGCCTGCTTGAGGCCGTAGAGGACCTTACTGAGTCTGAAGACTTGATCAGGATGCTTAGGATCTTCAAAACCTGGGGGTTGAGCAACATATACTTCTTCCTCAAGCTTACCATTGAGGAATGCACTTTTCACATCCATTTGATATAAGATGATATTATGATGGTTAGCATAGGCAAGCAATATGCGAATAGCCTCAAGTCTAGCAACAGGTGCAAAAGTTTCATCGAAATCAATTCCTTCAACCTGTGTGTAGCCTTGAGCTACAAGACGAGACTTGTTCCTTACCACAAGGCCATTTTCATCTTGTTTGTTGCGGTAGATCCATTTGGTGCCGATGATATTGTGCTTGCGAGGGTCTGGTCGCTTGACAAACTCCCACACATTGTTTAGCTCGAATTGACGTAATTCCTCTTGCATCGCTTCAATCCATTCAGGCTCCAGAAATGCCTCATCTACTTTGGTGGGCTCTGTGATAGAGACGAAAGCAAAATGCCCACAAAAGTTAGACAAATGTGAAGCTTTTGAGCAAGTGAGAGGACCTGGTGCGTTGATGTCGTTGATGATTCTCTCAATCTGTACTTCATTTGCAACGCGAGGATGAGCAGGTTGATGACTTTGATTTGGCTCAGCATTTTCTTCAGGTGCACCAGCCTGATTTTCTTCACGATCTGGAATGACTTCTTCAGCAGATTCTTCGGTAGGAATAACATCCTCAGTAGCCTTTAACTTTATGGATTCCTCAGGAGACATTTCATCTAGCACAGGAGGTAGGTGCTCTCTTTGCGAGCCATTAGTTTCATCGAACCGTACATCTACAGTTTCAACGACCTTGTTGTGATAGGTGTTGAAGACCCTGTAGGTGTGCAAGTCCTTTCCGTAACCAAGCATAAAACCTTCATGTGCTTTCGGTGCAAATTTAGAAATGTGATGGGGATCTCTAATCCAACATTTAGCACCGAAGACTTTGAAATAACTCACATTGGGTTTCTTGTCAGTGAGGAGTTCATATGAGGTCTTCTTGAAGAATTTGTGAAGATATACCCTGTTGATAATGTGGCATGCAGTATCAATTGCTTCAGGCCAGAAGTGACGAGGTGTCTTGTATTCATCAAGCATAGTGCGAGCCATCTCAACAAGAGTCCTGTTCTTGCGCTCCACGACGCCATTCTGCTGAGGAGTGTATGGGGCAGATAACTCATGAGTAATACCAAGTTCATCAAGATAGTCATCAAGACCAGTGTTCTTGAACTCAGTCCCATTGTCACTACGTATATGCTTGATCTTCACACCGAAATTCGTCGAAGCCCTCGAAGAAAAACGTCTGAAGACTTCCTGCACTTCAGTTTTGTAAGTAATGACATGCACCCATGTGTAACGAGAATAGTCATCAACAATGACAAAGCCATATAGAGATGCAGCATTTGTTAGTGTGGCATAATGAGTAGGACCAAAGAGATCCATATGAAGCAAATCAAAAGGACGAGAGGTAGTCATGATAGTCTTCGAGGGGTGCTTGGCTCTGGTCATCTTTCCAGCCTCACAAGCCCCACAAAGATGATCTTTGAGGAATTTGACACCCTTAATGCCAATGACGTGCTTCTTCTTCACGAGCGTGTGTAAGTTTCTCATGCCAGCATGACCCAGTCGTCGATGCCATAGCCAGCCTTCTGAAGCTTTCGCAAGTAGACAAGTGGTAGGCTGTGGTCCTGCAGAGAAATCAACAATATACAAGTCTCCTCTCCTAAAGCCTTCGAAGACTTTGGAATTGTCAGATTCCATGAGCACTAAGCAGCGATATTTGCCAAAGACAGCAACCATATCCAGATCACAAAGCATTGAGACAGACATGAGGTTGAATCCGAGGGACTCGACAAGCATGACTTTGTCCATGTGTCGATCCTTTGAGATTGCAAGCCTACCTAGACCCAATACCTTGCTTTTGCGTTTGTCTGCGTAGGTGATATGCTTCAAGTGTGATGGAGATAAAGGAGTGTTCATCAGTAAGCTCTTGTCACCAGTCATGTGATTAGTACATCCACTGTCGAGGACCCACTCAGTAGCTTTGGGTAAGTCATCCTGCAGATGAATTAGTGCATCTTACGAACACATATCTTCAGAGTGAAGAATATGACATCAATTTCATCAGACAGAAATTCATCAGTTAATGCAACATATGTATATATAGCAGTATAAGGACGTGAGAAATGAATGATTCATTTCTTCATGATTAGCTTGCGTCCTTTCAAGCATTTCAGGTCTCCAGAAAATTCATCAGACGATTTAATTTGTCTGGAGACCTGACCCTGCATAAGAGGTTAGTTCTTTTTCTTCACCACCCACATCTGGAGGGGTGGCAAAGAGTTCATCATTCTGCGAGCTCCATAAGAGAAAGGTGGCATTGAAGCCAAAGCGCTTCGTTTCACAGGAGAGGGATTAGTATAGGCATATGAGTAAGCAGAGAAATTCTTCGAGGACTTATGAACATAATGATTTGAAGAATAATGCACATAATCAGAACTCTTAGATTTTCCCTGTGAAACAGAAGCATTAGCATGATGATCATATGAGGACATGGATCCATGTGAGGAATTTGATCCATAAGAGGACTTGGATCCATATGAAGACTTTGGTCCATATGAAGAATTTGATCTGGGGTTCCTATTTTTCACAGGTGGTGTCATGAGCACATTCACCTGAAGACTTTCAAGGCACCTTTTGGGAACCCAGATTTTCTTCATAGGGGGACCATTCCTGTAGTTAGTTCCAACATATCTGGCAAATACTTCACCATTCTGATTTTTGAACAGTTTATAGTTGGAGTCAAATGACTCATCAGATGAATATGAGGATTCACAAGTAAAACCAGATAAAGTGGATGGATCTACGGGAGGTCCCTTCGCAGCAACCCATGAGGTTTTGGGATACTGCTCAGGTTTCCAGTAGGTTCCATCAGCATTGAGTTTCCTCTCAAATGCAATACCCTCTTTCCTAGGGTTCCTGTTCAAGATCTGCTTTTTGAGCACATCACAAAGAGTCTGATGCCCTTTGAGGCTTTTGTACATGCCTGTCACATACAATCCTTCAACCCTGCATTTTTGTCAGTGATACTAGTGGTATCCTCAGATGAGGAATTTGTGACCACAGTGATAGTTGAAGATTTTGCAGCAATAGAAGCATTTGAACATTCAGGTGAAGAATTAGCAGTTTCACGTTCAATGCATTTCAAGCATGGTGGAATAAATTTTTCCTGAGCGGAACTGATCTGTTGAGCAAGCAATGCATCATTTTCCTTCTGAAGATCTTCATGACTCACCCTTAGCTTCTCAAGATCTTGCTTTCTTTGAAGAAATTCATAAGAAAGCTTCTCATGATCGGCTAAGAGAGTTTCATGACGACCTTGAAGGTTGTCAAACTTAGACTATAGTTGCTGAAGATTATCAGTCAGCGTTTGAGTTCGATCCATTTCCTCACCTAACAGATCATCGCTTTTGTCTAGCATATTTTGAACCTTTTCCAAAGCCTTTTGTTGTTTAACAGCAATATTAGCAAGTTTGGAATAGCTGGGTTTGAGGTTATCATCAGATTCATCCTCACTTGATTCAGAGGAGGAATATTTGAATACCTTGGCACCTTTTGCCATGAAGCAATAGGTGGGAGCATAGTCATCATTGCCGTCATCAGTAGTGTTGGGGAAGCCATTTTCCTCAGCGTTGAAGATGGACTTGCTGACATAAGCAGTAGCGAGGGCTAGGCTCGCCACACCAGAGTCTGACTCCTCAGATGCCTCCTCTTCCTCATGTTCCTCAGATTCAGCTTCAGAGTCCATTTCCTTTCCAGTGAATGCCTGAGCTTTCTTGGAGCTGCTCTTCTTGTGAGATGAAGACATTGAAGATTTTGACGATGAGGACTTTGAAGATTTCTTCTTCTTCTTAGAGTCATCTGAACTATCATCCTTGTATTTCTTCTTCTTTGATTCCTTCTCCCACTGAGGACAAACAGTTATGTAGTGACCAGGTTTCTTGCATTTGTGGCAAGTTCTCTTCTTGTAATCACGGGATGAGGAATCTAATTTCATGTCATCACCTCTTGAGGATTTTCCAAATCGGCCACGTCTAGAGAACTTCTGGAATTTCCTCACGAGCATTGCTAGCTCCTGACTCAGTTCTTCAGTATCACCAAGGCTGCTACCAGAATCTTCATCTTCAGATTCAGAGACTGCCTTGGCCTTCAGTGCACGAGATTTGCCATAGCTCGGTCCGTAGAGATCTCTCTTTTCAGCAAGTTGGAACTCATGAGTATTTAGCCTTTCGAAGATATCAGTAGGATCAAGTGACTTGTAGTCTCCACGTTCTTGAATCATCAGTGCCAGTGTATCGAATGAAGAATCGAGTGACCTCAGCAATTTCTTCACCACTTCATGGTCGGTGATGTCAGTGGCACCCAGTGCTTGAAGCTCATTTGAAATATCAATGAGGCGATCAAAGGTTTGCTGGACATTCTCATTGTCGAGTCTTTTGAAGTGGTTGAAGAGATTGCGAAGAACATCAACTCGAGAATCACGTTGAGTCGAGATTCCTTCGTTGACCTTGGACAGCCTGTCCCAGATAAGCTTTGCAGACTCCAAAGCACTCACTCTGCCGTACTGTCCTTTGCTCAGATGGCCACAAATGATATTCTTCGCTTGAGAGTCGAGTTGCTTGAATCTCTTCACATCAGCAGCATTCACGGAAGGAGTGACAGTGGGAACGCCATTTTCCACAACGTACCAGAGATCATTGTCAATTGCCTCAAGATGCATGCGCATCTTATTCTTCCAGTAGGGGTAGTCCGTCCCATCAAAGGTAGGACACCCAGCCGAGACCTTGATCATGCTTGCAGTCGACATAACTAAAACTCCAGGTGGTTAAACCAAAATCACACTGAACAAGGGAGTACCTTGCTCTGATACCAATTGAAAGTGCGTTATATCGACTAGAGGGGGGGTGAATAGGCGATTTTTACAAATTCGTCACTGAGGAATTTCACGCTGAGGAAATTCCTAAGTAACGAACTACTTAGCAGCGGAATAAGTACTCAGATGCAAACATAACATGGCATAAGAACAGTCATCATGATGAAATGAAGTAGGCACAGAGTACAGGTAGCATGAAACACAGGATAAGCAGGCTGAAGACTAAGTGACTGAAGAAATAGGATTGAGGAAATTGAGAAAGTCTTCAGTCAAAGTCTTCACACAGTAACGATCTAGTACATTAACACATGAATGAGGAGATGAAAGGGTTGAGGAAATAGAACCAGTAGCTCGGTGAAGACGATGATTTGGTAGACCAGTTCCAACTGCTGTGACAGTTGTACGTCTGGTTGGAGCGGCTAGGTATTTAAACCTGAGGACACACAGTCCTCACCGTATTCTCCTTGAGCTAAGGTCACACAGACCTCGCCCAATCACTCGTGGTAAGTCTTCAGGTGACTTCCAAACCTTCACAGACTCGGTCACTCGGCGATCCACAATTTCCTCTTGGATGCTCTAGACCATGATGCCTAACCGTCTGGAGGATGCACAGTCCTCAAAGGTAACAAGCGTCGGTTCCACACAGGAACAATTTCTTCAGTGATGCTCAATCACTTTGGGTTTTTAGGTGTTTGGGTTTTTGGGTTTTTCCTCACTTGATGATTTTCGCTCAAAGTCCTCGGAGGATGGGATGCTCTAAATGACAAGTGTCAATCTATCTCTTGGAGCAGCCAACCAGCTAGTGGTTGTAGGGGGCGGCTATTTATAGCCTAGGGAGCAGCCCGACATGATAAGACATAAATGCCCTTCAATGATATGACCGTTAGGTAGGTAGGATATTTGGACAGCTGGCGCGCAGCACAGCAACGGTCGGAAATTTGTGTATCAAATTCCTCAGGGCTATCATGTTCCTCACTTGTAGGCAATCCGCACTGGCGAATTCCTAACTCCTGAGTCAGAACAAATTCCTCAGAGAACAGAAGAACTTCGTCTCTGTCACTGAAGAAATTGACTGAACTGTATGAGATTTCCAATGGCTTCACTCGAAAGGATTGGGTAGGTGTAGGATTTTGAGATGAGCATCACTTGAAAACTTTTCCTTAGTTTTACCTCGACCCCCTTTAACAGTACGGTGTTTCCTATGACTCAAGATGTCGGGTGTTGGGTGCGACATATGCGAAGGGATGGCTTATCATGGTGGGAGCTAGTAGAACGTCGCCGGTGCCTGGAAGCGGGATGTGGTGTAGACACGATCGCCGGCGCGCTTTACCCAGGTTCGGGTCTCTCCGGGGAGATAACACCCCTAGTCCTACTCTGCGGGGTCTCCGCATGATCACTAAGGCACTAGTGAGTACAATGGTGCTCCTCGAGTTGTATGCCAGAGGTAGAAGAAAGCAGGGCCGGCTCCCTCCTCCCTCTGAGTGAGTCTAGGTCTAACTGGTTTCTGAACCCCTTGCATGGGTGCCCCGGGGGGGGGGGGGGCTTATATAGGCCTACCCCCTAGGGGTACAATGGTAATCTGGTCAGGCGTAGGGCCCTCCCGTCAGTGTCTCTGGCCGCCGGCTTCTCCGCCGGCTGCTGGGGCCCGCCGCCGGGTGGACCCCGCCGATTGGTCCGGTACGTGGCCGTGACGTTGGTGACGCAGGCTTGGACAGGGGAGCGTGGCTACCGTCCCATCCGCTGGCGGGAGATCACTGTAGCCACTCAGTGTCCCATCTGGTTAATGGCGCGCGGACCCCGAGGAAGGAGATGGCCGCCTGCTTGAGGCCGGCCTCCCTCAGGTCCGACTGGTCAGACTCTCGCCGTCCTCTGGGCTCTCACTGTCTGGTAGGGCCCGCCGCCTGCAGGCCGTACTGACTGGCCATTGTGGAAACAGGGTTCTGCCTGTCAGGGGTGACGTCAAGGGCGGAGTGGCAACAGTGTCGCGCCGGGCGGAGATCTCCGCCCGTACGGAGCACCGTGGCCACGTCCTGCCCTGGATACAGGGGGTGGGCTACACTGTAGCCTCACCCTGTCTCGTCTCTTTAATGGAGGCGCAAACTCTGAGGGCGCTGTGGGCCAACCGCCAGGAGTCGGCCTGTCTTGATGCCGTCTTCTGGAGCTCGGCCGTCTTTGGGCAGCCGGCTGCTTGGGCCAGCCGGCCGTCAGAAGGCGGCGCTTCATCTTGGATGTTCGTGGGCATAGCCGGCCTAATGTCTTGAATAGCTCAGGGACTCGGGTTAGGCTACCCGTGGCCCATTACTCCGACAGTAGTCCCCAAAGCTGATGAGGCGTCGCGGCCGATAAGTCGAGAGGCCTCAGCAGTTTCCTTCTCAGAGTGCTCTTCCTGAATCCGACCCCTGGCGTGCCGCCTTGTCGGGGGGTCGGACACGCCTGGGAGGCTCTGGGTGATGATTTCGAAACATCAGGGCGGGAACCAAGTGGCGTGCTTGCCAAGCCTCTAGGCCCGTCGCCCGCTGCAAGTATGCCACGTGGCGCTAGCGAGCCGGGCCTGCCTACCAGCCCACGCTCACGATGGGACGTGACAGCAGGCCGGGCCCGCCACTACCGGGCCTCGGCGCGCAGGCGGATCCGCCGCGGCCGAGGTGAGCGGTTACGATCCCCAAGGGAGTTACAGCGCAGTAACTTTGCAAAATAAACGCGGGGTCGTGGGGTTGCGGGCGCAGTTAATCCCATGACCCCACGCCACGCCCCCTCGGCTTCGTAGCCCGGGGGTTATAAGTAGGGGGAGGAGGGGGAGCGGCAGAGCACGCGCGCCCTTCTCCCCCATTTTCATCTTCTTCCTCCTCTGCTGCTGCCGCATCTCGACGCCCAGCCGAGGCGCCGCCGTAGCTCGTTGCCGCGCTTTCTCCGTCAACCTCGCCTCCATGGCGCGCTCTGGTGCCTGGGATGGCTCCATCGTCCACGAAGATCACATCGAGTTCCTCCGCCAGACGCGGCGGCTGCCCGGCAAGGATTTCATGAAGGTCCGCCTCGCACCGGAGCGGGAGATCTCGCCGGCGCCGGAGGAGGGCGAGCGGGTCGTCTTCCGCTTGCACTGCTTGCGCGGCCTCAGCCTGCCGGCGAGCGGCTTCTTCCGGGCCTTCCTCGAATTCTACGACCTCCAGCCGCACCACCTCACCCCGAACACGGTGGTGCTGCTGTCTGCCTTCGTCACTCTGTGCGAAGGTTTCCTCGGCGTGCTCCCCACCATCGAGCTCTGGGGGGAATTCTTCTACACCAAGCTCGGCACCGTCACCGTGGGCGTGCCGGCTCAATGCGGCGCCTTCATCGCAGTGCGGAGACCGGCAGCCGACAATCCATTTCTTGCCATCATGCTGATCCAGTCGGTGAACATGTGGCAGCGGTTGTACTTCTACGTGAAGAGCATCTTCGCGGAGGGCGACTGGGTCAACCTGCCGGCTTACGTAGCCGACCCACCGGCGAGGAGGCGGCCCACCTGGTCGTATCGGGCCAAGACGCTGTCGCCCTCTGGAGCCGCCGCCATCGCGCGGCTCCGGGTGCTGACACAGTCGGAGGGCTTGACCGGGCCCGACTTGCTGGCCGCCTTTGTGGCACGGCGGGTGCTCCCGCTCCAGGGCCGCCCTCATATGATCTGTCAGATGAGTAGGCATCGGGACCCAAGCCGGCTGTGCACCAAGGAGATGCCTCACGCTGAGCTGGCTCATATGGTGAACTATCTTGCGAACTGCAAGCTCACGGAGGAGTGGCGGTTTGGCAAGGAGCCGTACTCACGCGCTGACCCCCCGCCTATGGTAAGTTTCCTCCCCTTCTCTTTTTCCGTTGCCGAGTTCTGTTTGGCCGACTTGATCAATCGGCTTTTCGAACAGAGCCCCCTCCTCCAGCCGGCGGCCGGCGCCGCGGGGCCGGAGCGTCGATTTCTCCCCGACCGGGCGGAGAGCGATGTGGACGACCCCAACTTGGGGGCGGCCGCCTTGGACGACGACGCCGTGGGAGGGGGCGGCGAGGCAAGCGGCTCGGGGCTCTGGGCCGGCCGGACGACGAAGCGGAAGAGGTCGCCCCGCGCCGCCAGCCGGGGCCCGATCAGCAGGGCGCGAGCTCGTCTGCCGCGCCGGTTGCCCGTGGCGGTGTGCAGAAGCGCGGGGCCGCGCCGATCCTGTTCGGCAGCCGGCCGACGAGGCCCAAGGGCTCGGCAGCGGCGGCCAAGCGGGACGAGGCGGCCGCGAAGGCCGTCCGCTTCCGCAAGGCGGTGCAGGAGCCGCGGATGGTTTCCGCGTGAGTACCGACTTCCTCATGTACTTTTCCCTTCCTTTATGCCAATATTCTTCTAATTTCTCTTTGTCTTGCGCAACGTAGATCTTCGCTTTCTCTTGAGCGGTCCGACGCCGCGTCCATCATTGGGTCGGCGGAGACTTCCACCACCACCCGGCGAATCGATCTGGCCGCCGACCTCCGGGAGGCGCAGAATCGAAATGCACGGGAGGCGTGCGAGGAGCTGGAGGCCGCCCGCAGGGAGAAGGCGGGGGCGGACAAGGCGGAAGCCGCCGCGTTGGAGAAGCCGGCGGAGGCCGAGGCTGCCGCCGCGGCGAAGGATCGGGCCGAAGAGGCCGCGCGCCGCCAGTCGGCGTTATTCGTCGTCCCCCTGAGCTCCGCGCCACCACCGCCAGAGTACATGGCGCCGACAGGGGATGCCGGCGATGAGCACCCGATCATGGAGAGGGAGGGCGGCGATGTCATCATGCCGGACGTGGTCGTGCCTCCATCATCGTCGTCAGGGGGAGCGCGGGACACGCGGCTGGCTGACCCGCCAGCGCCGCCAACCGAAGGCGAGGTGGGGACAGGCCCGACTCCCGAGGTTCGCATACCAATGTGCCGCCGGCCTGTGAAGGCGGCCTTGGCACCACGCCCGCAGGAAGTCGGCACCGCGAGCTCTTCGATCCCGGACGCCGAGGCGACCAGCGCCGCGCCCGCTTGTTGGGTGCGGGTAGGCGGGACGGGCCCTCTAAACCGGGCGATCCTGGACGTCCAGGCCAAGTTCCGAGCCGAGGCCGACACACTTAAGCATTGCAATAATGCGTTCTTGGAGTCGCCAGCGGCCGTCCGGGTATGCTTCTTGCTTCTCCATCTTTAACTTTTATACTTCTCTCGTGGGGGCGCGCCAGCGCACCCACTGGGTGTAGTCCCCAAGTTTCGGGCCGGCTGCTGAGCAGGTGGCTCGGAACTTTTAATTGGCAAGCTCCGAGTACTAACATCGTCTGATGTCTTCATTGTAGGATTATCACAACCTCTGTGAGACCATCTTCAACTCCAACGTCCAGGAGTTAACTCAACGGACCGCTGACCTGTCAGAAAGCCGGTGTGAGTCTTTGTTTTCTTTCTCTGCGGGGGCGCGCTGGCGCACCCGCGGGCTGTAGTTCTTTGGCTGATCGTTGATAGCTTCTTTCTCCGCGGGGGCGCGACGGCGCACCCGCGGGCTATAGTCCCCGAGATTCGGGCCGACTGCTGAGCAGCCGGGCCGGATCTCCCCGGCAACTGTACTTCTTTCCTGTTGACTGTCGGTATCTTTTTCTTTCTCCCTTCTTGCAGAGGCCAACGCCACCCTACAGCAGCAGCTGGGTGAAGCCAACACCGCGCTGCGTGTCAAGGAGGCGGATTGCAGCAAGCTGGCCGAGGAGCGTGACCGGTTGGTGACACAACTGGCAGAACAGGCGGAGCTTCTCAAGAAGACCCAGACGGAGGCGGAGGACAGGGAGGCCGGTCTCCTTGCTGAGTTCGAGACCGAACGCTCCGCCTGGACTGATAAGGAGGCGATGCTGACTCCCGTTTTCGGCGAGATTGAAGACATAGTTGACGGTGAGCTTCCTTCTTTATTCTTTCTTCGAGCTGCCGGCCTCTGATCAGGCCGGCTTCTTGTTTCTAATTTTGGCTTTTTTTTGCTTTCTGTTTGAGCAGACTTCTTCCCTGGTCTCTGTGGTGCGGCCAATCAGGCCATCGAGGCCGATTGCGAAGGGCGGAGGGCGGAAGGCGCGACGATCGCCGTCGACGCCCCTCGGACCCTTAGCGAACGGCTTCTCAGCATCCAGGCCGGTCTTCGGCCAGCTCATCGGATGCTGCGCCGTCTTCAACGTGTCGGGGCCCAAGCGATCTCCGCCCTTTGGCCGGACATGCCGGCTCCGCGCACTCCCAGTCGGACTGCCGACTGGTTGGAGGTGGCGGCCGGCCGACTCGAAGCTTGGAAGGGTTCCTCAGCCCGAGCTGGCGCGCGCCGGGCCTTGGAATTCGTCAAGGCATGGTACCCTGGGCTAAATCTTGCCCAGTTGACCACGTTTCGGCAAGAGGCCCAAGAGGAGCTGGTGGCGGTGGAGCGCGATCTTGGCAGACGGGCAGCGGCGATCGCCGAGTACACCAACACCAGCATCTTTTTTCCCGAGCTGGCTGAACCCGGAGGACGATGAAGACTCGGCCGAGATGATCGACTCCAGCGACGAGGGGGAAGGTGAGGAGGACAAGGAGAGTGAAGAAGATATGCCGGAGGTCGGGGCGGACGGCCAGTCTCAGCTTGATCGCACCTCAAAAAATGAGCCGCGCTTGAGTGCACCGACTGCTGCTGGAAACGATCAAGGGGAGACTGACCAGCCGTCCGCTCCACCAACCGGCACTACCGACTCCGCCAACCAGTCGGACCCCTCTGCCGCTGCCTAGGCCGCCGTCTTGTCTTTGTTTTTCCTGTTTTATTAGTCTCGCCAACTTTGTTAAATTCGCACAGTTCCACCCACTGGGTGTATTTCAAACTCTATTGAATGCTGGCCAAGGGCCTATAGATATGTAGATGCTCTCCTACATAAGCTGCGCTCTCGCCGAGATCTGACTTTTCTTGCTTACTGCTCCTTGGCTTTTTTCCTTTGCCGCCCTCCCTTGGCTGTTGTCTTGCCAGCCAAACAGCCGCTCTGCAGACTGCGGCTGGGTCAAGTACTTAGCCACTTTTGGGAGAGCAAGTACTTAGCCGACTAGAGCGTTAGTAAGATAAGTAGAAGCTGGCCGCCCTGCTGCTCCGCAGCCGGTCAATGAGGCGGAAGCCGGCCTGAACTATGTGCGTGCTTTGGGTCCTTAGCCATTTTTCATGCGGACACCTTTTCTGCCTTTAACCCCTGCCCACCGGACAGTCGCTCTGCGAGCTGTGGTTTTGGCAGGAGAAAGTTGAGGTGCCAACGCACTACTTGTCCGGCTGCAGGAAGCGCCACATAGTACAAGGCAGCGAGCCCCCGGGCCGACTGGTCGAACCCGATGCCAGGCGGAATAAAGAAATGACACATTCATAGGCGTAATATTCATTACGCAGATAAAAGAGGGTAGTCCATGAGTTCTTCGCGGGGGACCCGGAGTCTCCGTACTTAATACAAAAGGTAGCGTGGTACATACTGTATCAACTGTAAAATTTTCGAAGGAGGTTTGCATTCCACGGCCGCTCTGTCTCCTTGCCAGAGTCATCTCTGTTGCGTGCTCTGGGCTTCTAAGCATTGATCAGGTAGTAGGAGTCGTTGCCCAAAACTTTGCTGATGATGAAGGGGCCTTCCCAAGGTGCTGAGAGCTTGTGCTGGCCGGCTGTTCACTGAATCAGCCGGAGCACAAGGTCTCCCTCTTGGAAAGATCTTGGCTTGACCTTCCGATTGTAGTATCGGCGCAGACTCTGCTGGTATATGGCGGACCGGCTGAGTGCCAACAGCCGGCCCTTTTCCAGCAGATCGACGCCGTCTTCTCGTGCATCTTTTGCCTCCTCCTCAGTGTACATGGTGACTCGAGGGGAGTCAAATTCTATGTCCGTCGGGATGACTGCTTCGGCACCATAGACGAGGAAGAAGGGCGTGAATCCGGTTGACTTGTTTGGAGTTGTACGCAGGCTCCAGAGGACGGCCGGCAGCTCATCGAGCCAACAGCCGGCCGATCGCTCCAGAGGCTCGACCAACCGGGGCTTGATGCCGGACAAGATGAGGCCGTTTGCTCCCTCCACCTGGCCGTTTGACTGCGGATGGGCGACGGACGCTAAGTCCAGTCGGATGCCCTACATCACGCAAAAGCGAGCCAAGGCACCCTTGGCGAAGTTTGTGCCGTTGTCGGTGATGATGCTGTGTGGTATGCCATACCGGGTGGTGATATCTGCGATGAAAGTCACAGCGGTTGGACCATTCAACTTCTTGATTGGTTTGGCTTCTATCCACTTGGTGAACTTGTCCACGGCGACAAGTAGATGAGTCATGCCGCCGCGGGCTGTCTTGAATGGTCCGACCATGTCCAGCCCCCAGACGGCAAAGGGCCAGGCGATGGGGATGGTCTTGAGTGCCGAAGCTGGCAAATGTGGCTTGGAGCAGAACTTCTAGCACCCCTTACATTTCTGGACCAAGTCTTTGGCGTCTTCTAGAGCAGTTGGCCAGAAAAAACCGTGGCGGAAAGCTTTGGCAACAAGTGATCTTGAAGCCGCGTGGTGACCACACTCGCCTTGGTGGATATCTTTGAGGATTGCTTGGCCTTTCTCCGGCTCCACGCAGCGCTGGTACACACCAGTGACACTACGCCTCACAAGTTCTCTGTTAACCACGGTGTATGCTGCTGCCTGATGTTGCACTTGTCGGGCCGAGATTTCATCGGTCGGCAGCTCCTTGTTTACCAGAAAGTTGAGGATGGGCTGCGCCCATGATGGTGCTTCGACTTCATCCACCGTCATCACGGCCACTGATACTAGGGCGGTTGGGTTGGGAGGTGGCAGGGTGGAGCCAACGGCGTCTTGCTACGTTGTTGAAGTCCCCGGGCCGACTGCTGCAGCCCCCGGGCCGGGTTGTGGAGTCCCCGGGCCGGGTGCGACTGCTGCAGTCCCCAGGTCGCTTGGTGAAGTCTCCGAAACGGCTGCTGCAGCCCCCGGGCCGGGTTGTGAAGTCCCCGGGCCGGGTGCGACTGCTGTAGTCCTTGGGTCGCTTGGTGAAGTCTCCGGGCCGCCTGCTACAGGGATCCTCCAGTCGAATCCGTCTCCCTTGGGGGAGTCGGCATGAAGATGGAGTCTGATTCTGGTGACGGCTTGATAGACGGCTTGAGGAGGCGTTGTAGGGCGACGCCGGCTGGTATTGCTTGCCGGGTGGAGCCGATCTGTGCCAAGGCATCAGCTTGATCATTGTCGTTTCTTGGCACATGGAGGAACTCGCACCCTTCAAAGTATCCACTGAGTTGCTGGGCGAGGAAGCGGTAGCTCGCCATGTTTGCATCCTTGGCGTCCCAGTCGCCTGACGACTGCTGGACCACCAAGTCGGAGGCACCGTAGCACAGGATCCGGCGAATGCCAAGTTCCTTGGCAAGCCGGAGCCCGTGTAAGAGTGCTTCGTACTCGGACACGTTGTTGGAGGCGGCGAAGTGGATTTGCAGCGTGTATCTGAGCTTGTCGCCTTTGGGAGAGGTGAGGACGATGCCGGCTCCCAGACCGGTGCGCATCTTCGAGCCATCGAAGTGCATTCGCCAATGGGTGGAGTCTGGAGCTGGCGGCAGGTACTGGGTCTCGGCCCAGTCGACGAGGAAGTCGGCCAGCGCCTGGGATTTGATGGCGGTGCGAGGCTAGTAGAAGATGGTGTAGGGGGCCAGCTCAATGGCCCACTTGGCCACTCGGCCCGATGCATCTCTGATGCCTATGATCTCCGCAAGCGGGGCGGTGCAAACAACCGTGATTGGATGTTCTTGAAAGTATGGCTTCAGCTTCTTGGTGGCGAAATGCACGCCGTAGCACATCTTCTGATAGTGAGGGTAGTTCTGCTTGGAGGTGGACAACACTTCACTCAGGTAATACACCGGCCTCTGGACTGGCAATGCTTTGCCGTCTTATTTGCGTTCCACAACTATGACTGTGCTAACCACCCGGCTGGTGGCGGCGATGTAGAGAAGCATTGGCTCTTTAGCGGTCGGAGCTCCCAGGACAGGCGGATTGGTCAACATCTTTTTGAGCTGGAGAAAAGCTTCATCCGCCTTGTCATTCCACTCGAAAAAAGTGGTTTTCTTCATGAGTTGGTACAGGGGAAGAGCCTTCTCGCCCAACCGGCTGATGAAACGGCTGATGGATGCCAAGCAGCCGGTGAATTTTTGCACATCCAGCAGTCGGGTGGGTGCCTCCATCCTCTCGATGGCTTTGATCTTCGCAGGGTTGCACTCGATGCCGTGCTCTGAGACCAGGAAGCCAAGAAGCTGGCCGGCTGGTACTCCAAAGACACATTTCTCCGGGTTGAGCTTGATTTGAAAACGTCGCAAGTTTTCAAAGGTTTCCTTAAGGTCCTCTAGCAGGGTGCCACGCTTCTCTGTCTTCACCACAACATCGTCCACATAGACATGGGCATTCTTGCCGAGTTGCTTCAGGAGACATTTCTGCATGCAACGCTGAAACGTGGCGCCGACATTTCTCAAGCCGAACGTCATAGTCAGGTAGCAGAAGGCTCCGAACGGTGTGATGAAGGCGGTCTTCAGCCTGTCGGCTGGGCTTAGTTTGATCTGGTGGTACCCTGAGTATGCATCCAAAAAACTCAACAGCTCGCATCCGGCTGTGGAGTCTATCACTTGGTCAATTCTTGGCAGAGCAAATGGATCTTTGGGGCAAGCTTTGTTGAGGCTGGTATAATCAATACACATGCGCCACTTTTTATTCTTTTTCAGCACAAGGACGGGATTGGATAACCATTCTGGGAAGAACACTTCCATAATGAAGCCTGCTGCTAGAAGCCGGGCTATTTCTTCTCCAATGACTCCTCTCTTTTCTTCTGACAGGCGGCGCAAGGGCTGCCTGACTGGCTTGGCACCAGGTCGGACATGTAGCTTGTGCTCGGCGAAATCCGTCGGAACACCCGGCATGTCTTTAGGGGACCATGCAAAGATGTCCCGATTCTCATGGAGGAAATCGACGAGCTTGCTTTCCTATCTGCTGTCAAGGTTTGCATCAACGACAGCGTACCTCTCCGGGTGCTCCGGGTCCAGGGGTATCTTCTTTGTTTCCTTGGCCGGTTTGAACGAGCCCTTAGCTTCTGACTCCATAGGTTGTGGCGACATTTCCGGCTGCTTGCCTGCCATTGCCACAACCCGGTCAAGGAGCCGCTTCTCGGCAGCAATCACAAGGGACTCAGCCAGCCGACTGCTGGCAGTGGCACAGGCGACAGACTTCTGGTAGTCGCCAGCTATGGTGATAATGCCCTTGGTGCTCGGCATCTTCATCTTGAGGTAGGCGTAGTGGGGGACCGCCATGAACTTGGCCAGGGCGGGCCGGCCAAGCAACACATGGTAGGGGCTTTCAAGATCAACCACCTCGAACCAGATTGGCTCTCGGCGGAAGTGATCCTTGTCCCCGAAAAGGACATCTATCTTGATCTTGCCGATCGGCGAGCAGGACAGGCCAGGCACAATGCCATGGAAGACAGTCCGGCTAGGCTGGAGTTGTTTCTCTTTGATGTCCAACTTCTCCATGGTGTCACGGTAGAGGATGTTGATGCTGCTGCCGCCATCTATCAGAACTCGGGAGAAACGAGCAGCCCACCTTTCCGTTGCGAAGGTGGCACCCAGCACCAGGGCATAAGAGCCCGTAGCGGGCATCACATCCGGGTGGTCAGATCGGCTCCAACTGATCGGCCTCTCCGACTAGTGCATGAATTCCGGAGCTTTAGAAGCGACAGCATTCACTTCCCGGTGCTGCTGACGCTGGCTGCGCCTGTCGTCAGTCACGCTGGTGAAGACGACATAAGCTCCGTGCTCTTCAGGGAACTCGTCTTGGATCGCTCCGACTGGCCGAACCGCCGGCTGCTGGGGAGGAGGAGGCGGCGGGCCAGCAGGCGGAGGAGGCAGGAGTCCGTCGCCCTTGGCGATCCTGGTGAGCCAGTGGCACTTCCGAGTGGCGTGGTTGGACGGCTTCGCGCCGCTGTGAAACTTGCAAGGTGCATCGAGAGTCTGCTCGTATGAGAAGGCGGGCAACCAGTTGGGCTTGCCGCCCTTCTGGCGCTTGGGAGGAGGCTGCCCTTCCGGCTGCTGGTCTTCGACTGTCGCCACCTGCCGGCTCGTAGAAGCCGGTTGTGGCGCCTTGCGCTTGTTGTCGTTTTGCTGCTGCCGTCGACTGGCGTCACCAGCCGGGGCTCGAGGAGCTTGAGGAGCCACTTTGCCGGATGCATCAACCTGAATCTCCGCCTTCATGGAGGAGTCGTCCGTGGCGTACTTGTCTGCTATGATCAGCAACTCGTCGAGGGTGGCCGGCTCGTCGCAGAGGAGCCGATGCTTGAGCAGGGTGCCCTCTCGACACCCGGCGGTGAAGTATTCGATGGCTTGCACCTCATGAACGCCCTCGCAGGAGTTGCCTAGCTCGGCCCACCGCGTCAAGTACTCGCGGGTGGACTCGCTCGAGCCTGGGACGCACAGAGAGAGCTGGCGAGGCTTGGGAGGCCGCTTGTAGGTGCTGGTGAAGTTGCGGATGAAAACTTCGGTGAAGTCCAGCCAGCTGTTGACGATGTAGGGCTTGAGGCTGTTCAGCCATGTCCGGGCCGTGCCATGGAGCATGAGTGGAACATACTTCACGGCGACACGCTTGTTGCCGTTCGCTATGCTGACGGCTGTGGAGTAGTCGACCAGCCAATCTTCCGGCTTCACAGAGCCGTTGTACTTGGGCGTATCTCTTGGGAGAGTGAACCCTTTGGGGAAGGGCTCGTCACGGATGCGGGAGCCAAAGCAAGGCGGACCCAATGCGTCTTCTTCTTCTAGCGCCAGGGACCGGTTGAGGTGGTCGATTCGGTGGCGGGCGTCATTCTCCCGGACTCCTTCTTGGCGGTCAAGGCGGTCGCCGAGTGTCGGGTGGTCGACAGGCGGCAGGGAGGCGCACCTTTCCCTGCGCGGGGGAGGCGGACAACCATTCTTCCGTTCCACTGCTCGTGGGCGGCCGTCTTGGTCGCGCTCAATGGAGATGCGGGTGCGGCTGCGGCTAGCAGCCGGCTCTGGGTCTCTTCCGTCGCGGGCGCCGTTTGTTGGCGTCCGGGAGGTCGCGTCGTGCTCTTGGCGAGGGGGAAGTTTCCCGGCCTGTAAGCCGGGTTCCATCATGCGGCGGCCAGCTTCTTGCTGCGTGGCGGCCGCATCGATGAGGTGTTGGACGCGCTCCGTCATGCAGCACCGCTCGTCGCCCTCTAGGTGGTCCAGTTCTTCTGCCGCCGGTTGGGCGGCGCGCAGGTTCTCCATCGGCGTGGTGTAGAATGGGCGGTCGGCCCCCAACATGCTGGCGATGGCCGCACCACGCTGTCGGACCGTGCCCGCGTGGCTGGGCTCGCCAGCAGCCGGCGTGCCACAGACGGCGCGGTCGACCTCGCGGTGGTAAGCCTCGGTGAGGCGTCTCATGGCCGCCAACTTGTTGGCGCTGTCGAGGAGTGCGACACGGCACGCTTCCAGCGTTTCGCCGTTCGTACCGGGTGCTACGGGCGCGGACAGGTCCCGTATTGCCGCCTGCAGTGGGTCCTGGCCACTTCTGCCAGAGTGCTCGCCATGCCCGATGACAAGCACCTCCGTGACGGTGCCTCCGCCACCGTCCGTGCGAGGGAGCAGCTCGTCATAGACCACCACGCTGGCGGGGAATGTGTCGAGCGACGCCGTGTCGGAATCGACAAGCATCGGGTCGGAGGAACCAACCGACTCCAAGTCCGCAGCAGGCTCGCTGCCGACGTGGAGCTGGTCGAGGAGGTCGACGAGGCGGCTCTCGGGGTCATCCGCGCCCGCGTCAGATACGGGCTTGTCGGGAGGGCGGATCCCGCCAACAAGATCGGCGAGGCAACTTGCCGCGCAGACGATCTCCACGCCGCACAGCGCGTCGGCACAGAAGCCGTCTGGCGTGCCGGGTTGGCTGCGCTCGCTGGGAAGGAACAAGGTTCCCATCCAGAACAGATCTCCGGACGATGGTGCACCTAGCCCCACGGTGGGCGCCAAATGTCGGGTGTTGGGTGCGACATATGCCAAGGGATGGCTTATCATGGTGGGAGCTAGTAGAACGTCGCCGGTGCCTGGAAGCGGGATGTGGCGTAGACACGATCGCCGGCGTGCTTTACCCAGGTTCGGGGCTCTCCGGGGAGATAACACCCCTAGTCCTGCTCTGCGGGGTCTCCGCATGATCACTAAGGCACTAGTGAGTACAATGGTGCTCCTCGAGCTGTATGCTAGAGGTAGAAGAAAGCAGGGCCGGCTCTCTCCTCCCTCTGAGTGAGTCTAGGTCTAACTGGTTTCTGAACCCCTTGCATGGGTGCCCCGGGGGGGGGGCTTATATAGGCCTACCCCCCAGGGGTACAATGGTAATCTGGTCGGGCGTAGGGCTCGGCCGTCAGTGTCTCTGGCCGCCGGCTTCTCCACCGGCTGCTGGGGCCCGCCGCCGGGTGGACCCCGCCGACTGGTCCAGTACGTGGCCGTGACATTGGTGACGCAGGCTTGGTCAGGGGAGCGTGGCTACCGTCCCATCCGCTAGTGGGAGATCACTGTAGCCACTCCGTGTCCCATCTGGTTAATGGCGCGCAGACCCCGAGGAAGGAGATGGCCGCCTGCTTGAGGCCGGCCTCCCTCAGGTCCGACTGGTCAGACTCCCGCCGTCCTCTGGGCTCTCACTGTCTGGTAGGGCCCGCCGCCTGCAGGCCGTACTGACTGGTCATCGTGGAAACAGGGTTCTTCCTGTCAGGGGTGACGTCAAGGGCGGAGTGGCAACAGTGCCGCGCCGGGCGGAGATCTCCGCCCGTACGGAGCACCGTGGCCACGTCCTGCCCTGGATACAGGGGGGATGGGCTACACTGTAGCCTCACCCTGTCTCGTCTCTTTAATGGAGGCGCAAACTCTGAGGGCGCCGTGGGCCAACCGCCAGGAGTCGGCCTGTCTTGATGCCGTCTTCTGGAGCTCGGCCGTCTTCGGGCAGCCGGCTGCTCGGGCAAGCCGGCCGTCAGAAGGCGGCGCTTCATCTTGTTCGTTTGTGGGCGTAGCCGGCCCAATGTCTTGAACAGCTCAGGGACTCGGGTTAGGCTACCCGTGGCCCATTACTCCGACACAAGAAGAAGAAAATGAAACTACGAAAACAAAAGTCTTCACGCTTCATAATCCTCGCATGAATATCAAGTCTTCAGGGTCACACCAATTTCTTCACTTTCAAAGTCTTCAAGAAAACCAAAGTCTTCAGTTGAAGACATTCATTTTTAGGGGTCGACTTTCATCGTAAATATCAAACTCCTCATAGACTTATAGAACCTGTGTACACTCACAAACGCATTAGTCCCTTAACCAATAAGTCTTCAATACACCAAAATCACTAAGGGGCACTAGATGCACTTACACCGACCCTTCGAGGCGTTTGACAGGGAATTTTGTGCCCCACCCACCACCCATTTGGTAGCAACTATCGATGATTTAACCGATATGTTAGACTATAATTCGGAGAATGCCGAATACATGGACAAGGAGGATGTAACCGCGGCTAATGCTGAGGTCGGTCCCCCCGTCACGGGACGCTGGTCGGCCACATCCCCCTACGACATTTACATGGTGGACACCCCAAAGGATGGCAATGGCACTCCTGAGCAGGACCGAGGCAAGCCCAGAGATGAGCCTCCCAAACGCCGAAAATAGCACCGTCGATCAAAACCACGTCGAAGCCACGCAAGCAACATAGACTTGGCGGAGAACGGCATCGCAAATAATACGGATGACCTCGCTGGAGACGAAGCCAATGAGCATCATCAGGATGACCCTGCGGGGCAGGAGAACCCGCTTAATCCGGAAAGCCACGAAGACTCCGAGGGTAGAAACTACCTCCCACTCTCTGAAGAGGAGGATAGTCTTGGGGAGGATGATTTTATCGTCCCCGAAGACCCTCTGGAGCAAGAACGGTTCAAGAGGAGGCTTTTAGCCACCGCCTGCAGCCTAATGAAGCAAAAAAGCAAACTCAAGGCTGAACAAGACACCCCCAATGACCGACGGACTAAAGTCCTAGCTGCCGAAGAGGGGTACGACGGCGATCAGCCAACCAGGAGTTATCCTAAAAGAAGGCTATTGACCCAGTTCAACGACGAGGCTATAGAGCCAACATGCCTGACGCATACAAACGCCGAACAGCCAGACCGACCCCCTAGAGGGCGGGACAGGGAAGCTGACGAAGCTAAACATCCAGCCGCCCCACCTCACCGTCACGGCAAGGATCAGGTGCGGCCCACTTATGAGTACGACCTCCACCATGACCTAGATGCTTGTGGAGGCGGTACCACATCCATCTACGGACCCAGAGAGGATCTGCCCGCATACTGGGAAGGATACTACGATTAGTTAAACCGAAATGATAGAGTCCGGGAGGAGCAGCAGACTAGGAGGTCCGAAGACTCCGTCGCGACATAGCCCGAGTTCGGGGCGCCGCACACCCCGTGTGCTTCACAGAGAGGGTAATGAAGCACCAATTCCCAGAAGGCTTCAAGCCTGTGAACATCGAATCATACGACGGAACCATAGATCCAACCGTATGGATAGAGGATTTCCTCCTCCACATCCACATGGCGCGAGGAGACAACCTCCACGCCCTTAAATATTTACCGTTCAAGCTTAAAGGCCCAGCTAGACAATGGCTGAACAGCCTTCCCGAAGGCTCTATAGGTTGATGGGAAGAGCTAGAAGACGCTTTTCAAGCAAACTTCCAGGGCACCTATGTCCGGCCTCCGGATGCTGACGACTTAAATCGCATCACACAACAACCCGAAGAATCTGCCCGACAATTTTGGAACCGATTCCTGACTAAGAAAAATCAGATCGTTGACTGTCCGGATGCTGAAGCCTTGGCTGCCTTTAAGCATAGTGTCAAGGATGAATGGCTTGTACGGCAGCTCGGCCAGGACAAACCAAGAACTTTGGCAGCCTTTACTTCCCTCATGACCCGCTTTTGCGCGGGTGAAGACAGTTGGCTTGCTCGCAAGAACACCAACCCAGACACACCCGGTACCTCCGAGGTTTGGGACGGAAATGCAAAGCCCCGACGTAGCAAGAATAAACGTCGCCACAATGACGGCGAGGGTGAGGATACGCCAGTAAATGCTGGATTCCGAAACCAGAAGTCCGAAACCCAGAAGAAAGCCCCTGAAGGCAACAGTGATGGCCCGTCTAGGCTGGACACAATTTTGGACAGGCCTTGCCAGATCCATGGCACATCAGAGAAGCCCGCCAACCACTCCAACCGAAATTGTTGGGTGATCAATGCTAGTTCTTGAGCTTGCATTGGTTATTTCCTTGAAGAGGAAAGGGTGATGCAGCACAGTAGAGGTAAGTATTTCCCTCAGTTAAGAACCAAGATATCAATCCAGTAGGAGAAGAACGCACAAATCACCAACACCTGCACAAACAATCAAACACTTGCACCCAACGCGATAAAGGGGTTGTCAATCCCTTCACGGTCACTTGCAAAGGTGAGATCTGATAGAGATAAATAAACAAAAGATAAAATATTTTTGGGTTTTTGGTATATAGATCTAAAAATAAAAGATTGCAAAATAGTAGATCGGAAAGTAATATGATGGAAAATATACCCCGGGGCCATAGGTTTCACTAGAAGCTTCTCTCATGAAGGCAAATAATACGGCGGGTGAACAAATTACTGTCGAGCAATTGATAGAAAAGCGCAAAGTTGTGATGATATCCAAGGCAATGATTATGCCTATAGGCATCACGTCCGTGTCAACTAGACCGACTCCTGCCTGCATCTACAACTATTACTCCACACATCGACCGCTATCCAGCATGCACCTAGAGTATTAAGTTCATAAAGAACGGAGTAACGCCTTAAGTAAGATGACATGATGTAGAGGAACTAACTCAAGCAATATGAAGAAAACCTCATCTTTTTATCCTCGATGGCAACAATGCAATACGTGTCTCGCTACCCCTACTTTGTCACTGGGTGAAATCACGCAAGATTGAACCCAAAGCTAGGCACCTATAGTTGGCCAAACCACACCGATAATTCGAAGAGAAATACAAAGATATTAAATCATGCATAAAAGAATTCAGAGAAGATTCAAATAATATTCATAGATAAGCTGATCATAAATCCACAATTCATCGGATCTCGATAAACACACCGCAAAAGAATATTACATCGGATAGATCTCTAAGAACATCAAGGAGAACGTTGTATTGAGAATCAAAGAGAGAGAAGAAGCCATCTAGCTACTAGCTATGGACCCGTAGGTCTGAGGTAAACTACTCACGCATCATCGGAAGGGCAATGGAGTTTATGTAGAAGCCCTCCATGATCGATTCCCCCTCCAGCAGGATGCCGGAAAAGGCCCCAAGATGGGATCTCACGGGAACAGAAGGTTGCGGCGGTGGAAAAGTGTTTTCGTGGATGCCTCTGGTGTTTCTGGAATATTTGTGAATATATAGGAGGAAGATCTAGGTCAGGGGAGTCCTGAGGGGCCCACAAGGTAGGGGGGCGCCCCCCCTAGGGCGCGCCCCCCACCCTTGTCGCCGCCTCGTGGCTCTTCTGACTTGGACACCAAGTCCCCTGGGTGTCTTCTGGTCCAAGAAAAATCATCATGAAGTTTTATTCCGTTTGGACTCCGTCTGCGAGGCTCAAAAACAAGGAAAAAACAGAATCTGGCACTGGGCTCTAGGTTAATAGGTTAGTCCCAAAAATAATATAAAATAGCATATTAATGCATATAAAACATCCAAAACAGATAATATAATAGCATGGAACAATAAAAAATTATAGATACGTTGGAGACGTATCAATCAAACAGGCCGGCAAACTCACAGCCGAAGACTTGGGCAAAAGCCCAAGAAGCGAGGACGATGACGAGCCTCGCAGGCTTAATACAGGAGGCCAGAAACCCTTCCCTTCCGAGGTCAAGATGGTAAACATGATCTACGCAACCCACATACCGAAGAAGGAGAGGAAGCGAGCGCTACGGGACGTATACTCCATCGGGCCAGTAGCACCGAAGTTCAATCCATGGTCAGCCTGTCCGATCACGTTCGATCGCACGGATCATCCCACCAGTATAGGCCATGGAGGGTCCGCAGCCCTAGTACTGGACCCCATCATCGATGGATTCCACCTCACTAGAGTCCTAATGGACGGAGAAAGCAGCCTCAATCTGATATATGAGGATACAGCGAAGAAAATGGGGATCGGCCCATCAAGGACTAAACCCAGTAACACCACCTTCAAGGGGGTCATTCCGGGAGTGCAGGCCCGCTGCCCGGGCACCGTAACACTCGAAGTGGTGTTCGGATCTCCGGATAATTTTTGACGCGAGGACTTGATCTTCGATATTGCACCTTTTCGCAGGGGCTATCACGCCCTCCTCGGCCGAATATCCTTTGCTAAATTCAATGCCATTCCGCACTACGCGTACCTCAAGTTGAAAATGACTGGTCCTTTGGGCGTCATAACTATCAACAACAACACAGAACGCTCACTTCAAACCGAAGAGCACACTGCGGCCATAGCGGCTGAAGGCCACACCGGCCCATATAGGCCCGGATGCTGACCCGCTGTAAGGGCCGGCAATAACAGTAAACGGGTTTGGACCCGTTGCCCATCATGGGAACCCGCATGCGTTCGCCGCAAATAGGGATACACGCCCCACAGCACACCCACATCCTTCACGCTCCACGTGCCTTGTCAGCACAACTTCACACTCAAAATACCATGGGCAGCCGTGAGGCATACATCACTAGTAGAAAACAGGGCTTTGGTTGAGGCCAGGATAAGGGCATTAATCCCGGTTCACTCACAAACCGGGACCAAAGGGTGCATCAGTCCCAGTTCATGAGGCCAGGGCGCTGGCCAGGCCTCGGGGGCCATTGGTCCCGGTTCGTCTGACACTTTTGGTCCCGGTTCCAGACACGAACCGGGACCAATGGGCCTCGCTCTTGGCCCAGTACCTTTAGTCCCGGTTGGTGTCTGGAACCAGGACCAAAGGTCAGTCTTCTGTCCCGGTCTAGCCACCAACCGGGACTAAAGAGAAGCCTATATATACCCCTATCGCTCACTGCTCTGTTTTTTTGGCCGGCCATGGGAGAGGTGTGTGTTGCTCTATCTCACCTCCTATGCACATGAGGTGTTCGATGAAATGCCCGAGCCACACTTAAGCTTTCTCCTCTCCAAGCTCGACCTCCAAGCTCCATTTTCCTCGAGATTTGTCTACGTTTGGCGGTCCGTCCTGTCCCGTCCCCATCCTCACCGCCGTCGATCGCCCGTGCCGATCTCGTCACTGGCACCACCGTGGTGAGCCTCTTGTTCTTATCTTCTTTCTAAAAGAAAAAAATTCTTACTTGTATGATTTAGATAGATACTTGTATAATTTTCTTACTTTTTTATTGTTTATTATTATATAGTGTGATGGTTTTGGTATTCGCCCCCGTTGGCCCTCGTCCTGTCTATGATTCGGATGTGGTATATTATCTTTTATAACTATTTGTTTCATTTAGTGTTTATGACAATTATGACGACCAACATGACATAGATGTTTTTATCTAGGAGGTATGTGAACCGGAAATTCCAACCGACCCTCTTGTCGAGAGGTTAAATTTAGTTGAAAAAGAAAATAATTACTTGAAGAAAAAGGTGAAAAGAATTGAGGAGGAGAAGATGGAATTGGAGTTGCATGTTGCGGATGTCGTCGATGATCACAAGATCAAGAAGGATGAAATGCGCTTGAAGATTAGAAAGATTAAAAAATATGCCATTGATACTGAGGCTTGGTATCATTATGCCGTTGGATCAATTGTTACCTTAGTTCCGATTATGATCGAATTTGTTGTTGCATTGAAATGTTTTACATAGTTTCAGTGTATGTTTTAATTAGATGCTCTAGAGAGCTATATGTTGTTCAATGAGAACTATGTATGAACTTTATGTATTTATTTTTTTAGTAATAACATTTGATCACTATTGTACTTTGGTTTTAATGTGATGATGAACTTCTATTAATTTGGTCACTTCTCTATTCATGATGTTCTGTAATGGTTTTTGACACACTTAATTATATATAATGCACGCAGATGAACCGACAATGGATGTACGGTGACAGACGCACCTCCGAGTACATTAAGGGCGTGCATAATTTTCTCGAAGTGGCTGAGGCAAACAAGCAGAATGGTTTTATGTGTTGTCCATGCCCTATCTGTGGGAATACGAAGTCTTACTCTGACTCGAAAACCCTTCACATCCACCTGCTTGAGAAGGGTTTCATGCCACACTATAATGTTTGGACCAAGCACGGAGAAAGAGGGGTTATGATGGAAGACAACAGAGAAGAAGAGGATGATGACAACTATCCGCCCCCTGAATACGGTGATGCTGCAATGGGGGAAGCTGAAGATCAAGAGGAACCAGACGATGTGCCCGATGATGATCTTTGCTGGGTCATTCTTGATGCAAAGAGACAATGCCAAAGTGAAAGGGGGAAGTTGAAGTTCGATCGCATGTTAGAGGATCACAAAAAAGGGTTATACCCAAATTGTGAAGATGGCAACACAAAGCTCGGTACCACACTGGAATTGTTGCAATGGAAGGCAGACAATGGTGTATCTGACAACAGATTTGAGAAGCTACTGAAAATATTGAAGAAGAAGCTTCCAAAGGATAACAAATTGCCCGAAAGTACGTACGGAGCAAAGAAGGTTCTATGCCCTCTAGGATTGGAGGTGCAGAAGATACATGCATGCCCTAATGACTGCATCCTCTACCGTGGTGCGTACGAGGATTTGAACGCATGCCCGGTATGCAGTGCATTGCGGTATAAGATCAGACGAGATGACCCTGGTGATGTCGAGGGCGAGCGCCCCAGGAAGTGGGTTCCTGCCAAGGTGATGTGGTATGCTCCTATAATACCACGGTTGAAATGTCTGTTCAGAAACAAAGAGCATGCCAAGTTGATGCGATGGCACAAAGAGGACCGTAAGAAAGACGGGAAGTTGAGAGCACCCGCTGACGGGTCGCAGTGGAGAAAAATCAAGAGAACGTCGGGGGGAATTTGTAGGTGACGCAAGGAACGTATGGTTTGGTTTAAGCGCGGATGGCATTAATCGTTTTGGGGAGCAGAGCAGCAATCATAGCACCTGGCCCGTGACTCTATGTATCTATAACCTTCCTCCTTGGTTGTGCATGAAGCGGAAGTTCATTATGATGCCAGTGCTCATCCAAGGCCCTAAGCAACCCGGCAACGACATTGATGTGTACCTAAGGCCATTAGTTGAAGAACTTTTACAGCTATGGAATGGAAAAGGTGTACGTGTGTGGGATGAGCACGACCAGGAGGAATTTGACCTACATGCGTTGCTGTTTGTAACCATCAATGATTGGCCTGCTCTCAGTAACCTTTCAGGACGGACAAACAAGGGATACCACGCATGCACGCACTGTTTAGATGACACCGAAAGTATATATTTGGACAAATGCAGGAAGAATGTGTACCTGGGACATCGTCGATTTCTTTCGACCAACCATCAATGTCGAAAGAAAGGCAAGCATTTCAAAGGTGAGGCAGATCACCGAAAGAAGCCCGCCGTCCGTACTGGTGATCACATACTTGATATTGTCAATGATTTACAAGTAATCTTTGGAAAGGGTCCTGGCGGACTATCTGTTCCGAATGACGCTGAGGGACGCGCACCCATGTGGACAAAGAAATCTATATTTTGGGACCTAGCCTATTGGAAAGACCTACAGGTCCGCTCTGCAATAGACGTGATGCACGTGATGAAGAATCTTTGCGTGAACCTGCTAGGCTTCTTGGGCGTGTATGCGAAGACAAAAGATACACCGGAGGCACGGGAGGACCAGCAACATGTGCACGAAAAAGACGGCATGCATCCAAAGCAGTATGAAGGTCCTGCCAGCTACGCTCCTACCAAAGAAGTGAAGGAAATCTTCTTTGAATTCCTTCTCAGTATTAAGGCCCCGTCTGGCTTCTCGTCGAATATAAGGGGAATAATAAATATGGTAGAGAAAAAGTTCTAGAACCTAAAGTCTCATGACTGCCATGTGATTATGACGCAACTGCTTCCGGTTGCATTGAGGGGGCTTCTACCGAAAAATGTTCGATTAGCCATTGTGAAGCTATGTGCATTCCTCAATGCAATCTCTCAGAAGGTAATCGATCTAGAAATCCTACCAAGGTTAAGGAGTGATTTGGTGCAATGTCTTGTCAGTTTCGAGCTGGTGTTCGCACCATCCTTCTTCAATATCATGACGCATGTCCTAGTTCATCTAGTCGACAAGATTGCCATTCTGGGCCCTGTATTTCTACACAATATGTTCCCCTTTGAGAGGTTCATGGGAGTCTTAAAGAAATATGTTCGTAACCGTGCTAGGCCAGAAGGAAGCATCTCCATGGGCCATCAAACAGAGGAGGTCATTGGGTTTTGTGTTGACTTCATTCCTGACCTTAAGAAGATTGGTCTCCCTCAATCGCGGTATGAGGGGAGACTGACTGGAAAAGGCACGCTAGGAGCGGACTGAATAATATGTAGGGATGGGCATTCTTGGTCTCAAGCACACTACACAATTCTACAGAATTCTACCTTGGTGACCCCGTATGTCAATGAACACAAGAATATTCTGCGCTCCAAACACCCGGAGCAGTGTGACAACTGGATTACATGTGAACACATCAGGACTTTTAGCAGTTGGTTGCAAACACATCTCATGGGTGACAACACTGTTGCAGATGAGCTGTACTCGTTGGCCAGGGGACCATCTTCGACTGTATTGACTTACAAAGGGTACGAGATAAATGGGAATACATTTTACACGATCGCCCAAGATCAAAAGAGCACCAACCAAAACAGTGGTGTCCACTTTGATGCAGCAACCAAGAGGGGAAAGGACACATATTATGGATACATAATGGACATATGGGAACTTGACTATGGACATGATTTTAAGGTCCCTTTGTTTCGGTGCAAATGGGTCAATCTGTCAGGAGGTGGGGTACAGGTAGACCCGCAGTACGGAATGACAACAGTGGATCTCAACAATCTTGGGTACATAGACGAACCATTCGTCCTAGCCAATGATGTGGCGCAGGTTTTCTATGTGAAGGACATGTCTACAAAACCGAGAAAAAGAAAAGATAAGGAAGCGAATACATCATACAATGAGCCAAAGTGCCACATAGTTCTTTCAGGGAAAAGAGACATCGTGGGAGTGGAGGGCAAGACAGACATGTCTGAAGATTATGAAAAGTTTCATGAAATTCCTCCCTTCAAAGTCAAGGCTGACCCAAGCACCCTGTTAAATGATGAAGATTATCCATGGTTACGGCGCAATAAGCAAGGGACACACACACGAAGAAAAAGTGAAGACTTTCTCTCCACAACTATTCTGATGATGCCTTTGATCTAGAATATCACTGCAGTTACATGTGAAGAAATGAAATGCCTTTGTAACCTATGAGTTTTCGTCCGAAACCCTAATACTTCGAAAGTGATTGTCCATTTTGTACACGAAGTGCATCCAGTTTTTGTCGTAACCCTCTCAACTTTTTAGCACATGCTATGTGGGTGAAATGATGATACCATGCCAACTTTCAACCTTTTCAGGGTTCATTTGTACTGCTTTTCAATTTCAGGTTCATTTAGCTCAAAGAAAAGATTAAATGCATGAAAAATAGCAAATGAAGTCATAAAGGGTAGAAAATTGATGATGTGGCTTTGAATGGTGCATATTGAACGCACAAAAAGTCTGGAGTTCAAATAAGTTTAAAAAATATGAAATGCCTTCGTAACACATGAGCTTTCGTCCGAAACCATAATACTTCGAAAGAGATTGTGCAGTTTGTACACGAAGTGCATCTAGTTTTTGTCGTAACCCTCTCAACTTTCTAGCACATGCTATGTGGGTGAAATGATGATACCATGCCAAGTTTCAACCTGTTCATAGTTCATTTGTAGTGCTTTTCAATTTTAGGGTCATTTAGCTCAAAGAAAAGATTAAATGCATGAAAAATAGCAAATGAAGTCATAAAGGGTAGAAAATTGATGATGTGGCTTTGAATGGTGCATATTGAATGCACAAAAAGTCTGGAGTTCAAATAAGTTTAAAAAATATGAAATGCCTTCGTAACACATGAGTTTTCGTCTGAAACCCTGATACTTCGAAAGAGATTGTCCAATTTGTACACGAAGTGCATCCAGTTTTTGCCGTAACCCTCTCAACTTTCTAGCATATGCTATGTGGGTGAAATGATGATACCATACCAAGTTTCAACCTGTTCAGAGTTCATTTGTAGTGCTTTTCAATTTCAGGGTCATTTGGCTCAAAGAATGAACTAATAGCAAAAAGAGTGAACTAAAAATTTGTTACAAAACTCTAATAGCAAAAAGAATCAATTAATTTTTTTTATGATCAACTAAAACAAGACTATAATATTCTTTAATAGCAAAAAGAATCAACTAAAAAGCTTTTATAAACCTGTATTATTTTTGAAACTAAAATTATATAAAATTTATGCAACTAAAATTATCAAAGTATTTTTTTGTTCAAAACATTAATAGCAAAAAGAATTTTCATAAAGTATTTTTGTTAGAAACTTTAATAGCAAACTAAAATAAAAAATCTGTTTTTGATTAATTCACCCATTTAAAATAACCTAAAAATTACCAAATTGAATATAATGATAAAACACACTAATATTAAATAGCAGGAAAAAGAATCACTCAAAAATCTATTTTTGAAGTAAAGTTATTCACAAACTAGTGATTCACACAAATTTCAAAAATTCAAATTTGAAAACTAATGGCACTAACAGAAAGTTTATAATTTTTGTGACCTAAAGCAAAAAGAATCACTCAAAAACTCTACAAAATTAAATAAAGCAAAAAAAACAAAAATACTGGAAAAAATTAAAAAAAATGCCGCCTACAGGGCCACCACGGCCTGCATACGACTAGAAACTCAACCCGCTAGTTGGGCCTGGATGCTGGCCCGCAGCAGGCCCAGTAGGCCCACAGGCAGAGAGAGTGTGTTTAGGCCCGTAGCCCTGCATTAGAGAGCAGCTCGAGAGGGTTGGCGCAGCCACGCTTATAAACCACTCTCGACGCCTCTCAGCTAGCGAGGTGGGACTAAACATCCACCCGCCCGACGCCGTGCCAGCCGGAGCCCTTTCGTCCCGGTTGGTGGCACCAACCGGGACCTATGCCACCCTTTCATCCTGGTTGGTGGCATCAACCGGGACCAATGCCCACCTTTCATCCCGGTTGGTGGCACCAACCGGGACTAAAGGTCTCTGCTTCCCGCCCTTTGGGCTGCTGAAAATAAACCTTTAGTCCCGGTTGGTGGCACAAACCGGGACGAAAGGTGGGCATTGGTCCCGGTTGGTGCCATGAACCGGGACCAATGCTTTGTGTATATAAGCAAACACTTAGAAAATTTTCAGTTTTCATCTACCAGTTGCCCCCAACGACGCCAAGCACATCGACGCCGCCAGGCTACCCAAGCTCGCCGTCAACGCCCTCGCCCTGCCCTGCCCGACGCGCCGCCCCGTGCTGTTGACGCCCTCGCCCTGCCATGCCCCGAGTTCGCCGTCGACGCGCCGCCCCGCACCCCTGCCCTGCCCCGAGCTCGCCCTCGACGCGCCGCCCCGCGCCCCTGCCCTGCCCCGTGCTCGCCCTCGACGCGCCGCCTGCTGCCCATGCCCTGCCCCGATGGTCCGCGCCGCCCCTGCCCTGCCCCGACAGTGCGCGCCGCCCCGCACTCCTCCTCGTTCGGTTCGGCCGGCCCCCTTTCCTCCCTGTCCTCCTCCCCTGTTTTTTTCATGATTTTGTTGATAGATGATGATGTTGTTGATAGATGATTGTTAGATGATGATGTTGATGATAGATGATGTATGCTTTTTTTTTGTTCATATAATTTTTTTTGTTCATATGATGATTTTTTTGTTCATAGAATATTTTTTATTCATAGCATTTTTTGGTCCATGTATATATGTATGTGTATGTATGGATGGATGTATATATATAGAAAATGATCATATGATTTTTTTTGTTCATAGAATATTTTTTGTTCATAGAAATTAGTTAAAATTTACCAAGTTACTAAGTTAATAAGTTAAAATGTTCATATATTCAAAATGAGTTAATTAAAAGACTCACTCTAAGTTAAAATTTACCCCCTCCCCGTTAACTTCGACATGAGGGGGGACGTCGGACATGCATGAGAGAGAGGTGGTCCGCTCGCCCGACCAACTATCGAGGCCACCCAAACCCTAGAAGAAAGAGCGTCGTTGTCGATGTACCCCCTCCCCGATAACTTCGACATGAGGGGGGACGTCGGATATGCATGAGAGAGAGAGGCAGTCCGCTCACCCGACCAACTATCGAGGCCACCCAAACCCTAGAAGAAAGAGCGTCGTTGTCGATCTACCCCCTCCCCGATAACTTCGACATGAGGGGGGATGTCGGACATGCATGAGAGAGAGGCAGTCCGCTTGCCCGACCAACTATCGAGGCCACCCAAACCATAGAAGAAAGAGCGTCATTGTCGATCTATCGTTGCCGGCATAGATCAATGGGGTAGAATGGATAGTTTGATCTCCTGCATAGTGATTATTTTTTGCAAAGTGTCCTCTCCTGAAAGTATAACTCCGATAACTTTGACATGAGGGGGACGTCGGACATGCATGAGAGAGGTGGTCCGCAACTAATCCATTGCTGATATATGCATATGATTCCTTGTTGTGATTAGCTAGGTCTATCTTTGCCACTAATCCATCTCTCATGTTTGTATATTGCCATGTTGTAATATTTGCAGAAACTATGGAAAGAGACTAAGAACAAGAACAGTTGTTGGGGGATATAATCTTCGCCGGAGGTGATCCCTTGTCGTTTCTCAACGACACCGATGGTCAGAAAGGAGAGGATGACAGCTCCGGTGATCCAACAATGGAGGAGGAAGGAGATCATGACGGCTCCAGTGACCGAATAGCGGAGGAAGGAGATCATGATGACGGCTCCGGTGACCGAACGGAGGAGGGAGCTGTTGCAAATTCCGGCGAGGTATATATATATATATTAATTAAGCTTGTGCTGACTTGATGCATTAATTGTTTTGGTATGTACATATATATATTAACGCTTCTTTCTTCTTTTAGCCCTCCAGATCGAGCCAAACTTCCGTAAGGAGACGAGGCCCGAAGAAAAGGTTGCGCTAGGATGAAAGGTTCACGATCACAGAAGTTGCGAAAGATGGCCAACCGATTGCTCCCAAGCGGACCAAGGACGCATTTGTACATCAGTGCAGAGTTGTTGTTAGGGACAGCGTCTTGATCAACATCGTGGAATGGAATAAGAATAAGGACGACCCTGAAGTATCTTATGTCCAGGATAGACAGAAAGATGATCTTTGGACCTCGCTAATGACAAATTTCAGCCTACCGCCAGAGGAGGAGGCTAATAACCCAGTTATAGAGCGAAAGGTCAAGGCGTTTGCTCTTAAGAAGATGGCAGAACTATTCAGGAACTAGAAGAAAGAGTTGAACACAAAGTTTGTCGACAAAGAGAAGACTCCAGAATTCATCGGTCGATATGAGAAGATAAGAGATCACTGACCCGCATTTGTGGCCTACAAGAAATCGGAGAAGGGTAAGAAAAGATCACTGACAAACAAGCAAAATGCTGCAAAGAAGAAGTATCACCATCACACGGGGTCAGGTGGCTACTACAAAGCCCGGCCGTTGTGGGACATAGCTGAACAAGACCTGCTTGCTAAAGGGGTCCAACCAGCAACATTGCACTGGCCGGATCGTTCAAGGACTTGGTTCTTCAGGGTTGGGGGAACTTTGGACCCAAAAACAGGGGAGTGTGTTTGGACAGATGAGCGACTTGCAATACGCATCACGAAGCTTCAGAAATATATCAAGGCAGCGTAGGAAGGGACGTTCATTCCCAACAGAGGCCCACGGGAATCCTGAGCACACTGGACGACCACGAGGCACACCGAGCTCCGTTCCATGGGTGCATGGGTTTCCCGATAGCGGTGGTTATAGAAGCCGAGAGAGAAAGAGGAAAGAGGAAGCAACCGAAATGCAGAGGATCAATGCAAGATTAGCAAAGCTAGATGAACTTGAGAGCCAGCGAGCTACCAGCCAACCATCTTAGCGGCACGAAGATCCTTGCTTCGACGCTGCCCCAGAAGCTACCCCACCATCTCAGCGGAGAAGCAGTGTGGCTTCCACGGAGCTCATTCAGCCTAATTTCACGGCTCCTCGCTACCCTGTGGATAGTATCACGGAGGCTGAACATTGCGAGCTAATGACGAAATTCTAGAACCTGACCTTGAAGGCGGCGGTCGGCTCTGTTGCACCTCCTCAAGCTGAGGGAACTTTTCATTGCCGTCCGATTCCACATGGTTATGCTGTTGTGACGGTGGATGAAATAATGGAGGGATTTGAGGAGCTGGAGCTTGACTACCCTATAGGTGAAGGGGAGATTCATCTGGAAAATGCTTTAAGGAGTACCTGTCTATGGAGAAAGGAGTACATCAAGCTTCCAAACAGGACGCCTCCTCCTCCTCCTCCTCCGATGAGTCAGGGCACTCCGCCTCCTCCTCCGCCGCGTCAGGGCACTCTGCCTCCTCCTCCGCCGCGTCAGGGCACTCCGCCTCCTCCTCCGCTGTGTTAGGGCACTCCGCCTCCTCCTCCACCTCGTCAGGGCACTCCGCCTCCTCCTTCGCCTCCACCGGCGCATCAGGGCAGTACTCCGCCTCCTCCGGCGTGTCAGCGGACTCTGCCGCATCAGCAATGGTGGAAGAGAGACGCCGCCGCTCCGGCGGCTAGCAGTACAAGAGGCGGGAAGAAATACAGATTTGGTCCAAGCCTGAAGCCTCTTCCAAAGTTACCATATGAGAGGACTGACCAGGAAACTGATGAAATCGTGGAAACCAAAGTGCAGGCCCATTTTGAACGGAAACCTCCACCTCCGAAGGAAACGCCAGATCCGGTGAAAGTGAAGCGCACTCTGGATGCCCTTAAGCGACCACCACCGCCTCCGCCAGAATCCAACTATAACTGCTGTATTGCAAAGACATATGATGAAGCACAGCAGTCGGGAAGTACTTCCAGTGATGCAAGATTAGCAGAACGAAGAAGTGGGAAAACAATTCCCCAGCTCGGCGAACAGGCGAAGCAATCGTGCCCCCCGCTCAAGGTGTCTAGTGATATCGTCGCTAATCATCCGGGGCTAGTGCCCGGTACCAATCTTGGTGATTACCTAAGTGATGATGTACAATTTGAAATATTAGAGGTAGTAGAGATCATCACATACGAGCACGAGAAGCCTGTCATCAAACCTGATCATCCTCCTCTAACAACGATGATGCGAAGATTGCATGAATGGTACATGGATACCTGCAGGAAGAGTGGGGCCGACAGTATGTTGCTGAGAATTAAAGAGGAGCACAACCTCATTGGAGTTGAGGTGATGCCTGTTGAATTTGTGGAGTTATTTCAATTATTCAATCAAGACGCCCTCGACAAACAACTCATGACTTGCTACTGTCTGTAAGTATTACTTATGTAATTAAGTCTCTATAGCTCAGCTCGTTCATTGCATGTATATATAATTATCCTCACTATATTATGAAGACTGAAGATCGTCGAATGCAAAAAGAACAAATCTATGACCTTGGGTTCATTAGCCCAAATACCGTAAATGAATGGTCGGTTAAAAACAGAGTCAAAGATATTGAGGACAACTTGCTACAATCATTCCTTTGACATCAAAACAAAGGGAAAATACTCTTTTCTTACAACTTCAAGTGAGTCTTACTGTCTTGTGTATATTCGGTTTCGCTTACTCTAGGTTATAGTAATGTAATTGATGAGTTATGCGTGCGCAGGTTCCACTTTATTCTGCTAGTGATCAAGCTTGACGGGGGAGTAGTAAATGTCTTACACTCAAGACGTAAAGATCCCCAGGAGTATGCGGACATGACTGCAATGCTCCATAAGTAAGTTCAATAATTATCGCACCATATCGGCAACTTCCGTTCATTTCCTGATATCAAGTAATCATTTTCTTTGCCTGGCAGGGTTTGGAAAAAGTTCACCGGAATGGTTCCGGGTCTGCATAAGGAGCTGCGATTTACACACACCAAAGTAAGTAGTACTAGCTAGTTCCGCGCATCTCTCATTGATTCTAGTTTCATCAATACCATTTATCATGCTTGATTATCAGTTTGATTGAACTCTATTTCTCGTAAAGTGCTTGTGGCAGGAAGGTGGGAATAATTTATGTGGATACTACGTTTGCGAGTTCATACGCCACTCGACCTCTGAGCGGGGCTACTCTGACAAACAATATGAAGTACGTAAACAATATTCACAATATTATTTTATTACCATCAATTGTGTTGAGTTTCATTCATATATATGTATTGACCCCCTTCTTTAAATTAGATGCGGGATGAACTCCTACCACATGATCGCATACGAGCAATTCAAGAGGAATTGGCGGGATTCTTTCTTGACCACGTCATACATAAAGACGGAGAATGCCATGTGGAAATTGAAGCTGATTTTCGGTAGATGATGTCAGGGATCGTAAGAGATGTTATATTGTATATATGTAGTAGCGTCGGATAGAAATACGAAAACTTCTTGTTCGACCAATCTCGGAGAAAGAGAGGTCACTTCTCTCTGTATATGTTCATGACGATCTTGTGTAATTAATGGTTCCTTCATTTGCTTACTAGCGTCGAGTTCTCTCTATACGTAGTAGCTAGCGTCGACCAAGCACGGAGAAAGAGAGGTCACTTCTCTCTATATGTAGTAGCTATAGCTAACACAATATGAAATCCCTAATTAAACCATCCAAATATCCTAATAAACCCCCCTTTCAAAAAAAAAACAAAAACCCCAGAGCCTGGGAGCTGCTGACGCGTGGCTGCCCTTTAGTCCCGGTTGGTGTTACCAACCGGGACTAAAGGTCCTCCTCCCTGGGCTCCCTAGAGCGGCCACATGGACCTCCTTTGGTCCCGATTCGTAAGCAAACCGGGGCTAAAGGTTTTGGGCATTAGTCCCATTTGTTTTGTCCCGGTTCCAGAACCGGGACTAAAGGCCCTCTGGAACCGGGACTAGTACCCTGTTTTCTAGTAGTGCATTAATCCGAAGTACATGTTCGGTTAAACTGAACTTCGGAATTACCTCGTCTTCGGATGAACCGGGGACCAATTCTGGATACCCCCAAGTTTAAAGCCTCATTGGCATGGTCCTCTCCCATCAAGGTCTCATTGAAGGTCCCAACCCCCACCTATCAGAAGCAAAGGCACTGACGTGCAGCAGGGCACAGTGAAGGCTTCAACTCATGCATCAAGGCCCTGCGTCAACCTTTACTCTGTAAATTTTCTTTTTCTTTCTCTCTTGCAAGTACCGCCTTCGCAGTTCGAATTTGTACGGTTAGACGTCCTGAGCTTACGAGAAATAATAAAAATACCCTTTACAGTGTTCGGATATCCGCATCTTGCAATTTTTCTGTCCCTTTCCGATTCTCTCCTTGCTCTTCGAACAACCCGGCATGAAAATATATTAATTAGTCACGAGTTTGATTTATATATCAGCTCAATATCTTTAAATTCGGCACTGCTTCCCCCTAGGTGTTCGGCGTCTTGGATATTGCACTATATGCATCTGTTCCGAACTATGTCTTGGATCAATAGTTGGGTTGGCCGGCTCCTGTGTTTGCCCCTTATGTTCCGCTCGTTCGGCTAAGAGGGCAAAGGGAGAACCCTGTGATTGTACTACTGGTTCGCCCGGTCACATACCTCAGGAGGAAAAAGCCGAAAACTGATCGTCATAGTAAGCGTGAACGGGTCTGCGATCTGATGACGAGGTTGGACTCTAAAAATCGTTGGCGATTTCGCCATGTCGCACGAAGGGTTCATCTTAAAACAAACCATGTGATCGGAAAGGGTAGGCTTCGACCCCCAAGTACATCACAAACACACCGGGGGCTAGTCCCTAGCCCCCACCGTCAAGCTCCTAAGGCTAAGTGAAAGCAGTAAAACCGAATAGTCTGATTGCCCAGTTTCGTTCCCGCACTACCGCCTCCGGGCACCAAGACGTTGGCTAAGGGTAACAGTGCGGAAACAAAACACCCTTCGTGATATTCACTTGGGGGTTGAAGCCGATGACTGGTAGCTTTCAGAACTAAACATACGGCCACACAGGAGTCAAAATTTAACCACTACAATATCAAATAAGTTCACGGGGCGCATAATAAAGCATAAATCCCACTTGGTACAAACTTGCTACATCTACTCAAGCATTACATTTTTTGAACACTGGCCCTCTATCGCCCGCGCTCCGGTCATCACCTGTGCGAAGTACTGCTCGGGGCGGCGATGCTCCTTCCCCTCGGGCGGAGGACCAGTGGCCATCTCCATTGGATTAATCCTTGGCCAATGAACCATGGTCTTCGCAAACGTGAGCCTCGCCCCCTCAAGGCACGCCGACCGCTTCACGGCGTCAATCCGGAGTGGCGCCTCCCGCAGCCTTTGCACAAGGCCGAAGTAGGTATCCGGAATGGGCTCGGCCGGCCACAGGCTAACCCAGAGGTCCTTCAATGCCAGCTCGGACATCCGATGTATCTCCAGCAGCTACTTCATTTGATCGCTGAGGAGGGGAGGACACTCGAAGTCCAGAAACTGCGACCAAAAGAGCCGCTGCATGGAATCCTCCTCGCGGGTGGCATAGTGCCTCGTCGCGGCCGCCGCATTCTTCGGGAGTTCAGGAAAGATGCCTGCGAAGCGCCAAAACCTCGTTAGCAGGGCGAATCTATTGCCTCTGAACATAGTCTGCAGTAAATATTTCTTACCATTGGCAATTTGTGCGGCTTGCCGATGCTCCTCCCGGACACCTCGGGCGTCACTCCTCGCCTCCTGGAGCTCTTTCTCCGCCTTGGACAGACAAGAGGATTGCTCCTCCCGCCCCTTCTCAAGGGCCTCAAGCTTCTCAGTGGCATCCTGGAGCTCCCCTTGGACCTCGGTTACCCGAGATTCATGCTGCTTAGCAGCACGCTTGGCCTGCTCAAGCTCGGACACCGCCCTCTCAGCGGCTGTCCTCTTCTCGGCCGCCTCGGCCTCAGCTTTCTTAAGGGCCTCCTTTAAGCCCTCGACCTCGGCGGCAGCAGCTGCAAGATCATCAAGACAAAGGATCAGTAAATGGTCTGGCCAGTCCCTATCTGGAAAATACACATCTTTTTACATAGCTTACCTTGCGCCTCGTCAAGCCATTTGTTGACAAGGTCCAGCTCTTGATCGGAATGCTTGAGCTTCGGTCCATCTCCTCTAATGCCGCTGCATTAGCAGCCATGGCCATGGAAGATGCCTGCGTTAGCATCAGAAAGATCGACATTGTTAATTGACCTACCGAATTTGATCCTCTGCAGGTCTCTTCAAAGATCTTGGCAGAGTCTCGGGGGCTGCTATGTATGCGGCCTACTTAAACTAAGAACTATAACCACATTATGAGGAAGAATCATTACTTGACTTACCTCAAAGCCTGTTAGAAGGCCTTGGACATCATCGTTCAGTCCGGATTGGACGGACCGAACACTCTGCATAACCACACCCATAAGGGTGTGGTGCCCTTCAACGATGACGGACTTGCTCACCAACTCCTCCAGCGTGTCCGGCTAGCCTACCACCGCCTGTGCGGAGGTGTTTGGCGCTGGCGTTGGCTCCCCGGCCCCCTCTCCGCTAGGAGGAACCTGTGCCGTCGAAGGCCTCGGAGGCTCAGGAGCGGTCGACGGAGGGGGTCCGGATGGCCCGGACTTTTTTCCCTCGTCAGCCAGGAGCGATGCTCCCTCCTGGTCTTCGGTGACCGAGGTGTTGACCTCGGCCATTATGGCATCTACCTCCCCCTCCGTGTTCGGAGGAGGAGGAGTTCTTTGGGACCGCACCTCCTCAGCCTCTTCGGGGACCAAAGGAGGCGCGGAATGCACCATAAACCCACTGTCCGCCAGCTCGGCGGGCGGAGACGTCCCTTCCAAGATTTGCTCGGTGGGGCGCTCATGTGGGGGACTGCAATTCGGAGGGGTTAACCTTCAACTAAAACAAACTACTGAAAGCATGATAGCTGAAAATACAGACACCTTACCTGCTGGCAGGGGGCTAGACCCTGGATCCCTTCTCCGGGAGCTCCTCGGACGCCTCAGACTTCTCGTCATCCGAGCTGTCAGGTATAACCAGCTTAGGCCAGTGTCGTCTCTTTAGGGCCGGGGAAGGTTGGACCTCCTCGGCGTCCTCGGACGCCGGCCTCTTTCTGGAGTGCGAAGAGGCACTCTCCTCTTCGTCCTCCTCCTCCTCACCCCCATCCTATGCGGATGAGGCCGCAGCATCTCCGGACCGGTTGCACGGATGGATCCTGTGGCAGAGGCACTCCCTGGCCTCCGGTGCCTCTTGCTTCTTGCCCTTCTTAGCGTCTGATACGTCTCCAACGTATCTATAATTTTTGATTGTTCCATGCTATTATATTATCTATTTTGGATGTTCTATATGCTATTTTATATTATTTTTGGGACTAACCTATTAACCTAGAGCCCAGTGCCAGTTTCTGTTTTTTTCTTGTTTTTGAGTTTTACAAAAAAGGAATTCCAAACGGAGTCCAAACGAGCTGATACTTTACCATGTTTTTTATGGACCAGAAGAGACCCACGGGGCATCGGAGATGGACCAGAGGAGTCCCGAGGCAACCACAAGGATGGAGGGTGCCCCCCCTAGGGCGCGCCCCCTACCTTGCCGCCGCCTCGTGGACCCCCTTGACTTGTCCCTGACGCCAAAACCTCCTATAAATAGAGAAAACTCCAGAAATAAACCTAGATCGGGAGTTCTGCCGCCGCAAGCCTCTGTAGCCACAAAAAACCAATCGGGAGCCTGTTCCGGCACCCTGCCGGAGGGGGAAACCATCACCGGTGGCCATCTTCATCATCCCGGCGGTCTCCATGACGAGGAGGGAGTAGTTCACCCTCGGGGCTGAGGGTATGTACCAGTAGCTATGTGCTTGATCCCTCTCTCTCGTGTTCTTGATTTGGCACGGTCTTGATTTACCGCGAGCTTTGTTAGTATAGTTGGATCATATCTTGTTTCTTCCCTCTCTATCTCTTGTTGTGATGAATTGAGTCTTGCTCTTTGAGGTTTCGTTATGTTGGATTGAGTATTGGATTTGAGAACACTTGATGTATGTCTTGCGATGGGATATCTATGGTGACAATGGGATATTCTATTGATGCACTTGAGGTATGTTTTGGCACTCAACTCGCGGATTCCCGAGGTGACATTGGGGTAATCTATGCATAGGGGTTGATGCACGTTTTCGTCCCACGTTCTCCGATAGGAACTTTGGAGTGATTCTTTGTTGCACGTTGAGCGATTGTTATATGATTCGATTTTGTTATCATTATTGAGAGAACTTGCACTAGTGAAAGTATGAACCCTAGGCCTTGTTTCCAAGCATTGCAATGCCGATGTTGCTCACTCTTGTTACTAGCTACCTTGCTGTTTTTATATTTTCAGATTACAAAAAGCTATATCTACCATCCATATTACACTTGTATCACCATCTCTTCGCTGAACTAGTGCACCTATACAATTTACCATTGTATTGGGTGTGTTGGGGACACAAGAGACTCTTTGTTATTTGGTTGCAGGGTTGTTTGAGAGAGACCATCTTCATCCTACGCCTCCCATGGATTGATAAACCTTAGATCATCCACTTGAGGGAAATTTGCTACTGTCCTACAAAACTCTGCACTTGGAGGCCCAACAACGTCTACAAGGAGAAAGGTTGCGTAGTAGACATCAATCTCTTTTTTGGTGCCGTTGCCGGGGAGGCTAGGTAAGCGGCACTCACATCCCGTCAACGAAGCTCTTTTCTGGCGCCGTTGCCGGGGAGGTTAGTGCCTGAAGGTATATCTTTAGATCTTGCAATTGAATATTTTAGTTTCTTGTTTTATCACTAGTTTAGTCTATAAAAGAAAACTACAAAAAAATGGAATTGAGGTTGCCTCATATGCTTCATCTTTTTAATGTCTTTCGTGAAAATGATGGAAAGGAAAATTGTGCTCAATTGATAGAAGAAGAATGCAATAAAATGTTTGGCACTAAATCTTTGAATGATGAGCATGATTGCTATGTTGTTAGTATGCATTCTTTGAATATCCATGATGCTAATGATATGCAAAGCTACAAGCTTGGGATGCTATGTTTGATGAAGATGATATTTTTTGTCCCCCAAGTTTTGATGAGCAAATTTATTATGATGATAGCATGCCTCCTATTTATGATGATTATGTTGATGAAATTGGGTTTGGAAGAGTGTCAACTCTAGGTACTAATGATCCCACTATTTTGGAGGGTGTTGAATCTTTTCACAATATTGATAAAAGTGGATTTGGAGAGGTCATGACTTTATTTAGTGATGAATCCACTATTTCGGAAGAGGTTTCAATTGATTATGATAGCAAAGTTGCTATCTATGATGATTATTGTGATGACATGTATGCTATAAAGAATAATGATAACCATGAAACTTGTCATCATGATTTTAATTTTCAATTGGATTATGCCTCACATGATAGTTATTTTGTTGAGTTTGCTCCCACTACTATTCATGAGAATAAAATTGCTTATGTGGAGAGTAATAAAATTTCTATGCTTGTGGATGATGAAAAGAATGCTTTATGTGATAGTTATATTGTTGAATTCATTCATGATGCTACTGAAAATTATTATGAGAGAGGAACATATGCTTCTACATATCTCACTAATATCAAGTTTCCTCTCTATGTGTTGAAAATCTTGAAGTTTTGCTTGTTTTGCTTTCCTATGCTAGTTGATTCTTGCTCCCATAAATTATTTTCTCACAAAATCCCTATGCATAGGAAGTGGGTTAGACTTAAATGTGCTATTCATATGCTTCATGATGCTTCCATTATGTTTCAATTCTTATCTTTTATGTGAGCATCATTGAAATCATCATGCCTAGCTAAAAAGGCATTAAAGAAAAGCGCTTGTTGGGAGACAACCCAACACCTTTACCAACTGTTTTTGTGTGTTCACATGATTAAGCTACTGTAGTAATCATGTTTTATAGCTTTTGTTTGAATAAAGTGCCAAGTAAAGCCTTTGGGATAGTGTGGTTGATAGTTGATTTGATTCTGTGCAAAAAACAGAAACTTTTGCGTCCAGTACAGAAATTTCCATATTTTTCTGGAATATGGAAAAATTCTGTATTTTTTACATAGGATTTATATACAAATTTGCTACGTTATCCTAATTTTTTAAGAATTTTTGGAGTAACATAAGTATGATCTTAATTCAGGTCTTTACAGACTGTTCTGTTTTTGACAGATTCTGTTTTTGATGCATAGTTTGCTTGTTTCCTAGTTTCTATGGCTTATATTGCTGAATATAAATTGTAGAAATGATAGGGTACAGTAGGTATCATGTGATAAAAATTATGAATCTTGTATTGACAGTACCAAAGAAAATGATTTGTTTTATTATACTAACCCATCTCACGAAGTTCCGTTAAGTTTTGTGTGATTGAAGTTTTCAAGTTTTGGGTGAGATATCGATATGAGGAGAATAAGGAGTGACAAGACCCTAAGCTTGGGGATTACCAAGGCACCCCAAGGTAATATTCAAGGAATACCCAAGCAACTAAGCTTGGGGATGCCCCGGAAGGCATCCCCTCTTTCGTCTTCAACATTATCGGTAACCTTACTTGGAGCTATATTTTTATTCGTCACATGATATGAGTTTTGCTTGGAGCGTCATTTTATTTTTTTAGGATTTTCTTGCTGTTATTTAGAGTAATTTTTTGTAGCTTTTATTTCAATAAAAGTGTCAAGTATAGCCTTTACCATGCTTATTTTGCAAGTCTATATGTTGCTGTTTTGAAAACAGAAAGTTTTCTATCGTTGTATGATTTCTTATGGAAATTAAGAATACGGTAAAATATTGAAATATTTACACAATTAGAAAAAACAAATTTTCTACAGTTTGGTAATTTTTCAAAAAATTTGGAGGTAGAAAAGTATGAGTAAAATTATACATTTTACAGACTGTCCTGTTTAGACAGATTGCTGTTATGTTTGTATTGTTTGCATATGTTTGCTTGTTTAATGATTCTATTCGAGGATCGGAGTATTAAATATGCAGAGGCATTTAGTATGCAATGTTAAATAATAATTTTAGTGATTTTCTACATAAGAGAATGATAAGGTTTTGCATTTGATTTATACTAACTTTTCTCACAAGTTCTTGTTGAGTTTTGTGTGGATGAAATTTTTAAGATTTAGGGAAACCGTGATATAAAAGGAATTAAGGAGACACAAAAGCTCAAGATTGGGGATGCCCATGGCATCCCTAGTTAATATTTCAAGAAGACTCAAGCATCTAAGCTTGGGGATGCCCCGGTTGTCATCCCACCTTTCTTCTTCAACAATGATCGGTCAGTTTTGGTTAAGCCTAAGTTTTTGCTTCTTCACATGATGTGTGCTATTTTTAGAATGTCATTTTATTTTATTTTTCTTGATGTTTGAATAAAATATTAATATCTAAAATTTTAAATGAGAGAGAGTTCTCACGCAGGTACATAATTATTTGACTACTCATTGATCTTCACTTATATCTTTTTGGAGTAGTTTGTCAGTTGCTCTAGTGTTTTACTTATATATTTTTAGAGCATGGCGGTGGTTTTATTTTGAAGAAATTTATGAACTCTCATGCTTCACTTATATTATTTTGAGAGTCATTAAACAGCATGGTAATTTGCATAGGTTATGAATTTAGTCCTAATATGATGGGCATCCAAGAGGGATATAATAAAAACTTTCATATAAAGTGCATTGAATACTATGTGAAGTTTGATTCCTTATGATTGTTTTGAGATATAAAGATGGTGATATTAGAGTCATGCTAGTGAGTAATTGTGGATTGGTAGAAATACTTGTGTTGAAGTTTGTGATTCCCGTAGCATGCACATATGGTGAACCGTTATGTGATGAAGTCGGAGCATGATTTATTTATTGATTGTCTTCCTTATGAGTGGCGGTCGGGGACGAGCGATGGTCTTTTCCTACCAATCTATCCCCCTAGGAGCATGTGCGTAGTACTTTGTTTCAATGGCTAATAGACTTTTGCAATAAGTATGTGAGTTCTTTATGACTAATGTTGTGTCCATGGATTATACGCACTCTCACCCTTCCACCATTGCTAGCCTCTCTAGTACCGCGCAACTTTCGCCGGTGCACTACACTCACCATATACCTTCCTCAAAACAGCCACCATATCTACCTATTATGGCATTTCCATAGCCATTCCGAGATATATTACCATGCAACTTCCACCGTTCCGTTTATTATGACACGCTTCATCATTGTCATATTGCTTTGCATGATCATGTAGTTGACATCGTATTTGTGGCAAAGCCACCATTCATATTTTTTATACATGTCACTCTTGAGTCATTGCACATCCCGGTACACCGCCGGAGGCATTCATATAGAGTCATATATTTGTTCTAGTATCGAGTTGTAATTCTTGAGTTGTAAAGTAAATAAAAGTGTGATGATCATCATTATTAGAGCATTGTCCCATGTGAGGAAAGGATGATGGAGACTATGATTCCCCCACAAGTCGGGATGAGACTCCGGATGAAAAAATAAATAAAAAAAGAGAAAAAAAAGAGCCCAAAATAAAAAAATGAGAGAAAAGAGAGAAGGGGCAATGCTACTACCCTTTTTCCACACTTGTGCTTCAAAGTAGCACAACAATCTTCATAATAAAGAGTCTCCTATTTTGTCACTTTCATATACTAGTGGGAATTTTCGTTATATAACTTGACTTGTATATTCCAATGATGGGCTTCCTCAAAGTGCCCTAGGTCTTCGTGAGCAAGTGAGTTGGATGCACACCCACTTAGTTTCTTTTTGAGCTTTCATACACTTATAGCTCTAGTGCATCTGTTGCATGGCAATCCCTACTCACTCACATTGATATCTATTGATGGGCATCTCCATAGCCCGTTGATAGGCCTAGTTGATGTGAGACTATCTCATTCTACTTGGTCTTCTTCACAACCACCATATTTTATTCCACCTATAGTGCTATATCCATGGCTCACGCTCATGTATTGCGTGGAAGTTGAAAAGGTTTGAGAACATCAAAAGTATGAAACAATTGATTGGCTTGTCATCGGGGTTGTGCATGATTTAATACTTTGTGTGATGAAGATGGAGCATAGATAGACTATATGATTTTGTAGGGATAACTTTCTTTGGCCATGTTACTTTGAGAAGGCATGATTGCTTTATTAGTATGCTTGAAGTATTATCGTTTTTATGTCAATATTAAACTTTTGTTTTGAATCTTATGGATCTGAACATTCATGCCACAATAAAGAAAATTACATGGATAAATATTTTAGGTACATAAAAAATTCTGTTTTTATCATTTACCTACTCGAGGACGAGCAGGAATTATGCTTGGGCATGCTTGATACCTCTCCAACGTATCTATAATTTTTTATTGTTCCATGCTATTATATTATCTGTTTTGGATGTTTTATATGCATTTATATTATTTTTGGGACTAACCTATTAACCTAGAGCCCAATGCTAGTTTCTGTTTTTTCCTTCTTTTTGAGTTTTACAAAAAAGGAATACCAAACGGAGTCCAAACGAGCTGAAACTTTACGATGATTTTTATGGACCAGAAGAGACCCACGGGGCATCGGAGATGGACCAGAGGAGTCCCGAGGCAGCCACAAGGGTGGAGGGCGCGCCCCTAGGGCGCGCCCCCCTGCCTTGCCGCCGCCTCGTGGACCCCCTTGACTTGTCCCCGACGCCAAAACCTCCTATAAATAGAGAAACTCCAGAAATAAACCTAGATCAGGAGTTCCGCCGCCACAAGCCTCTGTAGCCACGAAAAACCAATCGGGAGCCCGTTTCGGCACCCTGCCGGAGGGGGAAACCATCACCGGTGGCCATCTTCATCATCCCGGCGGTCTCCATGACGAGGAGGGAGTAGTTCACCCTCGGGGCTGAGGGTATGTACCAGTAGCTATGTGTTTGATCCCTCTCTCTCGTGTTCTTGATTTGGCACGATCTTGATGTACCGCGAGCTTTGTTATTATAGTTGGATCATATGGTGTTTCTTCCCTCTCTATCTCTTGTTGTGATGAATTGAGTCTTGCTCTTTGAGGTTTCGTTATGTTGGATTGAGTATTGGATTTGAGAACATTTGATGTTTGTCTTGCGATGGGATATCTGTGGTGACAATGGGATGTTCTATTGATGCATTTGATGTATGTTTTGGCACTCAACTCGCGGATTCCCGAGGTGACATTGGGGTAATCTATGCATAGGGGTTGATGCACGTTTTCGTCCTATGTTCTCCGATAGGAACTTTGGAGTGATTCTTTGTTGCACGTTGAGGGATTGTTATATGATCCGATTATGTTATCATTGTTGAGAGAACTTGCACTAGTGAAAGTATGAACCCTAGGCCTTGTTTCCAAGCATTGCAATACCGTTTTTGCTCACTCTTGTTACTAGCTACCTTGCTGTTTTTATATTTTCAGATTACAAAAAGCTATATCTACCATCCATATTACACTTGTATCACCATCTCTTCGCCGAACTAGTGCACCTATACAATTTGCAATTGTATTGGGTGTGTTGGGGACACAAGAGACTCTTTGTTATTTGGTTGCAGGGTTGTTTGAGAGAGACCATCTTCATCCTACGCCTCCCATGGATTGATAAACCTTAGGTCATCCACTTGAGGGAAATTTGCTACTGTCCTACAAAACTCTGCACTTGGAGGCCCAACAACGTCTACAAGGAGAAAGGTTGCGTAGTAGACATCAGCGGGCGCCTTGAAGGGTACCACGACCAGCATCTTCTCCAGCTGCTCTGATTGGTCCCCTCCAGCAGCGGTGCCGGGCCGCTGATCTTCTTGGCCTTGGCGAGCCAGCCCTGCAGAATCCACATAATCATGTTAGATCGAATCTCACGTAATGTGAATATCCGAATACTCTTCGAAGAGACACGCCACTCACCTCTCTTGGGGGATTGACGTCATCAAGACCGATGTCCTTCCCCTCGGTCGGCCACTCCTTCTGGGGCTGGAATAGTTGGCCCCATATCTTGTTAGGAGTCATGCCGAAGAGGTGCCGCACAGTGGCCAGATCCTCGGGCTCATGCTCCCACATGGGCTTCGCCCTCTCCTGGCAAGGGAGGAGCCCGCGGTGGAGCATGATCTGGAACACGTCGACCAGCTTCGCACCGGTCTCTATTACGTTGTTGATGCGCTTCTGCAGTGCTTTGGTGTCGGCAACCCGTCCCCAGTCCGGACTCTTGGTGGTCCAGGAGGCCAATCTGGTGGGGGGTCCGGATCGGAATGCGGGGGCCGCTCCCCATGCGGCCTCCCTCGGCTCGGTGATATAGAACCACTCCTTCTGCCACATCCGGACGGTGTCAATGAAGTGGCCGTCCGGCCACTGGGCCCATGTCAGCTTGCTGATCATGGCCCCTCCGCAGTCCGCGTGCTCGCCGCCGACCACCTTGGGCTTCACGTTGAACACCTTCAGCCATAAGCCGAAGTGCGGCTGGACCTGGAGGAGCTCTTCACAGATGACGATGAAGGTCGAAATGTGGAGGAGGGAGTTGGGGGCTAGATCGTGGAAATCCAGCCCATAGTAAAACATTAGCCCCCGCACAAAGGGGTGCAGGGGAAATCCAAGCCCCCTAAGGAAATGGGGGAGAAAAACTACCCTTTCGCCCGACTCGGGCGTAGGGATGATCTGGCCCTCTTCGGGGGCTCGATGGACAACATTGGCCCGCAAGTAACCGGCCTCCTTCAGCTTCAGTATATCCTCGTTGGTGACAGAGGAGGCCTCCCACTTCCCATTGGCGCCGGATCCGGCCATGGTCGAAGGAGGTGAAGTGGGATTGGCTATGGAAGCAAGGAGAAAGGGCGCTGGAGCACTGAAGGATTGCGAGTGCGGAAGGTAGGAGAAGGCGTGGGATGCATACTATACCGCCCCCCCTTTTATAGACTGCGGGTAGGCCCGAGATCCCTTTTTTCATGCCGTTGGCCTCTCCACTTCCCGATGTCTCCGCAACGTTATGAGCGGGGAGGGGAATCAAAATCATTAACCATATCCTCCGAAAAGCGGGACATGATCTCCATCTTAAGGGGACGTGTCAAACATGGCATCGGCCTCAAGCCGCGCTTCGAGAAATAGTAACTGCTTGGCGTTATGGCCGGAAGCGACTCTTCCTTGAAGGAGAAAAAGTTGTCAGATAAAAGCACTATTTGTGCTTGAGCGATGTTTTTATTACCTTCGGTGTTACGACTTCACTTGGTTCCGAACAGGGGAGATACATACTGAGGAACTTGCCTCGCAAGCGGAATACTGGTTGGACGGATGGATACCGGATACAAGTCTTGGCGTTGGAGGCAAGTTCGAGGGCTACTGAGGTAGTCATGGACTAAGTGTCCTCGGGGCGACGGCCCATTGAACGTGGGCCAGACTGGTGGAGCCGCGTGATGACCGGAGACCTGTGAAGCCGTGGTGTGCCCTCCAAGTCAAGGGCGGACGAGATCTCTTTCCCTCTTGTTGTAATCTATCTTCGGTAACTCTAACCCTATCGGTGTCTATATAAACCAAGGGTTGTAGTCATTAGGGGGAGAGCTATCTTCATCCCCCCGTAGCCTAGGGTTTAGCTCATACTGATCTCGAGGTAGATCTACTCTGTAAACCATGTTATACAATAAATACAATCAAGCAGGACGTAGGGTATTACCTCTTCGAGAGGGCCCGAACCTGGGTAAACACTGTGTTCGTCGTCCCTTGTTACCCATCGACCCTAGATCCATAGCTCGGGACCCCCTACCCCGAGGTCTACTTGTTTTGACACCGACAATAACCCTACGCAAGCACAATGTCAGACAAATAGGATGTCCTGGTAATTGTAATACAGTGACTTACCATAACTGGTTGAACAGGCTCAGCGTTGCTCCTCCTTCTCTTGCAAGGCTCCTTCCTAACATCTTGTACTTGGAAATCCTCAATCCTATCTTCATTGCACCCCCTCTACAAGGTGACATAAACTAGTTACTGGTCTCCTTGGAAGATAATATGCATACTTTCTAGTCTATGAACAACACCAAAGGATGAGTTTATAACAAAACAACACCACATAATGAAACATGCCACATCTCTTAAACACAATGGAATGAGCATTTACTATGTGTGCGCTGTGTAAAAACTAGGAATACCTTCGAACTGGACCTCCAGGTACTCTTGGAGAGCCTACTTTAGTGTACAGCCAAACCTTTATGTCACCTAGGAGTTATACAAGCCCCCACTACAACAGCCCTTAGTGTTTAAATCGTTGACAAGGTCTGTTAGGTCGAGAACAACAAGTAATCAAAGCAAACAGTTCTAGTATGGTTGGCTGATACAAACAAGCAATTGAACAGATGTGTGAGCAAATCTTGCAGAACACTAAATTACATATCAAGAAAAGAAGCATAGAAGGAGGCTTAAAGACCATCACTTGACTGACCAGATTTAAGGGGCATTTAAACATCATGTGCAACGTATGAACTAACATAAACATTGCATATTTCAGATTCTATAATGAAATGCACATGTATTAGGTTATGCCATGTATGATGCCTAAATGTACACTATAGCAGGCAGGAGTGATTCATCATTGCACGCACAATTGAATTGCAGGTTAAGGGCTAGTTCTATTCCGCCTTTTCAGAGCTTATTGCCAAAATAAGCCATAAAAGATGTAAAGAACTCATTTTTGAGTTATGGGCTTGGGCTTAAACTTATTTCGCTTTGTGGGGGGGGGGGTGCTTCGGGTAGAAGCTCACTAAAAATTGAAGGGAAGGGGAATAGCAAAATGACTCTGTTGTCTGCCTATATTACACTCAAGATGCCACTGCTCACGCCCGTGTCACACTTGACCCTCAAGTAAAAACAAACACGCAAGCGTTCATTGCCCTGCCCGCTTGCATCTCCTCTCCCCTTTCCCTCTACCTCGATCCTCTGCCTGCAGCGCTAGGGTTCCTCCAGCGAGCAGCCGCCACTGGTACCATCTGGCCTGCTCCTCGACGATGCTCTGTCCAGCTAGGCTACATGGCCGGCGGGTAGGACCAAATCTCCCCGGCTGCTCCTCCCTCGAGCGCCGCCCCTCATTCTCATGGTCTCGAGCAGCTGCTCCGCTATGGTCCGTCCAACGCACTACTCCGGTGGTCACCGCAAAACTACAACCGATGCTCCACTCCGGCAGAAGGCACCTCATTCCCCCTCCCCTCCTCCCAGGCCGTGGCCTTGAGGTGGTGTTGAAGGATGAGCTCATCCAACAAGGTGAGGATTCCTCTGATTTTTTGCCAAATTTTCATTCTGATCCACTATACAATGAATTGCCATGAGCTGCTGCTGCTGCTATATGATGCATTGCTATGAGCTGCTCCTGCTGCTGCTATATGATGAATTGCTATGGGCTGCTGCTGCTATATGATGAATTGCTATGAGCTGCTACTGCTGCTATATGATGAGTTGCTATAAGCTGCTCCTACTGCTGCTATATGATGAATCGCTATGAGCTGCTCCTGCTGCTGCCATATGATGAATTGCTATGAGCTGCTACTGGTATATGATGAATTGCTAGCTGCTACCGCTGCTGTATGATGAGTTGCTATGAGCTGCTACCGCTGCTATATGATGCTTTCAGGTGGTGCTGCTATATGATAATAACCAGCCACTTGGACCATCGAATTTTGATAAATAATGGTTCTTCATTTAAATTTAGGCAATGTGTTCTTCATTTAAATTAGGCAATGGGCTCTCTATTGAAGACATTGACCAAAGTATATTGTGCCAAGTAGATGGTATCTTTGTATTTGCATTTTGAACAAATATTGATGGTCTGTTTTCCTATCATATTAATTACTGCACTGGGTTCAATTTGTGATGTTTGCAAGTCAAATTAATTTTCATATGGGCAGCAAAATGACAAAATATAATTCAATCTAGACTTTTCACTGATCATACCACAGATAAGCTGAAAAGGCAGGCAATGAAAAGAACTGGTTGGCTTATTATCTGGAGCTTATATTCAAAGGTGCTTATTTTCTTAGGATAACTCGAAATAACTGTCCCTAAGAACCCTGGCCAACAGCACTGACATACAAATAACATGTCACGATGATTGCAATGAGTGACCTACCATAGCACACTGTATAGGCTCTTCGCTGCCTCTTCTTTTTTTGTGATGTTCCATGAAATTGCCACATACATCTTGTACTAAGAAATCTTGTACTTTTTCATTGCGGCACCCCATCTGCAAGTTGACACGGCTAATTTGAGATATCTCTACATGATAATACATTGCATATCCCTTGCGGATATTTAAACCACCAATTAACGATTGTGTGCGTAGCATAAACTAGTCATGACTCTGTGTACTGGACTAGCAGGCACTCTAAGGGAGCCTAATGTAGTGCACTGGAATTCCTACATGCCACCTACGATTTTGTGTAACACTACTAGAAAAAAGGCTGTTAGTGGCGCACCAGTTTTTGCTATTAATGGCGCACTATAGGTGCGCCACTATTAAAACGCCACTAGTAACAAATAGTAATGGCGCACCTCTGGTGCGCCATTAGTATCCCAGATAATAGTGGCGCACCACATAGTGCGCCATTACTATGTCCAACAGTGCGCCATTACTATGCCTCCTAGGGGGCCATATTTACCTTCACGTATGCCCCCAAGTGCGCCATTACTATGCCCCATAATGCGCCACTGGTATTTAGCCTTGGTGCGCCACTAATGCTCAATATGGTGCGCCACAACTGGGGGCCATATTTGCCTTCACCTATGCCCCAAGTGCGCCATTACTATGCCCGATAATGCGCCACTGGTATTTATCTTGGTGCGCCACTAATTATCAATATGGTGCGCCACTACTATGAATATTAGGAATTATTATTTTTTGCTCTTCTGGTATTTGCACAGGTTACAAAATACGTTACAGCACAGAATATAAACATCACACAATAGAATTCATGATATTAGTCTCCAAATTCGAAATAGTGAACAAAGTTCAAACATTAGCCAAGTTTAGGTCTCGAGACATTAGCAAAGTTCATCATATTAGCCGAGTTTGTTGTCACATTACAAAGTCGATAACGATCATCTAAACTACCATCACATAGAAGAGAGCTGCGGTCACGATGAGCATCATCGCGATGAAACTGGTCTTCATCCGGTTCCTCCTCCGCTCCCTCCTCTCTCCCGCTAGATAGCGCGCATATCTAGCTTCCGCCTCCGCCCTAGTGGTGTACCCTTTGTAACTGTTACCACTGAAATGGTGAACCTGTCTCTGACACTCCTCCCAGTCGTCGTAGACTCCGGGAACCTTACCCTTGTACACGACATACGACGGCATCTCTATGCACTAGACAAACAAAACGTTAGTAGCAATTCACAGATAATATATAAGCAATATATAAGTATGCAACAAAAGGATCGGAAGAGAAAAGCAAAACATTAATAGCACGATTCATGGTCCTACTAATAAATAGCATCGATTACATATAAGATGAACGACTGTCCAAACTAAAGAGACATACAAGTTCATTAAAGTTTAATTACAACATGAGCTAATCGATATTTCAGAACTACATAGCATCAATACTTTCGACTCGACTAAGGGACCGGAGCATGGATGAAGCCGCCGTCTTTCGTGATGGTCATGAATGTGCGGTCGTTGTCAGCCTGCATTTGTAGCGTTGTTTCTATTTCACTGTTGGACGGTTGATATTTCAGGTAGAACTGCCCCGAGGTACGAAGGACATCTTGATAGATGATTTCCGCAAACTCCGACTGGATGCGAAAGAATTCTTGTCTGATGTCCTCGTCCTGGATTGCCGACAAGCGTGCGGCCCAATCTTTGAGATTATTTGGTAGCATAAGGTGATTATGGTCCCGTACGATCGCCCGCATGTGATGGAGGGCGTAGTAGGCATCCTTCTGACTGCCAGGCGGCTGCTTGACGCAGGGGAACGTCGTTACGTGGGTGAACACGTGCTTGCCGTACCTACAAATTGGCCTCCTGAAGGTGCCTCCAGATTTGGCGTAGCCGGGGAGAGCATCATCAAGAACTTTCTTCATATTTGTGTAGTCTTTCTTCGACTGACGGTCCGAGTTGAAATACGTGGCCATGGAATATTTCGGGCTTAAGAGGATGAGTGTGCAATGTGTGTCACTGCACAAACACGGAATGTTAGAAAAAAAAAGAACGATCAAAATCTAAGAAATCATATGTTACGGGGTGGTGAGGGGATGACTTACTCGGAAAAGTAAGGCACGAGGAAGTTATCCTTATCTGGGTTCGCCAGAATGATGCCTTCGAGGTATGAACTCGCGACTTGCCGGTCCCCAGTGCTGCCCAAGATCTTGGCACGCATGTAGAAGGGGTCGACTATCACGATGTCCAGGGTCTTGTCTCTAATGATCCGCATCTCCATACTGAGCGAAAATAGCCGAATGAAGGTGTAGTGCAGCGGATGAAGGTTAAACATAGCGAAGATGTCATCAAACCGCAGGACGATCATATGCCCGATGGTGCTATCGACAAAGCCCTTGCCCTCTGGCACCTTGGCCACGAAAACCGGGTATGCCACATCATTCTCGGAGAGACGCCGCTTCTCCATAGAAAGAACACTATCATGCAGACTCCGCATAGCACCGGTTGCAGCATTGAGCAGATTAGTCAGTAGCATCGGCCTACCCGCCACATGCACCCTCCTCGAGATATCCTTAGGTATTGGTGGCCCGTCCTGAGCACGGATCGTACTCGGTGCTGGCTGGCTCGCACCCTTGTTATTTTTTCTTTTCCGTCCCTTCTGCTTCTTCTGCTGTAATGGGATCGAGTTCTGCTCAGAGACCACCTTCTTGAGTGTGTTGGGGCTGATAATATTTCACACCTCGGCTACTTGAGTCTTGGTGAAGGCGGCAGCTGGTGGCGTCTCCTGAGAACTGAATGCCAGACGACGCCTGTTGCAATTGGGTTTCTCCGTGGTACCAGCTAGATCACGATCGTCTTTTGCAGGGTTGGGTTCTTGAGAAGGAGGCCCCAAGAATTCGTCACCATACCCATGTTCGTTGAAGTACTTATCAACGTTGGAAAATGTACCGTCGTCGTCGTCCGGATCCTGTGCCATATGCATGTCCGGATCAGCTGACGGCGGTAGCGTTGCGGCGGTCTTGCCATGGCTTGGCGCCGGCACGACTGGCGGTGTTGTCTGTGGGGTGGTGTCCCCCGCCCCCAAACGAATCTGGCTCTTCGGCCAAAGCATGGACAAGCTTAAGCAGGCGTTGAGGGTCATCACATCATCTTCGTCGGCCCCAGGGGGTCGAAACGGAGGTAACAAGTCGTCGCAGCCCCGCAGCACCCGAACTAGTTGAACCCTATACACGGTGGGTGGCATCGGATTACCGTGGAACACGCGGTTGCCCGGTTGAACGATTTTGGCCTTGGCTACATCGATCAACTCGCCGTCCACGAAGTGCAGGAGAGTGCATGGAACGTCAGCGGCGCCCTGCAAAAACATGTAGGGCGTCAGGGATGCCCAGTCAAAGGCAAGGAGATGAAATCATCGGCCGAGGCTTAGTTACTGTGATGGCGTCGAGCTCGGCTAATGTCGAGGCACCGCCAGCGGCGGGCGTGCAAGTGATGGAGGGTCCGCTTGCTGCCGAGGTGCCGGCCGGCGTATTCTTCCCACACCCGGGTGCATTAAGCTCCAATGCCGGCGCCGACGCCGGAGACACCAATGCCGGCGCGTTGTGCGAGTTGCTGCCCGTGAAGCTGGGAATCGGGGGCGGCCCCTGTTGGTCGCCCGCAATCCATGCCTACAGCCCCTCAAGCAAGGTAGGCATAATGGCGGTGATCGTCGCTCCCAGTTGGTCTCGCACTTGCTATTGGACTATCTCCGGAATCCGTGCCACTTGTGCCTTGAGTTCTTTAACCTCGCGCTCCTAGCTTTCCGAGCTGGTCTTTCTCTCCTTTCTCCCAGCCTTATAGTATTCCGAGCATTTCATGGACAAGCCTTTGCCGGCCACACGACCAGCTGACGACGGCTTACTGAACTTATCCTTGTGTTTCATTACGTTCAACGCCCTATTTAAAGTGGTGTCCCAAGGGGCAGACGGGGAGCTATGAGACCCCGCGCTACTGCTTTCAGTTTCCTGCGAAAGGAACATGAGCCATTTAGAAATTTGGCTTCATTAATTAGAATGCAACCATATGGAGCTAATTACGCGGGGGTGTATTCCTTACCAGAACAAGCTAAAGCGCCTTCACCTTCGGATCCGTGGTAAGCTCCTTTGTTACCGGGTCCACCTTGTACCGGGCCCTGACAAAGTTCCTGGTCTGCTTTTCATGGTATTTATCGAAGAGGGGCGGTAGGCCTTGGTACTGACACACACACGCGGCCGACACGTGATACATGTAATAATTTAGTTGCATGTAATAATTGGGCTTGCCACTGACACACACACACACGCGGCCGACAGGTCGTGATTCGATCTTATCTATCTTTTCACAATCTTCTTGCCCTTCTTTTTCGCAAATGGAGTTCTTCTCTTGAACGGACGTCCTTTAGGTAGGGTGGTCCTGCTTCTTCTTGTGGTATATGGTACTTCATCATCATCGTCATCTTCCATCTTCAGGTTGCCGTACTTGTCGAAGTCTTGCTCATTGGCGACTCCATCCATTCCGATGATGTTCCTTTTGCCTCTCCTCACGACAACACGACTGGGCTTTGACGGGTCGGTAATGAAGAAGCATTGGTCCACTTGGGAAGCCAGTACCCATGGCTCATTTTTCGCGGTGACGTTTGCGCCCGCGGTCTTGGATTTGGCTTCGGGTATAGCCATGGTGGTGAAATACCGGTCTTCTTTTAGGATGCTATTGGCCCATCTGACACGGAACATCGGGACCTTCTCTCCAGCATAGCTTAGCTCCCAGATCTCCTTGATCCTTCCGTAGTATCTGTCCTTGTCGTTATCGGTGTAGGATTCCATCGTTAACCCGGAGTTCTGATAATCGCTCTTCATGTCCTTTTCCTCGGTGTAGAATGTGTAGCCGTTGATATCGTACACCTCATAGGTCATCAGGTTGTGCTCGGCGCCCTGTGACAAGGCGAATATGAGTTTTTCTTCCGCGGAAGAATCCTCATGTAAAGGGTACGACAGAAGCTTCTCCTTGAACCAACGCGTGAAACATGAGTTGTGCTCTTTGATTATATCTCCATCCGTCCTCTGTTGGCCTCAGTCATTGTACGTCTTCTCAATAAAGGTTTTGTGCTATGCCACCCAAGGATCGACCACGTCTATGTGTTGTAGCGCGACTAGGTTTGCTCTTTCAAAGTCGGCAAGTCGACCCTTGAAGTCGACATGCATTTCGCGGCGACCCTCGCGGTGACCCCATCCAGCGAGCCTGCCGAGGTGCCTGTTGACGGGCAGACCAACGGGGTTCTCGATGCCTAGATAATTCGTGCAATAGGAGATGCACTCTTTGGTCAGAAAGCCCTTGGCTATGCTTCCATCTGGACGTGCCTTGTTGCAAACGTATCCTTTGATGACACCATTCATCCTTTCGAACGGCATCATACTGTGCAGGAACGTCGGCCCGAGTTGGATGATATCCTCCACGATATGGACCAGCAGATGCACCATAACGTCGAAGAATGTGGGCGGGAAGTAGATCTCAAGCTCGCATAGTATCACCACGATCTCTTCCTGTAGCCTTCTGAGTTGCCTCACGCCAACCGACTTTCGAGAGATGACGTCGAAAAAGTTGCATAGGCCAAATAGCGTTTCACGGACGTGCGCGTCCATGATCCCACGGATTGCAACTGGAAGTATGTGCGTCATCAGCACGTGACAGTCGTGAGACTTCATCCCGCTGAACTTCTGCTTCGCTGAGTCTAGGTATCTGCTTATCTTCCCTGCGTAACCGTAAGGAAGTTTTACTCCTACGAGGCAGGTGAAAAACTGCTCGATCTCCTCCTGACTTAGAGTGAAGCACGCGGGAGGGCAGTCATATTCGATCTTCTTGGCCTTTTTGCCTTTGCGACGACTTTTCGTGTCCTTCGCCTCATCATCATCATCATCATTAGGGCGTTTTGCGTGAAGCTCCTCCCTGATGCCCATTGATTGCAAGTCTGCCCTTGCTTTCAGCCCATCTTTGGTCCTCTCTGGCATGTTGAGCAGGGTACCAAGCAGACTCTCGCACACGTTCTTCGTGATATGCATTACATCAAGGCTGTGAGGCACACGAAGGATCTTCCAGTACGGCAAGTCCCAGAAAACAGACCTCGTTTTCCTTACCTTCAGCAGCGGCTCTGGCGCCTTTCGCTTCTTTCCCGGCGGTGGGCACTCTTTCCAATTTTTCAACAGCTCGTCTATTTCCTCGCCGCTCCTCGTACACGGGCGTCTTCGGGGTTCGGTTTCACCATCGAACAGATCCTTGCGTTTTCTCCATGCGTCATCGTCGCGAAGCCACCTTCGATGTCCCATGAACACGGATTTTGAAGACCCGGGATCTCTATCTAGCTGGCGATACGTTGTGTCATCCATGCACCTGACGCATGCACAAAATCCGTGGACCACCTCCCCCGCGACATATCCGTAACCGAGATAGTCGTGCACCGTCGTGAGCAGTGCGGCTCTCAAAGGGAAATATTCTTTCGCTGCGGTGTCCCATGCATTGGCTGGCGTTTTCCACAGCGTGTCTAGCTCCTCTTTCAGCAGCCCCAGATACAGATTGATGTCATTCCCTGGTTGTTTCGGCCCTTCAATTAGCATACTCATGTGAATGTACTTCCTCTTCATGCACATCCAGGGGGGAAGGTTGTACATCCACACAAACACAGGCCAGGTGCTATGTGTGCTTCTCTGGCTGCCAAATAGATTGACTGCATCGGTGCTCGCGCCCAGCATGATGTTCCTTGGATCGTCCCCAAATTCTGGGTGTTCGAAGTTCAACGCTTGCCACTGGCTCGCATCCTTAGTGTGACTCAGCATCTTGTCTTTTTTATTTATCTCCGGATCATTTCCGTCATCTTCTCGCTTCTTCTCCTCCCTATCCGCATGCCAACGCAGGAGCTTTGCTAGCTAAGGGTCCGCAAAATACCGCTGCAGACGAGGAGTGATCGGAAAGTACCACACCACTTTTCGAGGAGCTTTCTTCCTCTTCTTGTATCGAGTGACGCCGCACACCGGACATATGGTAGACTCCACGTGCTCGTCCTGATAAATGATGCAATCGTTCATGCACACATGGTATTTCACGTGCGGTAAATCCAGAGGACACACGATTTTCTTTGCCTCCTCGAAACTGGTCGGGCACTTGTTCCCCTTGGGAAGACGTTCGTGCCAGAATGACATGTTCTCGTCGAAGCATGCGTCGGTCATTTTGTGTTTTACCTTCATCTCCAGAGCCATGAGCGTTACTTTCAGGCGGGTATCCTCGGGCCTGCATCCTTCATACAATGGAGTAACCGCGTCTATCTCCAGTTGATCCAGCTTGGCTTTCTCTCGGGCGGCAGCTCTTGCGTTACCCGTTTGCTTGAGAAGCAGCTCTTGAATATGAGGGTCCTGCACCTAGCCCATCGATGGTCCATCGTCGTCTGCTCCGGCATCTTCATCTTCATGATCATGCCCTTCGTCTTGATCTTCCTCATCATCATGTCCGGCATCTTCTACATGATGACTGTGTTCTGCATCTACTTCGTGATCATGTCCTGGAGATTCTTCGTCTTCTCGCCCGCCCTCGCCGCTATTGTCTTGCTGCCCTTCCTTATTTCTTGCCCGGCCCCCATGGACGACTTCATAATCATCTTCATCACCTTGCCACCGATAGCCATCCATGAAACCACGCAAGAGCAGGTGTTCCCGCACCTGTCTGGAATCCGGGTCCATAAGGCTCTTCAGCTTGCATCTTTGACACAGACATCTTATCTCCGTCTTGTTCTTTTGAAGCATCTCGGCCTTCGTGGAGCTCAGAAACCTATTCACGATGCCTTTGGTCATCGTGCGGACCATGGTCGCCTGCGGGGTAGAGCAAAACGATATTTTAGAACCAAAAAAAAATTTGGCATGACTTTGCCTAAAAATAGGACAAAAAAGAATGCATAGTGCCAAATTCTCGCCGAAACGGAAATGAATCAACATTCCGGCAAAATATTGGCAACTATCGCATTTCAAATACCGGTACCTGCAAACACAAACATATGCAACACCACAAACATACGTAGATCTAGGCCATAAAAAGTGTGTACGTTGTTGGAGGGAGAAAAAAGTAGATCACTACTAGAAAAAGGGCTATAGCTAATATAGACATTAGTGGCGCACTATGTATGTGGTGCGCCACTGCCAAATAGCGCATAATATAGACATTAGGGGCGCACTACGTAGATCTAGAACATAAAGAAAGCTTTCCCCTTACTTACCTATCAAAAAAAGGAAATTTAACCACTTAATTTGGGTGAATCTATGGTGCAAATGAGGTGAGGAGGAGGAGGCAGCCGAGACCAAGCTTGGTAGAGGTGGAGAGAATGAAGTGGGAAAGTGAGTGTGGTAGGTGGCTGTCAAAAATATCTAGCTGCTCTCAGGTTACCAATGGCGCACCTCCTAAGAATGCGCCATTGGTAAGCAGGGTTACTAATGGCGCACCTGGTGTGTGGTGCGCCATTACTAGTTTTGAAGAAAAAATTGTTAGTAGTGGCACACCGTGGGTGTGGTGCGCCATTACTAGTTAAAACTAGTAATGGCGCACCAAACCACGGTGCGCCACTGGTAAGTCTGGGGAGGGGGTGTGCCCAGGAGAAACTTAGCGGTGGCGCACCACACACAAGGTGCGCCATTAGTAATATAAACATTAGTGGCGCACCCATGTGTGGTGCGCCACTGCTATTTGGCAGTGGCGCACCACATACATAGTGCGCCACTAATGTCTATATTAGCTATAGACCTTTTTCTAGTAGTGTAATGTACTACCTCTGTTCCTAAATATATGTCTTTGTAGAGATTCCACTATGGACCACATACAGATGTATATAGATGCATTTTCGAGTGTAGATTCTCTCATTTTGCTCTGTATGTAGTCTATAGTGGAATCTCAAGAAAGACTTATATTTAGGAATGGAGGGAGTATCATGTATGACATCTACATCTCTAATTTAGCAGCCAGTAGTGGAAATCATTGTCTGGACAAAGGGATTACTGGTCGAAAATCCTAGCAAAGCACGCTAGCAGGCACACAACAATACAAGAGAGAGACGCACTTACAAGATCATAGCAATGCCTCAGTCCAGGATCTTGGTTGGCCAAGCTATTAGATCCAGAAGAAACATCATCCTTGTAGTTCTTGCCAGCTGCATAACATGTAACAGTGTCCTGTTAGTATATTTGAAGTACATCGGGTGCTGGACGGGTTTAAAGGTGACAAGTACCTAGGCCGCAGCGGGTGCTTGGCATCTTGCCAGACGATGGGAATCAGGTTAGAAACGTCAAGGGTGGTGACGCTGCGCTGGCTGTCGGGGTCCGGTAAGGAGATTTAGAATCATGGAGTAGGGTGTTTGTGGAGCGGCTCCGGAAGGGTGGACTACGGTGTGGGCGAAGCGGACCTGACGCCGTGGATGAGGGCGTCGTTGAAGCTGCTCCGGTGGTTGGGTTCAGGATGGTGTCGACGATGCGGATATGCGGCCGTGGACGGGGCGTCAGAAGCTGCTCCGGTAGGTTGGACAAGGGTGCGACAAAGCGGATCTGAGGCCGTGGACTTGGGCGTTGGCAAAGCGGCCCCGGTAGGTTTGAGAATGGTATAGGCGAAGCTACTCTGGTAGGGTTGAGGATGGTGTCGGCGAAGCGGCTTCGATAGGGTTGAGGAAAGTGTCGGCGAAGAGGATCAGAGGCCGTCGATGGGGGCGTCAGTGGGGCGGCTCCGGTGGTGTTGACGAAACGTCTCTGGTGGGGAGTACGAAGGAGCCGTTGCAGATGTGCTGCGGTTGATGAGAGTACCGGCGAAGCAGATCTGGCACCATGGACAAGGCCGGCACTGAATGGGCTGTGGTACAGTGGTGGATGAGCAGTCTACTTGTTTCTAGGGGAGGTGTGAGTGGTAAATGTGGCCAGAGAAGCAGATCTGGCGAGGTGGACGATGCTAGCAGTGAATGGGCTCTGGTACACCGGTGGATGAGCAGTCTAGGTTTTGAGAGGGAAGGGGTAGAAAGGCCGATGAAGTATGGACGGCGTGATGTAAGATGCTCTGGTGCTGTGGAGTAGTAGTTATTGCGGGAGGGGAGAGGAAATGGGGGTACCGTGTGGTGGGGGGAACTGGAAGTTACCAAAGCAATCCCGACCTATTATGTAAATGACAGCCATATTGTAACTATTGTTCTTCATGCACCGAGGACAAAAGGGGAATTTCGCATGCTAAAGACTAGGTGGCGGAAATTTTAGAAGGAAGCGGGAGATTTTGCCGCCCGCGGGATCGTTCGTATCCAATTTCAACTAATTTTGGACAGTGCTAGCGGGAGGTTCATACGAGATTTTGTACACGGGGCACACATCAGCCATTAATAACTGGTATGAAGTCCACCCCAGAAAAAAATACAATTACTCGGGATGATGCACCGATAACTTGGACGTTCACACGGGCGCGTCCAATCGTATGGGTGTAGAGGCGCGTTCACAAAAAAGGGATCAAACATTCAGCCTTTGTATTTCTCGTGTAAATATATAATTTAGAGCCATTGGTTATTTATTTTAAACATAATGCATTGACGTGTTAGTTTTAATATAGATGCACAAAAAGAAATGGATATTGTAGTCCGCTACTTAAAAGTTTTACCTCATATGATTACATGGCCTCCATTTCATAAATTACGTACCCGTTGAATTCATATATGAATATTACATATATTACTTCATAATAGAACATTAAATCATGCAAGACTAATGAATTTGAATGCAAAACTAACAATGGTGCATGTACATGATAACTAGAGTGGTTGTTTGAAGAAACATCACTATAACTTTGGCATGCACAATTGAAAAAGATTATTCGAAAAAAATGTGATATGTGAGTGTCCAATCTTTATAGCGTTGAATCGATGTTGTATCTTTGGCCACGATATGAAGTAGATATTGATTATGTTCAAGCGATGCACGTCCACGATCGCTAGATAGTGATATGTGAATGAATTGTGCAATCTCTCTCACACGCATACATATCTCGTTTCTCCGTGGGCATCGGAATCACACACGCGCACTTCGTGTATTTCTCTCCCTCTGTCAAGGTTAGAATTCGTCTTTCTACCCCGTCCTTCAAGTCTCTCACACAAAAACACACACATTCTCTTTGTCAAACATGCCCACCCCTTTAATTCCGCCCACCCACCGCCACTAATGTCTCAAAGTATATCTATGTCTCGCACACATATGCATAAGGTTAACTCGAGTCCCGGAACCATATGCATACATACAATGGGATTCCAGGAGAGCACCTTTTTTTTTGAGATTTCGCTCACACACACACACACACACACACACACACACACACACACACACACACACACACACACACACACACACACACACACACGCGCGCGCGCGCAGACATTGTTTCCCTCTTCATTTTTTCCGGGGCTTGCATGCACACCGCTTGTTTATCTCCGTGATGCTTTAAGTATGCCTCGCACACATGCTATCTACCTATCCCTTAATATAGATATGTATCACACAAACTCCTTCTCCCTATAGGTAAGTGTCACTGCCCCCCCACCCCCCCCCCCCCCCCCCCGCACACACACTTCCCGACATCAAAGGAGTAGGGTAACGCCTCGATCTTGATACTAATCTACCTACTGGCTTCTCTCTCAAACACACACACACACACACTTCTCGACACCGAAGGAGTAGGGTGACACCTTGATCTTGCTACTAATCTATCTACTGGCTTCTCTCTCAAACACACACACACACTCGCTAGTTGTGCCTCTGTGCCTACCACGCGCACACTCTCGATACGTCTTTCTCTCCCCTCCCCCCTCACCCCACCCCCAACAATGACAGCAAAAGAGTGATACCTCGATCTTGATCTTAATCTATCAATTGGCTCACACACACACATGCTAGTTGTGTCTCCGGGCCTCGCTCACACACACTCGATACGTCTTTCTCTCCGTATCCCCCTCGATATGTAGATTTCTCGCGCGCGCACAGCTGTAGTGACGATGATGCTGAACCTAGTGTGCCTTGTTTTTACCGGCCTCATGTGATAGTTTTCACCCTGTTTTCTGTTAATTAACAAGGCAACCTTTTCTTTGTTACTACTAGTGAATTTGAGATCATTCTGGGCAGACATAAAATGTATCACTTCAACCCAATTATTGCAGTAACTATTTAAAAACAAACTAGCAAGATGCCCATGCGTTGCACGGAAGATCAAGATGCATTTGTATGAGTAGTTTATCTTGTGGGAGAAAAGGATGAACGCGATGACCTGAGATCGAATTATATCTTAAACTTTATATTTTTATATTTTTTAATATATACTTCTTTTGCTACTGTACTGACAGTGGAACCCACAGAGTACTTAGAATACAAGATTAAGGATGGATTTGTTTCTTTTTAACTTTCTGTATGAATCTGTAGCCACCCTGCAAGTCATGTAGACTGTACATGCAATTAACTTTTTATAGAGTGAGAATCATACACGCAATTAACTCAAATGGATTGGATGTGACTCTATTATTTCCAACATAAGAGCATCTCCAATGGCAACCGGCAACCTTCCTCCCGCTTCCTTCCGTGGAGGACGACATCCAACGCCAGAGGCATACATTTTCACAACTCTAACCAACTAGAGGAAATTTGTGCAAACACGGACTGATTTCATATAAGCATGAAGGATTTCATACAAAAAAGCCGGATCTTCATATAAACATGACGGATTTCATTACATTTACATGACCTAAGCGGTGCTAATCCAGCTCTCGTGGTATAATTAATACCAAATCTAAATGGCCGCCCGCGGATCCCTTTGTCTTCCTCATGTCCGGCAGACACTTGCGGGGTCAACGAAGGTCCTCGAAAGAGACGAAGCAGCAAAGAAGCCACCTGTATCTGCAGTCGTCACCTCGGCGGTGGCCTTCATGGGACCCAAGCGGCGGCGGCCTCCCGTGTTCTACTTCTCCTCAATGATGGCGGTGGACATGGAGAAGCTGGCCACCGACTCGTCGCTCTCCGCGCACCCGGCTTCCGTCTCTGCCTGCATGGCGCTGCCGTAGGCACGGGAGGCGCGGCCACAGACATGGGAGGCGCGACCACTGCAGACACGGGAGGTGCGGCCGTAGACACTGGTGGCGCGGTACGACATGGCAGCGACGACACCCGTGCCGTCGTGCTGGCGTGGAGCAACTCGCCACTCCTCATCGAGCTGAACTGGAGCGGCGAGTTGCTGAACCACGCGCCAGCTTGGGGCAGCAACTGGCTCCGTCGGGCCAGGCGAGGTAGGTGAAGCACCGAGCGGCCTCGCTCGTATCCGGAGGGCTCGGCGGGCCACCCAGCCGGGTAGTATGCCAGAGAAAGGCTCCTCGAAAGCCATCAGAAGAGTGGAGAAAATGGTGAAGGAGGAGATGGGGGAGCGGCGGAGGGGTGCGATTCTTGCCCGCTGTCTGGCCTTGTTTAAATAGAGGGCGGACGGTAGGAGCTTGGCCGACGTCTGGCCTCGTTTAAACTGAGGGCGGACGGGAGGATCTCAGCCGGCGTTGCGTTTAATTCCGGCCCGCTCATGAACGGACGTGTGGCCGGAGTAGGTTTCTCTATTTGCATGCGGGTTTAACGGAGGCATTTGATGGAGGCGAGGAGGCGTTCAGCTGGGCGTGCAGTGGGCGGCGCAGTACTATTCGATTTGATAGCTAGTACTAACCAGGACGGTAAAAATATATTGAGTAAACTAGGATAGTTCCCGATACGGCTTTATTGCAGACGGGGGAGAGGGTAGCGGTTTCCGAAATGTTGAACGGCTAATGATGCATCCTCCTTTAATTAGCATGCTGAGGGAAGTAATAATGGGAGGAGTACGGGGAAAAGAGGCAGCACGATGTGAATGCAACACATTTTGCACTCATATAAAGGCGCCCCTCCATTCCAATGCATCTACCACATCGTACGCACCTACACTAACCGCAAAAGTGTTCACTCCAGACCCATGGCGGCGATGCGCGCGAGCGGCCAGCGGCTGTGCCAAAAGGTCCACGACGCCGGCCTGCGGCATGGCACCAAGGATCGTCTCCAGAGGGTGTTGGCGACCGGTTGGTTCATGGACATCATCGACGCCAGCTATGACTCTCAGTTGGACAAGATGATCGTTGCCACCATCAACAAGTTCACCGTCGTCAAGAAGCTCGCGGACGACATCACCGTACTACTTCAGCCCGTGCGCCCGGGCTCCTCATTGTCTGCCACCCTAATCGGCCTCGATGGCGAGAACCTCTTTCAAGCATTGGTGGCCCTGCGACTGCCCGCCGACGCAACAAAGAATGTCCACCTAGAGGTCCCACTCGCCATGAGGCGCCTCGCCCTACAAGAATTCGTTGACCTACACATCCACATGTACGAGGAAGTCATGTACATAGGTATCTACCAGGACGGTGAGGATGCTACGGCATTAGCCTTCATCAACCGGCTGGAAGCCTTGGACACCTTTGTTGAGAAGAACCTTGACCTCGCCACAAAAGTCGCCGCTCCTAAGCTGCCGGTTGGTGGCCCAGCGCACTGAGTCGAGGAGGAGGAGGAGGTCATACATTGATGGATGCATCTTTCTTCTTGCCTCCTGTAACCACCACTGCGATCGCATCATCGTGGACTTAATTCTTATTGTGCTATTGCATTCTCGTTCCAATCAATAAAGACATGTGCGATCCCTTTGCTCACATTTGGAGGCAATTATATGCATCACTCTAACTAGTACTTCATCCGTCAATTTATAAGTTGTGCTTACCTTTTCCATCAACTTCATAAGTTACGTTCAATGCTTGACCCAACCTATGAACTACTCCTAAATTCAAAAACTGAGACCAAACTTATAAATTCAAAACTACTTGTGCAGCACGCCTGCCACGTTCGCAAGTTTAAAACGAGAAACTGGAACACGTACATGAAGAATGTCCCTTCCCCGTCGCATACCACACTGTCGTTCTGGCCCCCCGGTCAACACGCATTGGCTAGGCTTTATATCACTACAACATGTGGGACCGCATGTGACCAAGCCGACGATGCGCCAACCTAGCTACTACCCTGCTTATTATCTAGCGGGAAAAGCCCCGCCATAGCGTTCCCAATCGTTATTTCTATCTATCGATCGTGCCAAGGAGCAGAACCAAATGTTACAATTTATACTTGTTTCTCTACTCCTATAAAAGACTCAGTTGTTGATGATGGTGTGTCTGCCATCCATCATTTCTCACCATTAGATCTGCATCTAACGGCTGCGAGGTAAGTTGTGGCATTTTTGCAACAATAGCCCACTTCTCTGCGCCAATTTGCAGAAAATCCCTTATTATCTGGAAAGCAACCACATCCCTCCCTCACCTCATCAAAACAGCCTGAGAAATATATTTTGAGTGAAATGTAATATATTTTTAGTGGTATATGTATATCAAAACAAGAGTGTTTTCTTTCAAGTTTGTGAACAAATATATTTCGCATCCCGCCCGGGAATCGAGAGTACTCCACGGCCCATCCGGCACGCCACATAGCTAGGGAAGGCGTGTTGGCTAGCATTTTCACTTTCATGTGGGACCGCAGTTGAGCAAACCGACTATCAGCAAACCGCACCCCGCCTGCCGCGTTGGAAAATAGAAACAAGGAGGTGAAGGTCTAGCTGTAGCACGGAAGCCAAGAAATTTGCTGTCAGATGGGACTCGTTGATAGAGTAGGAGCACTCCGTACTACTACTACCACTATACAACTAGGTACATGCACGGCACAGCATCGTAGGAACAAAAAACGGGAAGAACTAGGTACGTACTACTACCACTATACATACTATCGCATATTGGGTTTCTCTAAAGTCAAAATTTGTATACTTTCAACAATTTGTAGGAAAAAGTATTAACATATACACCACCAAATATATATCATTTGATTCATCATTGCTTTTATTTCCACACCGTGTAAATTTGTTAGTGTAAATGTTCATACTGCTTTCACCAAATTCGGTCAAGCTTTATAAAATTTGGCTGCAGTCAAAGCTATATATGTGCGGAGTAAATTACAAACGGAGGGAGTGGAATAGATATAGATATAACTATACAAATAAAAAATATACTAATATAATCTATAGATATAAATAAGGCTACTACCCTTTTTCTAGGTTAGAACTCGCGTTGTGTACACATTGTTTTGCTTCGCTATAATTTGCATTTGCGGGGTGTATGTAGGACTACCGCCTTTTGTTCAGTACCAGCAACCCCACCATTATCCTTAATTAATTCATATTGGCAATTACAATTGCATTATCTTAGTTCTAGCCGGTTCTTTGGTTGCTTGGAGGAACTCCATCTCGTTATTCAGGTTGATTTTGTGCATACGATAAGATCATCGTCCATCAAAGATTTGTTTAGTAACGATTGTCGATCTGTATCACTGGGTACGATATAGCTGGATCGTCAACGTCAAAATTGACCAAATTGATACTTATCCCCACTCTCATTGAAAGATTGGGTCGCCATCATAAGACTACCACCTAGACAATTCCTTCTCTATAGCATACACATGGGCACCCATCTCATTATTTAGGTCCATGCCTCCCTCTCTCTCTCGAAACACAGACACCTCTCCACACGATGCGTGTCTCTTGGTCTCTCTTCCATCCCATGACAAAAAGGCACACCGCCATTCTCTTCTTCTTGCTACCCCCATCTATGTAGTTAGGTCTCCTTACAACAAACAAGAATTCATTTATCTCTCTACTATCTCTTTCTACCACACATAACCTTCCACCCCTAGCCAGCCGTGCTGTCGAGGTCTATCCAGCTCTCTCACATAGAAATAGACGTCTGTGTGTCCCTTCATCGCACACACACTATCGCTCTCCCATATCCGCAACCTCGTAACCTTGTCGATCCCGACGTTACACGCACCTCTCTCTCTCTCTCTCTCTCTCTCTCTAACACACATGCACATGCACACACCCTCTCTCTCCCTTTCGGACACTCCTCTCTCTACAACACACACAGTCTTTCGAACATGCATATGCCCCTCTCTTGTTAGGTATCGCTGCCCCCGCCCCCCCCCCTTTGTCACACAAATATTCTCTCTATATCTATCTCTCGCAATAATACATGCATAGTCTAAATTGAAACCAACTACAAAAATGAGCTCCGATTACAAAAATCAAATCCACCCCCAAACAGAATATGAAAATAGGGTGAAATCGTGCACACAAATGTTTGTTGCATCCATGAATATCAACGATATGGATGTACTACTCGTACATCCACACAGACCAATTTCACACAAATTACATTAAACACTTCTCAAAATATGGTGCGCATGTGATGTTTGTTGTACTGCTCCTGCCAGCCTTCCTCTGACACGTTCCAACATATTGTGCTACTTCCGATTCTATTTTTCTCCTCAGACCATGTGAAACCACGAAAAGGTCAACCCCCCCCGCCCCCACTGGTATTGTAGCTCGAAGCTCCCATACGGACACAACACCCAGTTCGACCCAGTTGTCGATAAAGTTCTGTGTTTCCAGATACATTTTCTAGCAAAGTTCTTTGATATTTGTAACAAAGTGCAGACCCACTATTTAGAAAGTTCTTCAGCCCTGATTCTGTTTATTTGGCACTTTAGAATAAAAATGAAAAGTTCTTCATTGTTTAAAGCAAAAGTTTTTCAAAAAAGTGTTTCAAATGTATCCAAGACTGTACTTGTTCTAAAGGGCTTGGCATCATGAGTTCAAATATGTAAATTTTTTTGAAAATGACTTTTTGGTTTTAAAGATATGTACCATCTAAATTGTCAAAAGAAAATGAAAAACGATGGGAGTTAGAGAAGAGAGGGAAGCTAATGTAGGCCATGCATGTGTCAGTACTTGTGCAGGAAGAGAGAGAGTATCCATGCACATGCAAGGGCGCACATCCGCATGCCCCAGCAATGGCAGTGATTCGCGTTGTGCACCTAACTGGTTAGGGTTCGCCATATTTGCACCGGAGCAAGCAGCCGTTGCCGAAGTGGACGGCGCCATGGCCTGGGAAGAGGACGGAGTCTCCGACATTGCCGAGGTGGAGCACGCCCTCTACGGCCGTGAGTAGCGCGCGCTGACTGTCCACGTGGAGGACAGTCTGATCTAGCGGCTCGCCCTCGTCGGCCACAAGGGGTAACTATGCTCCAGCAGCATGCCCTGGTCGGTCAGGAGGAGGTGCATCGCGTTCTCGCTGCTCACAATGTGGACGAGCGCGTTATCCAGCACCATGCCCGCGAGCATCATCGAGAGCATGCCCGCGAAAATCTCATCGTCGCCGCCCTCGACATGGACGAGCACGTGCTCCGGCAACACGCTCGCGAACATCGCATCCTCGCCTCTCACAATGTGGACGAGCGTGTTCTCCAGTAGCATGCCCGCGAGCATCGCATCATCGCCACCCGCCAACATCACATCGTCGCTGCTCTCGACATGGACGAGCGCATGCTCCGGCAGCATTCCCGCGAACATCGCATCCTCGCCACTCAGGCACACGAGCGTGTGCTCCAACAACACGTCCGCGAGCATGGCATCCTCGTGGCTCCCGAGGTGGTTGAGCGCGTGCTCCAGACAGTACCCCAGGAGTAGGGACGCAAGCACCGCGCCCCCGGCTACGAGGAGTGCTGCATGGTTCCCATCGTGGTTTAGGAAAATCCCGTGACTCCGCCGCTCCCTGGAGGAGCGCGAGCTCCAGGGGTCGCTCGAGGAGTACCGCACCGATATGCAGGTGGCAGCGGACGTGCAAGATTATCCTTCGAGCTCTCCTCCTCTTACGAAGATGCCTCCACCGCCCCCGTCGTACGTCCTCTGCCTCTGCTCTGGCAGACATTTGGAGTTCAGTTTTACGGAACATTAATATTTGGATTAATCATACCTGATAACTCTACCAAACTGTGAAGGATCAAGAATGCAAAAAACAACCTATGACTAACAGGCATAAATAGATGATGTGGTGGCATTGCATGCTGGAGTATATTGCAATTTATGGATTGCATGCATGACTAGCTTATGTGGCTTGGTTGCATGGCTAGGAAAGGCTAGAGAAAAATAAATAGATAATGTGTTTAGAGTACACTCCACTAAATGGGAGCATGTAAATATCTTTAGAGTGCACTCCACTTTTTTCTTCAGATGCTTAGGTACACCGGATGCCGTGCCACGCTACAAAATGTTAGAAAAAAATCTGCTCCAATGTTTTAAAAATCTATTATTATCTTGAAACCAGCCACACCCGCCCCTCACCTCATCAAAATAGCCTGAGGAATATGTCTTCAGTGAAGCATAATTTATTTTTACTGATATATGTATATCAAAACTAGAATTTTTATATTTCAAGTTTGTGAACAAGTATTATTCTACTACTTTGGATCCATTGCAACGCACGGGCCGGCACATTGGTAGTACTACCTCCGTTTCTAAATATAAGTCCTTTTAAAGATTCCACTATGGACTACATACGGAGCAAATGAGTTAATCTACACTCTATAATATGTCTATATACATCCGTATGTAGTTTGTAGTGGAATCTGTAAAAAGACTTATATTTAGGAACAGAGGGAGTAGTAAGAATCAAATTCCAAGTTTGGCACAAGTTCGTACTGCGGGAGCACCAAAAGGCCTGGCGCAGGAGTTACATTTCCCTCTCGGGGCCCATGGGACCGAGCTTCAGCGGCTTAGTGCACCTGCCTTTGAGTCAATGACATGTGGACCCTAAATGCAGCTGGCCCACATGTCATTCCCATAAAAGCAGAGGGGCAGTGGGACCGAGAGGGGTGAGGCGCAGGTCGGGGGACGTGTGGTGTCATGGGTTCGAGCGGCGTCGTGGGAATCGCGTGTGGCTGTGGTAGAAACTTGATGGTCGCCGTAGTTCAGCTGGCCCGCATATCATGCACACAAAGGCAGAGGAGTGGTGGGGCCGAGAGGGGTGAGGCGCACATTGGGGTACGTGGTGCCATCGGTTGGAGTGGCGTCGTGGGAATCGCATGCGGTAGTGGTAGAAATGTGATGGTCGCCGTTGTTCAACTTCTATGGACAAGCTGGCATGTCTACTGACACATGCATTCCATACCGCTCACTGCAAGGAGTAGTAGTAGAGAAAACTAGGCGGATAAATAGTTCATTATAGTCAAGCGGACCTATATCAATGTACACAGAGTACACTTGTTCCAAAGACATGCACACCAGTGAAATAGTTCGTCTATATCAATGTACACAAAGAGGAAATATAATTTTTACAAGAGAGGAAATAGTTCATCCATCTATAATGCCCTTGCTGCTGGTGCAACTTCTTCTTCTTCTTTCTTCTTCTTCTTCTTCTTCTTCTTCTTTCTCCTTCTTCCTTCTTCTTCTTCTTCTTCTTCTTCTTCCTTCTTCTTCTTCTTCTTCTTCTTCTTTCTCCTTCTTCCTTCTTCTTCTTCTTCCTTCTTCTTTCTCCTTCTTCTTTCTCTTCCTTCTTCTTCTTCTTCTTCTTCTTCTTCTTCGTCTTCTTCTTCTTCTTCTTCTTCTTCTTCTCTTCTTCTTCTTCTTCTTCTTCTTCTTCTTCTTCTTCTTCTTCTTCTTCTTCTTCTTCTTCTTCTTCTTCTTCTTTATTCTTCTTCTTCTTCTTCTTTCTTCTTCTTCTTCTTCCTTCTTCTTCTTCTTCTTTTCTTCTTTCTTCTTCTTCTTCTTCTTCTTCTTCTTCTTCTTCTTCTTCTTCTTCTTCTTAGTACGGTTTCGCAACAAGCTCTTTGTTCCGGAGCACAAAATTTGCTACGTCGAATAGGGATGGAGTTTCTTTATCACAATCATCTACAGGAATTTCTGGTTTGTAAGCTAGCGATGTTTTTCAAGTCAAGGTTGTACGGCGCTAGCTTCTCTTGTCCCCTTTGATGGCTGCCCCACAGAAGTATATGTCCTCCGGAGACATGAAATCGTGGAGCTCAGCTGGTATGGAGGGCGTGTGTATGATGTGATACACCAAAACTTCATCTTCGAGGCACAGCTGAAGGACGGCGGCGCGTTGGATCTTCCAGTGGCACGCTCCGTGCACTCTGCGTCGAGACCGACGACCTTCATCTCCTTTTGGAGGGAGTTGGATACATTGTTGATCCACTCCCAAACACCCTGGGTGGTCGGTGACGGTGGCAACTATGCTCAACGAGCCTTCGACGAGGACATGTTTGACGCTAAAAACCTGTATAGGGATCTCTTTCGCCATTTGGAACCACTGGACCGGAGGGCTATGGTTTGGAGAATTAGGATTAAGATGGCTAGTCTAACGAAGAAGATGATTATTTAAAGGGGCTTCGGAATTACTCCAGGAGGATGTGAATCCAGTGGGGTTTGAATGCAAATGAAGGAGAGGTGAAGAAGCCGAGGAAAGTCAGTTCCCGATGGAGAAGTAAATGGGAGAAGTGGCATGCAGATAGTTGATTAGACGGCTAGGTAGACCAACCTGCAAAAAACAAAAAGGCTATGCGGGTAGCGTACTGAGGAGTGGTCCGTGTCCATGTACGTGCCTATCCTTCTATCGCTACATGTGCCACTGGTTAGTTGAGGTCACTCTTTTGAATCACCGTGGCGAAACATTTTATGATTCCTTTTAATTTCTGCACCGCTCCTGACAGGTGGGACCTAAGCAAAACCCACTTGGGTGGATGAACATATATACAAACATACCATCTCTTTGCACACACAAAAAAGTGTCATAGCTGGTTCGGATTGATATTGGCACGGCTGCCTGCGAGACACAACATTTTCTGGTTAAGGAATATGCGGTTATCCTAAAAAAAGAAAAAGTCCTTCGCGCTTCTGCATGCACGATAATTTGGTTCTGCTCACAATATGGATGCTACCTGGAGGATGAAGTGAACCCAGAGGCATGCTAGCACGGGAGACCTATTTCTGCTATACAGTACTACTACTCTAGTAATACAACTGTGTACACTTGATGGTCAAAATATTATTCATCCGGTCCTCACAGTGAAGTGACAAGACCCTGCGCCCGAGGTGACACCAGTCCAGGCGGCGTGTTCGGGTTACCAAAGTCAGCCTCACCTTGTGCATGTGTAGTCACTGTCACCGCCGCTGTATAGCATGCCTCACCTCGTCTCCCTCTCCCCCCTAGCACCAATCTATCTCCATCTCCGTCTCGCCGGAGATCCTGAGGTCACTCTTCATCATCTCACTATGCCCCCGTACCCTCGCCTCGCTCGCCTGCCCCAGTACCACTATTCCCTCACTAGCCACTCCAGCACCGAGAGCCTTCTCCCCCATAAATCAAGCCCCCAAAAACCCCACCTTCCAAACTCCACCATGGATGAATGCGAACCGTGCAGCATCCATATAGCTGCGATTGGAGAAATCTCCCCAGTACATCCTGACCTCTGTTGTTCGTGTTTGGATATGTTGAGTGCCATGCGGCTGGCTGCATGCTCGAGGGACATGCACGCGGCCATCATCGAAAAGAGGCCTGAGATTTTCAAGACACCCTGCTTGCTTCTATCTGGCTTGCGAGATTTTCTCACCATGATACGGAGGCGTACATGATGCCCCTCGACTTCAATCTGACCTCCATTAGCTGAAACTTCTTTGCAGGTATGTAGTGGGCGCCGTACATCACGCCCCTCGACTTTGATCCAATCACCATCGCCCGAAACTTCTTGGCAGGTATGTACTGGGTCGGCATGAACTCCCACTGGATGGCTCCATCAGAGAAGACCGGAAAAAGTTGGTGCTCATGAACTTCCACACCTCCCATGAGATTTCCCTCCCTACGTTGGATTATATAGGGTTTCACCGTCACGGTCCAAGTCATCTAGATTATGTCGTCAGTTGGATGCACCTTGTTTTGCAGAAAAATTGTAATCTGCCAAGTGCCCACACGATATGGGGATTACGCATACTTCAAGCTAATTGCCTTGTTTGACCGCGGAGTCGCCTATCTTTCCGCTGGTGCCTTCTTTAGCTGGAGACAACTCACCTCGCAGTGGATCGTCAAAGCTGATACACACTTCTATGATCTATTGAACACAATGGCATCATCTACCTGATCAACAAAGCAGATGGCACCACGTATTGCTGGGACGGCGCGTGTAAGTTGTTTTCGTCTGATGTTAATGATAACGCCATGACACTGTTTGAACTTTTTGTGATGATTGGTATATCCCTATTTGAGTAGAATTTAAGTAGAACTATGGCAATGTATTAGAGCGCCGTAAATCAGCTATATTTGGAATGAGTTAATTCATGCGATTGTGACCATGTCATTACAGCCAATTTGTACCCTTGAATAATCAAACGGTTAGGAAGATATGGATATTCTCCTAACTTTGTAGTAATCTATATACTACTAAATATGAGCGTGTATCAATAGCCATGTTAGTTTCCTCATTTTCATGATGTAGAAACATGCATCACACTGTTGGTTTCATCTAACCATACATTTGGGAAGTAATTGCATATGGAGAACTCTATATTTGGAAGTAGTGAAATCCTGTAATGCTTACCATGTGTACATACCTATATCCGCCATTCAGCAATCAATGGCTAGAATAATATCCTCACCAGAATTTTGCCCACAGAACATGAGTATATAACAATGCATGGTCTGTTAGTTTCCTTGAAGAATTTGTTGTGAGGATAGAACAGGATTACATAACATGCATGACATGGTAATTTCCTGTAAGATTCGATTGCGATAACATGAGTATACCATGCAAGGCACTTCTATATTTTCAAACCCAGTATACATTTCCATGTATTTTCTCTCAGTTCCTACAGGGACAGATCAATGTTGTTTCTTGCATTATCCTACTCATACTATGAACACTACTGATCTTACATTAACAATGCCTGTCCTTTTTGATATGATGCAGTGTCCCCAGTTACACCCTTTGTAATCACACCACCTTTGTCAAAACAGGGAAGCACAACTAGTTCTTCGCTCGATCAGACGACGGAAAAAGACTGATGATCATTCGCACCATGAGCCAGAAAGTTATATTGCAAAAACCCCACTGTGTACAAGCACCGTGAAATACACGAGTATCGGACAGTGGCTGTTACGTCTATGAGCAGGATACCAGATTGGTTGGCCTTTACGATTTTTGAGTTGGAGGCGGTAAACAACCTTGGTTCACACTCTCTGTTTCTCGGACTCAATTATCCGATTAACCAGGAGATCACCGTTGGCAAGGACCTTGATGGCAGAGAGGCTCTGTTTGCTAGGGAAAACTGTGTCTACACGGCGAGCCCTAGGACTTCGGGAGTAGGCTCCCTGAATGTCAACAATACAGCTTGCAACCAAAAGAAGGTGAGAATGACAAATGCATCTGGATTAACTTTGATCCTTGGATGTCTCAAGTCCGACAGGCAGTGATGTGGTTCAATCCTTCAGGTTGATAGGTAATTGGGCTGTTGTGTCGAAAGGGTGGTGTTCTGGTGTCTCCAAATCATTGATGGCTGAAGCGGGGCTGCAAATTATGATGGTGTTGGATCATCCCTCTTTGAATGACTTGTTGTCTTTGCTGCTTGTTCTGGATGGGTAGTTCTCTCTTTGTTATGCATACTCCTTGTCATTTGTCATCCTCGTCTATGTCACTTTTACTATGTAATAGTTGCCTCTATTTAGAATGTCATTCTCGTCTAGATCACGAGAGTCTAAGCGCTGCAGATGGGTGCGTTTTGGTGGTGTAGCAAGACTTCTTATGAACTATCATGTCTTGCTTTTATGTCAGTAGTAGTAACTAGTCAGTGTTTGAATGTTGTATATATCGTTGTTTCAAACTGTTATTGTCTCGAATGCTCGTGGGCTAAATGAGGGCATCACCATTCTCCAGTGTTCAGAGTATATCTCCTTTTTTCAAGTTATAATTTGAGCTCAGTGTCTTTTTGATGATGTACACTTGTTTGGGCCAGTGAGGTGTCATTGAATATGGGCCGAGTAGTAACGTAATGCCAAATAGGTCAATTATGACTCTCAGGCCGGGCACTCAAAAAAAGAAAGAAAAAGGACTCTTAGGCCGACATGTGGGCGCCATCGGTGTTTTCGTGCGCTTGCGCGTCGAGAGCATATTGGCGCGTGTTCGAAATTCATGCTACCTTTTCATCCCCAATCTCCCGCCCCTCCCCCACCTCTGGAATCTCGATTCCTACTCCAGTTCCCCCAAATCCCCCTCCTATACTCCCGTACTCAAGCGCACTATCATGTCACTGTTCAATGCGGATCTCCGAGCCGGAGATCCTGAGGTCCGTACTACCTTCGGGCACTGCGTACTGTCGCTCAACAGTGGCATGGTGGCGCTTGACGACCAATTTTCCGGCAAAGTGCTGATGGTAACCATCAAAGGTGACCGGCCTCCCGTCTCGCCGGAGACCTTGTTAAGCTCTTGGCATTGCGCACGGCATCCAAATAAGTGACTTTCTCGTCAAAGTCTGTCCGCCACCGGCTGATTTCTTCATCAGGTTCTGGACACTTTCGACAGCAGTCGTGTGGTTTGAATCTCCCGGCATTTGTTCTGCGATTGCGCTGCTGAGCTTTGATCGGTGGCACCCGGATGGGGCTCGGTGCCCTCGGAGCTTGAGTTTTTAACAAAGCTTACCTTCCACGGCATGCCTCGACGTGCTTGGAACAGCGAGTCCATGAATGAGCTTATCAACGGACCTAGGAGGTGAGCTCATAAGTATGTTTGTTCCTCCAGACAGCTGGGCTCTGACGGTTATGGCATGGATGAAGAAGCCATCCACCATACCAAAGGTGATTGGTGTTGAGATACGGTGCAGGAACCGGGGTTGTACTATTCATAGCCACCAAGGCCGCCGCGGACCATGTTAGGGATGTACCTGTATCGAGTGTTCGTGCATGTCGAAGAAGTGGTCAACCACCATCGAAGTCCTGCCGCCAGCTGGTGCCAGGGTCCATCGACGACCTCCATTACAGGAGTCAACGTCAGACTTTCCCCGTGTTGCTCAGAATGATGGATGGCACAGGGCCCACTCCATCGCGCGGCGGAGGCCACTGCTCTTTGGGAGAAGAGGCAGGGCTGGCTGCCTAGATTGCTCTAATTTGAGGTAACAACTGAAACTTCTCGATACTAGTTCAATCGGAGCTATCGGTGTGAAGCATTGATGTGCCAGTACATTGATTGTGATCTGTTCTATTTTTGTACCTAAACTTTTTTTTAAGAAAGGGGTGTACGTCAACTTAATGTGCTAGCAGAACTTATTGTGTTGTTTGTCTGTTTCTTTACACTCATTTAAGATATTTCCTCGTCATTTATAAAGACGATGAACGGTTATGTACGAGTTCGTTGGTTTCAACATAGCCCTTCCCGTAGCGATCCACTGCTTCACCCTGATTGTGCCTCCTGCGTGAAATTTTTGTATGCAAGTACAGTGTGCTATGATGTTCTATATGATTGTGCCAACTATATAAGTTTTACTGAGCATCAGCAATGCATATGATATTCTATATTATTATTTTTTATACGAAATGCTCAGTCCAGACCATCATTGTTTTTTCACCCATCCTAGAAAATGGGTCCATTTCTACTAAAATCAAAAGGCTTGTAATTATCAGAAATGATAAATGGGTTGCATGTATGCAATATTATTTTTCACCCGACCAGTAAATAGGTGTATTCGAATAAATGATCAAATGCGCTGTAAATTATCATAAATAGTAAATCGGCGATTATTATTTATACCCAGCCCAGGAAATAGATTATTTTTTGAGTCAAAGCCTAGGAAATAGATGTATTGGCAAATCAAAATGAAATGGGCTTGTAAAACCTAAATAAATGGGCTGCATTCCGCCACAAGCTTTCGAAGCTGAATTTGTTGCCCACTAGACGAAGCCTGCGCATGGTGTTGTCCATTTAGTGAACAAAAAGATTTAATGGTCTTAAACAAAAAGTCAACAAATTATTCTGACATCTGTAGTCGTTGGATTGACATCCAACGGCGATCCTGCTTCTTCAATCTCTGATCTAGTTGCTCTTGCTCCAGCCGCCAAAACCATCGCCGGCTGGAGCGCCTGCATCTGCCTCCATGGCCGGTTGTGCTGCCGCACAGGCCTCGCCACCCCCCCTACTCCCAATAGTGGCCAGGTCATACCTGTACTCACCCACACCTTCTGTTATTCTCCGACGAAGGCAGACTCACCCGGCAACTGAACCAGTCCCTCGTACTCCCCTCCGCCAGGGACTCCAGTGCCCCTTGTTCCACGACTCCGGATTGTTTTGATCTTAGGCCTCGCCGTCGTCCACCGCCGTGGTCTCGCTCAATGATGCGTGGTTAACAACGAGAGCCAAGATGGAGTACGTCGAGAGTCTGACAGCTGGGACCCACGAGCTACATCTTCGCACGGAAGGAAGTGCCTCCTTATTACATGCAAGAAAAATGATTCCTCCCCTGCTAGCTCAGACTCACCTGATTCGGAGGCTGACTTGTGGGCCTACTAAGTTGACACGTACGCAGAGCTTTCTTAACCTAGTCAACAAACGATTCTATTAATAGCGACCGTTGGATTAACATCCAACGGCCACGCTGCTTCTTCAATCTCTGATCTTCTTGCTCTAGCCGCCGAAACCAGCGCCGACTGGACCGCCTGTTACTGCCTCCAGTGGCGGCTGTGCTGCCACCGCTGGTCATGCCATCCCTCTACTCACCCACACCTCCTGTTATTCTCGACGACGGTAGCCTCACACCGCAACCGAAGCAGTCAACCCTCGTACTCCCCTCCGAGTGGGCATCCACTACCGCGTCTTCCCCGGCTCCGCGTCGTTCCCTTCCTAGGCCTCGCCGTCATCCACTGGCTTGGTGCTCTCGGCGCGGCGTGCTCAACATTGTCAACGAACGACAGCCATCGGAAGACGACTGCACACGGTGATGCTGACAGCTGGACCCACCGCCTACATCTTCACACGCAAGGAGTGTCTCCTTATTACGCGCAAAAAATGATTCCTCCCCCTGACAGTGGGACCCACCACATATATCTTCACACACAAGGGAGTGCCTCCTTATCTCCCTGATGGTTGGGACCCACCCGGTCGAACTGTACGTAGAGGGTTGTTTGTCTGGTCGCGAATGTGTACGTACATACTGGTCGATCGGTCTCTCTGCAACGATGAACCGTGGCTGAGCAAACAGCGGCGCGTGTAGTAATAGAGCCCCCGACGTAGCAGTTCAAGCAGTCCCTCTAAAACTGTGTACATATACGTTACAGCCAGATGCCAAAAAATATGGGCACGTACGTACATACGGGCGGGGTCTCGAACGCCTACTCGCGCATACGTACGGCCAGGGCTCGTGTACATGGAGAGGAAGCGGGCGGCAGCAACGGCGTCGTGTTCATCGGGCCCAACCGGCTTGGACGGAACAGCCGAAACGAGGTCTGGTGTACCACAGAATGGAGGAAACGGCCTTCTGTTCAACCGCGTACGTGTCGAAACGGGGTCCTGTTCATCGGGAAGGGTCTGGAGTACCTTAAAACAGAAGGAAACAGACTCTGTTCGAGTGCCTATAGTAGAAACGGCGTCTGTTGATCGGAGGGGTGTGCGTACCGCAAAACAGAGGAAACGGACTTCTGTTTCAAGTGCCTACGGTCGAAAACGGGGTCCTGTTGATCGGTAGGGGTGTGGCGTACCACAAAACGGGACTCCACGGGCTACTATTCATCCACCGTCTACTGCCTCGCTCCAGCCTCCACGAGCTACTGTTCGTCCACCGTCGACTTCCTCCAACCTCCACCTGCTACCGTTCATCCACCGTCGACTTCCTTCTGCCTCCACGCTACTGTTAATCCACGAGACTATATTCATCCAGCTTCCACCGGCTACTGTTCAACCAGCCCCCACGGGGTCCTGTTCATCCACCCCACCTCCTCGATCGGGGTCGTGTTCATCTAGCGGCAACGACCTCTACTACCACGGGGTCCTGTTCATCCAACCCCCACACGGTCATTGTTCATAAAGAGGCAGCTTCGATCGGCTTCAGTCACGCAGCAGTAGCGAAGGAATCGCTTGGGTTCAGTTAACAGCCAACGATCGACGCTCGGGTTCAGTAACATAGCTAGTGCAATCGCTCGGGTTCAGTAAGTGAACGCCTCGCTCGGGTTCTGTCGTGGAATAGTCACGGAATATGTCCTAGTGTGAGGACTTAGTCGTGGAGCCATCGCAATGGGTTAGTTTAAAGGGGTTAATCAGGACAAAGGACACGGGGGAGTTTATACGGTTCGGCCCCTTGCGGTGAAGGTGAAGGCCTAATCCAGTTTGAGGTGGTATTGCTAGGCTGATCAACAAAGCGAATGGCACCACGTATTGGGGGGCGGCGCGTGTAATTGTTTTCGTCTGATGTTAATGATACGCCATGACACTGTTGAACTTTTGTGATGATGTGTATAGTCCCTATTTGAGTTAGAAATTAAGTAGAACTATGGGCAAGGTATTAGACGCGTAAATCAGCTATATTTGGAATGAGTTAATTCATGCGATGTGACCATGTCATTAAGGCCAATTTGTACCCTTGAATATTCAAACGGTAGGAAGATAGGATATTCTCCTAACTTGTAAGTAATCTATAGTACTACTACAATATGAGTGTTGTATCAAACCATGTTGTTTTCCTCATTTTTACATGATGTAGAAACATGATCACACTGTTGGTTTCATCTAACATACATTGGGAATTTATGTGTCATATGGAGAACTCTATATTTCGGGAAGTAGTGGAAATCCTGAAGCTTACCATGTGTACATACCTATATCCGCCTTCAGCAATCAATGGGCCTAGAATAATATCCTCACCAGAATTTTGGCCCACAGAATGAGTATACTAACAATGCATGGTTTTCTGTTTAAAGTTTTCCTGAAGAATTTGTTTGTTGAGGATAGACAGGATTACATACATGCATGACATGGTAATTACTGGAAGTTCATTGCAGATAAAAAACAATGAGTATACCATGTCAGGAGCATTCTATATTTCAAACCCAGTATACATTCCATGTTTTTTCCTCAGTTTCCTACAGGGACAGATCATGTTGTTTCTTGCATATATCCTACTCATATATAACCCACTACTGGATCTTAAATTAACAATGCCTGTCCTTTTTGATATGATTGCATGTCCCACCAGTTACTACCCTTTGTGAATCACACACCTTGTGTCAAAACCAGGGACAGCCAACTAGTTTTCGTCGATCCGACGACGAAAAACTGTGATATTCGCACCATGAGCCAGAAAGTTATATTGGCAGCAAACCCCCTTGTACAAGCACCGGAAAATACACGAGTATCCGGACAGTGGCTGTACGTCTATGAAGTCAGGATACCATTTGGTTTGGCCTTTCAGATTTTTGAGTTGGAGGCGGTCAAACAACCTTGGTTCCACATCTCGTTTTCTCGGACTCAATTATCCGATTAACAGAGAATCACGTTGGCAAGGACCTTGAATGGCAGAGAGGCCTGTTTGCTAGGAAAACTGTGTCTACCGGCGAGCCCTAGTGACTTCGGGAGTAGGCTCCCTGAATGTCACAACAATACAGCTTGCAACCAAAAGAAGGTGTAGAATGACAAATGCATTGGATTATATTTGATCCTGGATGTCTACAAGTCCGACAGCAGTGATGTTGGTTCAATCCTTTCAGGTTGAAGGTAATTGGGCTGTTGTGTCGAAAGGGTGGTGTTCTGGTGTCTCCAAATCATTGAGGAGTTGAAGCGGGGCTGCAAATTATGATGGTGTTGGATCATCCCTCTTTGAAGGACTTGTTGTCTTTGACTGCTTTTCTGGATGGTAGTTCTCTCGTTTGTTATGCGCATACTCTTGTCATTGTGTACATCCTCGTCATGTCACTTTTACATGTAGTAGTTGCCTCATGTTAGAATGTCATTCTCGTCTAGATCACGAGAGTCTAAGCGTGCAGAGGGTGCGTTTGGTGGTGTAAGCAGCGACTTCTCTATGAAACTATCATGTCTGTGTTTTATGTCAGTAGTAGTAAACTAGTCAGTGTTTGAATGTTGTAATATAACTTGGTTTCAAATGTTATTGTCTCGAGTGCTCGGCGCATAATGAGGGCATCACCATTTCCATGTTTCATAGTATATCTCCTTTTTTCAAGTTATAATTTGAGCTCAGTGTCTTTTTGATGACATTGGTGACACGTTTTGTTTGGGGGTTTGATGTTCCATTTGAATATGGCGCGAGTTAGTAACGTAATGCCAAATAGGTCATCAATTATGACTCTCAGGCCGGGCACTCACAAAAAGAGAAGAAACAAAGACTCTTAGGCCGACATGTGGCGCCTCGGTGTTTCGTGCGCTTGACGCGTCGAGAGCATTTGGCGCGTGTTCGACAATTATGCTACCTTTTCATCCCCAATCTACCGCCCTCCCCCCACCTCTGGAAATCTGATTCCTTACTCCATTTCCCCCAAACCCCCCATATACTCCTGTACTCAACGCGCACTATCATGGTCACTGTTCATGGGATCTCGAGCCGGAGATCCTGAGGTCCCGTACTACTTCGGCACTGCGTACTGTCGCTCACATTGGGCATGGTGGCGCTGACGACCAATTTTTCGCAAGTGGCTGATGGTAACCATCAAAGGTGACGGCCTTCCCGTCTCGCCGGAGACCTTGTTCTAAGCTTCTTGGCAATTGCGCACGGCATCCAAATAAGGTGACTTCTCGTCAAGTCTGTCCGCACCGGCTGATTATCTTCATCAGGTTCTTGGACACTTTCGACAGCAGTCGTGTGGTTTTGAATCTCCCGGCATTGTTCTGGATGCGCTGCTGGAGCTTTGATCGTGGCACCCCCCAAGGAATGGTGCTCGGTGCCCTCGGAGCTTGAGTTTAACAAAGCTTACCTCCACGGCATCCTCGACGTGCTTGGAACGCGAGTCCAGGAATGAGCTTATCAACGACCCAGGGAGGTGAGCTCATAGTATGTTTGTTCCTCCAGACACTGGCTCTGCGTTTATGGCATGGATGAAGAAGCCCATCACCATACAAAGGTGATTGGTTTGTGAGATAACCGGTGCAGGAGAACCGGGGGTGGTGTAATATCATAAGCCACAAGGCCCCGCGGACACATGTTAGGGATTTAACCTGTTACGAGTGTTCGGTGAATGTCGAAGGAAGTGTTCAACCACCACGCAGTCCGCCGCCAACAGCCTGGTGCCAGGGTCCACGACGACCCCATACAGGAGTCAACGTCAGACTTTCCCCGTGTTTTGTCAGAATGATGGATGGCACAGGGCCCACTCCATCGCGCGGCGGAGGCCACTGCTCTTTGGGAGAAGAGGCAGGGCTGGCTGCCTAGATTGCTCTAATTGAGGGGGTAACAACTTGAAACTTTCCGATCTAGTTCAATCGGAGCTTTAACGGTGTAGAAGAATTGGTGTGCATAAAATTGATGTGATCTGTTCTATTTGTTGTACCTAAAACTTTTTTGTTAAGAAAGGGGTGGACGTCAAACTTAATGTTGCTAGCAGTAACTTATTGTGTGTTTGTTCTGTTTCTTTTACACTCATTTAAGATCTTCCTCGTTCATTTATACAGGACGATGAACGGTTATTACGAGTTCGTTGTTTTCAACATAGGCCTTCCCGTAGCGATCCCACATGCTCCACCCTGATTGTGGCTCTGCGTGAATTTTTGTATGCAAGTAGCAGTGTGCTATGATGTTTATATGAATGTGCCAAACTACTATAAGTTTTTACGAGCATCACGCAATGCATATGATATTCTATATTTGTATTTTTTATACGAATGCGCGTCCACACATCATGTTTTTCACCCCATCCTAGAAATGGGTCCATGTCTATAAAATCAAAAGGTTTTAAATTAATCAGAAATGATAAATGGTTCATGTAGCAATCATTATTTTTCCCCCGACCAGTAAATGGTGTATTCGATAAATGATCAAATGCGCTTGTAAATTATTCATAACATAGTAAAATCGGCGATTTTATTATTTATACCCGCCCAGGCAATAGATTATTTTTTGAGTACGCCTAAGGAAGAGATGTGTTGGGCCCAAAACTCCAAATGAAATGGGCTTGTAAACCTAAATAAATGGGCCTGCCCTTCTTCTTCTTCTTCGTCTTCTTCTTCTTCTTCTTCTTCTTCTTCTTCTTCTTCTTCTTCTTCTTCTTCTTCGTCTTCTTCTTCTTCTTCGAGACGGTTTCGCAACAAGCTCATTTGTTCCGAGCACAAAATTTGCTACGTCGAATAGGGATGGAGTTTCTTTATCACAATCATCTACAGGAATTCTGGTTTGTAAGCTAGCGATGTTTTTCAAGTCAAGGTTGTACGGCGCTAGCTTCTCTTTGTCCCCTTTGATGGCTGCCCCACAGAAGTATATGTCCTCCGGAGACATGAAATCGTGGAGCTCAGCTGGTATGGAGGGCGTGTGTATGATGTGATACACCAAAACTTCATCTTCGAGGCACAGCTGAAGGACGGCGGCGCGTTGGATCTTCCCAGTGGCACGCTCCGTGCACTCTGCGTCGAGACCGACGACCTTCATCTCCTTTTGGAGGGAGTTGGATACATTGTTGATCCACTCCCAAACAACCCTTGGGTGGTCGGTGACGGTGGCAACTATGCTCAACGAGCCTTCGACGAGGACATGTTTGACGCTAAAAACCTGTATAGGGATCTCTTTCGCCATTTGGAACCACTGGACCGGAGGGCTATGGTTTGGAGAATTAGGATTAAGATGGCTAGTCTAACTGAAGAAGATGATTATTTAAAGGGGCTTCGGAATTACTCCAGGAGGATGTGAATCCAGTGGGGTTTGAATGCAAATGAAGGAGAGGTGAAGAAGCCGAGGAAAGTCAGTTCCCGATGGAGAAGTAAATGGGAGAAGTGGCATGCAGATAGTTGATTAGACGGCTAGGTAGACCAACCTGCAAAACAAAAAGGCTATGCGGGTAGCGTACTGAGGAGTGGTCCGTGTCCATGTACGTGCCTATCCTTCTATCGCTACATGTGCCACTGGTTAGTTGAGGTCACTCTTTTGAATCACCGTGGCGAAACATTTTATGATTCCTTTTAATTTCTGCACCGCTCCTGACAGGTGGGACCTAAGCAAAACCCACTTGGGTGGATGAACATATATACAAACATATCCATCTCTTTGCACACACAAAAAATGTGTCATAGCTGGTTCGGATTGATATTGGCACGTGCCTGCGAGACACAACATTTTCTGGTTAAGGAATATGCGGTTATCCTAAAAAAAGAAAAAGTCCTTCGCGCTTCTGCATGCACGATAATTTGGTTCTGCTCACAATATGGATGCTACCTGGAGGATGAAGTGAACCCAGAGGCATGCTAGCACGGGAGACCTATTTCTGCTATACAGTACTACTACTCTAGTAATACAACTGTGGTACACTTGATGGTCAAAATATTATTCATCCGGTCCTCACAGTGAAGTGACAAGACCCTGCGCCCGAGGTGACACCAGTCCAGGCGGCGTGTTCGGGTTACCAAAGTCAGCCTCACCTTGTGCACTGTGTAGTCACTGTCACCGCCGCTGTATAGCATGCCTCACCTCGTCTCCCTCTCCCCCCTAGCACCAATCTATCTCCATCTCCGTCTCGCCGGAGATCCTGAGGTCACTCTTCATCATCTCACTATGCCCCCGCGTACCCTCGCCTCGCTCGCCTGCCCCAGTACCACTATTCCCTCACTAGCCACTCCAGCACCGAGAGCCTTCTCCCCCATAAATCAAGCCCCCAAAAACCCCACCTTCCAAACTCCACCATGGATGAATGCGAACCGTGCAGCATCCATATGAGCTGCGATTGGAGAAATCTCCCCAGTGACATCCTTGACCTCTGTTGTTCGTGTTTGGATATGTTGAGTGCCATGCGGCTGGCTGCATGCTCGAGGGACATGCACGCGGCCATCATCGAAACGAGGCCTGAGATTTTCAAGACACCCTGCTTGCTTCTATCTGGCTTGCGAGATTTTCTCACCATGATACGGAGGCGTACATGATGCCCCTCGACTTCAATCTGACCTCCATTAGCTGAAACTTCTTTGCAGGTATGTAGTGGGTCGCCGTACATCACGCCCCTCGACTTTGATCCAATCACCATCGCCCGAAACTTCTTGGCAGGTATGTACTGGGTCGGCATGAACTCCCACTGGATGGCTGCCATCAGAGAAGACCGGAAAAAGTTGGTGCTCATGAACTTCCACACCTCCCATGAGATTATCCTCCCTACGTTGGATTATATAGGGTTTCACCGTCACGGTCCAAGTCATCTAGATTATGTCGTCAGTTGGATGCACCTTGTTTTGCAGAAAATTGTAATCTGCCAAGTGCCCACACGATATGGGGATTACGCATACTTCAAGCTAATTGCCTTGTTTGACCGCGGAGTCGCCTATCTTTCCGCTGGTGCCTTCTTTAGCTGGAGACAACTCACCTCGCAGTGGATCGTCAAAGCTGATACACACTTCTATGATGCTATTGAACACAATGGCATCATCTACCTGATCAACAAAGCAGATGGCACCACGTATTGCTGGGACGGCGCGTGTAAGTTGTTTTCGTCTGATGTTAATGATAACGCCATGACACTGTTTGAACTTTTTGTGATGATTGGTATATCCCTATTTGAGTAGAATTTAAGTAGAACTATGGCAATGTATTAGAGACGCCGTAAATCAGCTATATTTGGAATGAGTTAATTCATGCGATTGTGACCATGTCATTACAGCCAATTTGTACCCTTGAATAATCAAACGGTTAGGAAGATATGGATATTCTCCTAACTTTGTAGTAATCTATATACTACTAAATATGAGCGTGTATCAATAGCCATGTTAGTTTCCTCATTTTCATGATGTAGAAACATGCATCACACTGTTGGTTTCATCTAACCATACATTTGGGAAGTAAATGTGCATATGGAGAACTCTATATTTGGAAGTAGTGAAATCCTGTAATGCTTACCATGTGTACATACCTATATCCGCCATTCAGCAATCAATGGCTAGAATAATATCCTCACCAGAATTTTGCCCACAGAACATGAGTATATAACAATGCATGGTCTGTTAGTTTCCTTGAAGAATTTGTTTGTGAGGATAGAACAGGATTACATAACATGCATGACATGGTAATTTCCTGTGAAGATTCGATTGCAAGATAACATGAGTATAACCATGCAAGGCACTTCTATATTTTCAAACCCAGTATACATTTCCATGTATTTTCCTCTCAGTTCCTACAGGGACAGATCAATGTTGTTTCTTGCATTATCCTACTCATACTATGAACACTACTGATCTTACATTAACAATGCCTGTCCTTTTTGATATGATGCAGTGTCCCTACAGTTACTACCCTTTGTAATCACACCACCTTTGTCAAAAACAGGGAAGCACAACTAGTTCTTCGCTCGATCAGACGACGGAAAAAGACTGATGATCATTCGCACACATGAGCCAGAAAAGTTATATTGCAAAAACCCCACTGTGTACAAGCACCGTGAAATACACGAGTATCCGGACAGTGGCTGTTACGTCTATGAGCAGGATACCAGATTGTTGGGGCCTTTACGATTTTTGAGTTGGAGGCGGGTAAACAACCTTGGTTCACACTCTCTGTTTCTCGGACTCAATTATCCGATTAACCAGGAGATCACCGTTGGCAAGGACCTTGATGGCAGAGAGGCTCTGTTTGCTAGGGAAAACTGTGTCTACACGGCGAGCCCTAGGACTTCGGGAGTAGGCTCCCCTGAATGTCAACAATACAGCTTGCAACCAAAAGAAGGTGAGAATGACAAATGCATCTGGATTAACTTTGATCCTTGGATGTCTCAAGTCCGACAGGCAGTGATGTGGTTCAATCCTTCAGGTTGATAGGTAATTGGGCTGTTGTGTCGAAAGGGTGGTGTTCTGGTGTCTCCAAATCATTGATGGCTGAAGCGGGGCTGCAAATTATGATGGTGTTGGATCATCCCTCTTTGAATGACTTGTTGTCTTTGCTGCTTGTTCTGGATGGGTAGTTCTCTCTTTTGTTATGCATACTCCTTGTCATTTGGTCATCCTCGTCTATGTCACTTTTACTATGTAATAGTTGCCTCTATTTAGAATGTCATTCTCGTCTAGATCACGAGAGTCTAAGCGCTGCAGATGGGTGCGTTTTGGTGGTGTAGCAAGACTTCTTATGAACTATCATGTCTTGCTGTTTATGTCAGTAGTAGTAACTAGTCAGTGTTTGAATGTTGTATATATCGTTGTTTCAAACTGTTTATTGTCTCGAACTGCTCGTGGGCTAAATGAGGGCATCACCATTCTCCAGTGTTCAGAGTATATCTCCTTTTTTCAAGTTATAATTTGAGCTCAGTGTCTTTTTGATGATGTACACTTGTTTGGGCCAGTGAGGTGTCATTGAATATGGGCCGAGTAGTAACGTAATGCCAAATAGGTCAATTATGACTCTCAGGCCGGGCACTCAAAAAAAGAAAGAAAAAGGACTCTTAGGCCGACATGTGGGCGCCATCGGTGTTTTCGTGCGCTTGCGCGTCGAGAGCATATTGGCGCGTGTTCGAAATTCATGCTACCTTTTCATCCCCAATCTCCCGCCCCTCCCCCACCTCTGGAATCTCGATTCCTACTCCAGTTCCCCCAAATCCCCCTCCTATACTCCCTGTACTCAAGCGCACTATCATGTCACTGTTCAATGCGGATCTCCGAGCCGGAGATCCTGAGGTCCGTACTACCTTCGGGCACTGCGTACTGTCGCTCAACAGTGGCATGGTGGCGCTTGACGACCAATTTTCCGGCAAAGTGCTGATGGTAACCATCAAAGGTGACCGGCCTCCCGTCTCGCCGGGAGACCTTGTTAAAGCTCTTGGCATTGCGCACGGCATCCAAATAAGTGACTTTCTCGTCAAAGTCTGTCCGCCACCGGCTGATTTCTTCATCAGGTTCTGGACAACTTTCGACAGCAGTCGTGTGTTTGAATCTTCCCGGCATTTGTTCTGCGATTGCGCGCTGCTGAGCTTTGATCGGTGGCACCCAGGATGGGGCTCGGTGCCCTCGGAGCTTGAGTTTTTAACAAAGCTTACCTTCCACGGCATGCCTCGACGTGCTTGGAACAGCGAGTCCATGAATGAGCTTATCAACGACCTAGGAGGTGAGCTCATAAGTATGTTTGTTCCTCCAGACAGCTGGGCTCTGACGGTTATGGCATGGATGAAGAAGCCATCCACCATACCAAAGGTGATTGGTGTTGAGATACCGGTGCAGGAACCGGGGTTGTACTATTCATAGCCACCAAGGCCGCCGCGGACCATGTTAGGGATGTACCTGTATCGAGTGTTCGTGCATGTCGAAGAAGTGGTCAATCCACCAATCGAAGTCCTGCCGCCGCAGCTGGTGCCAGGGTCCATCGACGACCTCCATTACAGGAGTCAACGTCAGACTTTCCCCGTGTTGCTCAGAATGATGGATGGCACAGGGCCCACTCCATCGCGCGGCGGAGGCCACTGCTTCTTTGGGAGAAGAGGCAGGGCTGGCTGCCTAGATGTGCTCTAATTTGAGGTAACAACTGAAACTTCTCAGATACTAGTTCAATCGGAGCTATCGGTGTGAAGCATTGATGTGCCAGTACATTTGATTGTGATCTGTTCTATTTTTGTACCTAAACTTTTTTTTAAGAAAGGGGTGTACGTCAACTTAATGTGCTAGCAGAACTTATTGTGTTGTTTGTCTGTTTTCTTTACACATCATTTAAGATATTTCCTCGTCATTTATAAAGACGATGAACGGTTATGTACGAGTTCGTTGGTTTCAACATAGCCCTTCCCGTAGCGATCCACTGCTTCCACCCTGATTGTGCCTCCTGCGTGAAATTTTTGTATGCAAGTACAGTGTGCTATGATGTTCTATATGATTGTGCCAACTATATAAGTTTTTACTGAGCATCAGCAATGCATATGATATTCTATATTATTATTTTTTATACGAAATGCTCAGTCCAGACCATCATTGTTTTTTCACCCATCCTAGAAAATGGGTCCATTTCTACTAAAATCAAAAGGCTTGTAAATTATCAGAAATGATAAATGGGTTGCATGTATGCAATATTATTTTTCACCCAGACCAGTAAATAGGTGTATTCGAATAAATGATCAAATGCGCTGTAAATTATCATAAATAGTAAATCGGCGATTATTATTTATACCCAGCCCAGGAAATAGATTATTTTTTGAGTCAAAGCCTAGGAAATAGATGTATTGGCAATCAAAATGAAATGGGCTGTAAAACCTAAATAAATGGGCTGCATTCCGCCACAGCTTTCGAAGCTGAATTTGTTGGCCCACTAGACGAAGCCTGCGCATGGTGTTGTCCATTTAGTGAACAAAAAGATTTAATGGTCTTAAACAAAAAGTCAACAAATTATTCTGACATCTGTAGTCGTTGGATTGACATCCAACGGCGATCCTGCTTCTTCAATCTCTGATCTAGTTGCTCTTGCTCCAGCCGCCAAAACCATCGCCGGCTGGAGCGCCTGCATCTGCCTCCCATGGCCGGTTGTGCTGCCGCACAGGCCTCGCCACCCCACCCTACTCCCAATAGTGGCCAGGTCATACCTGTACTCACCCACACCTTCTGTTATTCTCCGACGAAGGCAGACTCACCCGGCAACTGAACCAGTCCCTCGTACTCCCCTCCGCCAGGGACTCCAGTGCCCCTTGTTCCACGACTCCGGATTGTTTTGATCTTAGGCCTCGCCGTCGTCCACCGCCGTGGTCCGCTCAATGATGCGTGGTTAACAACGAGAGCCAAGATGGAGTACGTCGAGAGTCTGACAGCTGGGACCCACGAGCTACATCTTCGCACGGAAGGAAGTGCCTCCTTATTACATGCAAGAAAAATGATTCCTCCCCCTGCTAGCTCAGACTCACCTGATTCGGAGGCTGACTTGTGGGCCTACTAAGTTGACACGTACGCAGAGCTTTCTTAACCTAGTCAACAAACGATTCTATTAATAGCGACCGTTGGATTAACATCCAACGGCCACGCTGCTTCTTCAATCTCTGATCTTCTTGCTCTAGCCGCCGAAACCAGCGCCGACTGGACCGCCTGTTACTGCCTCCAGTGGCCGGCTGTGCTGCCACCGCTGGTCATGCCATCCCTCTACTCACCCACACCTCCTGTTATTCTCCGACGACGGTAGCCTCACACCGCAACCGAAGCAGTCAACCCTCGTACTCCCCTCCGAGTGGGCATCCACTACCGCGTCTTCCCCGGCTCCGCGTCGTTCCCTTCCTAGGCCTCGCCGTCATCCACTGGCTTGGTGCTCTCGGCGCGGCGTGCTCAACATTGTCAACGAACGACAGCCATCGGAAGACGACTGCACACGGTGATGCTGACAGCTGGACCCACCGCCTACATCTTCACACGCAAGGAAGTGTCTCCTTATTACGCGCAAAAAAATGATTCCTCCCCCTGACAGCTGGGACCCACCACATATATCTTCACACACAAGGGAGTGCCTCCTTATCCTCCCTGATGGTTGGGACCCACCCGGTCGAACTGTACGTAGAGGGTTGTTTGTCTGGTCGCGAATGTGTACGTACATACTGGTCGATCGGTCTCTCTGCAACGATGAACCGTGGCTGAGCAAACAGCGGCGCGTGTAGTAATAGAGCCCCCGACGTAGCAGTTCAAGCAGTCCCTTCTAAACTGTGTACATATACGTACAGCCAGATGCCAAAAAATATGGGCACGTACGTACATACGGGCGGGGTCTCGAACGCCTACTCGCGCATACGTACGGCCAGGGCTCGTGTACATGGAGAGGCAGCGGGCGGCAGCAACGGCGTCGTGTTCATCGGGCCCAACCGGCTTGGACGGAACAGCCGAAACGAGGTCTGGTGTACCACAGAATGGAGGAAACGGCCTTCTGTTCAACCGCGTACGGTCGAAACGGGGTCCTGTTCATCGGGAAGGGTCTGGAGTACCTTAAAACAGAGGAAACAGACTTCTGTTCGAGTGCCTATAGTAGAAACGGCGTCCTGTTGATCGGGAGGGGTGTGGCGTACCGCAAAACAGAGGAAACGGACTTCTGTTCAAGTGCCTACGGTCGAAACGGGGTCCTGTTGATCGGTAGGGGTGTGGCGTACCACAAAACGGGACTCCACGGGCTACTATTCATCCACCGTCTACTGCCTCGCTCCAGCCTCCACGAGCTACTGTTCGTCCACCGTCGACTTCCTCCAACCTCCACCTGCTACCGTTCATCCACCGTCGACTTCCTTCTGCCTCCACCAGCTACTGTTAATCCACGAGCTACTATTCATCCAGCTTCCACCGGCTACTGTTCAACCAGCCCTCCACGGGGTCCTGTTCATCCACCCCACCTCCTCGATCGGGGTCGTGTTCATCTAGCGGCAACGACCTCTACTACCACGGGGTCCTGTTCATCCAACCCCCAACAACGGTCATTGTTCATAAAGAGGCAGCTTCGATCGGCTTCAGTCAGCAGCAGTAGCGAAGGAATCGCTTGGGTTCAGTTAACAGCCAAGCGATCGACCGCTCGGGTTCAGTAACATAGCTAGTGCAATCGCTCGGGTTCAGTAAGTGAACGCCTCGCTCGGGTTCTGTCGTGGAATAGTCACGGAATATGTCCTAGTGTGAGGACTTAGTCGTGGAGCCATCGCAATGAGGTTAGTTTAAAGGGGTTAATCAGGACAAAGGACACGGGGAGTTTATACTGGTTCGGCCCCTTGCGGTGAAGGTGAAGGCCTAATCCAGTTTGAGGTGGTATTGCTAGGGTTTCGATGACCAGGGAGCGGATACGCTTAACCTGGCTCTCGATCTCTTCTTTTTTCCTCCCTAAACCGCCGCCGGGTCGTCCCTTTATATACACAGGTTGATGCCCGGCGGTTCACAGAATCCCGGCCGGCTCATAAATGTGTCCGGTTCGGTATCCACTCTTTCCTATCTTACAATACAAGTCATATACTTATGGCGGTTTACATCTATGGGCCCTAACTCGCCTTTGGGCTTTGGGCCTTCTTATTAAGTCTCCCTCGTAAGTCGCCATCTTCTATGTCTTCATGGGCTTCAATACAGGTAAATCACTATGAGCATAACCCGGCCCCTCCTGGGCGGTTTATACTCAATAGTTATATCCCCAACATTAGGCCCCAGGTTGATTTGAACTTGTTCATGTCAATCTTCAACACTTAGGAAAATTCCTTCTTCATTACCTTCGCAAAAATTTGTAGCTCGCCGTGATGTCATCTTCCGAGATCATGATAACCCGCCATGACATCACCTGTCATTAATTTTATAAACATCCAGAAATCATATATGCATCTCCTTTTTAATGAACCTCCGAAAATCGAGGCGTCAGCCCTGTCACATATCCAATTTGGAGCTCCTCGATTCCCGCGCATGCCACTTATCCATTCACCTTATAAATAGGGCCAGGGGTCCTTTTCACTTTCCCCCTCGGCCTCTTCGTCTTCCTCATCTTCCTCGCGATGCACTCCTCTCGAGCCTAGCCGCCGCCATCGACCCTCTCCTCTGCATCACCCTTGGCCGCTGCATCAACCCGACTTGGCCCAGAGTTTGCTCACGCGCCTCCGCCGTTCAATAGCCTTGGTAAGTTCTTCCTCCTTCCCCCTCCGTAGATCTCATTAGGGTTCGAATGAGTTCATGGAGGTTCGGCACTGTTCTTCACCTGTTCTTCGCTGTAGCATGAAGTTTGATTCAAGCTTAATATTTATCCTGTGCGGCAATAACCCTAGTCCCTTTTTCCTCATCAGAGCATCCCTTTTAGGTAGAAAAATCCAATCTGGACCTTCATAAACTGCTCAAGTACCAGTATTTTAGGTCTGAATATATTTTCATTTTCTGACACGCGGTAGATCCAAAATTGCAATACCAATCTGTGAAACCTGTTTTTCATCACTTAGCCATTTTCCAACTTCATATCTATACTTTCAATATCCGTGTAGGCAGTTTAACTTCAGAAAATAATAACCTGCCAGGTACCATTAGTCCCCTCTTAAACCGCCAAGTGCTCGTCTTTGTAATTTGATAACGTCACTGTCCGGTTTAACATTTATGCATGCTTCAACACTTTCTGCCTGTTAACCATGAGCCTTAAACCGGCACAAATCTTTTCCAGGTTATCGTATAAATGGCCAAATCCTTTTATTCCTGTAACTGGGTTCAATCCCGGGTTACAGAAGAAGAACTGAACAGATGTGTTGCAACCGGCGCTTTAGCAAAAAAGGAAGACATCCACTGGAGAGCCCCCGGTCCAGAAAATCTTCCTGAACCCAAGGATGGGGAAGTGATTGTTTTTGTTGATCATCTGAGTCGAGGGATCAGCCCTCCCGGATCAAAAAATTTCCGTGATGTGCTTCACTTCTTCCAACTTCACCCTCAAGATATTGGGCCTAACTCCGTGTCCAATATTTGCAATTTTCAAGTGTTTTGTGAAGCCTACCTGCAAGAAGAGCCCACAGTCGACCTGTTCAGAGATTTCTTCTATTTAAACCGCCGTACAGAATTTACGGATGGGCCCAATACTGAACTTGGCGTGGTTTCAATTCAGAAGAGAAAAGACGTCAGCTTCCCTCACGCTAAGCATCATAGCCATCCCAAAGATTGGAATCAAACTTGGTTCTATTGCCAAGATACATCTCCAGCTGGCGAGAATCCTCTGCCGGGTTACCGTGCTCACCGGCTTACCGATGCACATCCATTCCCCCAAAGACTCAATGCAAAGGAACGGTCCAAATATGCACCACAGCTTTCAAAGCTCAGAGCCTTTATGGCAAACGGTTTGACAGGCATTGATTTTGTCCGTTGCTGGGTATCTTGGAGCATTTTGCCTTTAAGCCGTCGCTCCGGTTTAATGTGTGAGTACATAGGGGATGTGAAAGACCCTCAATGCCACACTGAGATTCAGCTGACTGATGCTGAAATTACTGAATCTGTCAAGAAGATGTTGGATGAACCGGTGACCGACTGTAGCAAAACAGGACTTAGTCCTTTCTTCGCTTCAAATAAACCGCCAGCTGTAAGAATTGCCCTACTCCTTCTTTAATCCATATTTTTAATACTCCCTGATGATCTTTTCAATCTTTAAACAGGGTGATGATCCGTTCTGGAAGAAGAAACCGCAGGATAAACCAGCCAACACACCTCGTGTCAAGACCAAGGTCAACAAGAAGCCTGCTAAGAAGAAAAACACCGAGCCTACCGAGTTAAACATTGACGATGATAATCCGGAGTCAGAGGTAGAACTTGATTCACTTGGCTCTTTTTTCATACATCTCATTGACGATGATTTTTATCAGGACGACGCAGAAGCTAGCCGCGCAAATGACGTAGAGGTAACTATTCTCTCATCCGGTTCAGAACCTCTGCCCACACAGAAAACCCGACAAGCAAGCCAGAAAGTAAGATTTTCTCACCCCCTAGCTTACTTGGATCCAAACTTTCTTTTGAAGAAGCAGCAACACGAAGCTCGCCACACAACCCGGCATAGCGGCCATGTGGTCACTTCTTCCGGTTTACCGAACTCGCCAGTTCGTAAACGCTGCCTAGAGGTCTCTTCTATTTCTGGCACATCTTATCCCAAGGCATGTTATTTCCGACAACCTCTTAATCCGTCTGATTCAAACTATCAGGGAACTTCCCTTTCATCCTCTGGCGAGTCCACAGGGACACAAATTCCAACCCTCAAAACTGTTCCTGGGTGAGCATTTTTAACTAACCCCTTATACCTTATGCTTGATCATTATACTAACCTGTTATTTGCGTCTCTGTCACAGCCAAGGCCAGACCCAGTAAAAAGGCCAAATTAAACAAACCGACTGATGACAGCGCGCCAACTGATCCGGAAAAGAACCCGGAACAGTTTGAAACAAATACTGAAGCTATTCTTGATGATCCGCCACCGCAAGATCATGACACCTTTGTTCAGCAGATGGAAATTGATCCGATGGGTCATGCTAATAAACCGCCAAGCCCAACTAAGGCTGCTGATGATAAAGCTGACGATGTTGTAGTTACCGGTGTCAGGTATACAACCCCAGACAACCCCACTGCTCTGTCAAAACATAGTGCCAAAGAAGAATTTTCTGCTGTTGACAAGGGCAAGTGGAAAGCGGACTTGGAAAGCTATGCCCACCTTAGCGCCCAAGATATTCATTCTGGGTTTTTAAATTGTTTGTACACAAGCCGTGATTATGAAGCCGGTTTACTGAACATGATGAAGGAGCGATATGAGGTAAATGTTGTTAACTCTGCATAAATTTTCTTCCCTTAGCCGCCAAGTTCACTGGACATAAAAGAATAGAATGTTCTGCAAACTTTCAAGAGCCATATAGATCAACTCCACTAGCCCGCAAGGGCCGGTTTATAATGTCAATATGAATCGAGACTTTAGAATAATAAATCTCCAATTTCGCTTGTGTAGCCCCCAAGGGTCGACTTAATAAATATGTTAAGTTGAGACTAATTATGCTGCAAGGCTCAAAATTCTTACTTAGGACCTTTATAATCCGGTTGACCATCAAGCTGATAGTTGTTATGTGCTTGGGACTTGTAATTTTTTTTTGATAAGAAGCAATAGACATTAGCCCCCAAGTGCCAAGTATATTACTTGTTATGTGCTTGGGACTTTGAATATGCACTGCTATGTAATTAATTACATGTCTCTTGTAGGCTGATCTTAACAAGAAGGAATCTCAAATCGCCGACCTTCAAGAAAATATCAAGTCGCAACAAGCCAAGACCTCCAAAGCCAAGGAGGAACTGACCAGTGCCTTAACAGCAATGGAGAAACTGAAGGAGAGCTTCAAGAACAAGCGGGCAGGTTGGGATACAGAAAAGTCAACTCTGCTGAAGAGGGCTGAGGATGCTGAGGCTGCCCTTAATCCGGTAGCTGAGGAGCTGACTGGCTTGAAACAGCAAATAAATGCCATGACTGCTGCCGTATTTGGTAAATAACTTCTTCATAAGCTTTGAACATGTATTATGTAAGAGACTGCCGGTTTACCGATGTTTTTGATGATGCAGGAACTCGCATTACTCATCTTGGCTCAGATATGCGGCAAAAACTGAAAGCCGCCTATACACTTATAGAGCAATTATATACCAGCGTACAACGGGTTATCTGCATAGCTTCCCATAATAAACCGCACCCAACCTTGATCAAGGAGACGTTGGAAAGGCTGGCGATGATGCCTGCACGGTTTGAAGAGCTAAAGAAGTCAGCTGCTAGGGCGGGTGCTCTTACTGCACTGACTCGGGCCAAAGCTTGGATATCTGATCTTGATCCGGCCGATGTGGGAAACGGCTACCCGAGCATAAAGGAGGACGGGTCAGAGTTTAATAACGATGACCTCAGAGCCTTGACGAGGGAAATGCGCCCATTGACTAGCAAATTGGCTGAAGAAATCGATCTTTCACATTATCAGTCGATTTATGATGCCAACAACAAGAGAGTTAACGCGCCAACTTATGATTCTCCAAATCTTATTCCTCCAATCCGTAAGCATACATATGCCCCTGATGTTGACCCCTCCACACTTATAAGTGATGAAGCTGTATTCAAGGCCTTAACTGGGATTGATTGGACCACCATTGACTTCCAGCCACTGGGTAGAGAGGAGGAAGATGAACCAGCGCTGGACGATCCGCAACCTTCAACTCAGCCAGGCCAGGACTCATAAACCGGGGGCCGGTTTAGCAGCTGCTTTCTTTAAGACTTGTTAAAACAATTATTCTTTTGGGCCCCAAACGCCTTGTAATAAGCTAGGTTAAACTCTTGTTCTGCTATGCCATCGTGCATATTTACTTTGCATGACACTGCTAATCCACCATGTTAAGATATGCCACTTATGCTTATAATATTAACAATGTGGAATCTGCTCCTGCATGCAACGGATTAAAAGTGTCCTGGCGGTTTACCGCTGGACGGGTCATAACGCCCAATATAAAACCATGGAAACTAAGATAGCTTATACCCAAGGCTGGACTTTAAGAAAACCAAATTTGAAATATATCATACCTGTGATATTTGATCACATTGTTGGTTTATCAAACCGGTCTAGTAAGGGGGAGAACCCAAACTTTTAGCACTGGTAATTATCATAGATTGCTTGGCTTATGAACAAAACCAGGCCGGGTTAATAAACACCAGATATTATCTTGTCTCATACTAGCGACTTATAGTCAAAAGCCAGGCCGGGTTAATAAACACCAAATGAATTATGATCATAAAGCATTATAAGCCTCATCAAATAAACCTAAAAAAATACTGTGGAATAAAACAAATGAAAAATGAGGCTTTTCATGGGCTGCCAGGCCGAAAATCGAGTGCTTTCATGGGCTGCACAGCCACTGAGTTAAACCTATATACAAACCTTATAAGATGGACCTCGCTTAACCAATCGTCATTTTAACTTTGACAAGTTCAGGGTCTGTATAAGATTGACTTGTCAAACGTTCGGCGGGTCATTCCAGGAATACCTGGGCGGAGTGGCTTACTTAAAAAGGCAGGATAACCCGGTGTTTTAGGTGAATACACCTGGCTTCCAAGCCTGGCTTTTAAGCCTATTACAAGGGTTATACAAACTCGTTGTTCTTTAGAATCAAGGAGCCCCCAAGTAATATTTTTGAGCTGTGCTCAAGGGGCACCTATGTTTGAGCTGTGATTTTGCAACAGACTCTCTTTGGTACCTTTAACCTGGGTAGCAAGCCCCCAAGTTTTTTTTTCTTCAATTGGCTTATAAGCCGGTTCAAAGGGTAATCATAACTTCGCTCATAAGCCGGAAGCCCCCAAGTAACCAAAGACTCGTTAAGAAAAAACAACAGAGGACCTGCTTTAGCAGGGGTGCCAGTTGATAACAATATATACATTGTCAAAAATATGTACATCAGAAGAGCCAATGGCTCAGGTGTAGTACGGCCGAAGATGAGCAATATTCCACGGCCGGCGAGTCTCTTCCTCCGACGTGCGTGAGTCCTTGTGGTCTCGAACATCAATAAGGTAGTATGACCCGTTGTTCAGATTCTTGCTGACCACAAAGGGTCCTTCCCAAGGTGGGGATAACTTGTGCATATCAGTCTGATCCTGGATAAGCCGGAGCACTAAGACGCCTTCTTGAAAGGTTCTGGTCTTGACCCGGCGGCTGTGATAACAACGTAGATCTTGCTGGTAAATCGCCGAACAGGCCGCTGCGAGATCACGCGCCTCGTCTAACAGGTCAAGTACATCCTGACGTGCCTTTTCATTATCAGCTTCAATGTAAGCCGCCACACGAGGTGAGTCGTGACGGATGTCACTGGGGAGAACCGCCTCTGCTCCATAAACCATGAAAAAAGGTGTGTAACCTGTAGATCTGTTGGGCGTTGTGTTGATGCTCCATAGCACCAAGGGTAACTCTTCTACCCAACAACCCGGCGTCCTTTGTAAGGGAACCATAAGCCGGGGCTTGATGCCTCTCAGGATCTCTTGATTGGCTCTCTCAGCTTGACCATTAGATTGGGGGTGAGCCACCGACGATACATCAAGCCGGATATGCTCACGTTGACAAAATTCTTTCATAGCACCCTTGGAGAGATTAGTGCCATTGTCTGTTACAATGCTGTGTGGAAAGCCAAAACGGAAGATCACCTTCTTCATGAATTGAACCGCCGTTGCTGCATCACACTTACTGACTCGCTCTGCCTCTACCCACTTGGTGAATTTATCAACCGCCACCAAGAGGTGGGTCTTCTTATCCTTGGACCTCTTAAAAGGTCCAACCATATCAAGCCCCCAAACTGCAAACGGCCACGTGATTGGAATCATTCTCAACTCCTGAGCCGGAACATGAGCTCGACGTGAAAACTTCTGACAACCGTCACATTTTTTGACCAAGTCCTCAGCATCAGCATGAGCCGTCAGCCAATAAAAGCCGTGACGAAAAGCCTTGGCTACAAGAGATTTAGAGCCGGCGTGATGACCACAATCTCCTTCATGGATCTCACGCAGAATCTCACAGCCTTCTTCAGGAGAAACACAACGCTGAAACGCCCCGGTAACACTGCAATGGTGCAGCTCTCCATTGACAATTGTCATTGACTTGGACCGCCGGGTTATTTGCCTGGCCAAGGTTTCATCCTCAGGTAACTCGCCCCGGGTCATATATGCCAAATATGGAACTGTCCAATCAGGAATAACATAAAGAGCCGCCACCAACTAAGCTTCCGGGTCAGGAATAGCCAAATCCTCCTCTGTAGATAACTTAACCGACGGGTTATGGAAAATGTCAAGAAAGACATTAGGTGGCACCGGTTTACGTTGAGAACCCAACCAGCTTAAGGCATCAGCCGCTTCATTTTTCCTCCGATCAACATGCTCAACTTGATAACCTTTGAAGTGACCAGCAATAATATCCACCTCTCGTCGATAATCCGCCATGAGGGGATCCTTAGAATCCCAAGTACCAGAGACTTGTTGAGCCACCAAATCTGAGTCACCAAAGCACCTTACCCGGCTTAAGTTCATCTCCTTAGCCATTCAAAGACCGTGGAGCAAGGCCTCATATTCAGCTGCATTGTTAGTGCAAGGGAACATCAAACGGAGAACATAACAAAATTTATCACCTCGAGGGTAAGCTAGCACAACTCCAGCCCCCGAGCCCTCGAATTTCTTGGACCCATCAAAGTGAATAATCCAATATGTGTTATCTGGTTTTTCCTCAGGCATCTGCAGCTCTATCCAGTCATTGATGAAATCCACCAGTGCTTGAGACTTGATGGTCATGCGAGGCATATACTTCAAACCATGAGGCCCAAGTTCAATGGCCCATTTGGCAACCCGGCCTGTTGCTTCCCTGTTTTGGATGATATCTCCTAAAGGAGCAGAGCTAACCACAGTAATGGGGTGACCCTGAAAATATTGCTTAAGCTTCCGGCTTGCCATGAAAACCTCATATACAAGCTTCTGCCAATGTGGGTATCTCTGCTTGGACTCAATAAGCACTTCGCTGATATAATAAACCGGCCGTTGAACCGGATATTCCTTGCCTGCCTCTTTCCTTTCAACCACAATAGCCACACTGACAGCTCGGCTATTAGCAGCCACATATAACAACAGCGGCTCCTTATCAACGGGCGCAGCTAGGACCGGCAGCTCAGCCAGCTGCTTCTTAAGCGCCTCAAATGCCTCATTAGCAGCGTCACTCCAGACGAAGTCATCTGTCTTTTTCATCATCTGATACAAAGGGATAGCCTTCTCACCGAGGCGGCTTATGAACCGGCGTAGCGCCGCAATACGACCCGCCAGACGTTGAACATCATTGATACACGCCGGTTTAGCCAGAGAAGTAACGGCTTTGATCTTCTCCGGATTAGCTTCAATGCCCCTGTTAGACACCAGAAAGCCCAAAAGCTTGCCCGCCGGCACACAAAAAACACACTTGGCCGGATTAAGCATCATCTTATAAACTCGGAGATTATCAAAGGTTTCCTTCAAGTTGTCTATCAATGTCTCCTTCTTTCTGGATTTCACCACAATATCATCCACATAAGCATGAACATTGCGTCCAATCTGATTATGAAGACAATTCTGCACACATCGCTGCTAAGTCGCCTGGGCACTCTTGAGCCCAAAAGGCATAGACACATAGCAGAAGGCTCCAAAGGGAGTAATGAAAGCTGTCTTCTCCTGGTCCTTAACTGCCATCTTGATCTGATGATAACCAGAATAAGCATCCAAAAAACTCAAACGCTCATAACCCGCCATAGCATCAATAATCTGATTAATACGAGGGAGAGCAAAAGGATCAGCTGGACAAGCCTTGTTTAAATCCGTGTAGTCCACACACATGCGCCAAGTGCCGTTCTTCTTAAGTACCAGCACCGGGTTAGCCAACCACTCAGGATGAAAAACTTCAACAATAAACCCAGCCGCCAAGAGCCGGGCTACCTCCTCACCAATGACCTTACCCCTTTCTTCATTGAAACGACAAAGAAACTGCTTGACCGGTTTAAACTTGGGATTAATATTGAGAGTGTGCTCAGCGAGTTCCCTCGGTACACTTGGCATGTCAGAAGGTTTCCATGCAAAGATGTCCCGATTCTCACGGATGAACTCGATGAGCGTGCTTTCCTATTTCAGATCCATATTAGCACTGATGCTGAACTGCTTGGATGAATCGCCAGGAACAAAATCAACCATCTTAGTGTCATCTGCCGATTTAAACTTCAAAACCGGATCATGCTCTGTAGTTGGCTTTTTCAAAGTCGTCATATCCGCCGGATCAACATTGTCCTTGTAAAATTTTAACTCCTCCGTTGCACGAACCGACTCAGCATAAGCCGCATCACCTTCTTCACAATGAGGTTAGTTTAAAGGGGTTAATCAGGACAAAGGACACGGGGAGTTTATACTGGTTCGGCATCTTGCGGTGAAGGTGAAGGCCTAATCCAGTTTGAGGTGGTATTGCTAGGGTTTCGATGACCAGGGAGCGAATACGCTTAACCTGGCTCTCGATCTCTTCTTTTTTCCTCCCTAAACCGCCGCCGGGTCGTCCCTTTATATACACAGGTTGACGCCCAGCGGTTCACAGAATCCCGGCCGGCTCATAAATGTGTCTGGCTCGGTATCCACTCTTTCCTATCTTACAATACAAGTCATATAATTATGGCGGTTTACATCTATGGGCCCTAACTCGCCTTTGGGCTTTGGGCCTTCTTATTAAGTCTCCTTCGTAAGTCGCCATCTTCTATGTCTTCATGGGCTTCAATACAGGTAAATCACTATGAGCATAACCCGGCCCCTCCTGGGCGGTTTATACTCAATAGTTATATCCCCAACAGGTTCAGTTAGAGCCCAACGCCTCGCACACACACGCGTACATGTACGAGAGAAACGCGCAATCCCTCCGTGCATCGCTCGGCCCCGACCACCCACCGTAACCGGGAACTCCCCGAAATTTTCCTCGCCCTCGCTTCTACCATGATTTTTTCCGTAATGGACGGCCCAAAGAATGTCATGCAGGTGCATCCCCGGCCCGCCCAGGATGAAAAGCCCATTTTCTGTCATGATTTTTTGTCAGAGAAGTAGGAGCCCACCACATCTATGATGATACGTGCTTTTGTCACAATTATCGTCATAGAAGTGTCATAAGCATGACAGAAAAAAAATTCGTTCGGCCCAAAATGTCACGGATGTGTATTCTTTTTGTAGTGATGGATGATACAACGTCTCAGCAGCTAACGAAAGATGGCGGGTCTGGGAAAATCGTGTACATGGGGCATCGAAGATGGCTCGAGAAGGATGACCCGTGGAGAAACCATGGAGATCTATTTAATGGTGAGGCCGGGCATCAAGGACCTCCACGTAAGAGGAGCGGCGCCGAAATCTATGAGCTGTTGAAAAACTGGGAAGAGTGCCCTACGCCGGGAAAGATGAAAAAAGCGCCGGAGCCGCTGCTAAAGGTATGGAAAACGAGGCCAGTTTTCTGGGACTTGGAGTACTGGCCCAAACTCGACACGCCTCATTGCCTTGATCAAATGCATATCAGGAAGAATGTCCTCTAGAGTTTGCTTGTGACACTGATGAACATGCTGGACAAGACCAAGGATGGGTCGAAGGCAAGAAAAGACTTAGAAGATTTGAAAATCAGGGCAGATCTCCACATGCCCGATAAAAAGTCGTCGGAGGACACGGAGACGGAAACGAAGGCGTGGGATAGGGACAAAAAAGTCAACAAGAAGGAAGAGAAATATTGCCCCCCTTCTTGCTTCACCTTAAGTCTGAAGGAGATGGTTCAATTCATCAAGTTCGTTACCAGAATCAAAGTTAGCTCTAGTTACTGTGGGAAGATAAGCAAATTTCTAGACACGAAGAAGAAAAGGTTCAGCGGGATGAAGTCTCATGACTGTCACGTGATCATGATGTAGATACTTCCTATTGCCATTAGATGGATAATGGACGAGAACGTCCGTGACACGCTTATTGGTCTCTGCAACTTTTTCAATGTTATCTCTCGAAAGTCGATCAGTGTGAAGCAACTCCGAAGGCTACAGGAAGAGATCGTTGTCATACTAAATGAGCTTGAGATGTACTCCCTGCCTGCGTTCTTTGTCGTCATGGTGAATCTGTGTGTCCACATTGTGGACGACATCATCGACCTCAGGCTGACATTCCTGCACAGCATGACGCTGTTCGAGAGGATGAATGGGGTCGTCAAAGGATTCGTTTGTAACATGTCCCGTCCGGATGGAAGCATCATCCAGGGCTTTCTTACCCAAGAGTGCATCTCCTTCTGCTAGAATTATCTAGGCGTCGGAGAGCCTTTTGTTGGTTTGCCCATCAACAAGCACCATGGGAGGCTCGGAGGTGAAGGTCACACCAACGGCCGGAGGGAAGTGCATGTGGACCATGAGGGTCGACACAATGACTTTGACGTAGCAAACTTAGTAGTGCTATAGCACCTAGACGTGGTAGATCCTTTCGTGACACTGCACAAAGAAACCATCGCAAAGAAATACCATGATCGAGGGCTGTGCAGGACGGACGCCGAAGTTATTAAAGAGCACAACCTCACTTTCTTGACTTGGTTCAAAAAGCATGTTCTTGCTAACCCCCCAGAAGAGGGCTCTACTGACGGATTGCTCATATACGCCTTAGCACATGGCCCCGGGCCCAACCTCGCAACCTATCAGGCGTACGATATCAACAGGTACACATTCTACACGAATGCCAAAGATATAAAAAGTGATTACCAGAACTCAGGGATGACGATGGAATGCATGACTGGCAACAATGGCGCAAATGAAAGATTCTACGGAAGGGTCGAAGAGATCTGGCAGCTTGACTACTTTGGACTGCACAGTGCGAGGATGTTCCGTGTCAGATGGGCTAAGTCCGTCCAAAGACAAAACCGTTTTCACCACCATGTCCATACCCGACGCCAAGAGCGCTATCATGAACGTCATCGCCAAAAATGAGCCATGGGTACACGCTAAGCACTTGACACAATGCTTCTTCCTAACCGACCCGAGCAATCCGAGTCGTGTTGTCGTGAGGAGAGGCAAAAGGAGCATCATTGGAACGGATGGAGTCGCCAACGAGGAAGACTACGACCAGTACGGCAACCCTATGAGGGAAGATGACGATGACAATTAAGCGTACGTCAAAAGAAGAATCAAGACTACATTACCGAAGAAAGATCATACTCCATGGAAAAGAAAAGTCACAACGAGGGGCTCAATTATTCAACAGCGAACAAGAAAGGAAAGAAGGTCACTCAGAAAGAAAAATGTCGACGCTGAGTAAACAACATTTATATTTGTACCTATTTTGTATACGCACTTGACTGCATTATCGGTCAGATGATGTAACATATATATATATATCGCCTGAGTTATATATTGTATCCCCTTTCCCACCATGGTTCCATCTTGGTACAACCGTGCCTCTAAGTCAAAATGGAGAGATGGAAAAGAAAAGGAATAAGAAAATGAAAAGAAAAACAAAAAGGAAAGGAATAAGAAAATGAAAAGAAAAACAAAAAGGAAAGGAATAAGAAAATGAAAAGGAAAAAAAGGAAAAAAGGAAAGAATGGAGAGGAAACCGCGCCTGCCTCTAACTTAAAATAGCAGTAGCGCGGCTTTTCAACACTCGCTGTAGCTAACTTAGCTATAGCGCGTTTTATGTAAAAGCTCGCTACTGCTACTAAGTATAGCAGTAGCGCGGTTTAACAACCCGCGCTATAGCTAACTATTAGCTATAACGCGTTTTGAAAAGCTGTGCTACTGCTATTTTAAGTTAGACGCAGGCGCGCGGTTTCCTCTCCATCCCACCCCATTCCCCTCACTCCCTCTTCCTTCACCGTCGCTGCCGCCACAGCGTCGCCGTAGCCATCTTCCCCGAGCCCGTCATCGCCGACTCCTTCGACGCCACACACAGTGCGTCACCCCCTCCATCGCCGGCCCCCCTGCCTCTACACCGCGCACACCATGCCTCACCCCCTCCGTCTCCCTCTGCCGCCGCCCCCTTCATCGCCGTCCCCCTGCCTCATTGCCGTGCACCGTTCATCTCCCCCTCCGTTGCCGGCCCCCTACGTATGCCCCGCTTTCCTCCCCTCCCCTTCAATTCTCACGAACCCTAGGTGTTCTAGGGTTCTTCCTAGACATGTTCAGATTGAGTTTTAGTTCAATAAATTGTAAATTTGTAAGTGGCTTCTTTATAACACATGATTTTGACAAGATCACATAGACATGTTCATTTTATTAACTGAATTTGTTTGAGAGAGAGAGAGAGCAAAGTGACAGAGAGAGAGAGAGTAAAGTAAGATCACATATATGCTCTTGCATGATCACTTCATTTAATTTTGTGCATTACAGTTACTTAAATTTTAATTAGTATTAGAAAAAATAGGTTTTTATATGTCTTTTTTGTGAGCCAAATATTACAATTAAATTAGAATCTAAACGATCACTAGGCAATCTCAGTTTGAAATTTTTACCAACTTATTTGTTCACAAACCAGAGGGAGGCTTAGTAGTTTTGCCAAAATTTTGGATACAATCCTAACTGTTATAAGGTAACAAAATTTTGGCCACGCCCTCACTTTGGTCATACCAAATTTTTGGTTGGGCAAGTTGGGGCACAAACCAAAAACACCCATAAACATTCTTAATTGCTTGATATGTACACTTTTTTATTTATGTGTGTGTGTGAGAGAGAGCTATGTTGACAGCCATGATATCTTTTGAGTACTAGAGACACTGGTACCGTATCATGCTATACAAACGGTTTTTAACCCCTTTCCGCGACGGCATTTCGAACCGTCACCAAGTGAGTGTGGGCGATAGGGGGGGTCCTTCCCACACGACCCAGAAACCGTCGGGGATAGGCGAGCGGCTACTGACGATCACCATAGAATAAACGTATGAGAACTGCCCCAGTCCCACACGTTACATCTCGACGTTACGTTTCGGATTAGAAAGACACCCCAAATGATTACGCTGCTATAGTCATGTGAAAAAGGTGGACATCAACATTTAATCTACCGATATGTTTGTGATAGGTATGTTATCTCACACGGTTCAAGAATGTAAAATGTGTGCGGTGCCTCTACTAATGCCAACGTGTCCATTTTCATAATTGTGTGCGATTGGTATTCCTATCACACACGCACACTGGTTTGAAATGTTTGCCGTATTACCATGAATCGCACACGCATATGAGACGAAACTGTGTGTGCATCCGTCAGGCATCGCAAACATTTCACATCAAAGAACCGTCCGTTCTCTATTTTTCATCGCACACACTGTTTTCTTTCTAACTGTGTGCACATTATTTTATTCGCACCTGTATAATTTTATTTTTCCCTATAATTTATTATTTGAATTGGAAATTTTGAAATATGAAATGTGCAATTCAAATTCTCAGCACAATGGCTCAACAACGAATTCATAAATAAAATTGTCAGTACAATATGTTCAGTAATTATAGGATTAGACATCAATTAACTATGATGAACCACAATACTTAGAGGCAGTAAAGGTGAAGAGACAAGTGTAAATCATTTTGACTGCCGATGGTGTTGAAGAAGCGGAATGCCCATAATGTGCCTTCCTGCATGCCGTAGGCACGAACAACTTTTGTCCAACCCCTTGTGACGATCGCCCGCCCATCCTTCACCGCCTTCAGGAAGACTTCTAGAGCATTATCATGGTAGCGTGAATTATATACTTTAACCTTAGTTGCCTCCACTCCGGTCATGTAGTTTGCAAGGTAATCATCAGTAAATAGCTTCGGAAACCACAGAAAAGAGAAAAATATCAGATACTGAGGTCTAATAGAGTAACTTGTTGTGGGCAGGGGGATTCCCAGTTCCGGACTCAAATTGCAAATAATTAAACAAAACTCCCCCAGGACTGTTGTTGGTATGGACGGCACCCATTGTTTCGGACAAGCCGTGAATTGTGATTGTTGGTGGAGGGGGAGTAAACCTTTACTTTCATCGCTTGGGAACCGCTAGTAATGTGTTTAGCATGGAAGATACCGATAACTAATGGTCGCAAAGTAAACAAGAATGGTGCATTTCTCAAAATTTCATTTACCTCTGTTTTAAAAACTTGAGCTCTGGCACCTCTGCAAATCACTGCTTCCCTCTATGATGGGACTATCTATTTACTTTTATGTTATGTCATCACCTTCTCAAATAAGCGCCAGAACCTGAAAGCACTATTGTCATCCTCATGCATTGTATGTAGCTAATATTGGGTGCATCATGACTGGATCTTTTCTACCATGAATTACAATGTTTAGTCGCTGCTCGAACTTTGGAGGTGCTCTGCATTTATGTTTTGCGGTCTCAGAAAGGGCTAGCGGGATACCACTATTGTCATGTTATATCATGGTTGTTCTAACAAAGTGTTGTTATTTGAGATATCTTATTATTGCTCGCTAGCTGATTATGTCATTGATATGAGTTAATATAATTTTTAAGAGTTATTGTCGACATGGTTAGTCATGATCTTGGCTGAAAACCTGGGTGCTACTTAAGCTTATTTATGTAAACAAGAGCAAAAGAGTTCGTAAAAGTTTTTCTTTTTCACCTTCAGTTTATCAACTGAATTGCTTGAGGACAAGCAAAGGTTTAAGCTTGGGGGAGTTGATACGTCTCCGTCGTATCTACTTTTTCTAACACTTTTCCTCTTGTTTTGGACTCTAATTTGAATGATTTGAATGAAACTAACCCGGACTGACGCTGTTTTCAGCAGAACTACCATGGTGTTGTTTTTTTTGCAGAAATAAAAGTTCTTGGATTGGAACGAAACTTTACGAGGAATTTTTATACAAATAAAGATAATTTCTGGAGCCAAGAACCACCGGAGGGGGGCACCTGGGTGGGCACAACCCACTAGGGCGCCCCCCTCCAGGCGCGCCCAGATGGGTTGTCCCCACCTGGTGGCCCCGCAGACTCCAACCCTGATATTATAAAATCACATTTTCGGAGAAAAAAACTAGGGAGAAAGAATTATCGCATTTCACGAGATGGAGCCGCCGCCACCTCCTGTTCTTCATCTGGAGGCCAGATCTGGAGTCCATTTGGGGCTCCGGAGAGGGGGATCTTCGATCTTCGTCATCACCAACCCTTCTCCATTGCCAATTCCATGATGCTCCCCACCGAGAGTGAGTAATTCCTTCGTAGGCTCGCTGGTTGGTGAGGAGTTGGATGAGATTCATCATGTAATCGAGTTAGTTTGGTTAGGGCTTGATCCCTAGTATCCATTATGTTCTGAGATTGATGTTGCTATGACTTTGCCATGCTTAATGCTTGTCACTTTGGGTCCGGGTGCCACGATTTCAGATCTGAACCGTTTAAGTTATCACCATTATATCTACAATGGTACAGCGAGGTGCTATACAAATGGTTTTTAACCCCTTTCCGCGACGGCATTTGGAACTGTTGCCAAGTGAGTGTGGGTGATAGGGGGGTCCTTCCCACACGACCCAGAAACTGTCGGGGGTAGGGAGCCTTGATGCATACAGTTGTCCCCATATAACCGTTTCTGATATCTCGAATATCCCATATGTTTCATCCTTGCTACTCGTTTGTGCTCGCATTGCCATCACAGACGGAGTTTTGTGGTTTTACCTAAAACCAGGCAGATTCCAGGCATGGGAGTTTTCCAGGCACGTACCAAACTGGCTCTACGTTTACGATGCCTGGCACATCACAAACAGTTCATGATTATAAACCGTGTACGATAGGTAGACAATCGCACACATTTAGTTTTCCCGCACAGTATGTGATAGTGTCTGACATCACACACGCTTTGCAAACGGCAACTGTGTGTATTGTTACACATGTTTCCTCTCCGTGAACCATGTCGGATTATGATGTATATCGCACACGATGTGCTTTATTGACCGTGTGCACCATAATGACCTGCACACCGTAATTTCACCCTGATTTAATTGCTGCTATTTAAAATTGTACCTAATTTGAACTTGAAAGTAGGCTATAGCTTTATTCATATCCATCAGGTTCAAACAATCAATGTATTATTCGATTCACAGGTACATATGTTTAAGAATTACATAAGCACCAAATAAAGAATGATGAACCAGGGTTCTATACTTGTACTATTACAGATGGTGAAGAAAGAGGCGACAGACATTCTGGTTGCTGAACAAGGTGAAGCGGAATGGCCCTATTGTGCTCTCCTGGATGTAGAAGGCACGCACGACTCTAGTCCAACCCCTTGTGATGGCCGGCCGCCAATCATGTAGTTTGGGAGGTAGTCTTGAGTAAACTGCTTCAGGATGCACTGCAAAGGAAAAAAGATTCAGACTTTGTCATCTAACACAACTCATTACGGGCAGTAAAAAGAAGGCTACAGAGTTCTTACTTACCATCCTGCAGTTCACTGTTGTCTTGCATAAAGTGTAAACAAATAGTTCGATTGACATCTTTTGACCCATTTTAATAACAGTCTTTATCAGTTTCCTCACTTGATGCTGGTTCATGAATATCTCATTGCCCCATACGCAGAAAGGGTCGAAGTGTGGATCTTTGGCAATGACATATGTACCTAAAAGCACCAAGTTAATATTAGAAGCTAAACAACAATTGCAAAATGATGTAGTACAACACTCCCTCCATCCCATTATATAAGATTTTATTACATGTATATCTAGACATCATCAGAACATTAAGGTAACACTCTTCCTTGTTGCTATGTAGCCTGGGATTGCATATTTAGTCATTCAGTACAATGCATGTTGCTATGTAGCCTCAGATATATTAAATATGGCCCTAATTAACCTACTGATAAATGGGTTACAAATATATTCAGTGAAATGTCTGATTCGATGATTAATCCCTTATCAGCCCCTAGGCTATATGGTACCAGCTACAGATATCCAAAACAGTGAGTACATATAAGCAATGCGATGAAACTAACCTCGATGGAAAACAACACTGTTCTCAATATTGTCCTGTATGAGTACATATAAAGGCATGTTAAGCACAACAGGCTAAACATCAACCAAATATATCCATGGTAGACAACATAATCTACAAATGATAGCTTCAGTGTGCAGGCTTAAGCAAGCTAGTTAAGCAAAACAAGAAGTGGAAAGGTGTGTTAATTGCATCAGGCATAACATTTAAAAACAAGCAAATAGTCATTCAAACTGGTATTGTGCAGGTCTAAAGTACACTAGTTATTGTTAAAAAAACAAAAGGCATGTTAACTGCAACATCCTTAACAGCAACCAAATATCGTAATTCATAGTGGTATTGTTGAAACTATTATTGATGAAATTGAACTGCATGGCAAATAGTTGCACATATAGAGCATCAAATTGTGAAGAACTAAAATAAACAAGGCATAAGTCCATCTCTAGCCGATCCTTTAAAAGTTAACCGACTAAAACCCTTAGTGGATATATATACTCCAGCAATTTTTGGCCGTTTCTGGTCGATCCCCTAAACTTAACGTTGTAAACTTCAATTTGATCAAGTTCAAAGCAGGTTCAACCGAAAGTAGCATGCATTCAAACCTAAACATAGATTGTTTTGCATAACCGAACATAAAACATAAATTTAAACTAAGCTAAACTACTTTCGGTCGAAGTGGAGGTCGAGCCAATTCTTCCTCGTCAGGTACGGTGTCCCGCGAGCCGGGTCCGGGCCGGTGCCGTCATCGGGGTCGTTGGGGAAGACACTCCTCCACTCGTCGACGTCGATCTCCTCATCCTCGCCACCCACCTCAACGCCCTCCGCGCTGCCATCCTCGCCGTCTTCGACCTAGTCATCGGAGGAGAGCACGATAACCTTGCCGCCCTCCGCGCTGGCAAAGATCACCCGCTCCGCGTCTACGAGCTCCGGGTGCTGCCGGCAAAGCTGTTGCATGTAGGCCTCGTCGGCGGCCTCGGCCTCGAGGCGCTCCAACGCCTCGTGGTCCTCCCATGCCATAGCCGAGCTCACCACCCCTGGCTCCAGCGGAACAAGGTTGACCGGACATGTGCCGAAGGGGAAATTGAGCCTAGCCGCCGCGCCGTGGTAGCGGACCTGCCAGCGGCCATACTCCATGGCCGCGAGCTTGGCCTTTTGGAAGCTACCGAGCCACCGGCGGGTGTGGGTCTCCCGATCCGTAATCTCAGTGACCCACGTCCCCCACCGCCGCTGCCGGACCCGAAGGTAGGACCTCATCGGCGGCTGGGCCCGAGGGAGGACGGGGAAGTCCTCGAACCGGCATAGGGGCGTGGCGGCGGGTAGATCAGGCGACCGGCGACGGCGGATCGATAAAGAGCCCGTGGAGGAGGACGTGGACACCTCGGCGGCCACCTCGCCGGCGTCGGGTGGAGAGGCCGTGGTAAACCACTTTTTGTCCATTGGCTCCTCGAGCTCCCCGGCACACAGGCAGAGGTTGAGGATGGAGGCGGCGGCGGCGATGGCGGCGACCTACCAATGGTTTTGAGCGAGGGAGGGGTGGTGTGTGTCTGTGTGAGCGGAGGTTTTGGGGAGTGTGTGTGTAGGGGGGCGGGGCAAGGTGGTGTTTGAGGAAATATCGCGGCAACTGAAAATTTTACTACGCGGGAGTAACAAGGCGGGGCTACTGAATATTTGGATCAAGGGCGAGCAGATATTTTTGAGATTGCGAGGGATGCAGAGGCGGGAGTAAAATGCCGGGGCAACTGAAAATTTGAATCAAGGGTGAGCAGATATTTTTGAGATTGTGAGGGATGCAGAGGCGGGAGTAACAAGGCGGGGCAACTGAAAATTTAAATCAAGGGTGAGCTGATATTTTTGAGATTGCGAGGGATGCAGAGGCAGGAGTAAAATGCCGGGGCTACTGAAAATTTGAATCAAGGGACTGAAGCAGAGCGGGAGTAACAGACATCGCACACGGTCCGCACATACTAATCGTGTGCAATCAAACATTAAAACCTTCCAGGCGGTAGATATTTTTGAGATTACGAGGCAGTAGATATTTTCGAGACCGGGAGGCAAGCCTCATGGAGCCCAATCTACAGTGCTGATGTGAGGGACTGCAGGGGACGGGCGTGGCACACGGGTAGTCTGGCCGAACCATGTCTGTTGTGTACCCAATCGCAGACGGTTTCTACATCCAACTCGTGTGCTGTTTATAAATTTGGCAAAAAGAATAACGTGGGAGAGGGTCAGAACACGAACACACTTGCATGTGGACCAAATATATGATAGAAAAGGGTGGTTTGATGTTCAAATACCCAATGCACAACTTTGATGTGGCACCTATCGCACAAAAACACAGTATTGCTAGTCAGCCACCCCCTACGAACCCCACTTCGTGTCGGCGGTAAAGGAATCCTAGCTACGAATGCATGCCCCCAAATAGCTAGATCTAAAATCTCACCCTACCGTAACACAATGTAACATCCCCAGCTTCACACTACAGTGACTACCCTCTTGATAATGCCAAGTCATCATGGTTAACAGTGCTTGATCATCATTAGCATCATATCTCATTTCAAATTCCAATTCAAATTGCAATTCAAACTTAAAGTGAAAATAAAAGTTGCTCAAATACAGGAACTAAAATGTTCATCATGTTGCAAATATTCCCAAAGCAATAATAAAACTAACAGCAACATTTATTGAATTATTTAAATTACTCTAACACCCTAAAACAGTACCAAAATAGCAAGGTTTAATCCATTTTAATTATTCTACAAATTAAATGAAATCCAATTGCCTACAAACCATTTTCTGGCAGTGGTAAATATTGCATGATAATTATTTGGGCAAGTCTCATATTTTGCAAAAGTGTTTTGTAATAAAAGGAAAAGACAAAACAGAAAACAGAAAAGCAAAAAAAAAAGAAAAAGGCCCACTATACCTGGGCTTAAGTGCTACAGCGCCGGCCGATCCACCCCGCACTGTCTCCCACCTCTCGTTACTGCTCACCTGCGCCCGTTGTCGTCCCCACGCGCGCGCGCCCACACCCGCAGCCAGGCCCCCCCTCTCTCTCGCTCGACAGCGCGCCCGCGCCCGCTTGGAGGATAAGGGCGAGGCCCCGCAGCCCCCTGGCGTCCCCCTCGCTCACTCTCCCCTTGCTCCCTCTCTGCTTCCCCCTCACCCGAGCACCGCCATGGCCTCGCTGCTCTGACCACCGCGGCCACCGGCCGGCCCTCGCCTCGCCTCCGCGCCAAGAAGGACCGCCTCGACCTCCTCTTCCTCCCCGACGAGTCACCCGAGCAGGAGCGCCTCTACATCGAGCTCCTCGACGTCTTCTTCAACCTTCGACCACCCGCACGCCATCGCCGATTTCATCGCTGTCGAGCCTCCCCCGAGCCCACTTTGCACCTCTACAGGCTCAACGTGAGCCCCCGCTTCCTCCCCTCTCTCTCTCTCTCTCTCTCTCTCTCTCTCTCTCTCTCTCTCTCTCTCTCTCTCTCGTCACCGTTCGCTAGCTATACGCGCCGCCCCCAACTTGCCCGAGCTCGCCGCCGCATAGCTCATCACCGGCCTCGTTCCGGCGACCAAACGGCCCCGTGCTGCTGCCCATCTGCTTCACTGCACCGCGTAGGCCTCGCCTAGCCACCTCGTTTGCTCACGCGCGCACTGCAGCACTGTCCCCGTCGCACGCCCACAACCGTCGCCGCCCGATGTTGTCGCCGGCGACCATTCCAGCCACCCCCGCCGTCGTGCTCCCCTCCATCGGACGCGGCGCAAAGAGGCCATTCCAGAGAGCCTGGCCGCGCCCGTTTTGGTCCACCGTAGCTCGTTTCCGAGCTCGCCGGAGCTCGCCACCGCGTCTGGGCTCGTCGGCGCACTCCGGTGGCCGCGCTGACTCGGCGCCGATGTGGCGCCGCGGGTCCCACCGCCCAGCCACTGACCCTGGGTCCCCTGGGCCTAGTTGACCCAGTCAACGCTGACTGGGCTAGCCCCGTGTCTATGACATGTGGGTCCCGCCTGTTAAAATGATTTTTATAAATAAATAAAACTGTTAATTAGTTAATTAAAACACTAAGCTGTCACTGACAGTGCGGGCCCACTAGGTAATTAGGTTAATTAGTTAGTTTAAACCCTATTTAATTAGCCATAGTCACTGACATGTGGGTCCCACTGGACCCACAGGTCAGGTTTGACTCTGGTCAGCGGACTGTTGACCGTTGACATCACCTCTATGTCATGATGATGTCATCCCTTACTGTTTTGGATAATGTTGATTTAAAATAATTAAATAAAATCCAGAAAATGATTAAAACATTAGAAAATCTTAGAAAATAAACCGTAGCTTGGATCGAAAAACTTTCTACATGAAAGTTGCTTAGAACGACGAGACGCAATCCGAATATGCCTTCCTCATACCTGTCACATGCCTCTAGCATGATGAACATGGAACTTTCCCATACGTTTCATCTGTCCGATAATCACCCAGAGCTGGGAGAACACTCCCAGATAATTTCCCGCTCCCACTAACTTGCGTAGTACTGCATTAGGGCACACCTCGAATAACGTGTTGCCATGCTATGCTCCTATGATTGCATTTGTCTGCCTTTATTTATTGTTTCTTCGCCCTCTTCTCTCTCGATAGACCCCGAGACCGATGATGACCCGATGATCGTCTACCTCAGCGAAGACCCGTTGGTGTTTGCAAAGCAACCAGGCAAGCACCCCCCCTTGAGCATGCCTATATCGCCTATTCTCTTCTTTCTTGTGTTTGCATTAGAATTGCTACTGCTACTGCTTTACCTATTCTGATGCATAGCCTGTTTATTGTAACCTGCTGTTGATACCTTACCTGCTTATCCTAAACTGCTTAGTATAGGCTGGCTAGAGACCCCAGTGACCCCACTTGTCCCAGTTGCCCCGCTGGATCTTCGGAAGACTCAACGACCAGACCCCAGCACCGCACATCACCCCCTAGTTGTACGACACTGCAGCGTTACTATCGGGTGCCGAGGGTGATACCTCATTTAGCACTTCTAATGTTAACTCTGTAGAGTAGCTATTCGGTCGTGGACATCGAGGGTGATTCCTCCTTCACCATTCCCGTTAATGACGCTGTCGTGCAACACCTCAAGTGTGAACCTCGAGGGTGATTCCTCCGAGTTCACCTTGACGACTACATTAGGTGGAATCCATCGAGGGTGATTCCTCAGGTTTCCCCCTGGTGTTTGGACACACAGTTACTATGACTTTAACCATGAACCATGATAAAGTCGGGTCGGCCCTGAGGTGTACCCGCGCGAGCATGTGATGCGATTGATGTGTAGTTGGGTGACCAGAGAGAGTACCCGCGAGATAATTACGAGGCGTGGCCGGGCATTCCTAGCCCTTGTCGCAAGTCCTCAAGATGGGGCGACGGGGTCACATCGATCGTGAGTCTCTGCTCGTTATCGCGCGCTCCTAATTCACTAACGGTTTGGATATTTGATCCGAGTGGGCCTCTGGCCTGATAGCACTAACCCTCATGTGGGAACAGTTATGGGCACTCTGCGTCGTATGCATCAGCCGAAGCTTAATGGACGTCAGCGATTGAGCGGCGCGCGCCGAGTTGGACCGCGTAAAGCAACCGCCTTGATAGTGTGGGTTGCCAGGTCTGCTCTCGGCTGTGAACATAATGTGCAGGAGTTCCTGGGGCGATGGCCCAAGACCCCTGGCGGCATAGGTTTAGTCCGGCGTGCTGACCTCTCTGTTAAGCCTAGGTCGGGTTGCGGCGTATCGTTTGGCCGAGGCCGGGCATGACCCCGAAAGTGTGTCCGGCCGAAGTTAATCGAGCGTGGTGGGTAAGTTGGTGCACCCCTGCAGGGATGAAACTAATCTATGCATAGCCGGATCCTCGGTAACGGACGCTCGGACTTGTATCCCAATCGATACAACTAGCAGTTAATGATGAGAAATGGATATTAGGGATCTGGGATCGCTTTCTCGTAGGGAGTCGAGGAAGGATCTCTGGCCGAGGTTGATACTTAATACTGCTACTACTTTATACTGTGCTAATCTACACTCTTCTAATGCTGCAAGACCGCTGAAGATGCTAGTCTTCGATAGGACTAGGCCTCCTCTCTATTCTGACATTTCTGCAGCCCAGTCCACATATACAGCCTTTCTTTGAAAATGTTGCATATGTAGTGTAGATCCTTGCTTGCTGAGTACTTCAGATGAGTACTCACAGTTGCTTTGCTTCCTCTTTTTCCCCATATCCGTTTGATGCAACCAGATGACGGAGCCCCTGAGATAGCTGCCCCTGACGACGATCACTACTACTACCCCCGAGGATGGCTACTGCTACGAGTTGGCTGACGACCAGGAGTAGGTTCGGAGGGTCCCAGGTAGGAGGCCTGCGCCTTTTCGATCGTAGCTTTTGTTTTGCACCGCCTTCTTAAAGGCTTGTCTATTTCTCTTTTATATCTGTACTCAGAAATCTGATGCTTCCGCTGACGCTTGTATGCAAGCTTATGTATTCGAGCCCTCGAGGCCCCTGGCTTGTAATATAAAGCTTGTATGACTTTATTTATGTTTTAGAGTTGTGTTGTGATATCTTCAAGTGAGTCCTTAGGCTTGATCGTGTGCATGTTTGCGTGTATGGTTAGTGCACGATTGAGTCGGGGGCGTCACACACAAAACCTATAGGAGTCCATCATATATATATGGTCAAACTTCCCCTTTCGCTTCCCGACAAAGGTGGACCGTGTGTCGACCCACAAATGTGTGCTTGTAATGCGAGATGGGTGAGACCACATACGAACCACATGCGGTGGCCCTACTATATGTATGAAAAGGGTGTGGTGTGTGATATTTAACTGCCATTCACAACTTTGATGTGGCACATGTGCCTCGCAAATTAATCGAACTTCCCCGACCCCACGGAGGTTGCAGGTAGCGCGAAGTAGCCCCCCCCCCCGCACACACACACACACATCGGGGGGAGGGCATCTCACCAAGACGTACTATAACATGGACCAAGCAGAATCCAACTTGGTCGTACTACCTCTCCCCGCTCGTTGTTGGTCAAAGTTATGGACGTCCACACGGCCCCGCAAAATGGGCTAGCTTGTCGCCGATAACCTCACGAGGGAGTACTGTATGAAGACAAACCCACTCTATGCATGTGACCCAAGTATGTATATGGAAGTGGTGTGTGTGTTGTTTGAATACCCAATGCACAAATTTGATGTGGCACCATGCTTTGGAACCGTAAATTCCCCACACCGAGCGAGGGTTCACGATGCGTAGCATGGGCTCAAACTTAATTAGGCTTGGAATGGGTCGACCTACTATACAGTAACTCGAAGCAAAGAAGAAGAATCCACCCTGGTAACCTTTCTCGTCGTTGGTCGAAATGATGGACGTCCACGCGGGCCCATGAATATATATAGGCTTGCCGCCCATAACCAAGCGAGTGAGAGTGTGTCCAAAGACAACCATTGCATGCGTGTGTCCCGAACATATTTATGGAGGTGTGTGATGCATGCATATGTGTTGAATACCGACCCAATGCACAACATTGATGTGGTGCATGCGTTGAAAATCGCAGAGGTCCCCACACAGAGCAAGAGGTCCTTCATGACGTGCCGTGTGTGTCGGAGTAAATGACCACGGGTAGCCCCATCAGCTCCCTTTGGTATTTCAAGACATCGGGACAGGCTGCGCCCCTCAAACATCAAGGACAAAGGGCTGCCTTCTTGAGGCCGGCTGGTCCAAGCAGCTGGTTGCCAGGAGGCGGCGGAGTCCACAAGACGGCCATGAAGTGGGCCGACTCCTAGCAGGCGGCCTCCTGGGAAGCCGAGTCCGAGCAGGCGGTCCCTCGCGCCCTCAAAGTCAGCGCCAACATAAACATGATGAGACAGGGCATGGCTACAATACAGGCCTGCTACCCCCGAATCCAGGGCAGAACGTGGCCATAGTACAGCGTACCAAGCAGGCATCCTGCGCCCAACGCAGGACTGTTGCCATGCCGCTCATGACATCACCCATGGCAGAGGAAGCCATGCTCCCTCGGCGGGCGGCCAGTACGGCCCGCAGGCGGCAGGCCCTACCTGTCCGTGACAAGCCAGAAGGCGGCGAGCCCAGACCAGTCGGCTCATTGGGAGGTCGGCTCCCAGCAGGCGGCCCTCCTCCTCCCTTGAAGTCTATGCGCCATTAACCAGATACGACGGGGTATGGCTACAGTGAGCCCCCGCCAGGCGGCGGGACTGTATCCACGCTCCCCTTGACGAGGCCTTCGTCATCAGGGGCAATGCTACAGCATAAAACAGTCAACGTTGCCCGTAGATGGCGGGACCCACCTGTCGGCTGAGATCGCGGCAGTCGGCGGACCCACCAGGCAGCTGGCCCCGACGGTCGGCGGAGAAGCCGGCGACCAGTGACGCTGACTGCCGGGCCCCGCATCTAGCCAGATTACCATTGTACCCCTGGGGGGTAGGCTTATATAAACCCCCCAGGTCACCCCATGCAAGGGGTTGGCTCTTTGGCAGATGCCTCGTCGAGCACTCTCAGCACCACACACACACACACGCAGAGAGAGTGGAGTAGAGCTAGCCTTGCCCTTCTTCCTACTCCAGCCAAACAGCTCAAGGAGCAAGCTTGTAGCTACCTGTTGAAGTAGTGATCATGCAGAGACCCCGCAGAGCAGGACTAGGGGTGTTATCTCCTAGGAGAGCCCCGAACCTGGGTAAGATTGGCAAGCGTACGCGGTCTCGCTCACTCCCGCTTCTAGAGCCCGGCGACGTACTTTTGTCCCCATCCACGATAAGCCACCCCCTGGCATATGTCGCACGATATCCCCGACATTTGGCGCCCACCGTGGGGCTAGGTGCACCGTCGTCCAGAAACACATTCTGGACGGGAACCATCTTCCTCCCTGGCGATCGCAGCCAGCCCGGCACGCCCGACGGGGTTAGCGCCGACACGCTGCACGGTGTGGAAGTTGTTTGCACCACAAGCAGCCTCGCTGATCTCATTGGCAGGATCCGCCTCTTCGACGAGCCCGCGCTCGACGCGGGCGCAGCTAGTTCCGAGAGCTGCCTCGTCGATCTCCTCGGCAAGCTTCACATCGCCGACGAGCCGTTCTCCGACCCGGAGTCCGTTGGCTCCACCGACCTGCTCGTCGACATGGTCGTCGACGCCGACGTCTCGCTTCCTGATGCCTTCCCCGGTGACGTGGTGATCTTCGACGACCCACTTCCCGCTGCAGACAGCAGCGCCGGCACCAGCACCGTCACTGAGGTGCTGGTCGTCAGCCACGACGGAACCTCCGACCAGGCCGGCCGGGACCCGTTGCAGGCAGCAATGCGGGACCTGTCCGCTCCCGTAGCGCCCGGTGCGAGTGGTGAAACGCTGGAAGCATGCCGTATCGCACTTCTCGACAGCGCCAACAAGTTGGCGGCCATGAGACGCCTCACCGAGGCTTACCACCGCGAGATCGACCGTGCCGTCTGTGGCACACTGGCTGCTGGTGAACCCAGCCGCGTGGGCATGGTCCGGCAGCGCGGCGCCGCCATCGCCAGCATGTTGGGGGCCGACCGCCCGGTCTACGCCACGGCCATGGAGAACTTGCGCGCCGCCCAGGCAGCGGCAGACGAGCTGGACCGCCTGGAGGGCGACGAGCGTCGCTACATGCCGGAGCACGTCCAGCAGCTCATCGACGCGGCCGCCGTGTAGCAAGAAGCCGGCCGCTGCATGGTGGAACCCGGCCTACAAGCTGGGAACCTTCCCCCTCGCCGAGAGCACGGCGCGACCTCCCGGACACCGACAGACGGCGCCCGCGACCGAGGAGACCCAGAGCCGGTTGCTAGCCGCAGCCGCACCCGCATCTCCATTGAGCGCGACCAAGACGGCCGCCCACGAGCAGTAGAACGGCGGGACGGTCGTCAGCCCCCTCCCCCGCGTAGGGAGAGGCGCGCCTCTCCGCCGCCTGTTGAGCATCCGACTCTCGAGCGCCGGCTGGACCCCCGCGAAGGAGTCGGAGAGAACGACGCCCGCAACCTGATCGACCGCTTGGCTCGGTCCCTGGCGTTGGAAGAAGAAGATGCAATCGGCCCGCCTTGTTTCGGCCCCCGCATTCGCGATGAGCCCTTCCCCAAAGGGTTCTCGCTCCCTCGAGACACTCCTAAGTACAACGGCTCTGTGAAGCCGGAAGATTGGCTGGTCAACTACTCCACTGCCGTCAACATAGCGAACGGTAACAAGCGTGTTACCATGAAGTATGTTCCGCTCATGCTCCAGGGCACGGCCCGGACATGGCTGAACAGCCTCAAGCCCTACAACGTCAACAGCTGGCTAGACTTGACCGAAGTTTTCATCCGCAACTTCACCAGCACCTACAAGCGGCCGCCCAAGCCTCGCCAGCTCTCCCTGTGCATCCAAGGCCCGATCAAGTCCACCCGCGAATACTTAACGTGGTGGGCCGAGCTGCGCAACTCCTGCGAAGGGGTTCATGAGGTGCAAGCCATTGAATACTTCACTACCGGGTGCCGAGAGGGCACCCTACTCAAGCACCGGCTCCTCTGCGATGAGCCGGCCACGCTCGACGAGCTGCTGATCATAGCGGACAAGTAGGCCACTGCCGACTCCTCCATGAAGTCGGAACTCCGAGTGGATGCGTCAGGAAAGATGCTCCCTCCGGCCCCTCAGACACCGGCTGGTGATTCCAGTCAGCGCCAACAGTCAAACGACAATAAGCGCAAGGCCCCGCAGCCGGCTACCACCAGCCGGCAGGTGGCGACAGTCGAAGATCAGGAGCCAGAGGAGCAGCCAGGCCCCAAAAGCCAGAAGGGCGGCAAGCCTGCCTGGTTGCCCGCCTTCTCATTTGAGCAAACCCTCGACGCTCCCTGCAAGTTCCACAGCGGCGCGAAGCCATCCAACCACACCACCCGGAAGTGCCACTGGCTCACCCGCATCGCTAGAGGCAAAGGACTACCTCCGCCGCCTGCTGGCCCGCCGCCTCCGCCTCCCCAGCAGCCGGCGGTCCGACCAGTCGGGGCGATCCAAGATGAGTTTCCTGAAGAGCATGGAGCTTACGTCGTCTTCACCAGCGTGACTAATGACAGGCACAGCCGGCGTCAACAGCGCCAAGAAGTGAATACTGTCGCCTCTGAAGCCCCAGAGTTCATGCACTGGTCGGAGAAGCCGATCAGTTGGAGCCGAGCTGACCACCCGGAGGTGATGCCTTCTCCGGGTTCCTATGCCCTGGTGTTGGATGCCACCTTTGCAACAGAGAGGCGAGCTGCTCGTTTCTCCCGAATTCTGATAGACGGCGGTAGTAGCATCAACATTCTCTACCGCGACACCATGGAGAAGTTGTGCATCAAAGAGAAACAGCTCCAGCCCAGCCGGACTGTCTTCCATGCCATTGTGCCTGGCCTATCCTGCTCACCAATCGGCAAGATCAAGATAGATGTCCTCTTCGGAGACAAGAGTCACTTCTGCCGAGAGCCAATCTGGTTCGAGGTGGTTGACCTTGAGAGCCCCTACCACGCGTTGCTTGGCTGGCCTGCTCTGGCCAAGTTCATGGCGGTCCCCCACTACGCCTACCTCAAGATGAAGATGCCGGGCACCAAGGGCATTATCACCATAGCCGGCGACTACCAGAAGTCTGCCGCCTGTGCCACTGCCAGCAGTTGGCTCGCCGAGTCCCTTGTGATTGCTGCCGAGAAACGGCTCCTTGACCGGGTTGTGGCCATGGCCGGCGAGCAGCCGGACCTGTCGCCAGATCCCAAGGGGTCAGAAGCTCAGGGCTCTTTCCAACCGGCCAAAGAAACAAAGAAGATACCCTTGGACCCGGAGCACCCGAAGAGGTTCGCTGTCATAGGAGCTCGCCTCGACAGCAAATGGGAAAGCGAGCTCGTCGATTTCCTCCGTGAGAATCGGGACATCTTTGCGTGGTCTCCAAAGGACATGCCGGGTGTTCCGACGGATTTCGCCGAGCACAAGCTACATGTAGGAGCATATGCAAAACCAGTCAGGCAACCCCTCCGCCGCCTGTCAGAGGAGAAGAGAGGAATTGTTGGTGAAGAGATAGCCCGGCTTCTGGCAGCCGGCTTCATTATGGAAGTATTCTTCCCAGAGTGGCTTGCCAACCCAGTCCTTGTACTAAAGAAGAACAACAAATGGCGCATGTGTATTGACTACACCAGCCTCAACAAAGCTTGCCCAAAAGATCCATTCGCCTTGCCTCGGATTGACCAAGTGATAGACTCCACAGCCGGATGCGAGCTGTTGAGTTTTTTGGATGCCTACTCGGGGTACCACCAGATTAAGCTAAGCCCGGCCGACCGCCTGAAGACCGCCTTCATCACACCATTCGGAGCCTTCTGCTACCTGACCATGACGTTCGGCTTGAGAAACGCCGGCGCCACGTTTCAGCGTTGCATGGAGAAGTGCCTCCTCAAGCAACTCGGCAGAAATGCCCATGTTTATGTGGACGATATTGTGGTGAAGACGGAGATGCGCGGTACCCTCCTGGAAGATCTCAAGGAAACCTTTGATAACCCGCGCCGTTTTCAAATCAAGCTCAACCCAGAAAAGTGTGCCTTTGGAGTACCAGCCGGCCAGCTCCTCGGCTTTCTTGTCTCAGAGCGCGGCGTAGAGTGCAACCCTGTCAAGATCAAGGCCATCGAGAGGATGGAGAGGCCCACCCGACTGCGAGACATTCAGAAGTTCACCGGCTGCTTGGCATCCATCAGCCGCTTCATCAGTCGGCTAGGCGAGAAGGCTCTTCCGCTGTACCATTTGATGAAGAAAACCACTCATTTCGAGTGGAACGACAATGCGGACGAGGCTTTCCTCCAACTCAAGAAGATGTTAACCACGCCGCCCGTCCTGGCCGCTCCGACTGCCAAGGAGCCCATGCTTCTCTACATCGCTGCCACCAGCCGGGTGGTCAGTACAGTTATGGTGGTAGAGCGCCAAGAGGACGGCAAGGCACAGCCGGTCCAGAGGCCCGTCTACTACTTGAGTGAGGTGCTGTCAGCTTCCAAGCAGAACTACCCCCACTACCAAAAGTTGTGCTATGGCGTGCATTTTGCCGCCAAGAAGCTCAAGCCATACTTTCAAGAGCATCCCATCACGGTCGTCTGCACCGCCCCGCTTGCGGAGATCATAGGCAGCAGAGACGCATCGGGCCGAGTGGCCAAGTGGGCCATCGAGCTGGCCCCCTACACCATCTTCTACCAGCCTCGCGCCGCCATCAAGTCCCAAGCACTGGCCGACTTCCTCGTCGACTGGGCCGAGACCCAGTACCTGCCGCCAGCTCCAGACTCCACTCATTGGCGGATGCACTTTGATGGCTCAAAGATGCGCACTGGTTTGGGAGCCGGTGTCGTCCTCACCTCTCCCAAAGGCGACAAGCTTAGATATACGCTGCAAATCCACTTTGCCGCCTCCAACAACGTGGCCGAGTACGAGGCGCTAGTACACGGACTCCGGCTGGCCAAGGAGATTGGCATCCGCCGGATTCTGTGCTACGGCGATTCGGACTTGGTGGTCCAATAGTCGTCTGGCGACTGGGACGCCAAGGATGCAAATATGGCGAGCTACCGCTTCCTCATCCAGCAGATCAGCGGATATTTTGATGGGTGTGAGTTCCTTCACGTCCCACGGGCCGACAACGAGCAAGCAGACGCCCTGGCACGGATCGGCTCCACCAGGCAAGCAATACCAGCCGGCGTGTCCCTTCAGTGCCTCCGCAAGCCGTCTATCAAGCCTTCCCCGGAATCAGAATCCATCTTCATGCCGGCTGCTCCCGAAGCAGTCGGATCCGAGTCAGGGGCTCCAGCAGCCGGCCCGGGGACTTCGGCAAGCGGCACGGGGACTGCAGCAGTTGCACCAGGCCCGGGGACTTCGCAACCCGGCCCGGGGGCTGCAGCAGCCGGCCCGGGGAGTTCGGCAGGCGCCACGAGGATTGCAGCAGTCGCACCCGGCCCGGGGGCTGCGGCAGCCGGCCCGAGGATTTCACCAAGCAGCTCGGGGACTGCGGCAGTCGCACCCGGCCCAGGGACTCTACAACCCGGCCCGGGGGTTGCAGCGGCCGTCCCGGGGACTTCAACAACGCAGCAAGACGCGGCCGACCCCACCCCACCACCTCCCGACCCAACCGCCCTAGTTTCAGTGGCCGTAATGATAGTGGATGAAGTCAAAGCACCATCATGGGCGCCGCCCATCCTCAACTTTCTGGTAAGCGGAGAGTTGCCAGTTGATGAGATCTCGGCCCGGCAGGTGCAACGCCGGGCAGGAGCTTACACGATAGTAAACAGAGAGCTTGTCAGGCGCAGCGTGACCGACGTTTTCCAACGCTGCGTCGAACCAGAGAAAGGCTAGGCAATCCTCAGAGACATACACCAAGGCGAGTGCGGCCACCACGCGGCCTCCAGATCCCTTGTCGCCAAAGCTTTCCGCCATGGTTTCTTCTAGCCGACTGCTTTGGAGGACGCCAATGACCTGGTCAAGAAATGCAAGGGGTGCCAAAAATTCAGCTCCAAGCAACATCTGCCGGCTTCTGCACTCAAGACCATCCCCCTTACCTAGCCCTTTGCCGTCTGGGGGTTGGACATGGTGGGCCCATTCAAGACAGCACACGGTGGCATGACCCATCTGCTTGTCGCCGTGGACAAGTTCACCAAGTGGATTGAAGCAAAACCAACCAAGAAACTAAATGGTCCGACTGCTGTGACCTTCATTGCAGATATCACCGTCCGATACGGTGTACCACACAGCATCATCACCGACAATGGCACTAACTTTGCCAAAGGTGCATTGGCCCGTTTCTGCTAGACGCAGGGCATCCGACTGGACTTAGCGTCCGTTGCCCATCCGCAGTCAAACGGCCAAGTAGAACGAGCAAACGGCCTCATCTTATCTGGCATCAAACCCCGACTGGCCGAGCCACTGGAGCGCTCGGCCGGCTGCTGGATCGACGAGTTGCGGCCGTCCTCTGGAGCCTCCGCACCACTCCGAACAGATCAACTGGTTTCACTCCCTTCTTCCTCGTGTACGGGGCCGAGGCCGTCATCCCAACTGACATCGAGTTCGACTCGCCTCGCGTCACCATGTACACGGAGGCGGAGGCGAAGGAAGCACGAGAAGACGGCATTGATCTGCTGGAAGAAGGCCGGCTGTTAGCACTCAGCCGGTCTGCCATCTACTAGCAGAGCCTGCGCTGCTACTACAGTCGGAAGGTCAAGCCACGATCCTTCCAAGAGGGAGACCTTGTGCTCCGGCTGATCCAGCGAACAGCCGGCCAGCACAAGCTCTCGGCCCCTTGGGAAGGCCCCTTCATCATCAGCAAAGCCTTGGGCAACGACTCCTATTACCTCATCGACGCACAGAAGCCCAGGGCGCGCAAAAGGGACGATTCCGGCAAGGAAACAGAGCGCCCATGGAACGCAAATCTCCTCTGAAGATTTTACAGTTAAATGCAGTATGCACCACGCTACCTTTTGTACTAAGGGCAAAGGCACCGGGTCCCCCGAGGAGCACTCGAGGGCTACCTTTCTTATCTATATGATAAGTTTCATGCCTGTGAGTATGTTATTTCATTCCTCCGCCCGGCACCGGGTCCGACCAGTTGGCCCGGGGGCTTGCCGCCTTGTACTATGTTGGCTCTACCTGTAGTCGGACAAGTAGTGTGCCGGCATCTAAGCCCACCCTTGCCATAAGCCACAGCTCGTAGAGCGGCTGTCTGGCAGGCAAGAGTCAAAGGCAGGAAATGGTGCTTACATGAAAAATGGCTAAGGACGAAAGCACCCACATAGGCCAAGTCGGCTCCTCGCCTAACCGTCCGGTTGCTGAGCAGCCGGCCGGCCGGCTTCTCACTTAAACCGCTACGTTCTAAGCGGCCAAAGTACTTGTCTTCCCAAAATGGCCAAGTACTTGACCCGGCCAGCAGACCAAAGAATGGCTGTCTGGCCGGCAAGGCGGCTGCCAAGGGAAAGCGGCAAAGGAAAAAGCCAAAAGAACAGAAAGCAAGACAAGTCAGAGCTCGGCGAAGCACATCTTGTGTGAGAATTAAATCACATAGCAAGAGGCCCTCGGCCAGCATTCAACAAAGTTTGAATACACTCCCAGCGGGTGGAACTGCGCGAATTTAACAAAGTTTGTTCTAAAGATTACCAAAGCAGGAAAAGATAAGATAAGTTGGCAGCCTAGGCCAAATGAGCAACAGGCGAGTCTGGTAGGTTGGTGGAGTCGGCGGCGCCAGCTGGTGGAGTGGCCGTCTGGCGAGTCTCGGCTTGGTCGCCTTCAGCAGCAGTCGGTGCACTCGCACGCGGCTCGTTGCTCGAGGCCCGATCAAGCTGAGGCTGGGCGTCCGCTCCGCCCTCCGGTGCGTCGCCTTCACCATCCTCATCTTCCTCGTCCTCGCCTTCATCGCTTGAGGTGATTTCTTCTGCCGAGTCCTCGCCGTCATCCGGGTTCAGCCCAAACCAGTCCATCGGCACCTCAGCACCCTCCTCGTCCAGCTCAGGGAAGAAGACGCTGGTGTCGGTGTACTCGGCGATCGCCACCGCATGATGGGTGAGCGCAGGCCCCGCTGCCACCAACTCTTCCATGGCCTCCTGCCGGAACGTGGCCAACTGGGCTAGGTCCAGCCCAGGATACCACGCCTCGATGAACTCCAAGGCTCTTCGGGCGCCTGCCCGAGCGGAGGAGCCCCTCCAAGCCTCGAAGCGGCCGATTGCCGCCTCCAACCAGTCGGTGGTCCGACTGGGGGTGCGTGGAGCTTGGCCGCCTGGCCAGAGGTCGGAAACCAGCTGAGACCCGGCACGCTGAAGGCGGCGGAGCAGACGGTGAATCAGCTGCAAACACGTCCTGACGGCCAGTTGCTGCTCGTTCATGTTCTGAGGCGCGTCGGGCGGGATCTCCACTCCTTCCCTCCTACGCCGGTCGCGCCGCGCCACGATGGCCTGGCTGACGGCGACGGCTTGGCCAGGAAAGAAATCTATGCAAAAGAAAAACAAAGATCAGAAGCCGACTCCCGATGCAGTCGGCAGCTATTCCAAAGAAAGAAGCTTACCATCGATCATGTCCTCAATCTCACCGTAGCCAGCAGCGAGGATCGCCTCCTTCTCGGCCCACTTTGAGCGTTCGATCTCAAACTCGTCCTGAAGGGCGCCTTCCGCCTCCTTGAGCTTCTGGAGCTCCGCCTTGTGCTGGTCCGCCAACCTCTTGGCTAGACAGTCGCGCTCCAGGGCCGCCTTACGACGCTCCTCCTCCTTGACATGCAGCTCGGTCTGGACTTCGCCCAGATGCTGCTGCAGTGTGGCGTTGGCTCCTGCAAAAATGAGAAAGAGAGGACAATCAACAAAGATGACCAAAAAAAAGGAAAGTGGTTGCCAGAAGATCCGGCCCGACTGCTCAGCAGACGGCCCGAATCTCGGGGGCTACACCCAGCGGGTGCGCTGACGCGCCCCCGTGAGGAAGTAGACAGAATGCTTATGCCGGCTTTCGATGAGGTCGGCGGTCCGCTTAGCCAACTCCTGGACCTGGGAGTTGAAGGTGGCTGCGCGGATGTTGTGGTAGTCCTGCAACAAAGACAAAAGAAGAGAAAACAAGTTAGCACTCGGAACCTACCTTAAAGTTCCGAGCCGGCTGCTCAGCAGCCGGCCCGGAACTCGGGGGCAACACACAGTGGGTGCGCTGGCGCGCCCCCACGGAAGACGGCAAGAATCAAAAAACAAAGCAAAGAAGCATTCCCGAACGGCCGTCCGCGTCGCCAAGAACGCCTTCGTACACTGCTGGAGGGCGACGCCTTGGGCCTGGAGCTAGGCCTGAACATCTTGCGCGGCCTTGTTTAGCAAGCCCGTCCCGCCCCCAGGCGTCCATTCTGGTGGGGCGGCACTGGTGGCCTCTGCGTCTAGGGCCGACAAGCTCGCGGCCCCGACCTCCTGCGCCCGCGGCGCCGAGGCCGCCTTCGCCGCACGCCGGCGCACCGAAGGGTGGACCACGGGGGTCGCCCCCACCACCAACTCGCCACTGACCGGCGGCGCCGGTGGCACATCTGGCCGATTGCCTCGGGCCCCGGCAGTCGGCGCTTGCGGGGCACCTCCGCCTCCGAGACGATGGCGTCGCCTCCTCTCCTCTCCACGGCCGGCTGGTCATCGCCGGCTCCTCCAGTCGGCACCGGGATCTCTGGCACTGGCGGCGCCGCGCACAACGGAATGACAAGTTGCGGGGTCCGGCCGCGCGCGGTTTCTTCCGCTTGCGCCCTAGCGGCCGTTTCCGCCCTAGCCTTGGCGGCGGCGTTTGCCCGGACCTTGGCCGCAGCGTCCGCTTGAGCCTTGGCCGCCACGTCCACGTCCGTCCGCGCTGCCTTGGCCGCCTCCGCCTCCTGCCTCTCCGCCTCCTCCCGCTCCTCGCGCGCCTCCCGCGCGTTCCTCTCCGTTGCCGCTCGGAGGTCGGCAAACGGGTCCACGCGGCGGGTATTGGCGGAGCCTTTCGCCTCCCCGATCACGGAAGCAGCGGCAGACCACTCAAGAGTGAGTGGGGCCCTGATTCAAGCAAGACAAGAGAAAAACTCAGAAAAAGTCTGCAAGGAAGAAGAAAGGAAAACACAACCAAGCACTTACGCGGACACCATCGGGGGCTGTTTCGGGGCCCTCTGGAACTGGGCCGCTCTTGCGGCGGCCTCTTGCCGCCTGGTCACGGCGGCCGCGTTCTTGGACTTCTTCGGCCGGCTGCCGAACAGCAACAAGCTGGCTCGGCGCTTTTGTGGGCCGCCTGGTGCGGTCGGCGCGGCTGAGGAGCTCGCGCCCGCCCTGTCGGTGCCGTGCGGGCGGCGCGGCTCGTTCTCCTCCTCATCGTCATGCGGCCAGTCCTCAAGGCCGCTTCCTCCCCCGGAGCCGCCTGCTCCACCGCCGCCACCTGTGGCGTCGTTCTCCTCCATGGTGGCCGCCCCCAAGTCGGGGTCTTCCACGTCACTCCTCGTTCGGTCCGGCATATATTGCTGACCTGGATCCGGAGCGCCGGCGGCCGACTGGGCCGGGAGGACCTGCACCATGGCCGACTGGTCAGGCGGCAAAACAAGAACTCGAACCAGCAAAGAGAAAAGAATTACAAGACTCACCGCAGGCGGCGGATGTGCGCGGTCGTACGGCCGCATGCCAAACTGCCAGTCCGCCTCCGATAGCTTGCAGTTGGAGATATAGTTGACCAGCCGGACCACCTCCACGTCCGGCAGGTCCCGTGTGCACATCCGGCATGGGTCCCGGTGCCCGCTCATGCAGCTGATGATGTGAGGCCGGGCTTGGAGGGGGAGCACTCGGCGTGTCGCGAAGGCAGCCAGCAAGTCCGAGCCCTTCAGGCCCTCCGACTCCGTCATCGCCTGAAGTTGGGCAAGGGCGGCGGAGGAGGTGGCCGACAGGGAACTCGGCTTGTACTGCCAGTTAGCGCGCGGCTCAGCTGGCGGGCCAGCTGCGTAGGCCGGCAAGTTGACGTAGTCGCTTGTCGGGTGGATGTTCTTGACATAGAAATAGGATTTCTGCCACAGCTTGGCTGACTGCAGCAGGAAGATGGGCGGGAAGCGGTTCCCAGTGCCCGGGCGCCGCACCGCCACACAGGCTCCGCATTGAGCCACCTGGCCCTTGGCGGCGATGCCAAGTTTGTGGTAGAAGCACTCCCCCCAGAGTTCGAGAGTGGGGAGAGTGCCGAGGTACCCTTCGCACATGGTGACGAAGGCGGCCAGCAGCACCACCGTGTTTGGCGTGAGGTGGTGCGGCTGGACTCGGTAGAAGTCGAGGAAGGAGCGGAGGAAGCTGCTCGCCGGAAGGCCGAAGCCGCGACGGAAATGGGACCAGAAGACGACGCGTTCATCGTCCTCCGGCGCCGGCGAGATTTCTGCTTCGGGGGGAACGCGCACCTGCATGTTTGCCTCCCGGGGCAGCCGCCGTGTTTGACGGAGGAAGGAGAGGTGATCATCATGGACGTTGGAGCCGTCCCAGTCGCCGGCTCATGAGCACGCCATGGACGAAGGAGCTCGTCGCAGGCGCGGCTCGGTGGCGAGCGGGCGAGGCTGCGGCGGAGCAAGGAAGCCGCAGCGAGAGGACGCTCGACGACGGCGGGCTTCAGCAGCACTTCGACGACAGCGGAGAAGATGAAGAACGGCTAAGGGAGAGGAGGGCGCGCGTGCATCTGCCGCCCCCCTCCTCCCCCTACTTATAGCCCCAGGCGGCGAAGCTAAGGGGGCGGGGGCGTGGGGGATCGTGGGATTAACTACGCCCACTCCCCCATGTTCCCATGATTGCGGCGCCGGTAAAGGCGCGTATTAACTACCACATAAGCCCAACCGTCCACCTCGGCCGCAACGGATCCGCATGCATGCCGAGGCACTGTAGTGGCGAGCCCCGGCCTGCGGCGCCGTCCCGTCACGCGCGTGGGCTGGCAGGCCGGCTTGACCTGATGATGCCACGTGGCCGACATGTGCGGGCGGCAAGCCTGACGTCTGGCTAGCATGCCACCTGGTCCCCACCACGACGTTTCGAAATCGCCAGGCGGCCTGCCTGGTCATGGCCGACACCTACCAGTCGGCACCTCGGAAGACGGATGAAGCAGAATACCAGACGACCCGAATATGAAGCTGCTGAGGCTTCTCGCCCCTTCAGCCGCAGCGCCTCATCAGCTTCGGGGACTACTGTCGGAGTAAATGACCACGGGTAGCCCCATCAGCTCCCTTTGGTATTTCAAGACATCAGGATAGGCTGCGCCCCTCAAAACATCAAGGACAAAGGGCCGCCTTCTTGAGGCCGGCTGGTCCAAGCAGCCGGTTGCCAGGAGGCGGCGGAGTCCACAAGACGGCCATGAAGTGGGCCGACTCCTAGCAGGCGGCCTCCTGGGAAGCCGAGTCCTAGCAGGCGGCCCCTCGCGCCCTCAAAGTCAGCGCCAACATAAACATGATGAGACAGGGCATGGCTACAGTACAGGCCTGCCACCCCCGAATCCAGGGCAGAACGTGGCCACAGTACAGCGTACCAAGCAGGCATCCTGCGCCCAACGCAGGACTGTTGCCATGCCGCTCATGACATCACCCATGGCAAAGGAAGCCACGCTCCCGCGACGGGCCGCCAGTACGGCCCGCAGGCGGCAGGCTCTACCTGTCCGTGACAAGCCAGAAGGCGGCGAGCCCAGACTAGTCGGCTAAGTGGGAGGTCGGCTCCTAGCAGGCGGCCCTCCTCCTCCTTTGAAGTCTGTGTGCCATTAACCAGATACGACGGGGTATGGCTACAGTGAGCCCCCGCCAGGCGGCGGGACTGTATCCACGCTCCCACTAATGAGGCCTTCGTCATCAGGGGCAATGCTACAGCATAAAGCAGTCAACGCGGCCCGTAGACGGCGGGACCCACCTGTCGGCTGAGATCGCGGCAGCCGGCGGACCCACCAGGCGGCGGGCCACGGCGGTCGGCGGAGAAGCCGGCGACCAGTGACGCTGACTGCCTGGCCCCGCATCTGGCCAGATTACCATTGTACCCCTGGGAGGTAGGCTTATATAAACACCCCAGGTCACCCCATGCAAGGGGTTGGCTCTTTGGCAGATGCCTCGTTTAGCACTCTTAGCACCACACACACACACACACAGAGAGAGTGGAGTAGAGCTAGCCTTGCCCTTCTTCCTCCTCCAGCCAAACAGCTCAAGGAGCAAGCTTGTAGCTACCTGTTGAAGTAGTGATCATGCGGAGACCCCGCAGAGCAGGACTAGGGGTGTTATCTCCTAGGAGACACCGAACCTGGGTAAGATTTGCAAGCACACACGGTCTCGCTCACTCCCACTTCTAGAGCTCGGCGACGTACTTTTGTCCCCATCCACGATAAGCCATCCCCTGGCATATGTCGCACGATATCCCCGACAGTGTGCTCGCCCCCCCCCCCCCCCGCCCTTCGATCCAGCGGGATGGATTCATGTGTACAGATGCGCTATTATATATATGTAATCTCACATCATGATCTATATCAAGACAAAACAAAAAATTAATCCCCTCCTAAGTCAAATTAGTTAACCTCTCTCGCGCTGTCGGTGAAAGTGATGGACCAAGCTGGTCACCCCCCCTTCGATACGTACTATATATACACCTAGTAACACAGCCCTAAAAAAATTAATCCTCCTTATTCGTCAAACGTACCTCTCTCTCGCTGGGTCAAAGTGATGGACGACGAACTCGCGGGCCCAACACAGAAGCGAAACGTATGTCGCACGCGAGTGATCATCCTATATAGGACTACGTACCATCGTCTGCATGTGGCCCAAAGAGGTGTTTGTGTGATGTTTGAATACGCAATGCACAACTTTGATGTGGCCCATGTATATAGGAAACCAAAAAGTCCCCACAGAGAGCGCGAGGTTCATGACGCGTGGTATGTGCTATATGTACGCCCCATTCGACGCGTGGTATATATGTACTTCTACTGTATAGCACAAACCAAAAAAGAATCATTCCTTGATGATCAAATTAACCTCTCTCTCGTTGGGTCAAAGTGATGGAGGACAACCTCACATGCCCACGGATGGAAGCGCCACACGCGAGTGAGTTCCTATATATAGGGCAACCACCGCCTACATGGTATTGGGTGATGTTTGAATACCAATATAATGTACAAGTTTGATGTGGCACCTGCCTCGGGAACCGAAAAGTCCCCACATGAAGCGAGGTTATGACACGCATATATATAGAGTATTCATGTTGCCCCCTCTTTGACATGTACATACTCCTATACCATGCATATACGTAACACAAACAAAAAAAGAACCATCCTTGTTGGTTAAATTAACCTCTCTCTCGTTGTATGTTCAACTGGTCGACGATGACCTCGTGGGCCACAGAGAGAGGCACATGCGAGTGATGTCATAGGACAAAACCACTGCATGCATACGCCCGTGTGTTATGTGATGTTTGAATACCCAATGCACAACTTTGACGTGGCACATGCTTCGCAAATCGGAAACGCACTACACCATGATGCGTGTAGCCCCCTCACTTCAAGCCGGTGGGAGGGTGTGTACGCACGTGCTCAAACTTTGATATGGAATCCCACCATGATCCACACCACACACATGCCAAGATGAATCCACCTTTTGGTCAAATGCCTCTCGTTGTCGGTGGAAACTGAAAACCTTTCCGGGCTAACGAATGGGCACGTCGCTGATAACCGCACGACGGAGAGTGTCCGAGAGGACCACCAATGCATGCATGTGGCCCGAACATTATGTATGAAAGGGCTGTGTAATGCTTTAAATAACCAATTCACGACTTTGATGTGGCATATATGACTCACAAAATGATCACGACTCGTAGGGTACTGCTGGACCCCTCCCCCCCACCCCCCCCCCACACACACACATCTCGCACCACCACAGACACTCTGAGGCATGTCAAACTTTTTCTGCAGTGAACATGTGACCAAAGGCGGAGTGTCGTGTTAAAATTAAAAAAAGAGAGACATCATTCGACCGTTTTATACATTGATTGATTTCCTAGGGATTTAATGTGCAAAAATCAAATTTGAGCTACATGTGCACCAAAATGGATTGCAAAATCATATGTGTCCCTGGGTGCATGTTTCCATGTGCAAGAGATTTCAAAATATTGAGAATATAGATTTTTAAAATTCAGTAAATCCAAAACTTAGTTGAAATTCATGGAACTTTTCGTGGTGTCATATATGGACACCAGTAGACTGTGATATTGTATTTTTTCGTCAATGAGACCCGTTTTGATATAATCTTCTAACAAACGGGAGATTATTAAAAACTGGCAACCAATATCTCATACGGATTATTTATTCGGACCGTGTGCGTTAGACCGTGCCATGCTTCAGTTCAGCAGTAAAGCGGCAGAATGAATCATCAATAAACCAAAAAATATACGTGCTGCCACACGCCCCGTGTGCCGTGCGAGCAGGCATGAGTTGACGGGACACATGCGAGCAGTCCGCCGTGCAGGCATACAGGGAGGCGTGCATGCAGGTGTGCGTATTGATGGGAGACGTGGGAGTAGCTGTGTGAAATGATGGTAGGAATGGCATAAGTCCGTCGCGCAGGCTCACCGAGAGGCGAGACAGCTTTTGACCGCCGCCTGCCTCGCTCCCACTGGTCCGTATTAATTGCGCGCCTGAGCCACCGGCCATAATAGGCGGCCGCACCCCCGGTCCATAGTGATCACCAATGTCTGGACTCTGGAGTGTATGAGGATGCCGCCGAAGCGCACCATCGGAGGGAGTGGCGAAGCCGGGGCTGGTGAAGCACCCGCGCAACGCGTGAAGCTGGGCACAGAGGTTGCCATCGCCGCCGACGAGGACTCGCGCGGGCAGCAGCACGACCTTGACTTCGTCGGCACCATCGTGCCCCCCCAGCCGGAGCCGGAGGTCAACAGCAACTCCGGCAACGACTGCGACTCCGACGGAAAACCGGTTAGTCATCTATATACCCATTTGTGCGGCAAACATATCATGTGTTTTCTCTAGTTACTCCCCCCCTCTATAATTTTTTTGGAATACAAATCCTATGGTTATGTTATCACAATCCATGAAATCAGAGTAATTAAGATCCATTAGATGCACATAGTGTATTGATTGTTTGAATGTTATCCGTATAGAGTTAGTGATTAATTGTTTGTTCTGTACAAATGATTTTGCTAATAATCCGACTAGGGTTAGCTTGCGTGCTAATAATTCATGGCCAGATCTTGAGAATTGATTTTGAATGTCCTACATATATGTTTGTGCCTTTTTTCTTCCAGATCTTGAGAATTTATTTTGAATGTCCTACATGTATGTTTCTGCCATTTTTTTTCTTTCAGATTGGTATGTACATAGATGAGGCTCCGGCCAGCGCTGCTGCCGGATGTAGATCTTGGACCCGGCTGCGCGGCCAGAAGCGGCCACGCCCCCTTGACCTGAGGAACCAGTAGAATCTCCGGCGGACCACATCAGCGATCTCCCGGACGGCATCCTTGGGGAGATCATCTCCCTTCTCCCCACCAAGGATGGCTGCCGCACACAAGTCCTCGCATCTCGGTGGTGCACTCTGTGGCGCGCCCCGCCTTTTAATCTCTACTGTCGTCAGCTATCTGTCGATGATGATTCTGAACTCCCCGGAGCCATCATCTCCTCCCACCAGGGCTCCGTTCAATGCATCTGCATCCCGTCATGCTACCTGCTGGACATACCCTACACGGTGGCCGCCTGGCTGACATCCCATCAATTCGATAAACTCCAGCAGCTTGAGTTCTACCATTACTACAGTGATAGGTTATCACCAATAGCTGCATCTGTGCCCTCATCACCGATGCCCATCTCATGGTTTTCCTCCTCTCTCCACACCGCCACCTTGACCCGGTGCCATCTAGCAGACAATATGGTACAAATGCTTTGACTGCCACTACTGAAAAAACTTGCGCTTGTGTTGGTTCATCTGTCGGAGGCCTCACTGCACAGCATCATCCACTCCAGCTGCCCTGCATTGGAGCGTTTGGTGCTTGTTTTTGGAGCAGGAATCAATATCCCTTGTCTCAAAATAAAGTTGCCTCACCTTGTAAGCATTGGAATTATTTTTGAAGGACAGGAGCTCATCATCGAAGATGCCCCTTCACATCAAAGGTTGGTCCTTGATTGTTGTTATAAACCTTCGCAAATAACTGTGGTCTCTGCGCCTAAGCTGGAGACCTTGGGTGCAATTCGTGATCTGTTTAAATGGTTCGAGATGGTGTTTGCCTCCACACCTATTGAGGTACTGTATATTATTCACGTACACTTTTGTAATTTGCAATTTTCATTTGTGCGCATAATTTAAGTATCATCTTGGAGTACACTTTCAGTGCTTATATTATGTTCTATGCTCAATGAAGCGCTTGTCCATCCTATCAGTGGTGGTGGATTCTGTCAAGACCTTATATATCAGTATGTGGTGTTTTGATCTCAACATCATTATTGCCTTGCTGCAATGCTTTCCATGTCTGGAGAATTTGTATATAAAGGTGATGATTTCACGCACATTGAAAGCCCATATATAATGTACTATAATTAATCATTCAGCTATCACTCTTTCAACATAATCTTTTTTAGACATTAACTATTTTCAATCTTCATCTCTATTTAGGCAACAACACATGGAGAAAAAGGTATAACCAATCGATGGTTAATGAAGCACAGGGATTTTCTCAGATCTCATGACATTCATTTGAAGTCAGTAACGCTGGAACGATATTCATCCAACAGTGCAAACACTAGCTTTGTCACATTCTTCATGTTGAATGCGAGGGCACTATTGTTCGTGAGGATTAAGTTTTTCAACAAGAAATTACTCACGGCTGCAAGTGTTGAACAACATAAAAAGAAGTTTCAGGTGGACCTAAGGGCTTCTGATCATGTTCGGCTTCTATTTACAACAGCTTGTGGTCATCATGGAGCAGTAGAATTATTGTACTGGGATCTTGATTTTATGGATCAGACTGATCCATTTGATTGTAACTGCCGAAAACTTTGGTTGAGTTAGATGTCATTGTCCTGTTCAATCCGGGTTATGTGTAAACCTGATGAACAATTAATCCTCATGCTTTGGTACCTTTTGTAAGCTGGAGTTAGACATTGTTGCCCTGTTCAACCAGGGTTTGACCCACATTTTCTTTCATACTGGGCGTCTGTGTTCCTATAGGTACTACCTGTGTCGTGGTTTATTCTTTATTGGCCCCCTTCGTATTTTGTAGTACCAAACTTTGACCTTAGATTTAACTAAGAATATATTAATGCATGCCATCGAAAATAATATTGCTGGATGGCTATTCCCGGCTATGTTCATCTGCTATATGCAATAATTAACTCTAGTACACACATAATCGCACACGAATTAACTCTAGTAACCGTGTGTGCTATATTTTCTCATCGCAAACAGTTCATCCGAGTGGGCTGTTTGTCGCGTATCACACACATCTTGTTTACATGAATCGTTTGTGTTTTTTGTGCTCATCGCAAATAGTTCATCTATGTGAACTGTCTGCCGCATATCACACACATCTTGTTATGTTGAACCGTTTCTGTTGTGTTCCCTAATCGAAAACAATTCGTCCGAGTGAAACGTATGCCGTATATCACACACACCTTGATCTGGCTGACCGTTTCTGTTGCATTCCCTAATAGCAAACAGTTCATCGGAGTGAACTGTATGCCGTATATCGCACACACATTGATATGGCGGCCCGTTTCTGTTGTTCTGTCTAATCGCAAACAGTTCATATGGATCAACCATATGCCCCTCATCGCACACGTAACTAAAATCTGAACCGTGTTTGATGTCTCCGCCATCACAAACGTTTTGCATCTTTTCTGACGGTTTTTTTACATCCCTGTTTGCGATTAATGCATCGCACACAGTTTCGTCGAAGGGTCTCTGATCGTAGTGTCATGTTAGCAGCATCCTGCAGTAGTGCTATGTTCTAGATTCGATCTTGCAAGTTATAGTCACCTACTATGTGTTATGATCCGGGAACCCCGGAGTGACAGAAGTTGGGACACTTCCCGGTGATGACCGTAGTTTGAGGAGTTCATGTATTCACTATGTGTTAATGCTTTGTTCCGGTTCTCTATTAAAAGGAGGCCTTAATATCCCTTAGTTTCCTTATGGACCCCGCTGCCACGGGAGGGTAGGACAAAAGATGTCATGCAAGTTCTTTCCATAAGCACGTATGACTATTTACGGAATACATGCCTACATTATATTTATGAACTGGAGCTAGTGTCGTATCGCCCTAGGTTATGACTGTTATATGATGAATATCATCCAATGAATTCACCGATCCAATGCCTACGAATTTCTCTCATATTGTTCTTTCTAAGTTACTACTGCTTTCGTTACTGTTACACTTGCTACAAAATTATTGCTATCACTGTTACCGTTACTATTGCTGTTGCTACTACTATCAAAACTATCATACTACTTTGCTATGGATCACTTTGCTGCAGATAATTAATCTCCAGGTGTGGTTGAATTGACAACTCAACTGCTAATACTTGCAAATATTCTTTGGCTCCCCTTGTGTCGAATCAATAAATTTGGGTTGAATACTCTACCCTCGAAAACTGTTGCGATCCCCTATACTTGTGGGTTATCAAGACCTTTTTCTGGCGCTGTTGCCGGGGAGCATAGCTATATTTGTTGAGTCACTTGGGATTATTATCAATTTATCATTATGAATCTGAAGGATACCAAGACTAAGATTTTTCCCTCTAAGACGAGGGGAGGTAAGGAACTGCCATCCAGCTCCGCTTTAGATTCACCTTCTGTTTTGAGTAAACTTGCAACACCAGCACATGCTATTAATCCTGATATGTCGCAAGTTATTGATACTACTACTTCTACTATGATTGATGCTTATGATGATGCTAGTACTATGCTTGTTGATGATGTGCCACTAGGTGATTTTCTTAATGAACAAATTGCTAGAATTAGAGAGAAAGAAATTGATGAAACTAATGAGATCACTGAATCTGATGAAGTACTTAAAACTGAAAATCTTGAAACACCTGCTAGACCTAGCTCTCCTAGATATGAACTGCCTAAGATACCTGAGGGTTATGTTATGGATGGAGAGGTAACCAGAGATATTCTTGCTTGTAAGGATAGAGATGATTTGAAAAAATTGTTATGCAAGTATAAAGAAAAGACTTTGAATGCTAAAATGAAATGTGATCCTCAGTTTGCTACTTCACCTATCTTTGTTGATGATAAGGATTATGAATTCTCTGTTGACCCAGAGTTAATTACTTTGGTTGAATCTGATCCTTTCCATGGTTATGAAACTGAAACTGTTGTGGCACACCTTACTAAGCTGAAAGACATAGCCACCCTTTTTTCTCATGATGAGAAAGTTCGCTTTTATTATATTCTCAAATTATTTATGTTCTCATTAAAGGGTGATGCTAAGGCTTGGTATAATACTCTTGCTCCTGGTTGTGTGCATAGTCCCCAGGATATGATTTACTACTTCTCTGAAAAATATTTTCCTGCTCATAAGAAACAAGCTGCCTTACAGGAAATATTTAACTTTGTGCAAACTGAAGAAGAGAGTCTCCCACAAGCTTGGGGGAGGCTTCTCCAATTGCTTAATGGTTTGCCTGATCATCCTCTTAAGAAAAATGAAATACTTGATATCTTCTATAATGGACTAACCGATGCTTCTAGGGACTTCCTAGATAGTTGTGCTGGTTGTGTTTTCAGGGAACGAACTATTGGACAAGTTGAAGAATTATTGAATAACATATTGAAAAATTATGATGATTGGATCCTTCCTGAACCACCACTTAAACCCACTCCGAAGAAGAGGGGTATTTTATATCTCAGTCCTGAAGATATGCAAGAGGCAAAGAAATCTATGAAGGAAAAAGGTATTAAAGCAGAGGATGTTAAAAATTTACCACCTATCGAAGAAATACATGGGCTTGAAACACCACCACCACTTAAGGTGGTAGAGGAAAATTCTTTATTAAAGTTCAACGAGGGTGATATACCTTATAATAAACATCCTAGTCAATGCTTATATGAGTTTGATAATTATATTAGAAAGCAAGGTCACTTCAATGCAAATGTTATGAAACAATTGAAATACAATTCTGATATGATTGCTCGCTTGAGTGACTTGTTATTTAGAATCTCAAATGATGTTAGAGGTGTAGGAAAGCATGCCTCTATGGTTCAAACTCAATTAGAACAAGTTGCTAAATCTCAGAGAGAGTTGCTTGATGAAAATAATTATATCAATGATCATGCTGTTAGAGTAATGGCTAGAGGAGGTAGAATGACTTAGGAACCTCTTTATCCTGAGGGACACCCTAAAAAATTGAACAAGACTCTCAAAGAGTTAACACTGATGCACCTAGTCCTTCTAAAAAGGAAAGGAAAAAGAAAAAGGGTAGGTCTTTGCATGCCTCTAGTGAATCTGAAGTAGAAAAACCTCCTGATAATGATAATGAAGTCTCTATTTCTGATGCTGAAACTCAATCTGGTAATGAACATTCACCTTCTGATAATGAAAAAGATAATGATGAGGTTCATGAAGATACCCAAACAATGGCACCCCGGCTCAGAGAGACCGGAACACCCCGTATTCCAGCCCAGAGATCAAGTCTTCTAGAATATGGCACTGCTTGGTATAGAACAAATCAGCTTTTTATTACAAAGGTTACGGATACAAGGGTTCCGATATCACAACTAATTACATCGGCACGGCGACACTAGGCCTGCTCAGGTTGCTCTATGCTAGCAGCAGAACAACTCAAAGCAGCGGAATATCTTCTAGCAGTGGAACAACGACGACAGCGATGGACTCCACTCCGCAGGGACTCTGGCTAGAACGCGATCTAGCTAGCACGAATGGTAACCTCGACAAGCAATCAATCACGGCATCTCCTACAATCTGGCATTACACGCCAGGTCAGTACATTGAATGTACTTGCAAGCTCACAGCAACCAAAAGCAATCAAGACAAACAACAGCATGGCATTTACAGGTTAAACATTGATGAGCATGATACAACATGGCATGTACAAGGCGAACAAGATACCACTAGAACAATATCAGATGAGCATGGCATGAACATATGAACATGATGATTCTAGCATGCAACATGTTAACAAGATCATGATTCACTTACTCTGTTCGGGGTTACCTCGTAACCACCCTAGATATGCCACTCTTACTTACCATCATGGTCACGGGATCACTTCAATAATTATCAAGAATACCATTGTGATCCTCGCAAGATCACTTCATAATTATCAAGAATACCATCGTGATCCTCACAAGATCATCTCCTCATTACCAAGAATACCAGGGTGAACCTCCCGTGACCACATAAAGATCAACCAACTTCTTTCCTTATTGAACCGGGGTTGTGTATTAAGCAAGTTATTATTACTATTGACTCATAGTGTGACCTACTAAGAACTGGGCCCATATCCGCGGGCGCAGCTATCGATAGATTTAAACACACTTTGCAGAGGTTAGCACACTATACCCACACCACAGAACCGGTGGTGTCGTGCTCCCATTCGGGTGGACCAACGGCATTCCGACAAAACCGATCTACTGGCATGGCACCCTCCCGGCCACTCCGACAAACTCCCCTTTGGGCTAAGTCATGGGTGGCCCCGATGTCACCTTGTGACATCCAACGGCCACCATCGTGGCAAAACAAAACAGTCCCAAACGGGGACAACCCGGGTACAACAACAATGGGCACACAAGGCTTATGTCCGCCTACCTGATCAGGGTAGCGCTCGCCCATAACCTTCCCTAGTTGGAGGCACCGGCGAGAGGCACGACAATAGACCGCATTAGGGTCTTCCCATAAAGGCAAATGTGGCTGCACTGGTCAGTTCGATTTCGATGGCACTATGACTCAACCAACAGGTGTTCAAGTTTAATTAATGTCCGGTTAAACTTGAATGTAAAAGATGCTGAGTCATAATATGATGAAATAATAATGCATATGAGCAAGACATCAACATGAGCATGGATGGATAACACAACCATTTAGCACGTTCATCTTAACATCAATAACAATAAAGCATTTACTCTACTAGATGCAAATGAACATGGCATAACGATGATCCTGAATAACACAAGTATAGCAAAGCATATCACTAATATGAACATAGTATGCCCACTAGCATCGGGAAAATAACTACCAGAATAGAGCATGATAACAATATTAGAAAGTAAGCATGTAACCAACTCGATGAAAATAAGAACGAGCATGGATCCATAAGCATATAAAGCATTCACGGAAATATTAACATGCAAAACTTATTTAAATATTCAAGTTGAAAACCATAGCTACTGCAAATCCATCATGCAAGTGGCTGTCGTGGCTTTCCTGGAAATGAAGAGGTCACCGGGAAGGAGTGCGGAAGGATCGCGGAAAGAATCGCCAAAAACAGTTCTCTCCCGGAGGGGGCTGTTTACGGGCAAGGGCAAAATGGTCATTTTCACATTGTGAACACCTTATGAAAATTGCACCAACATGACGGGCTCGACGAGATGAAGAAGTGGGCTTTGGAATCACCTAATTCGTGGTTACGGTTGAAAAGTTGTGGTCGTTCGTTCGTTAGGTAGAAAACTAACAGAAACTACTTTTAACTGATGAACGTTCACAAAATAGAGGGTTCGGCCGGCGGCTGGAAAAAGAGAAGGCACCTTTCAGAGAATACGCCTTCAGAATAGTGAAAACGTATTTCCATATAAAGAAACACGATAGTACGCTTTCTAACCTGGAAAACGTATTTTCGCGGATACGTGTCCACTTCTCCATGTCAGCAGGTCCGGGTCAATGCCCGCTGTGGCCGACTCGTGGGGCCTGCAGGGAGGTGGGGCCCGCCAACTGGGTCTCCTTCTTCAACCTCGCGCGCACCCGAGGACCAGAGGAGGTGGCGTGCTTTGGCGACGAGCCCCGGCGATTCCGACCACCGTTGCCGGCGCTCCGGGCACTGGCGAGCTCGGGCAAGAGTGCCGCTTCCATCCCCGCACTGCATGGAAGCCGAGGAGGACCGGAATGGTGACGGCATGAGCTACAGCGCGAATGGCACTCGGCTGGACTTGGGCTCGGAGGCACAGTCCACCGGAGAGGAAGAAGAGGTTCTGGGCGGTTCTATGGTGGTGGTGGAGGTCTCTGGTGGAGAAGAGAAGGAGGGAGGGGCTTGCCATTGCCCGAATTTAGAGGGAGGAGGCCGGCGGCCATGGCGGTCATGGGAGTCGAGGAGGTGCTCCGGGGAGAAATGGAGGGGTCAGGGAGGAGTGAGGGCGAGCGGGGAGGCTGCTGGCGAGGTCGAGAGGGCTCGGGGCTTCTTAAAGAGCCGAGGGGAGAGGTGCTGCGCTGGCGGCCACCGCGGCCGCATGGCCGAAGCCGCGGCCGCATGGGCACGCAAGCAATAAGGCGACGGGAGGGGAACAGGGGAGGCTCATGGGGCAGAGGAAGCCAAGGGGCACGGGGAGGAAGACCTCGAGGCGCGAACAGAGCCGAATGGCCACTGTTTGCTCGTGGGCGCGCGGCGGCGAGCGCCGAGGAGCAGGCTACAGGAGGGGGAGAGGAGTCCAGAGAGAAGGCGGAGGCACGAGCAAGCTATTGGACTTGGCCGGACATGCGAACGCGATGAGCAGGGGAGGGGCCCGAGCTAACAGACAGCCAGAGCGCGTCTACTGCATGCCAGGGCAGTGGTCACCGCGTGAACGCGATGAGTACCCGTGCTCTGGTTTGCCAAACCATGTCTGGGAGATAGACCAAACTACCCTGAGTGCCAAGGAAGGAACAACCAAGGGCAGGGGTAAAGATGAGAAATTCACTAGGCTCCAAAGCAGAACAGCAACAACCTGTTTGAAGTGAACTGAGAGAGCTTGAGTAGGAGATAAACTCTGGTCTTTGGCCTAGTTTGATCACATGCTAAGGTGACTGTGTTGACCAAAAATCATACGAAATGGTGGAGTCTAGAGGGTACTTGCCGTAGAATGCTCCATACTGTACAGAAATACAAAGTATGAAGTAGCACTCACACATCAAGTTGGATTGAGCTGAATTTTGGAGGCGATGAGTTATTTGATGATATAAAGATGCTGTAAAAGTTTCATGCCATTTGGAAATACCAAAATGGTACTTGATTCACAATGCAGCTCTCTGGACAGAATTTAATAAAAATTGCTGAGGGAAAATTGATAGATGAAATGAGCCAAAAATTTGTGGAGAGATTTTAAATGGGTAGGATCATTCCCTGGTAAATTTTCAGTAAAAATGAAGCAATATAAAATATAGTTACTTCACAACTTGAAAATCTGACCAGAAAACAAGATTTGATGCTGAGCTCACATAGAGTGATGACATGAGCCCAAATATTTAGGAGAGTGATGATTTGATCACATGAAGGACCTTACAAAATTTCTACTCATTTGGATTACCCTAGTTGGTACTTCCTTCACAAAGGCTTCCCTCAGAGAGGAACTTTGAAAAATTGCTTAGGAATATTCACTAGGAAAATTGAGTTGAATTTTGAAAGGAGGCAATGATATGAACAGGAAGAGGTGCCCAAAAAGTTTGGGGTCAATCAAGCAAGTATAAATGACACTTCCTTCTCAAAAAGCCACTTAGGGCAGAATGAGAAAAGGAATATTTGTAAATTATCTTTGATGATGCCAAGGAAGGGTTTTGACATATTTGTGGAAGATATAACCCAAACAATTTATGAGAATTATTTGGGAATTTTGGGAGTGACAGAAATATAGGTTGTTTCACAACCTAGGGCAAAAAGGATTATTCCTTTAACAGAAAAAGGAATATTCCCAATAAAAAGAATATTAGGATTGGGCAAAATGGGAAATAACATGATCTGGAGATGGTTTTGAGGATGACAAGCCACTTAGGAGCCTGATAAGAGATGCTCTTCCCAGGTTTCAGGACCACAGAGCCACAGAAAAGCAATTCAAATAAAAAATTTAAATAAATCCAAAAGAAAAAGAAATGGCCAAAATCCAAGGTGTCACACAGACAAATAACAAGGAACCAGACAATGAAGTTGAAATAGAACCAGCTATTGATCTTGATAACCCACAACCCAAGAATAAGAGGTATGATAAAAGAGACTTTGTTGCTAGAAAACATGGTAAGGAAAGAGAACCATGGGTTCAAAAACCTATGCCCTTTCCACCCAAATCAATTAAAAAGAAAGATGATGAAGAATTTGAACGGTTTGCTGAATTGCTTAGGCCAGTCTTTTTGCGTACTCGCTTGACTGATATCTTGAAAATGCCTCCTTATGTAAAGTATATGAAAGACATCATCACCAATAAGAGAAAAATACCGGAAGCTGAAATCTCCACCATGCTTGCTAATTATACTTTTAAGGATGGAGTACCTAAAAAACTTGGAGATCCGAGAATACCAACTATACCTTGCTCCATCAAAAGAAACTATGTGAAAACCGCTTTGTGTGATTGAGGAGCTGGTGTTAGTGTTATGCCTTTCTCTCTTTATAAAAGACTTGACTTGAATAAACTCACACCTACTGAAATATCTTTGCAAATAGCTGACAAATCAACTGCCATACCAATCGGTATTTGTGAGGATGTGCCCGTTGTTGTTGCTAATGTCACTATCTTAACTGACTTTGATATACTTGAGATGCCCGAGGACAACAACATGTCGATTATCCTTGGTAGACCCTTTTTTAATACTGTAGGGGCTGTTATTGATTCCAATAAAAGCAAGGTCACTTTTCATATCAATGGTAATGAGCATATGGTGCACTTTCCGAAGAAACAATTCCAAGTGAATGGTATTAATGTTATTGAAAAATCTCCGACAATCACTATTGGAAGTTTTCAACTACCTCTACCCACTACCAAAAAGAAATATGAAATGCTTATTGTTGGGGACATTCATATCCTCGTTGAGGTAACTAAGTGTTTTACGTAAGTTCTTCGGTTTCATGCTAATCGAAAGTGGATGTTAATAAGACTTGATCAATCTTATTAATGAATCATTTTTGAGAGGTATGAAGTTGATGAATTTAGTGAGCACTACCTTCTGTCCTTTACCTATACTTTTATTTTCTGTTTTTCTTAGTTAAATAAAATAAAAAGCCTTGTTTAGTCTGTTTTCTGAATTTTTCGTGCAATAAAAAAAATGTCCCAAAAATAAAAGTTCTCAGAATGCTCTGAAAATTTAATACGATTTTTTCCTGAATATTTAAGATTTTTTTGTGCAAATAACATCAGAGGGGGTGCACCAGGTGGGCAAAACCCACCTGGGTGCGCCAGCACTCCCAGGCGCGCCCTAGTGGGTTGTGGTCCCCACGTGGGCCCCCTCACTTATCTCTTTAGCCCATGTCATCACCTACCTCCAGAAAAAATGCACCATTGCTCTCTCCCTCGTGTTCTTGCTCTCAAACCCGCGGAGTTCGATCTCGTTGCTCGAAGCTCCATTTCTGAAACTATTTCGGGGGATTGTTGCTTGGTATGTGACTCCTCCGTTGGTCCAATTAGTTTTTGCTTTAGTGGTTTATATTATGAATAATTAGTTACTCTTGGTGCTGCTGTAGATGAGCTTGCATGTTGAATTCTTAGAGTTCTAAGTAGTTTGAATGCTTGATATGGCCTCTATGCATCCCTATGAGTAGTTGCTATCAATCTTGTAAAGTTTTGTTGACAAAATTTTGTGACCCAAAATTTTTCAGAAAATTGTACGCAAATATGATGAATCTCTTTGGAAGGAGTTCTTCGAGGAGGAGGTCCTCGGAGGCATCTTCTAGTAGCAGCTCTGCTCGCCGGTCTTATGTTGAACCAAGTGAAAATTCTATTCGAGATGCCGCCACCAAGTCGTGCTTATGGCCATGCAATGATTATATGGTGCGTGTAGGTATTAAAGAAGAAATTGAGCAATATGTTCGCATTGCCGAGCTCGGTCCCTACATTGCAGATAAGTGCAACCAACATCTCAATCTCACTGAATCATTTACTAAATAATTTAAATTCCATCCTCGTGAGTCTAGAGTGACCACCCTTTCACTCTACCCTTAAAGACTTTTTCTAACTACTGCAAAATTCCATTTTGGGGACCGTCGGACGAACCACCAAGACCTGAGTTTGAGATATTCTTGACTAACCTTTGGTTTGGTGAGACTAGAGGAGTGACACAAGGTAGAATAAAGAGCATTCATTTTCCCTCAATTCAATACTTTGCACTATTTAATGGAAAATGCATTGTAGGCAAACAAGATTGTAGTACACTTTGCGCCCCTGACTTGAGCCTCATATGCACCGCTCTCACCGGTGACAAAAGTTATAACCTCGGAACAATTATCGCACGCAGGTTGCAACACAACGCTGGTAGTGGATATTTTTATGGTGGAATTTATGCCACACATTTAGCAAAGGAGCTGGGTGTTTCACCTTGGCCTTATGATCCCATCCTACCCACTCAGTACTTAGACTTTGATGCCATGAAACGTCATAAGATCCTTAGTGGTGAAGCCCATAATTTTACAAATAACCTGTTATTTAATAAAAGGTCCGTGGTGGATACCTTTTTGCCTGTGCCTGCTCTCTTTGATGTTCGCAGTAAGGGAAGATATTATGTTCTTGAGAGCAAGGCCCGAGCGAACAACGCAGAGGTTGTGGCTGCACGGCGGGCTGAAGCGACTGCACCTAGAGCCTCCGTGAGCTATCACTCCGACCACTATGCAGGCCACTAACAGCGATTACCAAGTTAGGCCGAAAGCCTAAGCTTGGGGGAGTACGTATTTCCACTGACATTACATTCATGTTCACACATTTTCATTCCAGTTGTCGGTGTTCATACTTTTTCAATGTATCATCCATGCTAAATTTATTTTCCCGCTTTCTTCTTGTGTGTTTGAAAAACTTTGAGAAAATTCAAAAAAATGTTTCCCTCTTCTTTTCGGTTTTTCTTCCTAGTTTAATTAGTTGTAGTATTTAAAAAGAAAACCCAAAAAGATTTCCTTATTCTTCTTTTGCTTGTTGGGAGTTTTCCCGTGTAAATAGTTTTCTCATTTTTGTTTTTCTTTGTCTTTAGTTTGTTTTCTTTCAGAAAACCAAAAACTCCAAAAATATTTCAGTGCGTTCCTCTGAATTTCTTTCCTGTTTATTGAGTCGTACAAAGGAGAAGTCCACGATGAAAATGTTGAGTGGCTCTCATATGCATTATTGTTAATCTAACAGAGAGCCCATATTACCTTGTCTTCTCCTTTTGAATAAAATGTTTGCAGACTCCAGCTTAGTCCATGGCACTCTTGCACTATTATTATTTTCATATCGTTCGGTCATGCAAGTGAAAGGCAATAATGACGATATTTGGTGAACTGGTTGTGGCAGAGAGAAACGGGTATGAACTCAACTTGTTCTGTTTTTGTAAATATGTTTAACCTAGTATCCATGATTCAGCCTATTATGATCAAACATGTTTGCAATGACAATTAGAGATTATAGTTTCTCATGCCATGCTTAAGTAGTTAGGAGTGGATAATGATTTATCTTGGATGTCAACATAGCGTTAAAATGATTGTGATGTAGTATGATGATATGGTATCCTCCTCTGAATGTTTGAGTGGCTTGACTTGGCACATGTTCATGCATGTAGTTGAATCAAAACCAACATAGCCTCTATGATATTTATGTTCATGGTGTTCATATCCTACTCATGCTAGTATCCAATGTTACTTATGCATAATGCATGTTCATGACCGTTTTCACTCTCTAGCTAGCCGCTTCCCAACCTAATTGCTAGCATTCGCCTGTACTAAGCGGGAATACTACTTGTGCATCAAAATCCAAAAACCCAAAGTTATTCCAGATGAGTCCACCATACCTACCTATATGCGGTATTACCCTGCCGTCCTAAGTAAATTTGCATGTGCCACCTATAAAAACTTCAAATAAATATCCTTTTTTTGTGTGCCTGGATTGTTCATAGAGCGACGAGAGGGAGTCAGTATCTTCCATGCTAAGCGGGTTATTCTCGTGATGAGTGTTTATTCACTCGTCCTTGCTTGAGAGGGGCGGTAATAGGGATTCCCAGTCCCGGACTCAAATTCCAAATAATTAAACAAAACTCCCCCAGGACTGTTGTTGGTATGGACGGCACCCGTTGTTTTGGACAAGCCGTGGAGTATGATTGTTGGTGGAGGGGGAGCAAACCTTTACTTTTATCGCTTGGGAACCGCTACTAATGTGTTTAGCATGGAAGATACCGATAACTAATGGTCGCGAAGTAAACAAGAAGGGTGCATTTCTCAAAATTTCATTTACCTCTGTTTTAAAAACTTGAGCTCGGGCACCTCTGCAAATCACTGCTTCCTTCTGTGAAGGGACTATCTATTTACTTTTATGTTATGTCATCACCTTCTCAAATAAGCGCTAGAACCTGAGAGCACTATTGTCATCCTCATGCATTGTGTGTAGCTAATATTGGGTGCATCATGACTGGATCTTTTCTACCATGAATTACAATGTTTAGTCTCTGCTCGAACTTTGGAGGTGCTCTGCATTTATGTTTTGTGGTCTCAGAAAGGGCTAGCGGGATACCACTATTGTCATGTTATATCATTGGTTGTTTTGACAAAGTGTTATTATTTGAGATATCTTATTATTGCTCGCTAGCTGATTATGTCATTGGTATGAGTTAATATAATTTTTACGAGTTATTGTCGACATGGTTAGTCATGATCTTGGCTGAAAACCTGGGTGCTACTTAAGCTTATTTATGTAAACAAGAGCAAAAGAGTTCGTAAAAGTTTTTCTTTTTCACTTTCAGTTTATCAACTGAATTGCTTGAGGACAAGCAAAGGTTTAAGCTTGGGGGAGTTGATACATCTTCGTCGTATCTACTTTTCCTAACGCTTTTCCTCTTGTTTTGGACTCTAATTTGCACGATTTGAATGAAACTAACCCGGACTGACGCTGTTTTCAGCAGAACTACCATGGTGTTGTTTTTTGTGCAGAAATAAAAGTTCTTGGATTGGAACGAAACTTTGCAAGGAATTTTTATACAAATAAAGATAATTTCTAGAGGCAAGAACCACCGGAGGGGGGCACCTGGGTGGGCACAACCGACCAGGGCACGCCCCCCCTCCAGGCGCGCCCAGATGGGTTGTCCCCACCTGGTGGCCCCGCAGACTCCAACCCTGATACTATAAAATCACATTTTCGGAGAAAAAAACCAGGGAGAAAGAATTATCGCGTTTCACGAGACGGAGCCGCCGCCACCTCCTGTTCTTCATCGGGAGGCCAGATCTGGAGTCCGTTTGGGGCTCCGGAGAGGGGGATCTTCGATCTTCGTCATCACCAACCCTTCTCCACCGCCAATTCCATGATGCTCCCCACCGGGAGTGAGTAATTCCTTCATAGGCTCGCTGGTCGGTGAGGAGTTGGATGAGATTCATCATGTAATCGAGTTAGTTTGGTTAGGGCTTGATCCCTAGTATCCATTATGTTCTGAGATTGATGTTGCTATGACTTTGCCATGCTTAATGTTTGTCACTTTGGGCCTGGGTGCCATGATTTCAGATCTGAACCGTTTATGTTATCACCATTATATCTATGTTCTAGATCCGGTCTTGCAAGTTATAGTCACCTACTACGTGTTATGATCCGGCAACCACGGAGTGACAGAAGTCAGGACACTTCCCGGTGATGACCGTAGTTTGAGGAGTTCATGTATTCACTATGTGTTAATGCTTTGTTCCGGTTCTCTATTAAAAGGAGGTCTTAATATCCCTTAGTTTCTTTATGGACCCCGCTGCCATGGGAGGGTAGGACAAAAGATGTCATGCAAGTTCTTTCCGTAAGCACGTATGACTATTTACGGAATACATGCCTACATTATATTTATGAACTGGAGCTAGTGCCATATCGCCCTAGGTTATGACTGTTATATGATGAATATCATCCAACGAATTCACCGATCCAATGCCTATGAATTTCTCTCATATTATTCTTGCTAAGTTACTACTGCTTTCGTTACTGTTACACTTGCTACAAAATCATTGTTATCACTGTTACCGTTACTATTGTTGTTGCTACTACTATCAAAACTATCATACTACTGATCACTTTGCTGTAGATAATTAATCTCCAGGTGTGGTTGAATTGACAACTCAACTGCTAATACTTGCAAATATTCTTTGGCTCCCCTTGTGTCGAATCAATAAATTTGGGTTGAATACTCTACCCTCGAAAACTGTTGCGATCCCCTATACTTGTGGGTTATCAGCATCCACCAAAAATAGCAAATGGGCAGCATCTCTAGTGATATCCTGAGTCATGTATTGTAAGTTTGTTGCTGGTATTGGTGAAATTAAGCTGGACAATTAATACTTGAACATCACACAGTGTGCAGTACTGAAATAAACAAGGCACGAACATGCTTAATACATCAACCGTACAAAACATAGCCATTGCAAGTGGTATTGGTAAGATTTAGCTGGTCAGATCATACCTATTAAGTCCTGGGGGGTAGTCGTTGGGGCACTTCATCTAGGCCAGAGCCTGCACCATGTCGGTGGCGGCGGAGGCGAGGTGTTCCTCTGGGTCAACACGCACAGCGGCCATCGCGCCATGGACCGCCATCAGCTCCTCGACCTCCACGTGTTATGTGGTTGGGCTTGCATGGCAATGCTCTGGAGGTAGGGGCAGTGGGGATTTGGAGGCATGAGGATGTTTCGCAGGCGCCATTTAAGCAATCAGGCTGGGGCCATGATAGAGATCGGTGTGTTACCTGACTGGATCCGAGCAGAACTTAGATGTGGTTGAAGCTGTGGTTTCGGCGGCGGCGGTTTGAGTTGCCGGTAGGGGGAGGGGGAGATATTGAGGAAATTTGATGGGTGGGGATGTGGTTGGAGGAATAAATTCTAAAATCGCGCACCTAATGAAAATTTCGCTGCAAAACTTGAAACTTGGGCGGGGAAACACACAACACAGACAAAGCACGTAAAATACTCGTGTGCGAGAAAAGACAAAATTGGCAGATCCCGTCTCCAAAAATATGTACACGTGTAGTTGATTTTTTCAGTCAATGGTATGCCTGGTTTATTAGGAAACATCACACAGTTAACTGACTTATGGATCATTAACGCAAAAAAGCGCACACGGGTACGCCATAGAAACCGTGTGTTTTGTGATCTTCTAATAATTCTTATATGTATCAGCATCTCCAACCACACCTAATTTCAAAAATCTCTTTCATTGTATCAAGATTATTCAATGTACATGAACAAGGCAAGGTGACACCCGATGAGCAATCATTGGTTTATGAAATGCAATCAAGTGTCAACCTGACTTGCTCGCATAGCCAGATTTGATCCTATGCAATGCTACTTCTTGAGCTTGCGTAGGTTTTTCCCTTGAAGAGAAAAGGGTGATGAAGCAAAGTAGAGATAGGTATTTCCCTCAGTTTGAGAACCAAGGTATCAATCCAGTAGCAGACAACGCACAAATCACCGAAAACCTGCACAAACAATCAAACAACTTGCACCCAACGCGATAAAGGGGTTGTCAATCCCTTCACGGTTACTTGCAAAAGTGAGATCTAATAGATATAGATGAAACTAAATAAAAGATAAAGTAAATAATTTTGGTATTTTTGGTTTATAGATCGGAAAGTAAAAGATTGCAAAATAGTAGATCGGAAACTAATATAGTAGATTGGAAACTTATATGATGGAAAATAGACCCGGGGGCCATAGGTTTCACTAGAGGCTTCTCTCAAGATAGCAAATAATATGGTGGGTGAACAAATTACTGCCGAACAATTGATAGAAAAGCGCAAAGTTATGATGATATCTAAGGCAATGATCATGAATATAGGCATCACGTCTGTGTCAAGTAGACCGAAATGATTCTGCATCTACTACTATTACTCCACACATCGACCGACTCCTGCCTGCATCTAGAGTATTAAGTTCATGAAGAACAGAGTAACGCATTAAGTAAGATGATATGATGTAGAGGAATAAACTCAAGCAATATGATGTAAACCCCATCTTTTTATCCTCGATAGCAACAATACAACACGTGCCTTGCTGCCCCTACTGTCACAGGGAAAGGACACCGCAAGATTGAACCCAAAGCTAAGCACTTCTCTCATTGCAAGAAAAACCAATCTAGTTGGCCAAACCAAACCGATAGTTCGAAGAGAATTACAAAGATATCAAATCATGCATAAAAGAATTCAGAGAAGATTCAAATAATATTCATAGATAATCTGATCATAAATCCACAATTCATCGGATCTCGGCAAACACACCGCAAAAAAGTATTACATCGAATAGATCTCCAAGAACATCGAGGAGAACATGGTATTGAGAATCAAAGAGAGAGAAGAAGCCGTCTAGCTACTAGCTATGGACCCGTAGGTCTGAGGTAAACTACTCACGCTTCATCGGAAGGGTAATAGGGTTGATGTAGAAGCCCTCCATTATCGAATCCCCCTCCGGCAGGGTGCCGGAAAAGGTCCCTAGATGGGATCTCACGGGTACAGAAGGTTGTGGCGGTGGAAAAGTGTTTTCGTGGATGCTTCTGGTGGTTTGGGAACATATGTGAATATATAGGCGAAAGAATTAGGTCAGGAGGGTCACGGGGGGCCCACAAGGTAGGGGGCGCGTCCTACCCCCCTAGGCGCGCCCTCCACCCTTGTGGCCACCTCGTGGCTCCTCCGACTTCATCTCCAAGTCTCCTAGGTGTCTTCTGGTCCAAGAAAAATCATCGCGAAGATTTTATTCCGTTTGGACTCCGTTTGGTATTCCTTTTCCACTAAGCTAAAAAACAAGGAAAAAACAGAAACTGGCACTGGGCTCTAGGTTAATAGGTTAGTCCCAAAAATAATATAAAATAGCAAATTAATGCATTTAAAACATCCAAAACAGATAATATAATAGCATGGAACAATCAAAAATTATAGATACGTTGGAGACATATCAAGCATCCCCAAGCTTAATTCCTGCTCGTCCTCGAGTAGGTGAATGATAAAAACAGAATTTTTTATGTGGAATGCTACCTAACATATTTATCCATGTAATTTTCTTTATTGTGGCATGAATGTTCAGATCCATAAGATTCAAAACAAAAGTTTAGTATTGGCATAAAAACAATAATACTTCAAGCATACTAACAAGGCAATTATGTCTTCTCAAAATAACATGGCCAAAGAAAGCTTATCCCTACAAAATCATATAGTCTGGCTATGCTCCATCTTCATCACACAAAATATTCAAATCATGCACAACCCCAATGACAAGCCAAGCAATTGTTTCATACTTTTGATGTTCTCAAACTTTTTCAACTTTCACGCAATACATGAGCGTGAGCCATGGACATAGCACTATAGGTGGAATAGAATATGGTGGTTGTGGAGAAGACAAAAAGAAGGAGATAGTCTCATATCAACTAGGCATATCAACGGGCTATGGAGATGCCCATCAATAGATATCAATGTGAGTGAGTAGGGATTTCCATGCAACGGATGCACTAGAGCTATAAGTTTATGAAAGCTCAAAAGAAAACTAAGTGGGTGTGCATCCAACTCACTTGCTCATGAAGACCTAGGGCAATTTGAGGAAGCCCATCATTGGAATATACAAGCCAAGTTCTATAATGAAAAAATCCCACTAGTGTATGAAAGTGACAACATAGGAGACTCTCTATCATGAAGATCATGGTGCTACTTTGAAGCACAAGTGCGGTAAAAGGATAGTAACATTGTCCCTTCTCTGTTTTCTCTCTTTTTTTTTATTTGGGCCTTCTCATTTTTTTTGGCCTCTTTTTTTTTCGTTCGGAGTCTCATCCCGACTTGTGGGGGAATCATAGTCTCCATCATCCTTTCCTCACATGGGACAATGCTCTAATAATGAAGATCATCACACTTTTATTTACTTACAACTCAAAAATTACAAATCGATACTTAGGACAAAATATGACTCTATATGAATGCCTCCGGCGGTGTACCGAGATGTGCAATGAATCAAGAGTGACATGTATGAAAGAATTATGAATGGTGGCTTTGCCACAAATACGATGTCAACTACATGATCATGCAAAGCAATATGACAATGATGAAGCGTGTCATAATAAACGGAATGGTGGAAAGTTGCATGGCAATATATCTCAGAATGGCTATGGAAATGCCATAATAGGTAGGTATGGTGGCTGTTTTGAGGAAGGTATATGGTGGGTATATGGTACCGGCGAAAGTTGCGCGAGAGGCTAGCAATGGTGGAAGGGTGAGAGTGCGTATAATCCATGGAATCAACATTAGTCATAAAGAACTCACATACTTATTGCAAAAATATATTAGTTATTGAAACGAAGTACTACGCGCATGCTCCTAGGCGGATAGATTGGTAGGAACAGACCATCGCTCGTCCCCGATCGCCACTTATAAGGAAGACAATCAATAAATAAATCATGCTCTGACTTCATCACATAACGGTTCACCATATGTGCATGCTACGGGAATCACAAACTTTAACACAACTATTTCTCAAATTCACAATTACTCACTAGCATGACTCTAATATTACCATCTCTATATCTCAAAACAATCATAAGGAATCAAACTTCTCATAGTATTCAATGCACTTTATATGAAAGTTTTTATTATATCCCTCTTGGATGCCTATCGTATTAGGACTAAATTTATAACCAAAGAAAATTACCATGCTATTTAAAGACTCTCATAATAATATAAGTGAAGCATGAGAGTTCAACAATTTCTATAAAATAAAACCACCGCCGTGCTCTAAAAAGATATAAGTGAAGCACTAGAGCAAAATTGCCTTGCTCAAAAGATATAAGTGAAGCACAAAGAGTATTCTAATAAATCACGATTCATGCGTGTCCCTCTCAAAAGGTGTGTACAGAAAGGATGATTGTGGCAAACTAAAAAGCAAAGAGTCAAATTCTACAAGACGTTCCAAGCAAAACACATATCATGTGGTGAATAAAAATATAGCCTCAAGTAAAGTTACCGATAGACGAAGACGAAAGAGGGGATGCCTTCCGGGGAATCCCCAAGCTTAGGATCTTTGTTGTCCTTTAATATTACCTTGGGGTGCCTTGGGCATCCCCAAGCTTAGGCTCTTGCCACTCCTTATTCCATAGTCCATCAAATCCTTACCCAAAACTTGAAAACTTCACAACACAAAACTCAATAGAAAATCTCATAAGTTCCGTTAGTACTGTTTTGAACTCATTATTTATTTATATTGGTGTAATATCTATTGTATTCCAACATTTCCATTATTCATACCCCCCGATACTACCCATAGATTCATCAAAATAAGTAAACAACACAAAGAAAACAGAATCTGTCAAAAACAGAACAGTCTGCGAAGATCCGAATTGTTCTAATACTTCTATAACTCTAAAATTTCTTAAAAAATTGTACAACACAGGCAATTTGTATATAAATCTCGTGTAAAAAATTCAGGGTTTTTAAATTCTCCAGTGAATTACAAAATTCTGTGACTGGACGCAAAAGTTTCTGTTTTTCAGCAAGATCAAATCAACTATCACCGTAAGCCATCCCAAAGGTCTTACTTGGCACAAACACTAATTAAAACACAAAACCACATCTAACCAGAGGCTAGATGAATTATTTATTTGAAAACAGCAAGGAAAAATATTGGGTTGTCTCCCAACAAGCGCTTTTCTTTAAATCCTTTTAGCTAGGCATTGATAATTTCAATGATGCTCACATAAAAGAGAAGAATTGAAGCACAAAGAGAGCATCATAAAACACATGACAAACACATCTAAGTCTAACATACTTCCTATGCATAGGCATTTTATAAGCAAACAAATTATCAAGGCAAGCAAAAACTAGCATATGCAAGGAAGAAGAAAGAGACGATAGCAATCTCAACATGAAGAGAGGTAATTTAGTAACATGAAAATTTCTAAAACCATATTTTCCTCTCTCTTAATAATTACATGTAGGATCATAAGAAAATTCAACAATATAGCTATGACATAACATATTCTTAACACGATCCACATGCATGCGAAGTTGACACTCTTCCAAAATAGTGGGATTAACATTAACTAAAGTCATGACCTCTCCAAACCCACTTTTATCAAAAAATTCATAAGATTGAATATTCTCCAAATATGTGGGATCTAAAGTTGACACTCTTCCAAACCCACTTTCAATATTATTGCAAACATTATTATCAATCTCATATTCATCATGGGGCTTAAATAAAATATCAAGATCATAAGAAGAATCACCCCAATCATGATCATTGCAACAAGTAGTAGACATAGCAAAATTAGCATCCCCAAGCTTAGGGTTTTGCATATCATTAGCACAACTGACATTAATAGAATTTATAGTAGAACCATGCAATCATGCATTTCATCCAAGGAGCTATCATGAATCACTTCATAGATTTCTTCTTTTAACACATCATCACAATTTTTAGATTCACGAATTTCAAGCAAAACTTCATAAAGATAATCTAGTGCACTCAAATCACTAGAAATTGGTTCATCATAACTAGATATCTTAAAAAGATTAGCAAGTGGATGAGGATCCGTAAACTTTTAGCAAGCGAAGATGCGAGAAAAAAGAAGGCACATGGTAACACAACCAAACAAAAGATCGAACGGAAGAAAGGAGAATAAAAAGGCAAATCTTTTCGAAAATCATTTTAGAAGTGGGGGAGAGGAAAATGAGAGGCGAATGGCGAATAAGGTGAAGAGGAAAGGGTGATGCAGCAAAGTAGAGATAAGTATTTCCCTCAGTTTGAGAACCAAGGTATCAATCCAGTAGCAGACAACGCACAAATCACTGAATACCTCCACAAACAATCAAACAACTTGCACCCAACGAGAGAAAGGGGTTGTCAATCCCTTCACGGTTACTTGCAAAAGTGAGATCTGATAGATATAGATGAAACTAAATAAATGATAAACTAAATATTTTTGGTAATTTTGGTTTATAGATCGGAAAGTAAAAGATTGCAAAATAGTAGATCAGAAACTAATATAGTAGATTGGAAACTTATATGATGGAAAATAGACCCGGGGGCCATAGGTTTCACTAGAGGCTTCTCTCAAGATAGCAAATAATACGGTGGGTGAACAAATTACTGCCGAGCAATTGATAGAAAAGCACAAAGTTATGATGATATCTAAGGCAATGATCATGAATATAGGCATCACGTCCGTGTCAAGTAGACCGAAACGATTCTGCATCTACTACTATTACTCCACACATCGACCGACTCCTGCCTGCATCTAGAGTATTAAGTTCATGAAGAACATAGTAACGCATTAAGTAAGATGACATGATGCAGAGGAATAAACTCAAGCAATATGATGTAAACCCCATCTTTTTATCCTCGATGGCAACAATACAATACGTGCCTTGCTGCCCCTACTGTCACTGGGAAAGGACACGACAAGGTTGAACCCAAAGCTAAGCACTTCTCCCATTGCAAGAAAAACCAATCTAGTTGGCCAAACCAAACCGATAGTTCGAAGAGAATTACAAAGATATCAAATCATGCATAAAAGTATTCAGAGAAGATTCAAATAATATTCATAGATATCTGATCATAAATCCAGAATTCATCGGATCTCGGCAAACACACCGCAAAAAAGTATTACATCGAATAGATCTCCAAGAACATCGAGGAGAACATAGTATTGAGAATCAAAGAGAGAGAAGAAGCCATCTAGCTACTAGCTATGGACCCATAGGTCTGAGGTAAACTACTCACGCTTCATCGGAAGGGCAATAGGGTTGATGTAGAAGCCCTCCGTGATCGAATCCCCCTCCGACAGGGTGCCGGAAAAGGTCCCTAGATGGGATTTCACGGGTACAGAAGGTTGCAGCGGTGGAAAAGTGTTTTCGTGGATGCTTCTGGTGGTTTGGGAACATATGTGAATATATATGCGAAAGAATTAGGTCAGGAGGGTCACGGGGGGCCCACAAGGCAGGGGGCGCGCCCTCCACCCTTGTGGCCGCCTCGTGGCTACTCCGACTTCATCTCCAAGTCTCCTGGGTGTCTTCTGGTCCAAGAAAAATCATCGCGAAGATTTTATTCCGTTTGGGCTCCATTTGGCATTCCTTTTCCACGAAGCTAAAAAACAAGGAAAAAACAGAAACTGGCACTGGGCTCTAGGTTAATAGGTTAGTCCCAAAAATAATATAAAATAGCATATTAATGCATATAAAACATCCAAAACAGATAATATAATAGCATGGAACAATAAAAAGTTATAGATATGTTGGAGACGTATCATGCAACAAGAGAGAAGCTTGCTGCCATCCACCGGCGCGGCAATTTAAGCCGGTGTGCGGCCAACTCGCACGGCGATGTTGGACTAAAAACCAGCTGCAGCCAGCTCTAGTCTCCTCCCGTGGCTGCGGGCGGACGTTTCGGTAGTATTTGGGGCCGGGGTGCGGCTACCAAACTTCAGTGAACACATGCTAATCAATGCTCAAAGCCCTTAAAGGATACACTTACCGACATTGTATGTTAATAATAGATAGTACAAACTTAAAGTACTACTGGTAATTTGCTCTAAGACTACGGGCGACACACGCACTAACTACTTCTCACATGCTGCCATCGGGGCATGCTGACCAGATGCCGGCGTTCTCCTTCCCGTCCTTGTAGGCGGCAGCCCACCGTGCTTCGATCTCCGCCAAGCTCTCCTCAGCATGGCGTGCGGCCTCTTCTTTCTTGCGGCGGTGGGACTCTCTTTTCTTGACTGCTTTCTACCTTTTCCGCTCCTTCTGTGCGGCTTTGGCCGCCTCTAGATCCATCGCCCATTTGGCCATGGCAGCCTCAATGTCTGCCCACATAACTGCGTGGCCACCAGCGGCGATGAACTCAGCACAGCGAGATGCCGTCGCTTCCTTACCATGTGTGCGGTCGCGGGCGGTGAGGAACGCAGTGCGGCGGGATGCCATCGCTTCCATACCAGTTACTGTGCATCGCGGTGCCATGAACGATGCTCGGAGAGAGCTCTGGGACGGAGGGGTCGGGCAGCCGTACAGTGCGGTGGTTTTTAAGGGCTCAACGACAAACAACAAAGGAAATTTGGCTTCCCTTACAATTTTGCTCGTTCATTATCGCACACGGTTCATCTCCGTCGCCTCCAAAAACAGTGTGCGCTGAGCATATTTTGTGTTGCGTTATGATTGGCCGGAACCCCAGCCACGCGGATCGCGTGTGTGCACCGTAGGATGCGCCGCGATTGAACGACAATCCACATCCCTCACATCACACCCGTGCAGCTGTAGCTGGATTAGATTTATATGCGCTAAATGCCTAGAAAATGCACATAATCCCCTAAATATGGTAAATGAGCCCGGAAAAATGCCAAATTTGAACACGGTGATTTGTAGGGTGTATGTTCGTCGTAGAAAAAAACTCCAGGGCAAAGAACGAAGAAAATTTGGATTCCCCTTCAATCTTGGTGATTTCCCTCTCGAAAGCATGGAACTTCCTCGGTGATGGTTCGATTTATGAAGGGCGTGCATGACGAAATAAGCCAAACCTTCTCAAATTTTTACCAGGGCATGGTGAGGCCATACCATGGCACCATGCCAGGCATCTTGTTTTTCAAGCATTTATTTCATTTTTTCTATAGTTGAAAACATAATAAACAAACGTTTGTGGTTGACTATTGCCACACATTTCATCGAAAAATCTGCCCATTCCTTGTAAAAGGCATGAGAATTTACTAAATGGCACGAGCATGGTTTTCCAGGCCATTCTTGTGCACCCTTTCATGCACCGATTGTTTCAACTTGAATTATGTGCATTAATGCCTAGAAAATGCACATAATCCCCTAAATATGGTAAATGAACCCGGAAAAGTGCCAAATTTGAACACGGTGATTTGCAGGGTGTACGTTCATCGTAGAAAAAAAACTCATGGACAAAGGACAAAGGAAATTCGGATCCCCCTTCAATCTTGGTGATTTCCCCCTCGAAACCATGAAACTTCCTCAGTGATGGTTCGATTTATGAAAGGCGTGCATGACAACATAAGGCAAACATTCTCAAATTTTTACCAGGGCACGGTGAGGCCATACCATGGCACCACACCAGGCGTCTTGTTTTCCAAGCATGTATTTCATTTTTGTATAGTTGTTAACCTAGTAAACGACGCGTTTATGGTTGACTATTGCCACACATTTCCTTAGAAATATCTTCCCATTCCTTGTAAAAGGCATGAGAATGTACTAAATAGCACGAGCATGGTTTTCCAGACCGTTCTTGTGCACCTTTTCATGCACCGATTGTTCGAATTTGAATTATGTGCATTAATGCCTTGAAAATGCACATAATCCCCTAAATATGGTAAATGAGCCCGGAAAAATGTCAAATTTGAACACGTTGCATTTGAGGTGGTATGTTGATCGTTAGAAAAAAACTGAATGACAAACTAGGACGAAAATTTGGATTCCCCTTCAATCTTGGTGATTTCCCTCTCGAAAGCATGGAACTTCCTCAGTGATGGTTCGATTTATAAAGGGCGTGCATTACGACATAAATCATACCTTCTCAGCTTTTTTACCAAGCACGGTGAGGCCATACGATAGCACCATGCAAGGCGTCATGATTTTCAAGCATGTATTTCATTTTTCTATAGTTGATAACCCTGTAAATGACGCGTTTGTGGTTGACTATTGCCACACATTCCCTTGAAATCTCTGCCCATTCCTTGTAAAAGGCTTGAGAATTTACTAAATACCACGAGTATGGTTTTTCCAGACCGTTCTTGTGCACATTTCATGCACCGATTGTTCGAATTTGAATTATGTGGATTAATGCCTAGAAAATGCACATAATCCCCTAATATGGTAAATGAGGCCGGAAAAATGCCAAATTTGAACACGTTGCATTCGAGGGGGTATGTTGGTTTTAGAAAAAACTGAATGAGAAGCTAGGATGGAATTTGGATTCCCGGCCCCTTCAATATTGTTGATTTCCCCCTCGAAACCATGAATTTTCCTCGGTGATGGTTCGATTTATGAATGGCGTGCATGACAACATAAGGCAAACATTCTCAAATTTTTACCAGGGCATGGTGAGGCCATACCATGGCACCACGCCAGGCGTCATGTTTTCCAAGCATGTATTTCATTTTTGTGTAGTTGTTAACCCAGTAAACGACGCGTTTATGGTTGACTATTGCCACACATTTCCTTGAAATATCTACCCATTCCTTGTAAAAGGCATGAGAATTTACTAAATAGCACGATCATGGTTTTCCAGACCATTCTCGTGCACATTTTCATGCACCGATTGTTTGAATTTGAATTATGTGCATTAATGCCTAGAAAATGCACATAATCCCCTAAATATTGTAAATGAACCCGGAAAAGTGCCAAATTTGAACACGGTGATTTGCAGGTTTTATGTTCATCGTAGAAAAAAACTCATGGACAAAGGACAAAGGAAATTTGGATTCCCCTTCTATATCGGTGATTTACTATCGCACACAATTCATCTCCGTCGCCTCTGCGAACCGTGTGTGTTCACCCACACATGCAAAAGGAAAAAGAAAACCCTCGCCCACTTCGTCCCCACCCACTCGCCGTGGACTCCTCCGCAACTCTGCACCTCATCAACTTCTATCACGGCGGCCACAGTAAGCTCGACGGCTGTTGTCGGCGGGCAGAGGTCACACTCCAAACGGCACGGGATTTTGCCCCTAGCGCTTTCCGCTGCCTATCTGCACCGACATTCTAGACTCTGGCCAATTGGGATTTTCTGCAGGATTGGGTCGGGGATTTTTCTCGTGGAGAAGGTAATCAACTTAGCGAAATATTCACTCATCTCTTATCGCAGTCCGTCCGTCGCTGTTAATCAACCGGCGGAAATTGCCGTGGATTCATTTTTGTTCTAGCTGATTCGTGGGTGTTCATTCATGTGTCCATAGTGCAAGCACAAATCGGGCAAGTGTGGTCACGGCCAGTCGGAAATGAAGTTCTATCTCACCATTCTGAATGACTTCAGCGAGCGCTCAGTATGTTCAATCTCAACCTACCATGGTCGGCATGGCCTAAATTTGTGAACATATACCGTCTGTTACTACATTTGGATAAAAGGTATGGTGCCATGTGCAGCCTAGATGTCGAAGCCGATTCACCACCACCCCATATATTATTGCTCGGCAAATATATGATGTATTGTTCATTCAGTTACTCTCATATTTGCATCAAATCTTTGTTACATTATCTATTTTTAATTATATATTTTTGTACTTTGCTTTCGTCCATATATTGATCTATTCCATCAGTTACTCCCATATTTGCATCTTGCTCTGTTATTTCAATATATCTAATTTACGATCTTAATTTTCATTTCAAGCAGTACATCCCTTGCTTTGCAAGAACAAGAGTAGAAGGAAATCTTGGGCTTTACTTTGTTGATGACTCCATGGATGTCATATTGACAATGCAGCATGGATTTACAATGACGGTTAGCATAAAAATTGATAAATATGGTCACTCCTATTTTTATGCGGACCTTTGGAGAAAAATGTCTAAGTGTTATGAACTGAAAGCTGGCAATAAAATTCTAGTGCGTGCACCACAGCCTGGTCTAATTAACATGGATGTTTACTTCCCCAACGTCATCAGCCGATCAAAGTCTGATCGAGGTTAGTGTCCTTTCAACTTTCTCCATGCTGGCATATTACTTAGCAAAATCGGGGTATTTGTTCTGACTAATTGATCACTATTTAAGCAACCAATTGTGATTTCATTTTTTGACTCCGTTCCTAGGCAGTAACAAATTCTATTTACCAATTTATGCACACTATATATTCTTCTACCATGTTCTGAATAAATAATACCTTTCCACCTTTTAAGCAGGATATGTTGGATGCATAGTGAACGATTTGTATGTTACTAAGCGTACCAAATTTCACTAGAAGGACTTGAAGCATGTCATAAACTTTGTTGATAATCTGACAGAGATAGCACAGCGTATGAACGCTGGATTTTGGATGGGATTAATTATACCTATGGTGCACACATTGAACAAGACCAATTGTGTGCACAAAACGCTGGTAAAAAGTCTTATTTTAATGTTGATGCTCATAAACTATATATATCTTCAACGATATGTTACAATTGGTTTTTATTCTACATTTCAACAGAAATTGCCCGCTGTAGCAGTTCCTGGATCGATTTCCCGGCGTGGTCGAATTACACTTGTGCCTGCTATAACGCCAAAGTGATTGCAAGGTACTGCATTTCCCGCAGAAATGGAACCATTCAAATTAACAAGTTCTCGCTTGTCGTGGCAATGCATCCATATTGGAAAATTGGAGACACTGTTCTACTCATGCTCTACCAAGGCACAGGAGGGCTCTTCCTTTTCATTGACAAGATGTCGAGTCGCCGTGATCAAGCTGCTTCCAGCGGATAGTTGTGGTTGTTGGCCCTCAGCCTCTTAAAATGTGCTAGCTGTTACTATGTTAAGTATGTAGATATGGACCATATGGTTGTTGGCCCTCAGCCTCTTAAAATGTGATAGTTGTTACTATGTTAAGTATGTAGATATGGACCATATGGTTGTCAAAACCGTGTTACGAAGATCCTCCTTTTGTCAAATAGTGTGACCACTATATATATGTTACTCAAATGTTGTTAGCCAAGTTCTTAAATTTTCATGGAAAGTATTAGTATCATACATAGTTCATTGAGTTTAAGCGTGTGCCCGATGTCCAGAAGGCATTTGCATATTAACTGTCCATATTGCAAATTCACACACGTGTTAACATAAGGAAACGTATGTCTAACTTACTAATCATCGCACACGAGTACTCGCAGACGCATCGTGTGAGATACTCCTAGCCACCGCGAGCAACTAGTTTGCATTTTTCAAAGTTTTTTGTACACACAGAATCGCACATGAACTAAGTGTAGTAACCGTCTGTGTTGTAATTTCTCATCGCAAACAGTTCATCCGAGTTGGCTGTTTGCCGCGTATCACACACATCTTGTTTACATGACTCATTTGTGTTCTTTTGGCTCATCGCAAATAGTTCATCTATGTGAACTGTATGCCGCATATCACACACATCTTGTTAAGTTAAACCGTTTCTGTTGTGTTCCCTAATCGAAAACAGTTCGTCCGAGTGAACCGTAAGTCGTATATCACACACACCTTGATCTGGCTAACCATTTCTGTTGCACTCCCTAATAGCAAACAGTTCATCAGAGCGAACTGTATGCCGTATATCGCACACACATTGATATGGCTGCCCGTTTCTATTGTTCTGCCTCATCGCAAATAGTTCGGATGGATCAACCGTGTGCCCTGCATCGCACACGCAACTAAAATCGGAACCGTGTTTGATGGCTCCGCCATCGCAAATGTTTTGCATCTTTTTTGACGGTTTTTTTACGTCACCATTTTCGATTAATACATCGCACACAGTTTCGTCAAAGGGTCTCTTATCGTAGTGTCGCGTTAGCAGCATCCTGCAGTTGTGAGATATCTTGCATTTTGCATTTGCAAGCAGAGGCATTTTCCTATTTGTAGGGATTCTCATTCCGAGTGGCCTATGTTTTGCCGGAATGTTGATTCATTTCCGTTCCGGTGAATTTCAGGCGCTCGATATGTCCACTTTTTAGCAAAGGTCATGCCGAAATTTCCCGTGAATTTCGGCATGACTTGTGCTAGAAAGTAGGACATATCGAGTGCCCGGGAATTGTCGGGACGGGAATGAAACGGCATTCCGGCAAACCATAGGAATTTTTTATGTCATTATTCATTTTATTATAGTTTGAGAATTAAACGAGCAAACTTACCCGTACGTAGGAAACATGTCGAACAACGACGAGGCCATGGCTTCTGATCATCGTGAGGTCGATGATCCCTTACAGCATGAACACGATTACGTCAACTTTTTGTGAAGTCAGGCAGGACAAGGTTTGGAGGGCCCCCTTGTGATAGCGGACGGTGCTACTGCCACCGACCTCGACAATGACACCACCAGCGGCACTGATGGCACCAACACCGGCGCCGAGATCGGGGCCGAAGCACCGGGGCCGAAGCAGAAGAGTTTGAGGACACGAAAACCTAACAAGCTCGGCACCGGCAACTGGTGGTCAAAGAGGTGCACCCCGGGAAATTTGAGCCAGTATTGCCGGCTGAAGCTCGCATGAACTACGGCAAGCAACTCGAATGGATCCTACAGGAAGTCGCGAGCATCGACGACAAGGAGTTAAGGGCTAAACCAAAAAATATGGAGCACCTCCTCCTAACGAAATTGCACCAGAGATACCATTTCCCCGGCCGGGATGAAACCAAAGATCCGTGGGAAGATGATGCCATGAAGAAGATAAACAACGCCGCCATGGGGAAGTTCAGCGGCGCATTGTCTGCCTGGAAAGTTAGGGTTAAATGATCGATTGACAAGAATGAACCCTAATCCAAGATATTTGTAGAAAATCCCACACTTTCGGAAGAGGAGTACGAAAAATTCAAGGAAACTTGCGCTATCGAAGATGCCGAGCATAAGTCCGAGAAATTCAAGGGGCGTCAGCTAAGGAAAACTGGGAACCACCACCTCAGAAGCCGTGGTTACCTTGGCAAGAAAGCCAAATGGGATAAGGAAGACGCGGAACATGAAGACCAAGGGATCCCAGGCCCCTTGGCGGAGTTCATCGACCCGCTAGAGCATGACTTCATCAGGGGTCGGTACAAGTGGGACAAAGTAAAAAAGGTTTTCTACATGGACGAGCCCACGAGGAAGTTGATGAGAATACTAGTAATTACCACCTTATATTAGTTCTGATCAATTCGACTACACATTGTAGTAATATTTCTAAATGGTCAATGTTCCTTTTGCAGAAACAACAACGCACCAAGCTTGCGGCCGAAAGCGCCTCGTCGTCTCAATCGTCAGCGAGGCCCAAGTGGGACACCCCTCTCAACCGGGCCTTGAACATACTGAAGGGACTTCCTGAGGGCCTGCGGCCGCAGTATGGATGTGTGCATGACGTCGGAGACGGTGCCACATGGAAGTACTACTACCACGAGGACCTGGAGGCCAATAGGCAAAGACGGAAGTTCAGTCAGGTGAACATCGATGAGAAGGTGGCAGTCGCTGGTGCAGAGACCTGCTATACAAACGGTTTTTAACCCCTTTCCGCGACGACGTTTGGAACCGTCACCAAGTGAGTGTGAGCGATAGGGGGGTCCTTCCCACACGACCCAAAAACCGTCGGGGATAGGCCCTCCTGGCACACAGGCTGGGGCAAAGAGCTCGTGTGCGATTTGGAGAGGCATCGAAACCTAATCGTTTCCGTTCATATGTACATCCCACATGGTGAATCCCAGAAAAACATTTCCGTTCATATGTATATCACACACAGTTTTTTGTGCGGAAACATTTGTGCAAGGTGGCCTAACGCAAACAGTTCTCTGCCGGAAGCCATGTGTGATTGTTAGTTGATCGAACACACCTACTTTCTAGAAACCATGTGGGTTGTTTGAGTTCATCGCCCACGGTGCTGTCTAAGTAACCGTCTGCAATAGAAAACCCCAATAAGCAAGGTAATTAGCCTATTATTGATAATCCATGTAGTAATCAAATTGATATTTCTTATAAAACACACCAGATATTTCATATCTGTATAACGACAACCAGGATATCATAATCGAATTACATCAGATAGCTTCGGCACTCAGTTACGCCATTACACAACAGCACCAAGTTTCACATGCAACATCGAAAACCTTTGGAAAGTAGCATCATACACGGTAAATAGACAAATGAATCTCATCTGGGAAACTGCAGAAGCGGAAGGCAAATATTGAGCCTTCAGTGATGTTGAATGTCCTTGCAACTTTAGGCCAGTGGCTATGGATAATTGCCCGCCCAACCTTCGTCCTCTTTAGGAAGACTTCAATATTGTACCGTGGGTGTTGAATGAATACCTTCCTCGCCTCTTGACCATGCAGGTGGTTTGAGAGGTAATCATCGGTGAACTGCTTTGAAAAGTACTGAAAACAAAGATATGCATAAATCGCTGTTATAAATTTTGAAATGGAGCAAGTGGTAAAAACAAGGTAAAAGAGTTAGTACCATCCTATAGTTGACTGATGTCTTCTTCATTGTGCAAACAAAGATCTTGTTGTTATTCGTCGCAAGTTTCTTCGTCCTAACAATCTTTCTGAGTTTCTTGACTTGACTGATATTCATGGACATCTCATTTCCCCATATGCAAAATGGGTTGAACTGTGGGTCTAAGCCTCTGACAACAGGACCTACATGTGCAAGACCAAATTGTAAGAAACCTAAATATTAGAATGATTCCTGCAAATGCACAATAATGTGCTATTATCGAAAGGACCATGCATGAGCAAACCTCGATGGTAAACCACAGTGTCTCCCATTGTTTCCCTGCAACACACATAAGGAAGATCTTGATCAGGTTAACTGAGAGTTGCCATACTATCAGTAGAATATGTATTGAGTACAGCCAAATTCGATTTATTTCTCACATGCATAACAATACAAAATTGTACCCACAGCAAATGAAAATCAAATTGCAGAATTTAACCAAACAGTTAAATGGACAGCAGACCAAATGAACCAAAATAGTTAACTGAGCACGACATTGCAGAATAGAAACATGTACTCGAAGATAAGACAGTTAACAAAAAAAAGAATGCTTGAGAACAGTACTACGAAATGTAGCAATTGTTGGACCAAACTGTTAACTGAACATTACATTTCAGAAGACCAAACTGTTAACTGAACATTACATTTCAAAGGACCAAACTGTTAACTGAACATCAGATTGCATATTAACATTACAGAGGACAAATCACTAGAAGGCACTGGCGGTGGCATCGAGAAAACAGCACGAACTGTATTTTAAAGTAGACAACCGCGTGGCGGTGTCGACGATGGCCTCGAAGACGAGGTGCTCCTCCAAGATCTGGCGGTCGGCACGCATGGCAGCCATAGCGACCTCATGCGCGCGTGCGGCCATGATTTGCTTCTCCGCTGCCAGATGCTGCTGAGCTCCATGTTATACTACGTGCAAAATGGGTGTGGGCGGCGCTTAATTGGAGGACGGGGACAGTGATTTCGGCGGAAGGTGTCGCGCCGTCCGTCGGGGCATGTGGGACGGGGAAGAAGGAGGATGGTGTGGGTGGGGTGTGGATTACCTGACCATATCGACGAGGCCACGCAGCAAGAAGAAGGGTCGGTGGCGAGGAGGCCGCGTAGCAAGAAGAAGGGTCGCCGGCGAGGAGGCGGCACTGCAAGAAGAAGGGTCGCCGGCGAGGAGGCGGCGCTGCAAGAAGAAAGGTAGCCAGCGAGGAGGCGGCGCTGCAAGAAGAAGGGTCGCCGGCGAGGTGGCTGAGCTGCCAGTAAGCAGCAGTGAAGGTTTGAACTTGGAAAGCAAGGAGGAACAGTGGAAATGTGGCTTTTGGTGGGAGGGAGGGGGCGGGGAGATAGATATTTCCGCGGTGGCAGAAAAATTTCGCTCGGTGCCGCAAGAAACTGGCGCGCAAGTGTGGTTCAAGCGTGGGCGATGGACTGTAGACGACGAAGCTTCCTGCGTAAGCCAGACAAGACTGTGCGCCAAGATATTTTATATCGCATCCCACACGATTCTTTCTAGTAAACAGTTTGTGGTATACCTGATTTTTTCATTATGTTTTGAAAGAAAAAATGGTGTTACGGAGGGAAAGGATGGTGTTTGAATTGCTAGAACATTTATGTACAGTGAACATGCAACTACATGAGTGTCGTGTTTAAATTTGGAATTATTCCGGGTTCGTTTGGCATTTTTATGCATTAATTGAGTTTCTAGGCATTTAATATGCATAATTCAAATTTGAACTACAAGAACATGCTCCAGTGCACCAAAGTTTATTGAAAAATCACATGTGTGTCTTTGGGTGAATTTATAGGTCCCATGCAAGAAATGGGAATGAAATTCAAACATCTGGGCATCGTGGCTCGGCCGGGAACATTGAGAAACTTGGTTTTTAAATTCCTGGAAATTCAAAACTCGCCTGAAAATCATGAAACTTGGCATGGTGTCATTTCATGGCACCAACATGCTGTGGTAAAAAAATTGGCCGCATTTGGACAAGTTTTGGTATAAGCTTCTTGCAAACCAGAGCTTCTCTCGAGAAGACTCGTGGTTCCCGAGGGGGGACGTGTCACCTTTGTGTGCCAAACGATATACGCTGCCCCCCTTGATTTTTTACAGAGGCAACATAGAACTATATGAGTGCCATGTCAAAATTTGGAATTATTCCGGGTTCGTTTGGACTTTTTATACATTAATTGAATTTCTGGTCATTTAATGTGCATAATTCAAATTTGAACTACAAGCACATGCTCCAGTGCACCAAAGTGGTTGAAAAATCACATGTGTGTCCTTGGGTGAATTTCTAGGTCCCATGCAAGAAATGGGAATGAAATTCAAACATCTGGGCATCGTGGCTCGGCCGGAAAGATTGAAAAGCTTGGTTTTTTAATTCATGTAAATCCAAAACACGCCTGAAAATCATGAAACTTGGCATGGTGTCATGATATGGCACCAACATGCTGTGGTAAATATTTTGGCCGAATTGGGACATGCTTTGGTATAAGCTTCTTGCAAACCGGAGCTTCTCTCAAGAAGGCTCGTGGTTTCGAGAGGGAACGTGTCACCTCCGTGTGCGAAAACGACATACACTGCCTTCTCCCGCCTTAATTTTTTTGCACAGGCAGATTAGACCAAATAGAAGTATCGTGCTAAATTTTGGAATTATTCTGGGTTCGTTTGGCCTTTTTTATACATTAACTGAATATCTGGGCATTTAATGTGCATAATTCAAATTTGAACTACAAGCACATGCTCCAGTGCACCAAAGTTGGTTGAAAAATCATATGTGTGTCCTTGGGTGAATTTGTAGGTCCCATGCAAGAAATGGGAATGGAATTCAAACATCTGGGCATCGTGCCTCGGCTGGAAATATTGAGAAACTTCATTTTTTAATTCCTGTAAATCCAAAACACGCCTGAAAATCATGAAACTTGGCATGCTGTCATGACATGGCACCAACATGCTATGGTAATTTTTTTGGCTGAATTGGGACAAGCTTTGGTATAAGCTTCTTGCAAACCAGAGCTTCTCTCAAGAAGGCTCATGGTTCCGAGAGGGAACGTGTCACCTCCGTGTGCGAAACGACATACACTGCCTTCTCCTGCCTTGATTTTTTTACACAGGCAGCTTAGACCAAATAGGAGTTTCGTGTTAAAGTTTGGAATTATTCCGGGTTCGTTTGTCCTTTTTATACATTAATTGATTCTCCAGGCATTTAATGCACATAATTCAAATTTGAACTACAAGCGCATGCTCCAGTGTGCAAAAGTTAGTTGGAAAATCATTTATGTGTACTTGGGCGAACTTCTAGATCCCATGGAAGAAGTGGGAATGGAATTCAAACATCTGGGCGTCTTGTCTCGGCCGGAAACATCGAGAAACTTGGTTTTAAAATTCCCGTAAATCCAAAAATCGCCTGAAAATCATGAAACTTGGCATGGTGTCATGACATGGCACCAACATGATGTGGTAATTTTTCTATCCGATTAGCGAAGGCGCACACATTAACAATCAACAAAGTCATTTTGGAACAAGTGCTGTCACGTTACAAATCGGAAACACAAGTATTACTGAAACCATGGGTGTTCTACTTACCAATTACGTACCGCCATGCGTGCCCTTTTTTTATTGGCTAGGAGGTGCCGTGCGGGATAGCTATTTGAGTGCGGGAGGCGTGCGATCAGACCCCTGCACATGCTCATCGGGAGGAGAGCCCTTTGACCTCTATCCGCCGCCCACCTCCCTCCCAACGTCTCCATTAATGGCGCTCGAGCCCCTGTTTCACGGCGTGGCTATGTCTCACTCGACTGAGATTTAAGAGAGAAAAAAGAAAATCTGAAAAGAAAGTTTTGCACGGATCTTGATGTAAGATCCGACGGACCTATATAGCATTGACTGCGACTTATAGCAAGACTGATGAATATAAGGACGATGACAGTCGATAATAATTGTCTTACATATTTAGGAAGATAATTAAAAAAGCCACATGCGGCAACGCCCGAAATACACAAGGGCAAAAGAAGAAGTAAGACAACGATCTGGCTCGCTGATCTCTACTTTCTTGATGAGTTGCTGTAGGCCGCGGGAACTAGTCTCCGCGATGAGCGGCGATGAGCTCTTTCGTGTCCTCAAGACGCTACTTGAGAGCATCCACGGATTCCTCCACCAGCCTTTGGCGCTCGATGCAGAGCATGTCATTCTCGTCCATAAGTTTCTTGACGATGACGCCGGTCCTCTTCAACAAGGTAGTGGTCTCCTCCTGCTGCTCCGCACTTCCGACGATCTTCGCCCACAGCAGGTCGCGCTCGGCTCGGCTTCGCACTGCCCTCACTTAGTTGCCGGATGACGTCGGTGGCCTTTTCAAACGAGACTTTCATGTCGTCCTGCAACCTCGCCCAGCCAGAGATCTAATCCATCTGCCTATGGACGATCGCATTCATGTGCCTCTAAGAGTCCTTGCCTGCCCGCGAGACATTATCCCAGGACTCCGCGGTGTGGGAGGACATCTCTGCTGCATTTGCGGCGTGGCGGGACATCTCTGCTGCTTCTGCGACGCGGCCGAACCAATCTGCTGCATCGACGGCGCGGCGGGACTTCCGTGCTGCTTCGCCGGCGCGGCGGGACCTCTGTGCTGCTACGGCCGCATGGCGGGACATGTCGGCTGCTTTTGCGGCGAGGCGGGACATCTCTCGTGCTTCCGCTTCCATGCTCGCCTCTCCCTGGTGGTAATCTCTCGACCCAGAACTCACGCTGGCCATGGCAGACGCAAGGGAATGATGATGAATGACTTGTTTGTTTTTGTGGATGAGGAGTTGAGGAGGAATGCGTAGTCATCTTGGAGTAGTAGTATTTATAACCGAGTACTAATACGCTCCTAAGTGGGAAACAGTTTAGGTTTTGATCGGTGTGAACAGGTTTGCAATTAAATATAGCGTGGTAGTAATTTGGAATGTGATGGGACGCAGGCTCAAAATTTATTGACGGTTCTATAATTTCTATGTGTAGCACTATTCTCGGACGGCGTAACATGGGCACGCTTTCTCGGCCGCGTACGTGGCATTTGCACCATAGGGTGCACCGCAATAGGCAATGTCAGCACACGTCTTGTTCCAACAACCATGCACGCTCGTTATTACCATCGCGCACGCTTCTTTTAATTAGAATATGTGCCCGTCTAGCGCACACACGTTGATCTGTCTAACTGTTTCTGTTTGTTGTGGCTAATCGCAAATAGTTCATCCGTGTGAAGTGTATGCCATCAATGGCAGACACTTTGGTCTGGCTGTCCGTTTCTGCTCTGTTGCCTAATCGCAAACAGTTAATCCTTTTGAAGCGTATGCCCTCAATCGCACACACCTTTATCTAGCTGCCCATTTCTATTGTTCCGCCTCATCACAAATAGTTAATCCGACTGAACTGTATGCCGTATATCGCACACGCCTTCATCTGGTTGCCCATTTTTGTTCTTCTTCCTCATCGCAAACAGTTAATTGAACTGAACCGTATGCCCTACATCGCACACGCAACTAAAATCAGAACCGTGTTTGATGGCTCCGCCATCGCAAATGTTTTGCATCTTTTTTGACTGTTTTTTTTACATCACCATTTGCGATTAATGCATCGCTCACAGTTTCGTCAAAGGGTCTCTGATCGTAGTGTCGCGTTAGCAGCATCCTGCAGTAGTGAGTTGCGGTCGACAAAAGAGCAGCTGAGACCCAAGAGTCTTGAAATCTGAGTTGGTCAAAGCGGCAGCTGAGACCCAAGAAGCCCTGAAATCGGAGTTGGTTAAAGCGGTAGTCGATGCAGCAGTAGCTGCCTGCAGAGTAGATTTTTTATCTTCGATGGAGGCCTTGGTTCTGGCTGTTGTCGACTAGACGAAGAAAAACCTAGACAAAGGGCCACAAGACTTTCCGATGCCCAGCTTTGTTAGGAGCAACTCCATGGCCATCGCACCAATAGCACCTGCTGCCGCTACCGCACAAGGTCCCACACCCGCTCATAGCAACCCGTCCTCCGTCTCTGGCGTGCGAGGCAGGGCTTTGACTTTGCCTGAGCTCGATGCCCTCACGGTAATTATGCGTCGCACAAACATATCTATAATCTTCTGCTTCCGTTGCCTTTCGGATGTCTGATGCCGCAGACATGTCTTTACAGGCCGATGAAACCCTGTGCACCATACTATACATGATCAACGGCCAGAAGGTGGACGTGGGAACCGCGACGATACAGAAGCCCAAGGAACGCTTGTCCCACGGCCGGCCAATCGCCGTTGGCACCTTTAGGGTTTCCTTGGCGAGTGTCAAAGTGGGCCACGAGGATTTGGCTTCTCTAGTACGGCTCAGGAGAGAGGATGACGAGACCCCGATGAGGCTTGGACAATGCAAGGGCTGGATGTTGCTGTGGCCGAAGAATCTTCTTCGTGTGGAGGCGGCCGAGAGCACACCAAGGACAACACCACATTAGCAAGGTATGAACACCACCCCTCCTACGCAATTACCAGCGCCTGATCTCGTGCCGGTTGAGAGCGGCAGATGACGGGAGGAAGGTGTTCCAGAAGTGGATGATGAATCGCCCCCGTGGAACAAGAAATGGATGATGAGATGGAGGAGGAGGACCCTCTTTCATTCCTCAATACTGGCGCCTATGACGCCGGAGAAATGATGAGTCAGCCATATGACTCAGGCTATGAGCATGCGGATGAGGAGATGGATGATGTGCCCAGTCAGGAACATCCTAGGGTTGACTGCAAGAAGTCTCTCTTTATGCAATCCTCACAGGACATGCCTCCAGATGCCCCCTCAATGCAAGGTTAACTAGTCGAGGGTCATACAGTGCTTAGCCCGACAACACTAGTGGCGGGATTAAGGAAGGCTCTAGAAGGTCAGTCCAAGAAAAAGGAGAGGAAGAGACCGCCAAAGAGAGACTCTACTGCCTACAAACAGGCCAGTCAGCTCCCCCGACCGATTTTGCAGACCGTAGGTGCGGTGATGTACCATGACGTGGGTGAGCCGATCCTACCGCCGAAACCACTGGAGGGCTTATCAGGGGATCTCAGGAGACTGCACGACCATGGGATGTCGACTGAGAAAAGGCTTCTCACCTCGGAGGATCTAGGATATCCGCTTTACACGGTTCGTGTGCCTGAGGGGAAGTGCTACGTTGACACACTGCCCGCGGAGGTGTTCCTCCTGCGGTTTGACCATATCTTTGAGATGTTTCTCACAAGGCGGCTCGATTTTACAATGGTCCGCCTTTTTGCGCTACATATGAACTTAGCCATCAGGAGAGAACAAATCTCGCAAATCTGTATGGCGGATCCATACTACCTGCACGAGTCCTTCTTGATTCTCGGTGACTTTTAGCGTAAAGCTGCTAGGTGATACGTCTCCAACGTATCTATAATTTTTGATTGTTCCATGCTATTATATTATCTATTTTGGATGTTTTATATGCATGAATATGCTATTTTATATTACTTTTGGGACTAACCTATTAACCTAGAGCCTAGTGCCAGTTTCTGTTTTTTCCTTGTTTTAGAGTTTTACAGAAAAGGAATATCAAACGGAGTCCAAACGGAATAAAATTTTCGCGATGATTTTTCTTGGACCAGAAGACACCTACGAGACTTGGAGATGAAGTCAGAAGACCCATGAGGCGACGACAAGCCGTAGGGGCGCGCCCTAGGGGGGGCGCCCCCCTGGCTTGTGGCCCCCTCGGTGGTCCTTTAACCCTATTCTCTGGCCTATAAATTCACAAATATTCCCGAACCAACAGAAGCGTCCACCAAAATACTTTTTCGCCACCACAAGCCTCTGTTCCCGTGAGATCCCATCTTGGGGCCTTTTTCGACCATCCGCCGAAGGGGGATTCGATCATGGAGGGCATCTACATAAACTCTATTACCCCTCCGATGATGCCTGAGTAGTTTACCTCAGACCTACGGGTCCATAGCTAGTAGCTAGATGGCTTCTTCTCTCTCTTTAATCTTCAATACCATGTTCTCCTCGTTGTTCTTGGAGTTCTATCCGATGTAATACTTTTTGCGACGTGTTTGTAGAGATCCGATGAATTATGGATTTATGATCAGATTATCTATGAATATTATTTAAGTCTATTCTGAACTCTTTTATGCATGATTAAATATCTTAGTATTTCTCTCTGAATTATTGGTTTGGTTTGGCCAACTAGATTGGTATTTCTTGCAATGGGAGAGGTGCTTAGTTTTGGGTTCAATTTTGCGGTGTCCTCACCCAGTGACATAGTAGGGGTAGCGAGGCACGTATTGTATTGTTGCCATCAAGGATAAAAAGATGGGATTTTCATCATATTGCTTGAGTTTATCCCTCTACATCATGTCATCTTACTTAAGGCGTTACTCTGTTCCTTTGAACTTAATACTCTAGATGCAGTCAGGAGTCGGTCGATGTGTGGAGTAATAGTAGTAGATGCAGGCAGGAGTCGGTCTACTTGACATGGACGTGATGCCTATATTCATAATCATTGCCTTGGATATCATCATAACTTTGTGCTTTTCTATCAATTGCTCGACAGTAATTTGTTCACCCACCGTGCTATTTTCTTTCAAGAGAGAAGCCTCTAGTGAAACCTATGGCCCCCGGTTTTATTTTCCTTCATATATTTTCAGATCTATAAACCAAAAAACCCAAAAATACCTTGCTGCAATTTATTTGTTTTTATTTTCTTTTACATTTTAGTAATCTTTTATATCTATCTCTATCAGATCTCATCCTTGCAATTGACCGTGATGTGATTGACAACCCCTTTGTCGCATTGGGTGCAAGTGTTTGATTGTTTGTGCAGGTGCATAGATTGGAGACTTGCTTGTACCTCCTACTGGATTGATACCTTGGTTCTCTAACTAAGGGAATACTTATCTCTACTTTGCTGCATCACCCTTTCCTCTTCCAGGGAAAAACTAAAGCAAGCTCAAGAAGTAGCACTAGGGAGTACATCGAAAAGTTCATGATAATGAATAAGGACAAGGAAACGGTTTTCTTGCCTTATCATCCAATGTAAGTCATTGTCGGACAACCCTTTCATGCATTTCAATCATTCCTTCTCGCTCATATGGAGAATAATTTGAGGTGTTTTTTCCCGCAGCAACGGGCGCGCCATCCTTATAGTTCTTTTCCCGCGAGTCTCGCACGCTGTGTATTTCGACACGTCCAGAAACTATGAGAAGGACTACACCCACATATATAATGGATATTCTGGATGATGCTCTCCACGGCTTTAGCATGAGGGGTGGCCACCTCGAGATCAGGAAACAAAGGAAGAGCAAGCCGGGTTTCTCGCATAGAACTAGCTTATGTTGCATCCATGAACTGACATCAAGCAAGAACGAGGGATTCTACCTCCTCCATCTCATGATGGAGTTCAGAAGGGATCACCAACAGCTTTGCATGAAAACCAGAAACGATGATCGTATCCACAAACGGGCAGAATCCTTAGGAGAAGAACTGGATTATAAACTCAGAGATGACTTCTTTCGCATCCAGAGGGACATTGCAATGATCATCATGAAAGAAGTCATCGAAGAGAAGGGGTTGTTCCACCACGGCCCTATATCGTGAGCTGACAACTGAACTTGGATAGGCCTACAATGTCAGGACCTGACGTCGTTCAAGAAGCTAGGGTGCATCCTTGATGATCTGGATGGATGGAACTTCTAGTGATTGACAATGTCGATGATGATGTGTCGGTTGAACTTGTACTTTCTGTAGCGATGAAACTTTGTGATGTCAACGGTCCCTGCCGAACTTGCGTAACGCTAGTTTGTTAGTTTGGGTACGATGACCTGCGTACCTCTAGTTAATTAGTTTGGGTACGATGAACCTGTGTTGATTAATTATGTTTACTATATGTTGCATCTATTCGCTAACTCTTTCTTTTCGTGTTGCTCAAGTATATTATGTTGCATATTATTGTTGATTCGCTTGATGAAGATGCATCTCTAACAGGTACATAGATCCTTGATGGCGAAGAAGTGCTATGTCGTGTACCTAGGGAGGGTTCTGGGAGTGTACGACGAGTGGCCCGAGTATGAGGCCCAAGTGGAGTGCTTCTCAGGCGCCAGCCATAAAGGCTCTGATAGCATACAAGAAGCGGAAGCTAGTTACTTGAGGTTCACGCTAGCACGAGAGAGGAATCAGAACCCCCACCTCTGTACTGCATCACTAGTAGAAATACGACATTACGTTCGCATCATTAGTCCCGGTTCGATTACGGCCCGGGACTAATGTGACCATTAGTCCTGGTTCCAACGGCTAGGGCGCAGGCATCATTAGTCCCAGTTCGTGGTGTACCTATAGTCCCGGATTATGTCACAAACCGTGGCTAAAGGGGTGGTGGCAGGCTGGCGTCAGGCTGGGGGCCCCGCGAGCCCATTTAGTCCCGGTTTGTGATACAAACCGAGACTAATGATGTCACTATATAAACCCTTCGTCCAACCCGAGCCCATTCTCTCTGCTTTCCCCTTTCATTCCTCTCCTCTGTTCTTCCCCTTTGCTCGAGCTCATCCTCAATTTTTGCCAAAATTTGTCAAGGTTTGAAGGCACCCCATCCATCCAAGTGTTCACAAAGGTTAGCAACTTTGTCCTTTCATCTCTCATTGCTAGATTAGCTCGTGCAATGCTCTATAAGTATAGTGATTTGTGGGTTTTAGTTTGGGAGTAATTATATGTGGGAGTTTATTTGATTTATATGCAATTTGAGCTCAAATTAACTTCTTAGTTTGCATATGTAGGTGTGGTTTACTTAGTGCCTTCCCGTCCCCATCCTAACAACCGTCGATCGCCCGCACCGTCCCGTCGCCGGCACCACCTTCGTGAGCCTCTCCTTCTTATCCTTTTTATAAAAAAAATCATGTTTGTATGATTTAGATAGTTATTTGTATAATTTTCTTACCTGTATGGTTGTTTGTTATACATAGTGGCATGGTTTTGATATCCGTCCCCGTCAGCCCTCGTCCGGTTTATGATTCGGATGTGGTATATATATTCTCTTTTATGACTATTTGTTGCATTTCGTGTTCATGACAATTATGCCCACCAAGTTGACATAGATAGTTTTATCTAGGAGGTATGTGAACCTGAAATTGCAACCGACCCTCTTGTCGAGAAGTTAAATTTAGTTGAAAAAGAAAACAAGTATTTGAAAGAAAAATTGAAAAGAATTGAAGAAGAGAGGATGAAACTGGAGCTGTATGTTGCCAATGTCGTCGATGATCACAAGATCAAGATGGATGCAATGCGCTTGAAGATTAGAAAGATTAAAAAATATGCCGTTAAGAAAGAGGCTTGGTATCACTATGCTGTTGGATCAATTGTTACCTTAGTTGCGATCTTGATCGCATTTGTTGTTGCATTTAACTGCTTTAGCTAGAGAGTTTGTATGTTATTTTATGAGAATAAGTGTGTATTCACTTTATGTATGAACTTGTATTAATTTGGTCTTTTCAGTGTTGTGTAATGAAGATGAGCCGGCAATGGATGTACGATGACCGATGCTCTCCCTAGTTCATTGATGGCATGCGTACTTTTCTGGTAGCGGCTGAGGCAAACAAGCGGGCGGATGGTTTTATGTGTTGTCCATGTGCTGGCTATAAGAATGATCACAATTACTCTAACTCAAGAACCTTTCACGTCCACCTGTTTATGTCCGGTTTCATGTCTGGCTATAACTGTTGGACCAAACACGGAGAAAGAGGGGTTCTACTGGAAGAGAATGAAGAAGAAGAGGATGATGACAGCTATCCTGGCCATGGGTTCCTTGAATACGATGGTACTACAATGGGGGAAGAAGCTGAAGAAGAGGCATCAGATGAGCCCGCTGATGATCTTGGTCGGGCCATTGCTGATGCAAAGAGAAACTGTGCAAGTGAAAAGGAGAAGCTGAAGTTGCAGCGCATGTTAGAGGATCACAAGAAATTGTTGTACCCAAATTGCGAAGATGACAAGAAAAAGCTGGGTACCTGATGACCCACAAATATAGGGGATCTATCGTAGTCCTTTCGATAAGTAAGTGTGTCGAACCCAACGAGGAGCAGAAGGAAATGACAAGCGGTTTTCAGTAAGGTATTCTCTGCAAGCACTGAAATTTTCGGTAACAGATAGTTTTGTGATAAGATAATTCGTAACGGGTAACAAGTAACAAGTGTAGCAATGGTGCAGCAAGGTGGCCCAATCCTTTTTATAGCAAAGGACAAGCCTGGACAAACTCTTATATAAAGCAAAGCGCTCCCGAGGACACATGGGAATTACTGTCAAGTTAGTTTTCATCATGCTCATATGATTCGCGTTCGTTACTTTGATAATTTGATATGTGGGTGGACCGGTGCTTGGGTGCTGTCCTTACTTGGACAAGCCTCCCACTTATGATTAACCCCTCTCGCAAGCATCCGCAACTACGAAAGAAGAATTAAGATAAATCTAACCATAGCATGAAACATGTGGATCCAAATCAGCCCCTTACGAAGCAACGCATAAACTAGGGTTTAAGCTTCTGTCACTATAGCAACCCATCATCTATTTATTATTTCCCAATGCCTTCCCCTAGGCCCAAATCATGGTGAAGCGTCATGTAGTCGATGTTCACATAACACCACTAGAGGAAAGACAACATACATCTCATCAAAATATCGAACGAATACCAAATTCACATGATTACTTATCACAAGACTTCTCCCATGTCCTAAGGAACAAACGTAACTACTCACAAAGCATATTCATGTTCAAGATCATAGGGGTATTGAATATCATTAAGGATCTGAACATATGATCTTTCACCAAATAAACCAACCAGCATCAACTGCAAGGAGTAATCAACACTACTAGCATCCCACAGGTACCAATCTGAGGTTGAGACAAAGATCGGATACACAAGATGAACTAGGGTTTGAGAGGAGATGGTGCTGGTGAAGATGTTGGTGGAGATTAACCCCCTCTCAATGAGAGGATCGTTGGTGATGACGATGGCTTCGATTTCCCCCTCCGGGAGGGAAGTTTCCCCGGCAGAACAGCTCCGCCGGAGCCCTAGATTGGTTCTGCCCAAGTTCTGCCTCAAGACGGTGGCGCTTTGTCCCGAAAGCTTCCTTATGATTTTTTTCCAGGTCAAAAGACACCATATAGCAGAAGAGGGGCACCGGAGGCCTGCCAGGGGGGCCCACATGCCCTGGGGGCGTGCCCCCCAGGCTTGTGGCCACCTGGTGGGTCCCCCTCTGTTATTTCTTTGCCCAATAATTCTTAAATATTCCAAAATAATTCTCCGTAAATTTTCAGGGCATTTGGAGTTGTGCAGAATAGGTCTCTCAGATTTGCTCCTTTCCGGTCCAGAATTCCAGCTGCCGGCATTCTCCCTCTTTGTGCAAACCTTGTAAAATAAGAGAGAAAAGGCATAAGTATTGTACCATAATGTGTAATAACAGCCCATAATGCAATAAATATCAATATAATAGCATGATGCAAAATGGACGCATCAACTCCCCCAAGCTTAGACCTCGCTTGTCCTCAAGCGAAAGCCGAAATCGATAATCATGTCCACATGTTTAGAGATAGAGGTGTCGATAAAATAAAATACGGACATGAGGGCATTATGATCATCTTTAGAACAGCAACATATTGTCATATAACTTCTCATGCCAAAGTAACAATTCGTTCACAAGGTAAAATATGAATCAAAAACTCTATTGAGAACCAACAAACTATAATCTCAGTCATTGAAGCAATTGCAATTTATCATGACATCGAAAAGAGTCAATATAAGAGCTTGTATAGCAAATCCACATACTCAACTATCTTTTAGTCTTTCATAATTGCTAACACTCATGCGGTATTTATGAGATCAAAGCTTTAATCAGATACGTAGGAAGATAGGGGGCTTATAGTTTCGCCTCCCAACTATTTACCTCATGGGTAATGTCAACCATAATAACTCATGATCACCTACGTCCGAGTGGATATATGTATCTAGATCTTTCCCCAGCAAATCACTACAAAAAAGACACATCGTGACATTTTGGGCCGAACGAATTTTTTTCCGGTCATGCTGATGACACTTCTATGACGATAATTGTGACAAAACCACGTATCATCATAGATGTGGTGGGCTTCTACTTCTATGATAGAAAATGGGCTTTTCGTCCTGGGCGGGCCGGGGACGCACCTGCATGACATTCTTTGGGCCGTCCATGACGAAAAAAATCATGGTAGAAGCGAGGGCGAGGAAATTTCGGGGAGTTCCTGGTTACGGTGGGTTGTCGGGGCCAAGCGATGCACATGAGGTTTGCGCGTTTCTCTCGTACGCACGTGTGTGCGAGGCGTTGGGCTCTAACTGAACCCGAGCGATTGCACTGCTAGCTACGTTACTGAACCCGAGAGATCGATCGACCCCATGGCTGTTAACTGAACCCGAGAAATTCTTTCGCTGCTGCTACTAACTGAACCCGAGCGATCGATCATATCACTGCTGCTGCTTACTGAAGCTGATCGAGCCCTTGTGTGCGAGACGTAGCCAGCCGGTGTTGGGTTGCCTCTCGATGACCAGTGACCGTTGCTACCGTGCGTGCAGTACGTAGAACGAGTCGAGACATGGTGAGTCGAGCTGGTTGGTTGGCTGTGGATGAACAGTTCTCGGTGGGGGTTGGATGAACTGGACCCCGTGGTAGTAGCTAGGCCGTTGCCGCTCGGATGAACAGGACCCCGAGGCCGCCGCACCCCAACCGGTTGGGGGTGGATGAATAGGACCCCGTGGAGGCTCTATGAACAGTCGCCGGTGGAGGCTGGATGAACAGTAGCCGTGGATGAACAGCAGCAGGTGGAGGCTGGAGGAAGTTGACGGTGGATGAATAGTAGCCCGTGGAGGCTGGAGCGAGGCGCTAGACGATGGATGAACAGTAGCCTGTGGAGTCCTGTTTTGTGGTATGCCACACCCCTCCCGATGAAAAGGACCCCGTTTCGACCGTAGGCGCTCCAACACAAGTCCGTTTCCTCCGTTTTGCGATACGCCACACCCCTCCCGATCAACAGCACCCCGTTTCGACCGTAGGAGCTCGAACACAGGTCTGTTTCCTCCGTTTTGTGGTATGCCAGACCCCGTTTCGGCTGTTCCGTCCAAGCCGGTTGGCTCCCGTTGAACAGGACGCATTCTGACCCAGTCTGTTGCCTCCCGATGAACAGGACGCTGTTTCTCCATTCCGACCCAGCCGGTTGGCTGCCCGATGAACAGGACGCCGTTGCTGCCGTCCGTTGCCTCTCGATGTACATGAACCCTGGCCATCCGTATGCGCGAGTACGCGTTCGAGACCCCGCCCGTATGTACGTAAGTGGCCGTATTTTTTGCCCTGTGGCTGTACGTACGTGTACACAATTTAGACGGGACTGCCTACGTCGGGTGCTCTACTACGACACGTGCCGCTACTTACTCGGCCATGGTTCATACTTACAGAGAGACCGATCGACCAGTACGTATGTACCCGTTCGCGACCAAACAGACAACGCTACGTACACTTCGACCGGATGGGTCCCAGCAGTCAGGGAGGATAAGGAGGCACTTCATTGTGTGCGAAGATATAACTAGTGGGTCCCAGCTATCAGCGAAAGAATCATTTTTTTTCCTGTAATATGGTCGCACTTCCTTGCATGCGAAGATGTAGCTGGTGGGTCCATCTATCAGCCTCACCGCGCACAGTACTCTTCTGATGGCTGTTGTTCGTTGACCATGTTGACCACACCGCGCGGACAGTACCGAGGCGGTGGATGATGGCGAGGCCTAGGAAGGGAACGACGCTGAGCCAGGGAAGACGATGCTGGTGGATGCCCATGCGGAGGGGAGTACAAGGGTTCACTGGTTCGGCTGCGGTGTAAGGCTGCCGTCGCCGGAGAATAATAGGTGGTGTGGGTGAGTAGAGGGAAGGCCTGGCCAGTGGTAGTATGGTCGGGTAGTGAGGCCTGCGCGGCAGCACAACCGGCCACGGGAGGCTGGAGCAGGCGGTAAGGCGAGCACTGGTTTGGGCGACTGGAGCAAGAAGACCAGAGGTTGAAGACGCAGCCCGGCCATTGGATTAACATCCAATGGTCAATGCAACTAGAATCGTTTATTGAATAACTTGACAAAGCCCTGCGTATGCATCAACATAGTAGGCCCACAAGTCAGCCTCCAAATCTGGTGGGTCCCAGCTAGCAGGGGGAATCATTTTTTGCGCGTAATAAGGTGGCACTTCCTTGCGTGCGAAGAAGTTTTCTGCTTTTTTTATTTCTTCTTTTTCGAGTTAGAATAAAAAGAAAACAATTTAGCATCTTTGGTACAATCTATATTTTCATGAAATGGATCAAAATAAAGCTAGTGGGTCCCACCTGTCAGGGAGAGGAAACTTTTTTTCCGCGTAATAAAGAAAGCACTTCCTTGCGTGCGAAGATGTAGCTGGTGGGTCAAACCTGTCAGGGGGAGAAATCATTTGTTTTCGCATAATAAGGGGGCACTTGCTGCGTGCGGCCATGGGCCATGTGGGTCCCTACTGTCAGCCACTCCACATACATGTCTCTTCCGATGGTTGTCGTTTGTTGACAAAGTTGACCACGCCGCGCCGAGAGAACCAAAGCGGTGAACGATGGCGAGGCCTAGGAAGGGAACGAACCAGAGTCGGTGAAGACACAGAAGTACTGGATGCCCACGCGGAGGGGAGTACGACGGTTCACTAGTTCGGCTGCGGTCGCCGGAGAATAACAGGAGGTGTTGGTGAGTAGAGGAATGGCCTGGACGGCTATGGGAGTAGGGTGGGCCGGTGAAGCCTGCGCGCCAGCACAGCCGGCCGCGAGAGGCGGTAGCAGGCGGTACCGCCGGCGGTGGTTTGGGCGGCTGAAGCAAGAATATCTAAGATTGAAGAAGCACTACAGCCGTTGGATGGACATCCAACGGCCATTGCTGCTAGAATAGTGTGTTGACTATAAGTTCACATAGCCTTCCGTACGCGTCAACTTAGTTGGCCCACAAGTGAGCATCACATCTGTGGCAGAGAACATATAGCCCATTTGCGTTTTGTAATAATGTACAGCCCATTTTTGAATTCTAATGGAATTTACTACAGCCCATTTACAGTTTGTTAAAATTGCAGCACATTTTCTAGCCAGGACAAGGATTAATAATTTCAACCAACCGCTCAAAATATAATTCAATAAAATTTTCCACATTTTTATGGGATCCGAAATATTTTTATCCCAAATATAATTTCAAAATAAATTTGTATTAGGTAAAAATCCAACGAAATATTGCGTGCGCAATAAGTAATGAAATAAAAAAATTCAAAACCCAAAAATATTTTTTTTAACTAATTACGTGTTTGGTGCATTTTTTTATAGTTACAGCCCAGTTTTTATAATTACATCCCATTTATTATTTCTTAAAGCCCATTTTTTTGTTAAGCCTAATGCATCCCTCCTAGGAAAGATTTGCAGCCCAGCGGGGCAGAGAATAACAAGTTGACTTGGGCTGGGTATTCCTCAAAAAAAAGTATAGCTGGGCTAGCCATTTTCACCTTGAAAAAAATTAATATCTAGGCTGGATATTTGGTCGAGATAAAATAATAGCCTGGGCCAGACGGGCCACAGCCTACCCAGTTGATACCCTGTTCCTCTGAACAACAACAAAAACATCGCTCAAGAAAAACTCTGCTCACACCTCAAAAACACAAATACTGCTTGAGCTGCTGGGTCCCAGCTATCGGCCGCTCCTTGTGCAATTCTCTCGTTTATTGACTATATAGGTTGACAATGGTGTGAGACCATGCTGTCAGGAAACCAGGAGGAAGCAAAAAATATATAGTTGTATATAATAAGGAGGCACTTACGTACATGCGGCTATAGCCCTGGTGGGTCCCCACTGTCATCCTCTCCAAGTAAAGTCATCTCCTGATTCCTCATGCTCGTTAACCATGTTGACAACGCGAGACGGCAGCGCCATAGCGACAACTCGAAGGACGATGGAGAGGGCCTCGCGGGCCCTACAGATGGTCTGATATAGCGCCCACTGGTCGTTCAGGAAGCCAGGATCATCGGATCCCTATGAGCACATTCGAGAGACTGAGCCGGCATGAAACGGTAAGGCCGCGCTAGGGAGCTCTGGATTGTTTCACACCTTATTAAGGATACAATTGTAATTTACCCCTCACCGGAAACAACGTGTAAAATACAGGTGTAATGAAACCGATGGCCCGAGGTCTGTAACAAAAACAGGTGAGTTACGCGTGTAATTTGAGAAACCAGTGTATATTTTACCAGTCGTAAATGACCTACCAAGTGCTTCGCCCAAGACCATCTGTTTTTATTTACAAGCGTCAGTTTTACAAGCGGTTTTGGTTGGAAAACGATGATCCAATCACGGCCTAAGATGATGAGTTGGTTTGAAGATCATATAGTTTCACCTCTAACCTACCCGAGTTGTCGTATAGGCTATGAATGAAACATAACACGATGAACTTCTTAAGCACAGAAACAACAGAAGAGGATGATCTTCTTAACATGCAAATCACTGGCATTAGATCAACATTCAAAACAATACGAATCATTATTGTTAGGAGGCATGGTGAACAGCTCGTGATGCCGCATGCCATAGCATTCAATCTCAACTTTGTAACCAAACTCACAAGGCCTGGCATTTCATAGACAACATTCAGAACAAACTCTTAAAATACCTTACATAAGTCAACATTCATGACTATGCATCTCATCAGAGTAAATATGTACTTCTGAACTGAACACACAAATAGGAAAAAACAATCGATGCTGCTCACAACAAAGGGCGTCCCATTCCAAAATATCAAATGCATGTCTTCTGGCTAACATCAATGAGCAAAATTTGACAATGTTTTCCAATTCCAAAATATTAAACGAATATCTTCTTGCTAACATCAATGATTAAACTTTGACAAGCTTTTCCCATTCAAAATATGTAATGCCTATGATTGTGGAACGGGCAGGGTTTGTCATCAGTTTGCACATTGAAATGGCACATGGAGCCGGATTAACCAGCGTATCTTTTTGTGCAGTTCCACTGAAATCAAACAATGTCTTGCGTAGCACAGTGGATTTCATATTTATATGTTGCAAGGCCTTGAGGACGTTGGCAGCTCGATTCAAGTAGATAGCCCGGTGGCTCAAGGTGACGACGAATGATTAGAGAACCATTCGATGTATTATGCATGATGAAGTATTATGGAGGACACGAACCATCTGAACATTTTGTGCAGTTCTAGTGAAATCAAGCTGAGCATCCCTGTCTACATAAATACAGAAAAAGTGTGATGAATATAATAGTGGTACTAGTTGATTAAACATACGCTCACAACTATAATCATCTTCATTATCTTAACTGGAAAAGATAGCAATACAATAGCTTCAATTCAACATTTATTCAAAACAATACAACAATATAATTAGCACAACATAACAAAGCATGATCATGTGGATGAAGGTCGATACTGACCTCCTTTGTTACAGCTGCGTCGGCCACTGACTTGGTCATACCTTTCCTTGTGGAGTGAATTTTGCACCACACGTGCTGTTGAGTTGAGTTTCCCTTGGTCTGCAGACTAGTCATGTCACCAGCATGTACTAACACTCTAAAGCTTCTCGATCATTCCTTCTGTAATGTAGCGCAAATAGTGACTGCTTCTTTCTGCAAAGTGGAAAGACCAACTGGGCCCACTAATGCAACAGTTTGCCTTAAACACATTGGCTCTTTTGTGCAGTTCAACTAAAATCAAAGTCGAAATAGAACCGAGAAGAAGTTTTGATATCCCTGTATGCACAAATAGGTATAAAGGTAACAATTACTGAGAAATAATGGTTGATGACTTATACTCCCACTAGTGCAGAATCGGGCTATTGTCCCGGTTCGTAAGGACCTTTAGTGCCAGTTATGCAATCGGCACTAAAGGGTGGGGACTAAAGGCCCCCCTCCCTTTAGTGCTGGTTCATCACGAACCGGGACCAAAGGCCCACCACGTGGCACGAGCCCGCGCCGGGGGCTGGAGGCCTTTAGTCCTGGTTGGTTACACCAACCAGGACTAAAAGGTTTAGGGGTTTATGGTTTATTTTTCCTTTTAATTTTGTGTTTTCCATTTAATTCTTTTTCATTTCAAACATATTTTACGCTACTACATATTGCACACGTTATGCATATATATAAATAGAATTTCTCGTAGAACCGATCATATATATATCATCGAATTTCTCGCACGACCATTCATACACATATATATATACAATTTGGTGTATACAATTTCTCCTACAATTTGCAGATCATTACATGGAGGCATTACATCTTGTAATGGTATTCTCTTTTGGGATCTATGACCTGGTCGAGCAAAAATCCCGCTATTTCCTCTTGAACTGCTCGTACGCGATCCTCTGGTAGGAGCTTATCCCGCATCTCTGACATCTTTAAAGAAGGAGATCAATATGAATGTATTAGTTGTGTGTGTATATATATATATATATATTAGATAATGATGTTAAAATTGTGAATAGTGTTCTGGCAAACGTACCCAAAGTGATCTAGTGCTCCTTTCGGACGTCATCATGCGAATGTTCTCGCAAACGTAGTATGCACATAAATTATTCCCCGGCGCCTGCCTCAGGGCCTTTACGAGAATAGAATTCAATCAGATAATAATTAATCAAGCATGATAATGGTATTGAAACTAGAATTAAAGAGATGGTAGCTAGCTAGTACTACTTAATTAATTACCTTGGGTCAACACCATTTCAGCTTTTGTTTCCATGAGCCTTCAACCTATTTGATGAACTTTTCCCAAGCCCTGCCCGCCGGCAAAGAAAATGAATAAAGGAGTTATTAATTAGTTGATATCAGGAAAGGAACTAAAGAGGCCGACATATAGTTCGATAATGATTGAAATTACCTGTCGATCATCCCCCTCACGATTGCGTAGTCATTAACGTTTTTAAGTAGTGAGTCTAGTACTTGAACTTTTCCCTCGTCAACTTCAATGATTAGCAGGATCCAGTGAAAACTGCATGCGCACATGTTTGTATAATTAAGTGGGCATGTGCATAACTCATCAACTACACTTATTAACATCTAGTAAGCAATAACAGAATTTGTAGTACAAGACAGTGTCACTCACTCGAAGTTGTAAGGAAGTAGTATTTCTGGTTGGGTATTTAGGTGCTTCAAGAACTGTAGCAAGGTTTTCTCTATGTATGGTCGATCATATTCTTATAACCATGTCTTTTCATTAATGGTATTTGGGTCAATGAACCCAATGCCATAGCATCCAGCTTTTTTCATTTCATACATCTTCATTCTGCATAATACCACAGAAAAGAATATAGTGAGGATAATTACAGGTAATGAACAAGCACTACAACTAGCTAGAGACTTAAATTACAGAAAGAAATCACTTACAGACAATAACAACTGACGATAGATTTGTCGAGTGCGTCTTGATTGAATAACTGAAACATTTCTTGAAACACAACCCACAGATCTTTTTCATGGAAGTAATGCTCTGCCTTGACATTCACCATGAGGGACTCTCGATCGGTAGTCTTTACTTCTCTCATGTACCATTGATGCAATTCATACATTCTCGTTGATAGCCGCGGGATCTGCTCAGGCTTGACCATAGGTTGGCCACGGACATATTTCCATTGCAGTTCCTCCTCTTTAAACGTTTCGAAGTCCTCGATGCCTAGGATTTCTTCTACAGTGACACCGGCGTCTTCAGCCTGCCTTCTATGATCGTCGGTTATTACAAGCTGATCGGCACCGGTACTCACATGTGTTTGTACAATGAGCGGGGGGATCGATTGCACCGCCTGTTCTCCCAGCTGGGGAACAGTTTTCCCGCTTTTTTTGGCCGCTGCTTGGCTCAAGCTCGAGCTCGACTCCTTCTTTTTTTGTGCTTGATATGACTTCTTGATTTGGCGCTCATAGTTTGAGTCCCTATGCTTGACAGCTGGTTGAGCCATATCAATAAAGTGCTGAATGACATGCTCAGGTACTTTCTCCTCTGGCGGCGGGGGCGGTTTTGGTCCAAAATGGGCCTTCACTTGGGCAGGGCCTTTGGCTTCGTTTTCCTCTTCAGTCAAGTGGTAAGGCAACCTCGGAAGAGGCTTGAGGCTTGGACCAAATTTGTATTTCTTGCCTCCTGTTGTACCGCTAGCCGCTGTAGCTGCGGCGCCTCTCTTCCGCTGTTGCTTAGGCGATGGAGCCCGCTGAAGCGGCGGAGACGGCTGACGCGGTGCCTGACTTGGAGGAGGAGTCGGCTGACGTGGTGCCAGACTTGGAGGAGGAGGAGTCGGCTGACGCGGTGCCGAACCTGGAGGAGGAGGAGTGGGCTGACGCGGTGGCGGACTTGGAGGAGCAGGAGTCTGCTGACGCAGTGGCAAACTTGGAGGAGCGGGAGTCTGCTGACGCGGTGGCGGACTTGGAGGAGGAGCCGGCTGACACGGTGTCGGTGGCCTTGGAAAGACAATGCAATCCTTTCTCCATAGAATGATATGATCTATGGCCTCTCCCAGTGCGCTCGTCGTCACCTCCAGGAATATCAAGCTCTAGCCCCGAATATCCTACCACCACTTCTTCAACCCCGACACGAGCATAGCCAGCTAGAATCGGATTGCAATGGAAGGTTGCTTCAGGGGGATTTGTATAAGCATAGCCATCTGCCACCTTCATGGATATGTTCTTCATTTTAAAGTGTAGCTCACAAGTTGTGTTATCTATGATATCATCCACAGGGTATCTATCCAGCAGTGCATCATCGCCCGGGGCGGAACCCACGCTGCTTCTCGGCATGGATGGGACAGTGCTATCCAATGCTGGGTCCGCTAGCTGCTGCCATTGCTAAGACCCCCTTTCCTGGTTAAGTGAGTCGATCTGCTGCTGCTGCCGCTTGAAAGCGAGTTCCAACTCTGCGTGCTTTGATTCTACGATGCGAAGGCGGTCTGCTTCCTGCTTCCTCTGCTCCTCCTCCAGCTTCCTCTTCTGCTCCTCCTGTTGCTTCTTTCTCGCACGGCTTCTGTAGTCGGCATTCCAGTCCGCAAACCCCTCAAACCATGGAACAGCGCCTTTGCCTCGTGTTCTTCTAGGGTGTTCAGGATTCTTCAGGGCGCGCGTAAGCTCGTCATTCTCTCTGTTGGGCATTGTCGGAGGGATAGACCCCGGGTAGCCTCACCCACACTTAACAACATTTCAAGGCATCAGGGCAAGCCAGGCCCCTTAGGCCGGCAGGTCTCACGACCGACCCCTAGAGCCGGCTGGTGCCGTACAGCCGGCCTCCAGAAGACGACGCGCTCTCCAAAGGCGGCATGGGTACGGGCCGGCTTCTAGCTGGCGGCCCGCCCCTTCCCTCGGAGTCTGAGCCCGACAAGGCGACAAGCTGGGGCATGGCCACAGTACGCCTTGCCTCCCCCAAGTCACGGCCGTATGGCTACAGTAGGTGCCGCCCGGCGGCCGCCAACCCGCCCGACGCGACGCGACGCTGTAGCCATGGCGCGCCCGACACGGCCTCCGTCAGCGCGGACGGCGCCACAGTGAAGAGCCGTCAGCGGGGCCCGCAGGCGGCGGGCCCCACCTGTCGGCCGGTTCCTCGGCAGCCGGCAGGGCCCAGCAGAGGCGGGCCCCAGCGGCCGGCGGAGAACCCGGCCCCCATAGACGCTGACAGCCGGGGCCTACCACCTGGCCATATTACCATTGTACCCCTGGGGGGTTAGCCTATAAAACCCCCCAGGCCACACCCATGCAAAGGGTTCCTCTCATGTTCCACCTCAGTTCTACACACACCATAGCCAGGGAGAGGAGAGGGCTAGCCTTGCCCTTCTTTCTCCCCTGGCCGAACAGCTCTAGGAGCGCCATTGTACTCTTTGCTTCATAGTGATCATGCAGAGACCCCGCAGGGCAGGAGTAGGGGTTTCATCTCTTAGGAGAGCCCTGAACCTGGGTAGATCTCGTGTCCATCCGAGCTTGTGCCCACTCCCGCTTCCAGGACCCGACGATGATGTCATGGCCCCAACCATGATAAGCCACCCCCTGGCATCTGTCGAGATATTACCACGACAGTTGGCGCCCACCGTGGGGCCAGCAGCAATGTTGGCCGGAGACACGTTCTGGAAGGGAACCTTGTTCCTCTCCGGCGAGTGTGCCGCGGCTGGCGAGATCATCCGGCCCGATGCGCCCGCCCGTGCCGGCCTTGGCGCATCGCCTGATGCGGGAACTGCCTTCCCCGCGGGTCGCCTCGTCGGCCTCTTCAGCGAGCTCAGCCTCTTTGATGAGCCCGCCGCCGACGCACGAGCGGCCGACTCCCTCACCAAGCTTTTCGGCAAGCTCGCTCTCGTCGACACGGCCTCCACTGACGACTTCCCCAGCTACGTGGAGGTCATCGACGATCCTCTCCCTCCTGCCGCCAGCGATGCTCCTGTCGGCGCGCTCGACGTCAGCACCCTCGTGGAGGTGATGGTCATTGGCGACGGCCTGGGCGCTGGCGGATCCGGCCAGGATCCGCTGGACGCGACCATACATGCCCTGGCGACACCTCCTCCCCCTGGCGCCATCCAGGAGGAGCTGGAGGAGTTCCGCGCCAAGCTTTTCGACAGCGCCTCCAAGATGGCGGCGCTAAAGCACCGCGCTGAAGCCACTCAGCGCAAGATTGATCGCGTGGTCGGTGGGACGCCGGCTGCGGCCGAGCCTAGCTGGGCCGGTGCCATCTGGCAACGCGGCGCTGCGATTGCCACCATGCTGGGGTCAAATGCCTGATCTACGAGACCCCAGCGCAGAACATGCGTGCCGCCCAGGCGGCCGCAGGCAAGCTCAAGCACTTGCGGGGCGACGAGCTGCGCAAGCAACTGGAGCGCCTCCAGCAGCTCATCGACGCTGCGAACACGCAGTAGGACACGGGCAACCGCATGGTGGGAGCGGGCAGGCGGGTCGACACCCACGTGCTCCGTTGCGAGAACAGCGCGACCTCTCTGTCCCGTAGCGGCGGAGGCCGCGGGCAGTCTCAAGACCCAGAGCCGGCTGCTAGCGACAGCCGGCGTATGCCCCGCATGATAGCAGACAGCCACCAAGTGCTCTAGAACCCGGAGCCTGGGCGCCGGACAGAAGAGCGCTTGCCTCCTCGGAGGGAGAGGGCGGCCAATCCCACTCCGCCGCTTGATCACCCGACGCTCAGCGGCCGGCTTGGCCCCCGCGAAGCAGTCGGCAAAAACGACGCACGCCACCGGATCGAGCGGCTGGCTCGGTCCCAGTTGTTGGAAGAGGAGCGCACAATCGGGCCGGCCTGCTTCGGCCCCCACATCCGCGATGAGGCCTTTCCCAGAGGGTTCACGCTCCCTAGAGACACGCCCAAGTACAACGGCACCGTGAAGCCAGAAGACTGGCTGATCGACTACTCCACAGCAGTCGGCATCGCCAACGGCAACAAGCGCGTGGCCGGCAAGTACGTCCCGCTTATGCTTCAGGGCACGGCCCAAACGTGGCTGAACAGCTTCAAGCCCAACAGCATCAACAACTGGGTAGATTTCAGTGACGCCTTCGTCCGCAACTTCACAAGTACGTACAAGCGCCCCCCCAAGCCACGCCAGCTCTCCATGTGCGTTCAGGGGCCGACCGAGTCCACTCGTGACTACCTGACGCGTTGGGGCGAGCTGCGCAACTCCTGCGCGGGGGTCCACGAGGTGCAGGCCATCGAGTACTTCACCACCGGGTGCAGAGAGGGCACTCTGCTCAAGCACAAGCTCTTGTGCGACGAGCCAGCTACCTTGGACAAGCTCCTGGTCGTGGCTGAGAAGTACGCCACCGCCGACTCCTCCATGGGGTCGGAGATCTGGGTTGACACGGCCGGCAGGGTGGTCCAGCCGGGTTCCCAAACTCCGGCTGGTGATGCCAACCGACGCCAACAACCGAACGACAACAAGCGCAAGGCCCCGCAGCCGGCTTCCAACAGCCGGTAGGTGGCCACTGTCGAGGATCAGCAGCCGGCCGGGCCGCCCGGCCCCAAGCATCAGCGGGGTGGCAGGGGTGCCTGGCAGCCTGCCTTCTCCTTTGAGCAAGCCCTCGATGCCCCGTGCAAGTTCCATAGCGGCACGAAGCCGTCCAACCACACCACCCGGAAGTGCAACTGGCTCGCCCGGATTGGCAGGGGCGAGGCCCTGCCGCCTCCTCCACGAGCCGGCCAGGTAGCTCTGGCTGTTCAGCAACTGGCCCAAGCTGCCGGCATGCTTCAAGATGAGTTCCCCGAAGAGAACGCCACCTACGTCGTCTTCACGAGCGAAGCCGACGACAAGCACAGCAGACGGCAGCAGCACCGCGAGGTGAATGCTGTCAGCTTAGAGGTCCCCACCTTCATGCACAGGTGCGAGAGGCCCATCACCTGGAGCCAAGCTGACCACCCGGCCGTGATGCCCTCACCGGGTGCATATGCCTTGGTGCTGGAATCAACCTTCTCAACGGAGAGGCGGACTTGCCGCTTCGGCCGAGTTCTGATTGATGGCGGCAGTAGCATCAACATCCTATACCGCGAGACCATGGAGCGATTGGACATTAAGGTCAAGCAGCTTCAGCCCAGCCGGACTGTCTTCCACGGCATAGTTCCCGGCCTTTCCTGCTCTCCAATCGGCAAGATCAAGATCGATGTCCTGTTCGGCGACAAGAACCACTTCCGCCACGAGCCAATCTGGTTCGAGGTGGTCGACCTGGACAGCCCCTACCACGCGCTCTTGGGCCGCCCGGCGCTGGCCAAATTCATGATGGTCCCGCACTACGCCTACCTGAAGGCCAAGATGCTGGGTACCAAGGGCATCATCACTGTTGCCGGCGACTACCAGAAGTCGCTAGAGTGCGTCGCCGCCAGCAGCCGGCTGGCCGAGTCCCTCGTCATCGCTCAAGAAAAGTGTTTCCTTGACCGGATGATATCCATGGCCAGTGAGAAGCCGGCCATGCCGACTGATCCCAAGGAGACGGAAGCAGGGGCCTCCTTCCAGCCGGCCAAGGAAACCAAGAAGATCGCCTTGGACCCGGTGCGCCCGGAGAGGTTTGCTGTCGTAGGGACCAACCTCGACAGCAAATAGGAAGGCGAGCTCGTCGATTTCCTTCATGAGAATCGAGACATCTTCGCATGGTCCCCCAAAGACATGCCGGGTGTCCCGATGGACTTCGCCGAGCACAAACTACATGTGAGGCCGGATGCTAAGCCGGTCAAGCAACCCCTCCGCCGCCTGTCAGAAGAGAAGAGAAGGATCATTGGTGAAGAAATCGCCCGGCTTCTGGTAGCCGGCTTCATCATGGAGGTGTTCTACCCGGACTGGCTTGCCAACCCAGTCCTTGTCTTGAAGAAGAATAACAAGTGGCGCATGTGTATCGACTACACGAGCCTCAACAAGGCCTGCCCCAAGGATCCTTTTGCCTTGCCCCGGATAGACCAAGTGATCGACTCCACAGCCAGATGCAAGCTGCTATCCTTCCTGGACGCCTACTCCGGCTACCACCAGATCAAGCTGAACCCGTCCGATCGGCTGAAGACCGCCTTCATCACACCATTCGAAGCCTTCTGTTACCTGACCATGACGTTCGGCTTGAGAAATGCCGGCGCCACGTTACAGCAATGCATGCAGAAGTGCCTCCTCAAGCAGCTCGGCAGAAACACCCATGTCTATGTAGACGACATTGTGGTGAAGACGGAGAAGCGCGGCACCCTCCTAGAGGATCTCAGGGAGACCTTCGAAAATTTGCGTCGTTTTCAAATCAAGCTCAACCCGGAGAAGTGCGTCTTCGGAGTACCAGCCGGCCTGCTCCTCGGCTTCCTTGTCTCTGAACGCGGCATCGAGTGCAACCCCATGAAGATCAAGGCCATCGAGCGGATGGAGAGACCCACCAAGCTGCGTGACGTCCAAAAGTTCACCGGGTGCCTGGCATCCCTCAGCCGCTTCATCAGTCGGTTGGGCGAGAAGGCGCTCCCCCTGTACCAACTCATGAAGAAAACCACTTGCTTCGAGTGGAACGACCAGGCGGACGAACTTTTCGTCAGCTCAACCGCATGATGTCCACGCCGCCTATCCTGGCGGCTCCGGCTACCAAGGAACCGATGCTCCTTTACATCGCCGCCACCAGCCGACTCATCAGCACGGTGATTGTGGTCGAGCGCCCAGAAGCCGGCAAGGTGCAGCCGGTCCAGAGGCCAGTGTATTATCTGAGCGAGGTCTTGTCCGCCTCCAAGCAGAACTACCCCCACTACCAGAAGATGTGCTACGGCGTGTACTTTGCCGCCAAGAAGCTGAAGCAATATTTCCAAGAGCACTCCATCATGGTTGTTTGCACCGTAGCCCTTGCCGAGATCATGGGCAACAGAGATGCCTCAGGCCGGGTGGCCAAATGGGCCATCGAGCTGGCTCCCCATACCATCCTCTACCAGCCCCGCACCGCCATCAAGTCCCAAGCACTGGCCGACTTCTTAGTCGACTAGGCTGAGTCCCAGTACTTGCCGCCAGCGCCGGATTCTACGCATTGACGGATGCACTTTGACAGCTCAAAGATGCACACCGGCTTGGGGGCCGGCATCGTCCTCACCTCTCCCAAGGGCGACAAGCTAAAATACACACTGCAAATCCACTTCGCCGCCTCCAACAACGTAGCTGAGTATGAGGCACTCATCTTTGGGCTCCGACTGGCCAAGGAGATCGGCATCCGCCACATCCTCTGCTACGGCGACTCGGACTTGGTGATCCAGCAGTCGTCCGGCGACTGGGACGCCAAGGACGCCAACATGGCAAGCTACCGCTTCCTCATCCAGTAGATGAGCAGGCACTTCGATGGGTGCGAGTTCCTACACGTAGCAAGAGCCGACAATGACGCAGCGGACGCCCTCGCCCGCATCGGCTCCACCCGGCAGGCCATACAAACCGGCGTCTCCCTCGAGTGTCTGCGCAAGCCGTCTATCAAGCCGTCGCCAGAATCCGACTCAATCTTCATGCCGGCAGACCCCGGAGCAGTCGGATCCGGCTCGGGGACTCCATCATCCGGCCAGGGGACTTCAGCAGTCGGCCCAGGGACTTCAGCAGGTGCCCCGAGGGCTGCACCACCAGCACCCGGCCCAGGAATTCCAGCAGACGGCCCAGGGACTACAGCAGTTGGCCCGAGGACTTCATCGACACCACCAGGAGCGGCTGGCTCCAGCCCACCGCCTCCCAACCCGGCCACCCTCGTGCTAGTGACCGTCTTCACAGTGGTGGCGGCCCCATCTTGGGCGGAGCCCATCCACGACTATCTGGTAAGCCGTGTGCTACCAGCGGACAAAGTGCTAACCCGGCAGATCCAGCGCCGGGCGGGCGCCTACACCATCGTCAACAGAGAGCTCGCCAGGCGGAGCATGACCGGCGTTTATCAGCGCTGCGTGGAGCCGGAGAAGGGCATGGAGATCCTCAGAGACATCCACCAAGGGGAATGTGGCCACCATGCTGCCTCCCAGTCCCTCGTAGCCAAAGCCTTCCGCCATGGTTTCTTCTGGTCAACTGCATTGGACGACGCCAAGGAGTTGGTCAAGAAGTGCAAAGGGTGCCAAAAGTTCAGCACCAAGCAACACCAGTCGGCCTTTGTCCTCAAGACCATCCCCATCACCTGGCGATTTGCCGTGTGGAGTTTACACATGGTGGGTCTTTTCAAGACAGTACGCGGCGGCATGACTCATTTGCTGGTTGCCGTGGACAAATTCACCAAGTGGATAGAGGCCAAGCCAGTCAAGAAGCTGAACGGTCTGACTGCCGTCATGTTCATCGCCGACATCACCGTCCGATACGGCGTCCCCCACAGCATCATCACCGACAACGGCACCAACTTTCCCAAAGGCGCCTTGGCCTGTTTCTGCGCAAACCAGGGTATCCGACTGGATCTAGCGTCCGTTGCCCATCCGCAGTCAAACGGCAAATTGGAGCGAGCAAACGGCCTCATCCTGTCCAGCATCAAGCCCCGCCTGATCAAGCCGCTAGACCGATTGGCCGGCTACTGGATCGACGAGCTGCCGGCCGTCCTCTGGAGCCTTCGGACCACGCTCAACAGATCAACCGGCTTTACGCCCTTCTTCTCGTGTACGGCGCCGAGGCTATCATCCCCACGGATATCGAGTTCGACTCGCCTCACGTCACTATGTACACGGAGGCAGAAGCAAAGGAGGCGCGAGAAGACGGCGTCGACCTGCTGGAAGAGGCCCGGCTGCTAGCGTGCAGCCGGTCTGCCATCTACCAGCAGGGCCTGAGCCGCTACCACAACAAGAAGGTCAAGCCGCGTACATTCCGCTAAGGCGACCTTGTGCTCCGCCTGATCCAGCGATTAGCCGGCCAGCACAAGCTCGCAGCACCTTGGGAAGGCCCCTTCATCGTCAGCAAGGCCCTGGGCAACGACTCGTACTACCTCATCGACGCCCAAAAGCCCAGGGAACGCAAACGAAGTACAGCCGGCGAGGAGACGGAGCGGCCATGGAACGCAAACCTACTCCGCCCGTTCCACAGTTAAAGCGAGCGTTTGTACCACGCCAACTTTTGTATTAAGTGAAGACCTCAGGTCCCCTGAGATGTGCTTGGGGGCTACCTTTTTATCCACGAGATAAGCTTATACCATGAATTGAGTTTTTTTTATATTCTTGCCCCGTCCGGGTTCCGGTCAGCCGACTCGGGGGCTCACCGTCTTGTCCTAAGTCCGCACCAGCTGAAGCCGACTAGTAGTGTGCCGACGCCAAAGCCGTCTCTTCGCTCCATGTCACAGCTCGCAGCGCGGCTATCCGACTGGCAAGAGTCAAAGGCCGGAAACGCTGTCCACACAAAAAACGACTAAGGAAAACGCCAACTATGGCCAAGCCGGCCTCTTGCCACCCTCATCCGGCTGCTCAGCAGCCGGCAGGTCGGCTTCTCTCTCCACTAAGCTACGCTCTAAGCGGCTGAAGTAACTTGCCCATTCTAAAACAACCAAGTCCCTGACCCTGCCACAGACCGCAGCACGGCTGTCCGGCTGGCAGGGAGGCGGCCAAGGGAACGCGGCGAAGGAAAAAGCCAAAGAAGGCAAAAGCAAACTCAAGCTAGAACCCGGCAACACATGCAAAATGTGGGGATTTAAACTTTGTACATTGCAAAAGGGCCCAAGGCCAGCATTCATCAAGTTTAAAAATTCACCCCAGTGGGTGGAACCGCGCATAACTGACATTGTTTTCAAGCACGAGCCAGAAAAACTCGAAAAAAGATAACAGACCATCTAGGCGGACGGCCCCTCTGGCTGCATGGACTGGTCGGCAGCAGGCGTAGCTCCGGCTGGTGGGGCTGCCTGCTGCGGAGTCTCGGCCTAGCGGTCGGCGGTAGCTGATGTGGTCTCCGGCTGGTCGCCAGTCGGCACCGGGTCGGTCCGAGTCCGGCTGGTCACACCGCCACCTGGTGCGGCTTAGGTGCCGCCCTCGTCCTGGTCATCCTCATAGCCTTCGTCGCTGGAGGCAATCTCCTCCGCCGAGTCCTCCCCGTCCGACGAGTTCAGGCCGAACCAAGACGGGGGCACTTCGGCGCCGTTGTCTTCCCGCTCCAGGATGAAGACGCTGACATCAGCGTAGTCGGCATGAGCCGACGCTCGGATGGCGATGGCGTCGCGCTCCGCCGCTAGCTCCGGCAGCGCCTCCTGGTGGAAGGTGGCCACCTGCACCAGGCGTAGCTCGGGGTACCAGGCCTTGACGAACTCCAGCGCCTTCGCAGCCCCAGACCGCGCCGCGGAGCTCTTCTAGGCTTTGAGCCGGTCGGCCGCCACCAACAGCCAGTCGGCCGTCCGACTGGGACTCCGCGGGATCCGAGAACCCGGCCACAAGCCCTCCAAGATCTGCGACCTGGCCCGCTGAAGCCGGCGGAGTAGGCGGCGCGTTAGCTCGAGGCGCATCCGGACGGCCATGAGCTGTTCGCGCAAGGTCCGAGGCCGATCCTGCGCGATCTCCTTGCCCCGCCGCCTGCACTCCTTGCGCTGGGCCTCGATAGCCATGCAAACGGCGACAGAGTGGCCCAGGAGGAACTCTGTTCAAAAAAGACAAAAGTGTCAGAAGATGGCTTCCAGCAACAGCTGGCAGCCAGCAGTCGGCAACAAAAAGAAAGGGACGCACCATCGAGCAGATCCTCGATCATGGTGTAGCCGTCCCGAAGGATCTTCTCCTTCTCGGGCCAGTCTGAGAGCTGGATCTCCAACTCGGCCGTGAGGTTTTCCTCGTCCGCCTTCAGCTGCCGGACCCGCTCTACGTGCCCCTGTGCCTGGTCCGCCAGCTCCTTCTCCAACCGGTCGTGCGCTGAGGCCGCCTGGTCGCGCTCCTGCCCCGCAATGCGGAGCTGGCCCTCGAGCTCGGCCACGCGCTCCCTCAGCTGGGCGGCAGCCACTGAAACAAGCAAGAGACGTCACCATCTACTCCAACAAAAACAAGAACAAGCCGCCTGAGAAGATCCAGCCCGACTGCTCAGCAGTCGGCCTGAATCTCGGGGGCTACACCCAGCGGGTGCGCTGGCGCGCCCCCCACTGGAAGCTGGCTTACGTACCTCGGCTCTGAGTCAGCTCAGTGGTCCGGGTGGAGAGTGTCCGGTTCTGCGTGTTGTAGGCGGCCGCCCGCATGTTGTGGTAGTCCTGCAACAAAAACAAGCATTTCAGCAAACAAAAAGAATACCTGTGAGTTCCAACCCGCCTGCTCAGCAGCCGGCTCGGAACTCGGGGGCTACACCCAGTTGGTGTGCTGGCGCGCCCCCACGGAAGGTTATAAGACGAAAAAGCAAAAACAAGATGCGCCTACCCGGACGGACGACCGCAGTGCCAACAGCTCTCCCCTCGCCTTTAGGAGAGTCGTGTTGTGGGCGAGGAACTGGTCCACCACGTCCCGCACCGCCAAGTTTAGGGTGGCTGGGCCGGCCCCTACCACCCAACCTGAAGGAGCAGCACTCGTAGCCCCGGTGCTGGCCCCCCGCGAGCTCGAGGCTGCGGCCTCCACCCGCCTTGCCTCTAAGGTCGCCCGCGTCGCCCGCGAGCGCACCTGCGCAGGAACGCGCGCCGCCAAGACCCGGCCCGCCGCCTGCCCAGCGCCGGCTTGCAGTGCCTCCGGCTGGCTGGGCCCGCCACCTCCTCGACAACTAGCATTCGGCGTGCGCCGAACCTCCTCCACCTCCGGGATGGCCGCGTTGGCGACCGCCAGCCCCGGCACCGACTGGTCGGCTCCGGCTGCCCCCGGCGGCGTTCGGTTCTCCGCCACCTGCACTTTCGGCTGCTCAAGAGTGATGGTCTCCGGGACCTCACCACCAGCCGGATCCACCTTAGCCCTGGCGTCGACCTCCGCCTGCGCCTTGGCCGCGGCTTCCGCCTCCGCCCTCTCCATCGCCGCCTCCGCCCTCTCCGCGGCCTGGGCCTCCGCCTGGGCCGCTTCCTCCGCCCGGGCATCGGCCCGCGCCTTCTTCGCGGCCTCCTGCTCCTCGCGCGCCTCCCGCGCATTCCTCGCCGTCGCCTCTTGAAGAGCGGCAGCCGGATCCATGCGCCTGGCCTCCTCGGAGCTGCCCGCTACGTCCATCAATGAGGTGGACGGAGCCCGCGTGATGACGCAAGCCGTCCTGCTCAACAAGAAAGCAAGGATGAGGAAACCCCCAGGGGAGAAGAAAAATGTGAAGTCAGGGCAGCAAGCGCGCGTACCCGGACATGTATGGCATGGGCTTGGGCCCCTTCCGGGTGGCGGCCACCTTCAGGGCCTCTTGCCGCCTGGTCACGTCCGCCTGCTTGGCCTTCTTTGCCGGGTGGCTGCCAAACCTCCCCGCAAGGAGGCAGCATTTTTGTCCGCCGGCTGAAGCAGCCGGCCGCGGCGTAGAAGGGCCGGCTCCCGCCCCCGCGCCTCCTCCAGGTCGGCGCCGCTCCTCGTCGTCCTCGTCATCGTCCGGCCAAGACCGGACGTCGCCGACTCCTCCACCTCCTGAGGAGCCGCCTGGTCCCGTGCTGCGTCCTCCGGTGGCCTCGTCGTCACCACCTTCCTCCATGGCGGCCGCCCCCAGCTCGGGGTCGCCCACATCGCTGTTTTCGTGGTCCGGCATCCACGTTCGGTCCGCGGCCGGCCCGCCTTGGTCCGGGAAGCACTGCCTCAAGGCCGGCTGGTCAGGATGGAGGCAAGGAGAGCATTATAAGTAAAGCAGCCGGACCTGGTACTTACTGCTGGGGGCGGGTTGGCCCGACTGTATGGCTCCTTGCCGATGTGCCACTCCTCCTCGTTGAGCTTGCAGTTGGAGAAGTAGTTCACATGGCGGACCACCTCCACCTCTGGCATCTCCTTGGTGGACATCTGGCATGGGTCCCGGCGGCCGCTCATCTCGCTGATGAGATGCAGCCGAAGTTGGAGGGGCGACACCCGGCGCATGACGAAGCCGGCCAGCAGGTCGGCCGGCTTGAGCCCCTCCTGGTCAGTCATCTCTTGAAGCCGGGCGAGGACTCTGACGATGAGGGCCGGCAGGCGTTTGGGCGGCTGCTGTTGCCAGTTGTCCCGCGGCCCAGCAAGCGGCCCGGGCATGAAAGCCGGCAGGTTGATGTAGTCATTTACCTGATGGAGATTTCGGACGTAGAAATAGGACCTCTGCCAGAGCTTGGTCGACTCGTGCAGAGGGATGGCAGGGAAGCGGGTGCCGCCTCCTGAGCGCCTCACGGCGATGCATGCCCCGCACTGGGCCGGCTCATCCTTCGCCGACGTGCCCAGCTTGAGGTAGAAGAATCTACCCCAGAGCTCAAGCGTGGGCAGGACGCCGAGGTACCCCTCGCAGAGCGTGACGAAGGCCGACATGAGCACCACCGTGTTGGGGGTGAGGTGATGCGGTTGCAGGCAGTAGAAGTCGAGGAAGGCCCGGAAGAAGTTGCTAACCGGGAGCCCGAAGCCGTGAAGGAAATGCGTGTGGAAAACAATGAACTCACCGGGCTCCGGCTGCGACGAGATCTCCCGCTCGGGGAGGAGACGCACGCCCACGTTGTCAGCGTGGGGAAGCCTCCGCGTCGCGCGGAGGAAGTCGATGTGGTCTTCATGTACATTGGAGCCTAGCCAGCCACTCTTCGCCATGGCTTGAGGACGGCGAGGAGAAGCTCGGGGACGAGAACGACATGCGACACTACAGCGGCGCAGGGCAACAGGGGTGTCTTGGTAGCCGCGGCGGAGCAGTGGCTGTGGCGGAGCGGCAGCGGAAGAGCAGCAGCAGCGGCGGCGAGAGGAAGAAGAGGGAGTAGGAGGGGATGCTCGTGCGCTCCGCCGCTCCTCCTCCTTCCCCTATTTATAGCCGGCGGGGGCGAAGCCGAGGTGACGTGGGGGCGTGGGAATAACTATGCCCCACGCCCCGCACGCCTCCGTGCATCCCGCGCGATAAAGGCGCATTAATCGCGCCGCAGAAGGGCAACCGCCCCCTTCGGCCGCAGCGGATCCACGCGCGGGCCGAGGCCCTGTAGTGGCGGGCCCCAGCCTGCGGCGATGTCACGTCGCGCGCGTGGGCTGGCAGGCCGACTTGACCCACTGGCGCCGTGTGGCGCGCGCGTGGCGGGCGGCGCCACCCCAGCTCCCGCCTCGTCGATTCGAATCCGCCAGGCGGGTGCTGCCGCGGCTGGCTACTGGCGTCCAGCTCCTCCCAGCCGGACGGAGCGGAAGGCGGAAGATCTCTCGAAGGGGAAACTGCTGAGGCACTTCGCCGGTCAGCCATAGAGCCTCACCAGCTTCGGGGACTACTGTCGGGGGGATAGACCCCGGGTAGCCTCACCCGCACTTAACAACATTTCAAGGCATCGGGGCAAGCCAGGCCCCTTAGGCCGGCAGGTCTCACGACCGACCCCCAGAGCTGGCTGGTGCCGTACAGTCGGCCTCCAGAAGACGATGCGCTCTCCGAAGGTGGCATGGGTACGGGCCGGCTTCTAGCTGGCGGCCCGCCCCTTCCCTCGGAGTCTGAGCCCGACCAGGCGACAAGATGGGGCATGGCCACAGTACGCCATGCCTCCCCCAAGTCACGGCTGTATGGCTACAGTAGGCACCGCCCGGCGGCCGCCGACCCGCCCGACGCGGCGCTGTAGCCATGGTGCGCCCGACACAGCCTCCGTCAACGTGGACGGTGCCACAGTGAAGAGCCGTCAGCGGGGCCCGCAGGCGGCGGGCCCCACCTGTCGGCCAGTTCCTCGGCAGCCGGCAGGGCCCAGCAGAGGCGGGCTCCGGCGGCCGGCGGAGAACCCGACCCCCATAGACGCTGACAGCCGGGGCCTACCACCCGGCCATATTACCATTGTACCCCTGGGGGGTTAGCCTATAAAACCCCCCAGGCCACACCCATGCAAAGGGTTCCTCTCATGTTCCACCTCAGTTCTACACACACCATAGCCAGGAAGAGGAGAGAGCTAGCCTTGCCCTTCTTCCTCCCCTGGCCGAACAGCTCTAGGAGCGCCATTGTACTGTTTGCTTCATAGTGATCATGCGGAGACCCTGCAGAGCAGGAGTAGGGGGTTGATCCCATGGCCCCCTACTGCCATTGTACTGTTTGCTTCATAGTGATCATGCGGAGACCGAGCTTGTGCCCACTCCCGCTTCCAGGACCCGACGACAATCTCATGGCCCCAACCATGATAAGCCAACCCCTGGCATCTGTCGAGATATTACCACGACAGGCGTGAACACCCCCGTTCGAGCCTCTTCTATTGCAACAAGTAAACTGTCGGTGGCTCCTTTAAGACTTGCCCGCTCCAAAACCACGCCTGTCTTTGGGTCCAACTTCCCCCCATGCGCATAGAACCAAGTCCTGTACCTGGGGGGGCCAGCTCAATGTAACTAGAGTGACCCCTGCATCCATCATCTCTTGCTCAGCGAGATCCCACTTAGGCCGGGACACCTCATAGCCACCTGGCCCCAGCTTATGGTGCCACTGCTTTTTCGCGGCATTAATCTTGTTTATTCTCGACCATTCCTGAGCTACTTCCGATTCCTTGAATTTCACGAAAGCGTCCCAGTGATCTCTTGCCTTCTCCAGTGTTCCCTTGAATTCTGGAGTCTTCTTTCCTGCATTGACGTACGCGGCCTATATATTTTTCTTGTGGTTGTTGAATGCTATCGCCATCTTCTTAAGAGCAGAGTTCTGGACTTTCTCCAGATCTGCATCTGTCAAATGATCTGGCAGGGTGAAATGTGACATGAGAGATTCCCAAAGCAGATCTTTTGCTCTTTGGTCGTCAAAAGTAACATCTGGATCTTCCTTTGCTGGCTTTTTCCATTCTTGAATGGAGATCGGGATTTGGTCCCTGACAATAACTCCGCATTGATGAATGAACTTGCTTGCATTCTTCTTAGGTTTGCGCAGTTCGGCATTAGGTTTGATGGCATCGATGTTGTACTTTACACCATCCTTCAACTTTTTGGCCGGGCCTCGAACTGTCCTGCTGCTTGTAGAAGATTTGCTCAATCCGGAGTGCTAAAAGAAGAAAGATCGATTCATTAATATATATACAAATCAATTAAAACATGTGATGATCACCAGATGGCTACTTATATAAATATACCACGCCGGTCTTTGTTATTTGAAGAATAACATTTCCTTTGTCATCATTGTTCTGGACTTCATCTATTCTTTCGTCTTCATCAAATATCATACCCTCACCGGTAGGGTTCAGGTATTGCGAGCCGTCATCTTCTTCATTCCCATCTGGGCTCGGGGAGCGTATGATGTCGAACAGAGTCACTTCTCCTTCTTTGCCGGCATTGTCCATAGTTTTTATTTAACTAATCCAGAAGAAAGATAAAACAATTTAGTATTCAAATTAGAATGCATGCATGCAATCAATAAGGAAAAATTGAATCATAGTAGATAATATGCATCTCGAATAATCCAGATAATTAATATGCATCATCGAATATAATCTCGAATACATCGTCTTGAATATTATCGAATAATATAATATCAAATATGTTGTCTCGAATATTATCTCGAATACATCACTAGCTAAAACAGATCGAATATTATCGAATAATCTAGTTCACTCGCGGTGGACACCCAAAGAGAAGGAACCATCACAGGATCATAGCTCGGGTGAGATCCCTGAAGAACCTGCCAGGTATTGGAAAACCTGACGTCCAATGCAACCATGTAGCGACGGATGTGCTCGTCCTCCTCCCTGACACGGTGACGTACCACCTCCACGGGGGACACCAGCCTCCGCACCGAATGTGGCCCACGCGCCCGCCACCAAAGAAGCTCCGGGTCGACGACGGGACCCAGGTTCCTCACCAAGAGGCGCGCCCCTGAAGGTAGCACATCCCAGTGCCAGCCCGGCGGAGCCCAGTCCCGGACATGGCGCCTCTGAAGCAGGACGTCATCGCGAACGAGTTGACGACGAGGATGCGGGCTGGCATCGTTGACGTCGAGAACAAATTATATGCAAATTTAACATTTTTTAAATGCTTGGATTGTGATTTCTTATATACGATCGAGGAACCTTTAGTCCCTGGCTAGGAACAGGATTCAGAAACATAACGGATTCTCTTAACCTTTAAGGGATTTAACAAAATGGCACCATTCTAGATTTGTAGAAAATGGTCCATATTTTTCCTGATCTCATCTACCCTTCTATATGTGTCACGTTGTCTAGTGTCAAAGGATTCAAGAAAACCATGGCTTCATCATTAGCCGGAAGTAACAGGTGCATGATGGTACGAAGCTCTCCAAAGTTGTTTTGGAACGGAGTCCCGGATAGGATAATTAGCTTTTTGGTATGAAGTTCAGCAAGAGCCTTCCGAATATCGCTATTTGGAAGGCCTTTGCTGAACTTCGTACCAAAAAGTGAATTATCCTATCAGGAACTCCGTTCCAAAACAACTTTGGAGAGCTTCGTACCATCATGCGCCTGTTACTTCCGGCTAATGATGAAGCCATGCATGGATTTCTTCAATACTTTGACACAAGACAACGTGACATATAGAAGGGTACGTAGATGAGATCAGAAAAAATTGGATCAACTTGTGCACATCCATAATGGGGGCATTCTTGATAAATCCCTGATTAAAGGACTAAGAGAATCTATTGTATACATACATATACTAATTAATTGCAAATATATAACAAACTTTTGCAAATACATCATAGAATCATTCTGCATGCAGTACTAATCACTTTAAAGACATTGTTTTTAACTTACTGGTTTTAACCCAATCATTTTTAGTTATGACATTAGCATGGTGAAACTAATAAATCAATTATGAAAATAATACCGATGATAACCAAACCATAGTCATACTATCAAAATCAATCGACTGCATCACACTAGCCCATGCACTCAAGTACTACAACAAGCTAAACATATCAAGCATAACAAATGAACTAACATAATCAATATTTACTAAATGATTAAATGCATGAAATAAACCATATTCAAGTTGGAAAATCATAGTTATTGAAATGACACCATACAAATATTTGTGTGGCTTGCCTTAGCACAGAGGAGGGTCACACTCCTCCTGGTTCTCCTCAAGGCAAGCTTCTCCTTCTGAAAATAATTAAAAACAACAAAAGAAAATATTAAGAACCCTTCTGAAATTCACCATAAATTCTAGACAGCAGGGAAAAATCTCAAATTTGGTGTGCTGCTAGAGTATTCCAATACAAAACCAATGCAAAAATAATCAACTCATTTGGACTTGTAGATTAGGAGTTAGAGCTGGTCAAAGTTTCTGGTCGAAAAGGATTTAAATTTGAATAAAAAGAAAACCAGGGAGGTGACGTCGATGGTGTATTCCAGGGAATACGCCTCCACTCGTACAGCTTCGGGTGCGAGCGGAGACGCTGACTGCGGGCCCCACGCATCAGGGTTTTCAGAGAGAGAGGGAAACAAAGGAGGGGCGATGGTCGCCGGTGGGCACGCCGGCGAGGAGGGCTCGGCGGCCGATCTGAGAGGGAGGGATGGCAAGAGGAGACTCTGGCGCACCTGCTCGTACCCGTAGCACGGCAAGAGGTGGTCGGAGCTACTCGGAAATCGCGTCTCCAGTGGCAGCTGCAGGTGAGGTTCGCCGGAGATGAAGAAGACGGCGAGAACAAGCGGCTCCAGGGGCTCCACGTGGGTCCGCTAGCTACAGTGGTTCACCAGGGAGTCACCAGAGAAGTGGATTGAGCTCAAGGAGCAGTGGAGAGGTGGGGGCGGTAGGAGGGGATCGCCGACGAGCTCGGGTCGGGGACGGTGGCCAGAGGCCTGCCCGGCCGGGCTGCGGCTTAACTATGGTGCTGTGGTGGTTGCATGAGTGCGGTGAGGAGCTCGGAGAGACGAGGGAGGGCTCTATTGATAAGCGGAGGGGAGGAGGGGATCGAGCTCCACTGGAGAGCTCTGGAAGTGGCGCACGGCGATGAAGAGCGTCAATGAGAGGGGGAGAAGAGGCCGTGGCTCACGAGGCCACTGTGGGAGGGCGGAGACGAGCACAGGGCTCGGGTGGCGATGAGCACAGGGGCACGGGCGCACTGTGCGCTTGGCCGCGTCGTGCCCGTGCTTGCTGCGGTGAGCTCCGGCGTCGGCGAGCGGCAGGGAGGAGTTAATGGCATTGAGACGAGGATGGTGGCACGGTGCGGCATGCTGCGGCAAGCGGGGAAGCGAGCACGGACGCAACAGAGGCGTCGGCGGCATCCAGAGCGCATCAAACGCATGCCAGCGCGCTTGGCCACACGCGGTCACTGCGTGGACTCTGGCATCATGCGACCTGGGCTATGTGCACTATGTCTGGCGTGTATTCCATGCAAGGTTAGGTCGATCCAAGCACTTGAGTTGACCACAGGTCGACTGGGTGAGAGTGTAGCATCCTGGCAAGTTTCTGGACAAAAAATTGTGAGCTTAAAAGAGAAAAATCTAGAGGGAGTTAGGAGCTAATTTTTGGTGGTTAGGGGTTTCTTAGGAGGGTAACGAAGCCCTAAAAATTTCAGCTCCATTGGATCAAGGAAAAATACACTTCATGTACAAAGTGCATTTTCTGGTCAAAATAGAAAAGATTTTCTGCAGCAAAAATATTCCAAATAACCATGAAATATTTTTTCACAGAGAGGTGTGCCATGGTTCAAAGAATATTCAGGAATTTTCTCAGATTTTTGTGGGCAAGAAACAGAGGGGTTGCTTTGGAAGGGAAGTGAAAATATTCCATTTTCAGGGTGAAAATGAATATTTTCCTTAGAAGAAAAATTTCCCAAAGCAATGTGATGATGAATGAAAGGTCAAGAGAGGTTGTGAGAGGTGAGGGGAGTCACTTGGGTGAAAATCAAAACAATGCCCAAGTGCTTAAGTCCAAATGAATTAACCCAAAATCCAAATAAAAGCAAAAAGGCAAAGGAAAATCATGATGGCAAAAACCAGGGTGTCACAAACCTCCCCCACTTAAGATGAATCTCGTCCTCGAGATTCAGTTGCTTGGGAAAACAATTCTGGATAAGACGCTCTCAAAAAGTCCTCTCTTTCCCAGGTTGTTTCTTCCTCGGTGTGATGTTCCCACTGTACCTTAATCACCTTACTGTGAGTGACTCTTTCCATTTCTTCCAATATTCGGAACGGTTTCTCCTCATAGGTTAAATCCTTAGAAAGCTCTATCTCTGCCATATTAGTCCTTTTCTTGGGTGGCAAGATACACCTTCTCAACTGTGAGACATGAAACACATGGTGCACTTCTGACAATTCCGGTGGTAGTTCCAACTGGTAAGCCATTGTACCAACTCGGGACATAACTGGGAATGGTCCAATATATCTGGGTGCAAGCTTTCCTCGGGTCTAGAACCTCTTGACCCCTTTCATGGGTGTGACTCGGAGGTAAACATGCTCTCCGGGTTCAAAACTGATCTGTCGGTGCTTGGAGTCATAGTAGCTCTTTTGTCGGGACTTGGCCACTTGTAGTCTATCTCGGATCTCTTTGACTTGTTTTTCAGCCTCCATCATTAAGTCGGTCCCGAAAATGCGGCTATCTCCGGTTTGAGACCAATTTAGCGGAGTACGACACTTACGGCCATACAAAGCTTCATAGGGTGACATCTTGAGGCTGGTCTGGAAACTGTTGTTGTATGAGAACTCGGCATAGGGTAGACAATCTTCCCACTTGGGTCCTTGGGCCAGAGCACATGCTCAGAGCATATCTTCGAGTATTTGATTTACTCGCTCGGTCTGCCGATCTGTCTGAGGGTGATAGGCAGTGCTGTACTTTAGTGCGTTCCCCAAAGCTTGATGGAGATGTGACCAGAATGCTGAGGTAAACAGAGAACCTCAGTCGGAAGTGATAGTTTTTGGCGCTCCATGTAAACTGATGATTCTGGACACATATAGCTGTGCGAGTTGATCGACTCGGTATGTGGTTCGGATGGGAATGAAGTGAGCTACCTTTGTCAGCATGTCCACCACAACCCATACTGCATCATTGCCTCAGTGAGTCTTTGGCAGGCCTGTGATGAAATCCATGCAGACATCATCCCACTTCCATTGTGGAATGGGTAAAGGTTGGAGAAGTTTGGTGGGTTTCTGATGTTCCGCCTTCACCTGGTTACATATGTCGCAACAAGCGACAAAATAGGCAATGTCCTTCTTCATTCCATCCCACCAAAATATGTGTCGAAGGTCTTCGTACATCTTGGTACCTCCTGGGTGAATCGAGTATGAAGATTCATGCGCTTCTGCCAAGATCTTCCTTCTCAGGTCTGCTTGTTCAGGTACGCAAATCTGACCTCGAAACCTTAGCGTACCTTGCTCATCCTTCGAGAAATCCTGGGTCTTGCCTTCTTGCATATGCTTGACATGGTGTTGCAGGACGGCATCATCCAGCTGGGCCATGCGGATTTCTTTCTCGAGGGTAGGGGTGACTTCCAACATATTGACGAGGTCAGCCCCAACAATAACCAGGTTAAGCTGAGCGATCTCTTCTTGGAGTTCGGGAGGCAAGGACTCCATCAGGGCATTCAGGTTGGCAGGCTTGCGACTAGGGGCATCGGCAACCACATTGGCCTTACCGGGATGGTAATTTATTCCAAGATCATAATCCTTGACCAATTCGAGCCATCTTCGTTGTCGGAGATTCAAGTCCGGTTGGGTGAATATATACTTTAGACTCTTGTGATCGGTAAATATTTGACATCTTTTGCCAATGAGGTAGTGCCTCCAAATCTTCAACGCGTGCACAACTGCGGCCAATTCCAGATCATGGGTTGGGTAGTTCCCTTCGTGGGGTCGGAGCTGTCTAGATGCATAGGCTACAACCTTGCCATCTTGCATGAGCACACATCCAATGCCTTTCCTGGATGCGTCACAGTATACATCAAAGCTGCGATAGATGTCGGGTAGGGTCAACACAGGTGCTGACGTCAATCGGGTCTTCAACTCATTGAAACTCTTTTCACATTCCTCAGACCATAGAAACTTCTGATCCTTCTTGAGGAGCTCTGTCATGGGCTTAGCAATCTTAGAGAAGCCTTCAATGAATCAACGGTAATATCCGGCTAATCCCAGAAAACTCCGTATCTCAGTGACTGTCGTGGGTTCTGTCCAATCAAGCACATCCTTTACTTTGCTTGGATCCACGGCTATGCCTTCTGCTGAAAGAACATGCCCCAAAAATCCGACTTGCTTGAGCCAAAATTCACATTTGCTGAATTTCGCATATAATTGATGGTCACGGAGTCTTTGCAAGACTGCTCTGAGATGTCCCTTGTGCTCTTCTTCACCTTTCAAGTATATGAGGATGTTATCAATGAAGACCACCACAAATTTATCCAAAAAGTCCATGAATACTTTATTCATCATGTGCATGAAGAAAGCAGGGGCATTGGTGAGGCCGAAAGACATGACCGTATATTCATAAAGACCATATCGAGTGGTGAACGCGGTCTTAGGAATATCCTCCTTCTTGATCTTGAGCTGGTGATATTCGGTCCTCAAATTGATCTTGGAGAATACTCGTGCCCCACTAAGTTGGTCGAACAAATCATCAATCCTCGGAAGTGGGTATTTGTTCTTGATAGTGACATCATTCAACTGACGGTAATCCACACACATCCGAAGACTGCCGTCTTTCTTGTCCATGAAGATTGCGGGTGATCCCCATGGTGAAGAGCTTGGACGAATGTATCCCTTCTGAAGCATCTCATCAAGCTGTTTCTTTAATTCCACTAATTCGGATGAAGCCATTCGGTAATACTTCTTGTATAACGGGGCGGTCCCGGGCACATGGTCAATTGCAAACTCAAGCTCGCGGTCTGGTGGCATTCCTGGTAGCTCCACAGGAAATACATCTGGAAACTCACTGACCACAGGAATTAGATCCAACTCTTCACCTATCACTACGAAGACCATTTCTTTCTTGGGCATGCTTCTTCGAGCAAAGAATTTTATAGTTTGGCCTTCCTGGTATGTCAATGTGACTTCTCTGGTCACACAGTTGATGCATACTTGATGTTTGGTTAACCAGTTCATTCCCAAAATAATATCCAACTTGGCATACTCGATGACTATCAAAGAAGCTGGGAACATGACTCCCTTGATGTCAATCTCAAAATTACGACAGGCCAGATTGCTTTTGAGCAGGGATCCCGGGGATTGTACCATCATACTCTTTTCCAAAATCGAGCAAGAAAACTTGTTTTGGGCAACAAAACTCCGCGAAATAAAAGAGTGGGAAGCCCCAGAGTCAAACAAAATTATTGCAGGTATGCTATTAACGGAAAACATACCAATGACGACTTCCGAGTTCTCTTGGGCTTCTTCTGCGGAGAGGTGATGAACTTGCCCTTGGATGGTCTTCTGGCTAGGGTATGGTCCCATGTGGTTAACTTGCGGCTTGAATGGAGCATTTGACTTGCCGCTCGTGGGGCATTGTCTGGCGTAGTGTCCGGTTTGCCCACAAGAAAAACACGCATTGTTACGCTGACAATCTTCGCGTACCGGGTTGGTCACAATATTCTTGACTTGGGTAGTGGTCTTTTTAACATTCTGCTGCCAGTTGGGCTTAAACTCAGTCTGTGTCTGTTGCCAGGTACGAGCCTTCTGGAATATGGGTCCTTCCTTCTTAGGCTCGAACTTCCGCTTGCGGTCATCATGAGCGGGTCTACTGTCATGAATAAGCTTGTGCTCCCTTTCTGCAATCAGGGCTTTGTTTACCAAAGTCTAGAAATCCAGAATATCAAGCATACTGATCGTGCATCTGAGGTGTTGATTCAGTCCTCCAAGGAATCTGTCGATCTTTCTCTCTTCGGTGGCCACATCATACAGGGAATAGCGGGCCAAGTGATTGAACTTGTTCAAATACTCAGGGACACCGATGTGGACACGATCTAGACACGGGAAGCACTCCGATCCGGTGAGACTTTCCTGAAAGCTAGCATGACACGCCTGGTCAGTACATTGAATGTACTTGCAAGCTCACAACAAGTAAAAGCATAATGGCAAACAATAACATGACAATTAAGCAGGTTAAATGCAAGGCTACGACATACTACTCATGAAGTGATCATGCTTGTGCACCGAGTCCCTCGGACTCGCTTACCATACGGGTTACCTCGTAACCAATCTCATCAATACGGCAATCACTCCCGGATCACAAAGGAAAACAACTCTCCGGTTCCAACAACAACCATCTTCATGGTTTCAACAACAACCATCTTCATGGTTCCAACAATCTCATCACATAACTAGTGCCAACCATATAACTTTAGTGTGCAAGATTAAATTATTTATGTTGATCCATGGTGTGACCTACTGCGAACTGGGTCTGTAACCGAGGACGCGACTATCGATAGATTTAACACACACTCTGCAGAGGTTAGCACACTGTACCCACACCACGGAATCCATGGCCTCACACTCCCATTCAGGTGGACCAACGGCATTCCGACAGAACCAACCCATTGTCATGACACTCTCCTGGCCACTCTGACCAACTCCCTTTGGGCTAAGTCATGGGTGGCCCCGATGTCAACCCGTGATATCCACGGTCACCGTCGTGGCAAAACATAAACGGTCCCAAACGGGGAGAAGGTACCATAACAACAACAAAGGGCACACAAGGTTATGTCTGCTTATCGGGCCATGGTACCGCACGCCCATAACCTTCCCTCATTGGAGGCACCGACCAGAGGCATGACAATGGACCGAATAAAGGCCTTCTCATAAAGGCAAATGTGGTTGCACAGGGAAGCTCGATTCGGTGGCACCATGACTCGATCAACATTATGTTCAAGTTGGATTATCATCATGTTTAACTTGAAATAAAAGAACTCGAGTCATAGTATGCCAAGAACATGCAACTATCTGACATGCAACCATATCCACATATCACTGATATGAGATGGATCAACATCATAGAATCATTCTGCATGCACTACTAATCACTTTAGAGACACTGGTTTTAACTTACTGGTTTTAACATTAGCATGGTGAAACTGATAAATCAATTATGAAAATAATACCAATCATAACCAAACCATAGTCATACTATCAAAATCACTCTACTGCATCACACTAGCCCATGCACTCAAGTACTACAACAAGCTAAACATATCAAGCATAACAAATGAACTAACATAATCAATATTTACTAAATGATTAAATGCATGAAATAAACCATATTCAAGTTGGAAAATCATAGTTATTGAAATGACACCATGCAAATATTTGTGTGGCTTGCCTTAGCACAGAGGAGGGTCACACTCCTCCTAGTTCTCCTCAAGGCAAGCTTCTCCTTCTGAAAATAATTAAAAACAACAAAAGAAAATATCAAGAACCCTTCTGAAATTCATCAGAAATTCTAGACAATAGGAAAAAATCTCAAATTTGGTGTGCTGCTAGAGTATTTCAATACAAAACCAATGCAAAAAGAATCAACTCATTTGGACTTGTAGATTAGGAGTTAGAGCTGGTCAAAGTTTCTGGTCAAAAAGGATTTAAATTTGAATAAAAAGAAAACCAGGGAGGTGACGTCGATGGCGTATTCGAGGGAATATGCCTCCACTCGTACCGCTTCGGGCGTGAGCGGAGAGGCTGACAGTGGGCCGCACGTGTCAGGGTTTTCAGAGAGAGAGGGAAACAAAGGAGGGGCGATGGTCGCCGGTGGGTACGCCGGCGAGAAGGGCTCGGCGACCGATCTGAGAGGGAGGGATGGCAAGAGGAGACTCTGGCGCACCTGCTCGTACACGTAGCACGGCAAGAGGTGCTCGGAGCTGCTCGGAAATCGCGTCTCCAGCGGCGGCTGTGGGTGAGGTTCGCCGGAGATGAAGAAGACTGCGAGAACAAGTGGCTCCAGGGGCTCCAGGGGGGTCGGCTAGCTGTAGTGGTTCACTAGGGAGTCACCAGAGAAGTGGATTGAGCTCGAGGAGCAGTGGAGAGGTGGGGGTGGCAGGAGTGGATCGCCGGCGAGCTCGGGTCAGAGACGGTGGCCAGAGGCCTGCCCGGCCGGGCTGCGGGTTAACTACGGTGCTGTGGTGGTTGGATGAGTGCGGTGAGGAGCTCGGAGAGGCGAGGGAGGGCTCTATTTATAGGCGGAGGGGAGGAGGGGATCGAGCTCCGCCGGAGAACTCTGGAAGTGGCACACGGCGACGAAGAGCGTCAGTGAGAGGGGGAGAAGAGGCCATGGCTCACGCGGCCATTGTGGGAGGGTGGAGACGAGCACAAGGCTCGGGTGGTGACGAGCACAGGGGCATGGGCGCACTGCGCGCTTGGCCGCGTCGTGCCCGTGCTTGCTGCGGCGAGCTCCGGCGTCGGCGAGAGGCAGGGAGGAGTTAATGGCGTTGAGACAAGGATGGTGGCGCGGTGCGGCATGCTGCAGCGAGCGGGGAAGTGAGCACGGACACAACAGAGGCATCAGCGGCATCCAGAGCGCGTCGAAAGCATGCCAGCACGCTTGGCCACATGCGGTCACTGAGCACAGGTCGACTGGGTGAGAGTGTAGCATCCTGGCAAGTTTCTGGACAGAAACTTGTGAGCTTAAAAGATAAAAATCTATAGGAAATTAGGAGCTAATTTTTGGTGGTTAAGGGTTTCCTAGGAGGGTAATGAAGCCCTAAAAATTTCAGCTCCATTGGATCAAGGAAAAATACACTTCACGTACAAAGTGCATTTTCTGGTCATAACAGAAAAGATTTTCTGTAGCAAAAATTTTCCAAATAACCAGGAAATATTTTTGCACAGGGAGGTGTGCCAAGGTTCAAATAATATTCAGGAATTTTCTCAGATTTTTGTGGGCAAGAAACAGAGGGGTTGCTTTGGAAGGGAAGTGAAGATATTCCATTTTCAGGGTGAAAATGAATATTTTCCTTAGAAGAAAAATTTCCCAAAGCAATGTGATGATGAATGAGAGGTCAAGAGAGGTTGTGAGAGGTGAGGGGAGTCACTTGGGTGAAAATCAAAACAATGCCCAAGTGCTTAAGTCCAAATGAATTAATCCAAAATCCAAATAAAAGCAAAAAGGCAAAGGAAAATCATGATGGCAAAAACCAGGGTGTCACATGCAGCTAGAGCAATGACGGTTTCTAAGAAAGTTATACCTTAGGGTCGTCGGGATGTGGCTAGGCGTGCGGCGGGAGGCCAGATCTGCCCACACTCCATACAGCAGCGAGGAAGAAGGGGTCGGAGGCCCTCCCACACCGGCGCTAGGTGAAAGAGAACAGCGCAGCCAGCAGTGGAATGCCTCCCTCACCGAAGGCGACAGAGTGAATGCTGCACTTCCTCCCCTTCCCGATGCGATGGGATCCGGACGGCTCCTTCACCAGCTATGAGAGGGGAGAGAAAGAGAGAGGCCAACGCAGTCTTGTTTAGATTTGATGAAGAGGGTGAGAGATTGTGAATAGAGCAAACCCTAGAAAATGAACGCTGAACCTCCAGCGTGTGTGTGTGTGTGTGTGTATATATATACATATATATATATGTAGTGCAGCAAGAGCGTCAAGAGTGCAAACCCTAGCGAACCAGCGCTGAGGCTCCAACTTATATAGTACATACTCGTTTATAGTACTAATATAGTGGAGTGGTTTTCTTTTTCTCTCCATAACAATCGTTTTAAATTGTGTACGAAACGAAACTCTTTATTTAACATGCCAGTGAAGAAAACTACGATCAAGTAACGATCCACGTGTCCTGGTCGCACTTCCTGTCGTTCACGTGCGGTACACTACCCTCCGTTAAGTGAACAACCACACACGCACCAAATTATCGGAAAGGTGTGAGAGTGTGTAGAAATAAAGAAATTTAATTTCAATTATTTTGTATGTACAGTTTGCCCTCTCTCAATAATTATGGTTTGTTGTGTTTGGCCTAAACTTGGTCAAACTTTACAAAGTTTGACTTCAGTCAAATCTAATATGCGGAGTACATAAAAACGGAGGGGTACTACCTCCATCCGGGTTTTAAGTTCACACCATATTTTTAATCAAAGTCTGACCACATATTTAGTTAAAAGCTGGACAAATAAAATTACAGGGTAGCTGAAGACAAAGTTGTGAGAAGGCTTAGAAATCAATACAAAACTTTTGCTCTTAGTACCAATGTTGATGCTTCTTCGAGGAAACATTTGGTTCATATCCAATTGTGTGATAAAATTGCACCAACGTAAACGACTGCTCCAAGATGAACTGATGAAGGATATCGTCTTTGCGGTAACAAGCAAAGAGCACTGATGGAAGACAGCCCATTCTTCATTGAACATCGATCAGCTTCACCAGCCGATGCAACCATGAGACGCAACCATGAGCATCGATAGGTCATCGTGGTGATGGATGTAACACCTTGGATTTTGCCCATTTTTTTTTCTTTTGATTTTGGTCTGGATTTGCTTTTCTGTGGCTTGGTAGTCTTGAAACCTGGAGGGATCACCCTTCATTCTTCTTCCCTAGTGGCTTTCCAACCTCTAAACCATCCCAAGACCTTGCCATTTCCATCTTGGACCAATCCCAATATTCTTTTCTTGGGAAAATTCCTTTTTCTACTAAAGGAATAACCCTGTCTGCCCTGAGTTGTGAAGCAACCCACATTTCAATCATTCCCAAAATTCCAAAATAATTCTCATAATTTTTTTGGGACAGATCTTCCACAAATATGTCAAACTCTTCCTTGTCATGTTCAAAAATATTTCACAAATATTCCTTTTCTGATTCTGCCCCAGCTGGCAGTTTGTGAAGCAAGTACCATTTATATTTGCTTGCTTGATCTCAAACTTTTTGGGCATTCTTTCCTATCCATATCATTTCCACATGCCAAAATTCAACTTCATTTGGCTAGTAAATCTCCCTTGGCAAATTTCCAAAGTTTCTGGTCAACTAGAATCTTTGTTAAGCAAGTGCTAGCTAGGAGAATCCAAATGAGTTGAAATTTTGCAAGCATCTTCATATGCTCAAATCATGACTCTCCACCAAGTTTCAACCCTATCCAATCAACTATGTGACCACATCATTAAATCTTGGTTTCTGGCCAGATTTTCACATTGTGAAGCAACTATATTTTATATTGCTCCATAATTGCTGAAAATTTACCAGAGCATTCTCCTACCCATATAACCTATCTCCACAAAATTTGGGGCTCATTTCATCTTTCCAATAATTCCCTAGAATTTTTCTACGATTCTGGTCAGAGAGGATAGTTGTGAAGGAAGTACCATTTTGGCTTTTTCAACTGGCATGAAATTTTTATGGCACTCTCATATGACCAAATCCTCATGCTATATCAAATTTCAGCCCAAGTTGCTACTCCATGAGAGTGGCACATCAAGATTGGTTTTCTGGACCAGATTGGTCAGTTGCAAAGCAACCCTATTAAATCTTGGTCCTTGTCTTCCCAAAGTTCACAGGATTGTAGTCCTTCCTACCCTAACACTCCCAGACATCTTGTTTGGCTCTTATCACTTCTCTGCTCCTCACAGCTTCATGCCCAAGTTTGCTACAGCAAACTTCCGATGAACACTCCCATCTAACCACATTTCCTATCATCGATCCATCACCTCCCTGAGACTGTGACTTGGAGGGACTACCCACTAGACATGATTTGGCTGGTCAGGGTGCACCCCATGTGCTAGTCCACGCGGTGACCACGCGTTTGGCATGCCAGTCAGCGCGCTCTGGCAATGAAACCGCTCGGTTCCGTCCATTCCCTCGCTCCCTCGCCACCTCTTCATGTCCAGGGGCTTCCCCTTGTCGTCGCCTTTGCTCTAGACCCATCTCCCCCTCCGGATTCCTCCTCGCCGCGCCGCGACGAACGCCGCCGTACATACTCTGTTCATCTACAGCCGCCGCCGTATACGGACGAGCCTGAGTCCTCCCGAAGCTCCTACGAGCTCCTCCGCCCTCCCAGAAACCCTGCCGACATCGCCATCGTCTTCCGCGTGTCCCCTAGCGCCAGTGCGCCGATGAGGACGCCACATGGCCATCCTCATCCGCCGCCCGCGCCCGGTTATAAAAGCCGCAGCCCTGCGCCTCCCCGAGCTCACCATCGCCCCCAACACACTCCCCTACCCCTCCCTAACCTCTTCTCTTAGCGCCGGAGCCCCTCTCTGGCCACCACCATCGCCATGGCCGCCGCCCCTGTCCTCGGTGATTCCGGCGAACCAGGTCGCCCCTCTCTGTCCCACCACCACCATAGCATTCCCTAGAACCCGGAGGACCCTCCCATACCACCAGCTCCTCCTCCGGTGGCCTGTGGCCACGAGCTCAACTCCGGCCAACTAGTCGTCCGCCGCGGCCATCTTCCCGGCTGTTCCCAAGCTCCCCGGCAACTTCCAAGGCTGGGAACGGGTGCGTCTCGTCCTCCTGAGCGTCTGGATAGGTCGCACGCCGTGGATGATGGCCGGACGCGCCGGCAGTCGCCGTCGTGGCGCGCCTTCCCCTTGGCCAGGACCGCTCCCGAGCGGGAGGTTGAAGACGGTCAGGACAGGCGGGCGCCACCTCCTCTTGACCCCACCCGATAGCGACACACCACCCCGCCACGTCATTTAAGTGGGGGTGGGTGCGGGTGGGCTGGCCCAGGTGGAGCAGCGGCGCCCACGCGACCCAGCCAGCGCCCAGGCGCTAGCCACATTCGGCCCAGCGACGCAGCCCCTTTTATTCTTTTCCCTAAAAAAAACTGCTGAGGACCTGAATGTAATAATTTTATTCACAGCAAGGTCCTTTTGCAGTCAAACCCTCACAACTTTTTCTCCGCAACTCCGATCGAGGTTATTCCAAAGCCCACTTCTTCATCTCGTCGAGCCCGTCATGTTGGTATCATTTTCATAATGCTTTGACATAGTAAAAATGACCATTTTGCCCTTGCCCGTAAACAGCCCCCTCCGAGAGAGAACTGTTTCCGGCAACTCCTTCCGCGACCATTCCGCACTCCTTCCCGATGGTCCCTTCATTCCCAGGCAAGCCACAACTCTCACCTGCATAATTGCATTGCAATGTCATAGTTTAACTCTTCACTTTAACAGCAAGTATGAGTATTTGTGTAATGGTTTGGATCATACAATGCTTTAGTTAATTCTTGGATAGATGACTACCATGCTGAGTACCGGATTATTAGTGACTAGTAGTTTACCCACTTGTTGATACTATGATGTCGAGATCACTGTTTATGATTATTTTGGATTTCATCCGGCAGTTCGTGGAGATGAGTTAGTAGCAGTGGTTTAAGCATGTAGGTTATTGGATTACTATGATATCGGAGTGTCAGCCATGACAGAGATTGTTCGAAGATAGGATATTTCATGGTTGATCCAGAGTCACCTGTCTGGACTTATCCGTGCAGCCACATTTGCCGGTATGGGGCGGACTTGACTTGGTCTGATCACGTGCTCTTTCACCGGTACCGCCCGACAGGGAAGGTTATGCATGCGCGCTACCCTGGCCCGGTAGGCGGCGATAGCCTTGTGAGCCCAATTGAGTTATATGGTACCAGGTCCCCATTTGGGACAGTTTGTTAGCCCCGACGGTGGCAGGTGTCACGAGGTGACACAGGGGCCACCTAGGGTAGGACTCCGGGGGAGGATGATCGCCGGTGGTACGATGGGAGAGTCACGGGTCAGGCGGGTTTCGTTGGAGCAACGCTGGTCCACCCAAATGGGATCACGAGGTCAGGTGCTCCATGGTGTGGGTAAAGTGCGCAACCTCTACAGAGTGTAAAATCTATTCGAATAGCCGTGTCCACGTTATTGTACAGTCCGTCCAGACCTCTTTAGGTGGTCAACCATAGTAGTGATAATGATGGAAGAACTCATCGTAAGATCAGAAGTACTCGGTGGATTGTGAGTATTCTGAGGGTTGTAAGACAACCTGGAAGAGAGTAAGTTTGTCAGACTTGTCGTGCAGATGGAATCAGGTTTATGATATGTCAGCCATGGGATGGCTATGAGTTGAGTGGTCGGATGACCCATGATTGGACTTGGAACAGATTCAGATCGGATCCTGAGATTATTCGGAGTATGGATTCAAAATGCTTTACCTTACTGCATCTATTTGAGTAGCTATTTGCTATGATGTTGTCTTGCCTTAATGCTGATGTTTATTGTGAGCTTGCGAGTATATTCAAAGTACTCACCTGGCATGTCATGCCAGTTTGCAGGTCATGCCATGATTGCTTGCTTGTCGAGGATCCCGAGTTTGTGACCTAGGATACGTGTTCTAGCCAGAGTCCCTGCGGAGTGGAGTCCATCACCGCCGTCGCTGTTCTGCTGCCGAGAGAGTTACTCCGCTGTTAGCATAGAGCTACCCTGGGTAGGCGTAGTGTCGCCGTGCCGATGTAATCCTTGTACCCTTTGTAATCATATCCATTGTAATAAAGAGCTAATTTGTTCTATGCCAACAGTGCCATATTCCAGAGGACTCATCCCTAGGCTGGACTACGAGGCGTTCCGGTCTTCTTTGAGCCAAGGTGCCACATGCATCATCGATTTTGGCATCAAGTTTGGGTCAGGCACCAATGAAGTTTGATAATCCTCACCGTGGTTTGTTTCTTCTCGGTAATCAAGCTCGAGAAAGGAAGCACCACTTGGCAGAGGACAGTGAGGCTGAGCAACAGTGGACATCCAATTTTGTGTAGTTCCACTAAAATTTAGGAAGACATGCCCGAGTATGGAGATATGCATCCCTGTTTGCAAAAATATTTAAAAAAATGATATTTAAGTAGTGTCGTTACTTTGTTTTAGCAGTGGAACAAGATTAACAACGGCATCTTAATTGTCAATAAGAATTAATGAAACATACAACAAAAAATAGAAGCATCATGATTATCTTGATGGGAACTAAACCAGGATACAAAAAAAACTAAAGCAGGACAGAAGCATTTATTGACGCCTCTACATGGGCATTGCTTCATTTTACCAGTGATAGTTTCAGATTAGCAGCAGCAATGGGAGCATATGGACAATGACTGCACAACCACCATGTACTTTTTGTCAAAAAAAAATGTATACCTCCACCGATGCATAAATGATGAACCAGGACAACTTTTGGAGTGGCCTTTCCTCTATATAATAGTAAAAAATAGGTGATGTTGGACCAGCCGACGAACCCTAGCTACTGTACATGGGGAGCTAGGGAGTAGTGGTATATAAGAAAACCCGCATGTAGAGTACAATGAAGCATGAAATCCAAAAGAAGTTATACCTTAGGTGGGCGAGATGTGGCTTAGGCGGGTGGGCGGGATCTGCCCACACGATGGCAGTGAACAAGGGCGCGGAGGACCTTCATCCGCGTCGGCGCCGGCTCAGAGAGGACGGTGCGCATCGGCTTCCTCCATCGCCGAGGGCGACAACATCAATGCTGGACCTCCTCACCTCCTGCGGCGGACGGGATCCGGCTGGATCTTTGACCACCAGTGAGGAGAGAGATAGAGTGGAAATTGTCATCTTGTGGAGAGGGTGAGAGAGCGAGATGAGAGAAACCCTATCAAACAAGAGGCTATATATACAATGGAGTAAAAAAAATCTCCATAGCAGTGGTTTTAAATAGAATATGCGCGTTCCCGGAAAAAAGAAACGAAAACTGGCGGACAAATCTTTTTTTAACGTACGAAGAAAGAAAACTCGATCAATAACACACCCCCGCTTCCAGGTCGCAGTTTGTATCCCTCATGTGTGGTCCCCGACCCTCCATTATTAAGTGAACAAATTAAAGGATCAAATTATTACGTACGTAAGCTGCCTCTTCGTGTACAAATGCGCTCCATCGTGTACTCATGGGTATGTCGGAAGCAGAGTGAGTGCGTGTACATTTCTTTTTGTACGTAGTACTCCATTTATCTCACTTCATATTATTTCCCACTCCTATGATATTCCTATCCTAGGAACAAAATGAGGCGGTACTAAGTTTGTGTGTGTAGGGAGAACGAGACATCGATGATGTGTACGAGTAGTCGCGAGAGTCGTCACTATGTGTGTGCGCGCACACACACATAGACATGCATATCCGTGTGTTTACATAAAATTCTTACTTTCATCTCCATCTCCATCTCCATCTCCATCTCCATCTCCAATCATATTTGTCCAACCGGCACATTATTTACATTATTAATTACTCCCTCCTTCCATCTCTTTAGGGCCTAATGCATTTTTCGAGGATAACTTTGACCAAATGTTAGAGCAATAGCATATGACATGCAAGTTACACAAAGCATACCGTCAAATTCGTATGTGAAAGGAGCTTCCAATGATACAATTTTCACATTACACATCTCATGTACTATTAATCTTATCAATAGTCAAAGGCGGTCTTGAAAACGTATTAGGCCCTATATAGATGGAACGAGGGAGCATGCAGCAATATTTACGTACGTCCAACATCTCTCGTTTGCGGGCGTCCAGACCGTTGCCACGCCCGCTCCTGACCGCCCTGGCCAACCCGAACCCTCTTCATCACCCGCGCACGTTTCCCACCCAAAACGGTCAGTGCCGCATTCATGCCCGGCCAGAGCGGACGCGACCTCTCACTGGTGCCGGCCGAGAGAGCGCCGCCCGCGCCGCTTCCCGGTGCACGCGACTGCTCCGCGTTCAAACGTCACCACGGCCAGCCGCAACATGCATGTAAAAAAGTTCTTGGGAGTCCGTGCTACAGCTAGCTGTCCTCCCCCTCCTCATCTATCTCTTCCAGTAGTGCTAGTACTTCATGGCGCGATCCATCGACAAGCAGGCGGAAAGTTTGCGTATACTCGGTTTGCGGTGAGTGGCATGCCGAGCGACCGTGTGGGGTGGAGGAGGGTGAGACACGAATGTGACAGACGTGATTTAAACGTTGGTTTTGCTCGATGGCCAGAAAAGAGTCTTGATGACTAACAAGTAACAAAAGTAACTAAGGTGCAGCAAGGTGGCCCAATCCTTTTTGTAGCAAAAGACAAGCCTGGACAAACTCTTATATAAAGCAAAGCGCTCCCGAGGACACATGGGAATTACTGTCAAGCTAGTTTTCATCATGCTCATATGATTCGCGTTCTGTACTTTGATAATTTGATATGTGGGTGGACCAGTGCTTGGGTTCTACCCTTACTTGGACAAGCCTCCCACTTATGATTAACCCCTCTCGCAAGCATCCGCAACTACGAAAGAAGAATTAAGACAAATCTAACCATAGCATGAAACATATGGATCCAAATCAGCCCCTTACGAAGCAACACATAAACTAGTGTTTAAGCTTCTGTCACTCTAGCAACCCATCATCTACTTATTACTTCCCAATGCCTTCCCCTAGGCCCAAATCATGGTGAAGTGTCATGTAGTCGACGTTCACATAACACCACTAGAGCAAATACAACATACATCTCATCAAAATATCGAACGAATACCAAATTCACATGATTACTTATAACAAGACTTCTCCCATGTCCTCAGGAACAAACGTAACTACTCATAAAGCATATTCATGTTCATAATCAGAGGGGTATTGAATAGCATTAAGGATCTGAATATATGATCTACCACCAAATAAACCAACTAGCATCAACTACAAGGAGTAATCAACACTACTAGCAACCCACAGGTACCAATCTGAGGTTTTGAGACAAAGATCGGATACAAGAGATGAGCTAGGGTTTGAGAGGAGATGGTGCTGGTGAAGATGTTGATGGAGATTGACCCCCTCTTGATGAGAGGATCGTTGGTGATGACGATGGCTTCGATTTCCCCCTCCCGGAGGTAAGTTTCTCCGGCAGAATAGCTCCGCCGGAGCCCTAGATTGGTTCTGCCCAGGTTCCGCGTCGAGACGGTGGCGCTTCATCCCGAAAGCTTCCTTATGATTTTTTCCAGGTCAAAACACACCATATAGCAGAAGATGGGCATCGGGGCCTGCCAGGTGGCCCACAAGGCAGGGAGGCGCGCCCAGGGGGGGTAGGGTGTGCCCCCCACCCTTGTGGCTGGCTGGTGGGTCCCCTCAGGTGCTTTGTTCGCCCAATATTTTTTATTTATTCCAAAATAATTCTCCGTGAAGTTTCAGGACTTTTGGAGTTGTGCAGAATAGGTCTCTCAGATTTGCTCCTTTTCCAGTCCAGAATTCCAGCTGCCGGCATTCTCCTTCTTTATGTAAACCTTGTAAAATAAGAGAGAAAAGGCATAAGTATTGTACTAGAATGTGTAATAACAGCCATAATGCAATAAATATCCATATAAAAGCATGATGCAAAATGGACGTATTAGGCAGCAACTTCCCTCCAGCTCTGTCTAAATCAACAAGGCATGTTGGGGAAAAATTAGCTGTCAGGAGCATGCAACATTCCGACCATTTTGTGCAGTTCCACTAAAATAGAGATGAGCGTCCCTGTTCCAAAGATATTGAGTAAGTGTGATTATAATAATAGAGGACTGTTGATGAAACAATAAACACACAAATAGAAGCCGGTCACCTTTGCAGTCTGTCTTAAGACTAACTAGTTGGAGAAGATTAAGCAAATAGTTGGAGAAGATTAGTCTCGGAGTTGGATGAGGAGGATAGAGCAAAACCAATCTCCCTTCGTGCAGTCGCACTGAAATGTAGAGACGTTGTCCGTGTGACATTTTAGTAGAACTGCACAAAACACTCTTAAGAAAAAAGTGATTTGTGCAGTTCACCAAAAGGTCGCAATAGCAACGAGGTGAAATGGATAGCCCTGTTTGCAAAAAAGAGGTAGAAAGGAAACAATTACTAGCCAATAACAGTTGATGACACATACAACGACAAAAAAGAAGCATATTCCTTGTCCTAAGGGAATATAACAGCACGGTTGTTTATCTAACGGTGTGAGGACAAGATTGCAATATGGAAAGTACATCGGACGAGCTACGTTTTGGGCAAAGAACTAGCGAAGATCCACATGCAGCGACGCGGGAAGATGGGCAGTGGAGCAAGGCTGGAGGGGAGGAAGCTGTACCTGGGGGTCGTAGGTATGTAACTAGGAGGGCGGCGGCGGGCAGGATCTGCCCATGTTGCGGCAGCGAGCAAGTGGCGAAGGACGTACCGCGCCAGAGCTTGGTCAGAGAGAACGGCGGGTACCGCAGATCGGGACATGTTGCCTCAATGCTATCGAACGGAGAAACGATGCACATCCTCCCTTTCCGCCAGCGGACGGGATGTGGCCGGATCAGTGACCAACGGTGAGAGATAGAGGCCACCACCGCCTTGTGTGAGATTATGTGAAGAGAGACAAACCCCGGCAGGCAGGCTCCATTGTGTATAGTGGAGCGGATTACTTTTTTCTCGATAACAATCGTTTTATATTCTGTACGTGCCATTGAGGAATATAACTTTATTTTTAAAACTAACACGTCAAGTCAAACTTTGTTCCGTGTACGCGTGGTACACGACCCTTCTTCAAGTAAACAACCGCTACACGCGTCAAATTATCACGTGGGCTGCCTTTTCATACAGAAATGAGCTCCACCGTGTACCCGTGTGGGTGTGGCCAGGAACGAGACGTGAGTACGTGCATCGTGCATGCACCTCTTCTCTACATGCAGGTACCCCACGTACGTGGGTGTGTGTGAGAGAGATGGTTTTTTTTACTCAAAAAAAGATGGTTTGTGCGAAACAGAGGCAATGTGTCGATGATATCTCAAACAAAAAAATGTAACATGTGCAATGTGTGTGAAACTGAGTCCTGGATATATCATATATAGAGGGAGCGATCCACGAGAAGAGAGTGGATGGATCATCAGCATGAGATATCGACAGAATCAAAGAGAGGGGTGAACTGTGTGGGTGCGCGATCGATAAAGAGTGCGATCGAATTTGTGTTTGCCCACGTCAAAGATATAGGGCAGCTGGCCTACTGGAATGCAAGAGGGGAGAGGTGCATTTTGTCTCTGTGGCATGGATACCTACCTATGGCGTTCGACTATCGGTGTGGGGGGGGGGGGGGGGGCGCAGAGACCTAACTATAGAGAGGTAGATCGACTGGTGTAAGTGTGGAGAAGGAGAGAGACCTAGCTATGTATTGAGGGAGATCGATCGGCATCCATGCATATGTGTAGCAGAGGAATAAGGTTTGAAGAGAGACAAAGCTAGAGTGTCGGAGGGTTGGTGGTGGAGTTGCTTCTCACAAATGGCAGGAGAGGCCTGCTAGACAAACGGAGGGTACGACTGCAATATCAATAAGAGAGGGGATGCGTGCCTGTCTGTGCACGTGCGTGAGAGAGACGGGTTGGGAGGCATGCAAGGATGATCAGGAGGGACGATATGGCTAGGGGGGCGATATGGCTGTGGTAAGCAGACGTAACTATATAGGAAGATCAATCGTCGTGGGTCGGGGAAAGGGAGAGACATAACTAGTGATCAGGTACGTCAATCGGTGCGTGGGGAAAAAGAGTTATAGTCGACCTAGCTATATGTAGGGAGATCGGTAGGTATACAAGCATGCATGTGTTAGAAGCAAATAAGGCCCAGAGAGACGGATAGAGTGAGAGGTATGCGGCTAGGAGGTGGTGCGAGAGGCCGACTATATCGAGGGGGCAGGAGTGTGCGAGTATGAGATCGATGAAAAGAGGGCGGGAGTGTACACATGCGTGGAACTGTATTAGATAGAGGAGGGCATGGACGGTGAGAAGAGAATTGGGAAAGCGTGTGTTTGTGGTAGGTTTGCCTGGCTAGAGAGGTATATCGATTGTTGTGTGCTGGAAAGAAGGAGCTGGAGGGCCTACACACACCATGGGTGAACGACCTAAAGAGAAATAACGAATGTGCGCGATGGAGAGAATGCCGAGGGAGGGTGAGAGGGAGGGGGGCGTGTGCATGCACGAGCGAAAGTTAGCGCTAGCTACAAAGAGAAGAGGATTGTGTGGGTGTAAAAGACGATCAGATATCATAATTCATTATAAAAGTGGATTCAGATATTTGAACAAGAGATCATAGTGTTTTAAACCGATGCATATGCATGAATATAATGGTTATACGCATGGTGTGGTCGTGAACATGTTATACTACATATAATATATAATTTTTTTTGAATTTCCGATAATGTGTGGCTTTTGCAGCTCAGGGCTAAATACTTGTCATAATGTAGGGGGCGGGGCACTATACTTTGTGTGACAAATACAGTGTACATATGAAACATGGTTTAGATTATGAAGATGTAGCTAGTACTTCAAATGTACTATTATTTGGAATCAACATGAAGTGTATTCAAAATTTTGAATTCGAGTTCATATATATACTACACATGGTTCATATCTAACTCTATAGTAATCATGTGGTGTGTTTTAAGATAATATACAAAGGATGGTTTAACTTGGCAACAATCATGATTGTAGATTCTTATTCAAATAGAGAAACGAATTCAAATATAGTTCGAATTGCAGCGGTAGCATATACATTTGGAATGCACTAAAATGTTCGTATGAATAAGTTACATGCATTATAGAGGTAGCGAAAAAATTTAATTGGACATAACATGGATTCATAGTTTTGAATAGCATTTGTACAGTAAAACGGGACAAGACTCTCCCTTTGTGTGGTGCCAATAGTTTTTGTTTTTTTTGTCGTGGGAAGTGCGAATTGATTTGGTACGTACATTATTACACGTTAGGCTTGTCCCAAAATTTTTCAACCCGCGCCGCGCCTTGTTATCCCGAAAATTGAGATATCGCATTGTCTGTTTGTGCTCCGAAAACTCGCGCCTTCACAACCCGCGCCTTGCTATCCCGAAATTACAACGCACGCGAAAACTCACTCCAGCTGCCAAATCCCGACGCGCGAAATCCCCCTTCTATCCCTGAGCCGAAATGGCCGCTAGTTCAAATCAGTGGGGGTACTTTCGTAACACAGCCTACGTTTTGGACAAGTGTGTCCCTAAGTCATGGTTCCCCCCTCCCATCACCTCCTTTTCGCCATTTGAAAACCCAGGCCGCCATTACCTCTCTGCTCCCGCCGCGAAACCCCACCCTCCGCCGTCCGCCACCCCACCGCTCCCCAGCCGGACCCTCTTACCCGACGACGTCATCCACCACAACAGCTCGATGTCCCTCATCCACCGCCCCGAATGAGGATTCGTCGTCGATCTTGTCGTCCCGCCGGTTCAGCCGCCTCGTCGTCCACCTCAAAGGAGCTGCTCCGATGATCGCCTCGTCTATCGCGGCTGCTCCATCCCCACAGCGCCGCCATAACCAGCTCCACCGGAACCACAACATCCTCACCGACTCCTCGGACGAAGCCGAGGCCTACTCGGCGCCACCAAAGAGGTTGTACAATCATCGCATCACACCTTCTCCTTAACTTGACCTCCCGGCGCCGCCGGTGCTCGATCCCGCTCCCCCATGGCGCGGCTACCTTGTAGTCGATGCCGTCGACGACATCTCCACGACGGCTCTCCCCTAGTGCAAGGCTCCCTCGGCGGCGGCGTCCATACCAGCCGGAGCTACTGCTGCTGCTCCGGCTCTCGCTCGCTCGCGTTGCTGCTCTACTACTGCTGCTACGGCTCTCGCTCGCTCGCGCTGCTGCTCTGCTCTTCCCCTCGCTCATGCTACTGTTCTGCTCTTGCTCTTGCTCGTGCTGCTGATGCTGCTACATGGGCTTCTGCAGCTACACGAGTTGCTGCTCTGGCTCTAGTTCGCGTTGCTGCTCCGGCTGCTATCTGCTAATGTGTTCCCTATCAACCGCCTACTGATTTAGATCACTGTTTCTCTACTACTAGTGCTCGAGCGGCCTAAACTACATGTGAAGTGCATCTCTGCTACCAGTGCGTTCAGTTCCGACAGTAGCATTCATATTCCATAGTAAATTTCAGTTTCGACAGTTAAGTTCAGAGTCAACAGTTTTTACCTCATCTGTTGTAGTCAGGTGTTTTTTGTGATGTAAATTTTACATCTACCACTTTTTGGTAATGTATTTTACATCATCTATTGGAGATGCTATTAGAATCCCCCTTGAGATTAACGATGTCTGTCTTGTGCTGCTTCAGCCTCGACGTCTTACGGCTCGCTGGAGCTGCTCCAACGACGAAACCATCCATCACAACAGAGCAGTACCCTGGACACCGTCTATAGACGCCTCAGATCTTCCACCACACCTCCGACAGCCACCTCTGCCGCAACTTCTTCAGCGACCAACCCAATGATGCCGAGGTCGACACGGCTACGCCAAAGAGGTTGTACACTTGTTGCATCACTTATTACTCTATATTCATGTCAATCCATTAGGGCTATTTTGGTTCAAAGGAAAAAGTGTAGGAAAAACATAGCAATAGGAAATTTTCCCATGGTACTCTAGTATTCAATTATTCATGCATTTGGTTGAAAGGAATGGAGCAAAACATCCACCTGGACCTACTTTTCCTATGCATTAAAACAATACTAAGTGCATTAGTGGCAGAATAACATTCTAACTGTACACACGTTCATATGGTTTCACTTTAATTTGGCCATGTTTCTTTGCATTCCTCTGCTCTTCCAATTCATGTGAACCAAACACCCAAGTTGACAGAAATCTTGTGTTTATAAATGCTCTATTTCCCACATGCATTCCTATCCTATTTCGGTGTTTTTCCTATCCCTGCATTTTTAGAATCCTGCAAGCCAAAGGAGCCCTTACAGAATTACTTCAGTTACAGATAGATGTCGAAGGAAACTTTGTGTGGTTTGTCCTGCTCCTGGCGCGATGTCGTCCACCTCACCTGAGCTGCTCCATCGACAGAAGCATCCACCATACCAGACATCACGACTCTCGACCGTATTTTGCACCTCAGATCTCCTTCCCTGCCGCCGGCACCCACCGCAACTACATCACCATCATCGACTCAGCAGATGAACCTGAGGAGTACACGGGTCCACAAGAGAGGTCGCACTCTTTTGTTTCTGCTTATGTTATGCATTGCTTAATATTAGCTGCTACTTTATCGTCCTGTTCACCTCTTAGACTCCAAGTCAGGTCCAAATTAATCTTCAAACTTGAGTTTCAAAATTCTTGTGGGGCACATATCGAGGCAGCAATGAATATTATCTCTGTCTATCATCTGGTTCACCTAGGGTATGTCTATGTTGTTCATCTTGGGTGGGAAACAAACAGTAAAGCAATCATCATCTGTCTTTTTATTAAAGTAAAGCTATCATCAGCCTGCTATCACTACTAGAAACTACCATTTTACCTAGGGTCAAGGTCTTTACCTAGAGCTCATTAGTCTTCTCAAGGGAAAGAAAAGTTGTGAACAGTACCCTCTAGGGAAAGATGATTTTTCTAACAAAAAGAATTGTAAAATTGCATCCCGCCCCTTCTGGTCGTCGACCCACGCGTTTTATTTCCTTCCGCGCATGCGGGCCCATTCTGCAGTGAGAAAGCAAAGAGAGAAAGGGTGCGCGGGTGGAAAAAAATTCAGGCTAAACTAGGTCTCCTTCGCGGCTTCGACCAAAGCATTGCGCCGCCGGAGAAAAATCCCCACTTCTATCTCACATCTTCCCCTCACACTCCGACGTGCACCGTCGGGCGGCGCCCCGCCCCGCCCCTCCCCTCCCCGCTCTACTCTCTGTTGCGCCCCCTCTTATTCCCCTTCACTCTCACAACCACAGGTCTACAGGATCTGGCTCGGGTCTCTCATTCGATGCCGCCGCCATCCGCCCGATCTCAGGCCACCCGAGTCCATCCTCTCCTCCAGTCGGTGGATGGGGGCCCGCCTCACCCCTCAAACCCTCCGTCCTAGGGTTACCCTCCAGCCTCCAAGCACGCGATGTTGGCAGACTGCATGGAGGCCGCCATGGTGCTGGCGGAGCTGTGCAACCTCGAGGCAAGGGAGGAGGTCGAGGACTCGACGGCACCAAGAAGCTCTTCAAGTGCCTCGTCAGGGGTAAGATACTCGGCGTGTTCCCCCGGACATGACGATAATCAACCTGTCTGGTATGTATGTGCTTCTGACGACCCTGCCTCCATCAATCCACGGATTCATCTCATGCTTTTTTATTTTTACGAATCTCTGTGTATGGTTGGTTTCATCATAGCTTAGAGTTAGATGATGCTGACGAGTGTTCTAGTTATTGTGCGTAAAACCAATAAGAACACGGGAAAACATTGTAATTAATCTCTGATGTGAAGAAATTTATATTAATTCACAATTGAATCAGTCGTTTTGTGTCTGACTAACGAACATAAGATCTTCAGAGTACACATGCACGTCTACACACTGTCATTGTCTAGTACCATCGCATGAAATGTATATAATACTGGAAATTGCCAATTATTATTAATTTATAAAGATTGTGGCTAAGATCATCTTGTTGCAGGTCAGTCAGGTCGGCATTAGGTTTATCATGAGTTGGTTGCTATGTAGGGAGGCAGCTTCCTAGGGGACACTTTCTCTGAAAGGAAATGTTACAGGTTGGCAAAGACTGCAATATTAATTTCCAAAGAGAGGAATAGATGCGTGCACGGTTGGTAGGAGTACCTACGCCCTCCCTCATGTTAGCCTTTCTTGATTGTTCTTCCCCTTTTGTTGTACAAACAAACAAACAAACAGTTTAGTGCCGCAAATGTTTATCGAAGTGTGATGCACTGGTGCTAGATATGATTCCTGACAAGTTGCAGAAGTGTATGCTTCACATCTTGTACACGCATATGCGAAGTGGGAACTTTTTTCATGATTTAACAAGTCCGATTTCTTACACCACTATTTGATTCTACAGGAAGGATACGTACAATGTGCTTGCTGTGCCAATGGATCTGGATGAGGTGAGGGAGTTTGTTTGTGCGTTGTGCTTGTTGAAGATGTTAATTGTATTGACTATCAAGTGTTGCTGATGCCAATGCTTGTTTTGTTTGGCGCAATTGCCTGCCAACAATGATGTTTATTTCTAACTATTGTCTATGCCTAACGTCTGAGACTATCAAATTAAAAATGATCTCTGATAGTGGTCTTCTTTTTTGGAAGACTACACTTATCTTATAGTTTACTCAAAATAAAATGTACCAACAATTCAGTAGTTCTAACTCCAATATGGTATCCTGTTACCTTGCCATAAACTGATGTAGTGAGAGTGATAACTAGCAATGGTCTTGTGTTTGATATTTGTCCTTTGTATAGTTTAACTTTCAAGTTTCCTATAATTGAATCATGAGAGCACAATACTCTTCAAATTTCAAAAAATTGTATCTGCATTGGGGACAATTCATCTCCATGATAGGATCTGTTCATCTACAAGTGCAGATTGTACATACTAATACACAAAAAGCTAAAGTTGTATCTTCATATATACTAAAATCTTGATGCTCTCAAGCAGCATTTTTTGCTATGATTATGAGTTAAGATGCTGAGACAATGATCTGACCTTTATTTTTTGGGCTCCAACATTTAATTTGGCGACCAACATTGGATGAATTTGTTAAGCCTCCTGAAAAGATATCCTATCCTGAACATGTCAGTATGTTCAACCAGTATTTCGGACAACATAGCATTATTTTACCAATCGTATGTTATTACGTGTTGTTCATATGCTCATTCTGTTCTATTGTGTGCAGTTGTTGCTTGCACTGGAATCTTCTGGTCACACTAGAGCATGGTTATGACACCAGTAAGCCATAGATACCATACTATCTTTTTTGATAATTATGTGCACTGAATCTTATAAGGTGAAGTTGATTATATCTCTCTTAATTGAAGTATACATGTTAACCATTATCAGTTATTGTTGCTAAGATATTGGTTTTGCATCCATCATCTCAAATTGAAATGTTTTAATTGGCTCTGTGGACTGGGATGTTGATGTCCAGTTGTTTGTCAAATGTATGATTCATATTCCCGAGCTAGCTCCTTCCACCTGCTATCTTTTGTTGTTTCTAGTGTTGTATTTTGTTCATCTTATTGTTTTGTGATGATATAACTTTTTTTTCTAGAAAACTGGAACCTTTTTAGCTAGTATTATACTATGATGAATTGATGACTACATTTTTAGTTCGTTTACCAAAAGAAAACCCTCAGTTGTTCAAACTCTTTAGTTATCATTGAACTACTTTATTTGCAGGAGCATGTTCTTATGTGTTGCCATGGTTTACTGATTGATGGATACAAACTTGTAATTCAGCCTCGTGCTCAAGGTTTTGACATCCATCTTGATCAGAGGTGCAGATACTTGGCATGACCAACAGTTGCAGATTTTTTGCCTGACCAACAACACATGTACATGCGTATTTAGGTGTTCTTCTAATCAGAGGTGTACCAAAAGTTGCAGATTTTTGGCCTGACCAACAACACATGTACAAGCTAATTTAGGTGTTCTGCTAGCTTTAGCAAACTTTAGCAGTAGTTTACCTTTTGAATTCTGGCTCTAATTTGAAAATGAGTCTGATGTATGTGTTCACTGATCATGAACCTTATGTGTACTATGAATTTTGGCTGCAATTTATAAATTCGAATCATGGGTTTGAATTTAATTATTTGAATTATGGTGGATATGAATTTGAATCTGAATTGCATATTTGTATGTGGAAGAAATGAATATGATGCATCCCTAGGGTATCATTTAACATTTCGTAGGGAAAGAATCATAGGGGAAGATGTTGGGTGGCACAATTTAGATGGACCCCACAATCTTTCCCTAGGGCTTATGCCCCTAGGTAAAGATAGTTTCCCTAGAGCCTGCCACATTCACCCTAGGGGAAGTGGCCTTTCCCGACTATACTACACCTAGGGTTCTTTACCTAGGGCAAGCTCTAGGTAAAGTCTTTCCCTATGGTTTTTGGCATTTCACCTAGGGTATATGGCCCTAGGTAAAATGTGGATTTCTAGTAGTGTATCATTATTTTTGGATCTATCCACTGGTTGTTACCATCACTCTAGATTTCTGCATGCTCTCCTTACATAATCTCACTATATTTTTTTGTATGCATGTCAGATATTGTACACAGTCATGCTAAACATGTAGAGAAAAAGAGAAGAGTTTTGTGCGGCAATACAATGTCATGCAGACATCGCTCCATGGTGGTTGCAATGGCAAACCCTCCCCCCCCCCCCCTGCAGATTGTAATCCAGAGGAAGATATCTGTTCTGAGGCGGGACGGAGCTGACCGCTCCTATTTACCCCTCGAGGTGTTTGCTCTAACTTGGCATGATGATGTTGGTCATATCATGCATATGTTGCCTTGCAGTGCCTACTTTCGACATCATATATGTCATCTGCTTAGTTTAGACATGTTATGTAATGACACCTATTTAGTTTCTATATCATATATGTGAATTATGGAATCTCATCTCTTTTAGCCAGCCATAATATATGTGAAATATGCAATGCCATCCTGTTTAACCAGGCATCATATATTTGAATTATATCTTGCCAATCCTTTTCTTCATTACATTTCCATTTGTCGACAATGTTTGTACATTCAACTACTCTTCCTATGAATCAGCCATTTGAGTGGGTGATGGAAAAATCTGGAGTGAAAACAAGGTCTTCAGAGCAGACAGTGCTACCTGTCGAAGCAGATCTCTTGCTGGGTCCCGATAGCTCCTCAGAGATGGATTCAGAGACAGATGACCAGTCCTATTCCCCCACTGAGGTGTATGCTCTAACCTGGCATGGATATACTGCTCATATAATGCATATGGTGTGTTGCATTGCATAGTTTAGACATCATATACACAATATTCAACACCATGTTCTTAGTTCAGACATCATATATGCGAATGCCCTTTGCTTAGTTAATAAATCGCACGTGTGAATTATATCATGCAATCCTGATTACTTAGATAACATGTATCTGAATTATGTCATGCGAACTTGTTTACTAAAGACATCATATAATTATCTCATGCCATCCTGTTTAGTTAGTCATCATATCTTTGAATTATGTCATGCTATGCTATCCAGTTTAGATAAAAATCATATATATGAAATTATGTCATGCTATCCTTTTTAGTTAAACAATATACATGTGAACTATTTCATGCCCTTTTTTTTCCACACTATCTATTGCATCTGTCTCTCATACAAGGTATGTACATTCAACTACTTTTCTTGTTTATCAGCCATTTGAATTGGAGGGGGTGATGGCAGTATCTAGCGGAGTAAAAACATGGTCTTCAAATAAAATAGTGCTACCTCTTGGTGGAGATAGCACCCCGGTTGTACATGCACGAGAACCAACCCTACCACACATAACCCAGACTCTCGCAGATTATACCCCTACTCCGATGGACAGAGAACCAGCTTCACCCAATCTAACCCCAACCACAGCAGATAGTAACCCAGTTCCAGTTGACACAACACCATCTCCAGCACAGAGCTCCCAAACAAGAGCAGTTAGTATGGCAGCTCCAGTACCCAAAGCGCCAGTACTACCACGGTGAACCCCAACTCCACCAGTTAGTACACCTATTCCTGTGGATGAAGCACAACCAGCCATTCGTAGTTTAGCATCTATCGCATTTGATTTGTTAAATCCTATGTGCGTATCTTCCCATCATGGAAATATTATACTGAAGATGAAGGAAAAAGCCAGTTCCAGGTGTTCGTCCAGGAGTTATGTGTAAGTAATGTTATTCATGGCAAATACTTTGCTTTGTCCCATACATTCTACCTCCATGGTGGTTATAATACAGCAAATGTTCCCATTTTTCTCTATAGAGAAGGACTGATTTGGAAACTCAGGATGAGATAACCTGTGCTAATACCTTTGCTATCTTCAAGAATGCTTGGTGGCAGTATCGGAATTACTTGAAGAAAACGTACTTCACTGGCAAAGAAACTCATCAAATTCCCTTACTTTCTCCTGAGACAAATTTACGGCACGATGACTGGGAACGCCTTGTTCTATACTGGTCCCGAACCAAGAATGTGGTAAGGTCTATGAGCTCATTTTTTTTATTTTGAAGTACTATATGCCTGCGTCTTACTGTACTCTATTCGTGTAGAACAAGTGCTTAAACCTGAAGAAGAACTGTTCTCATTTAAGACTCCATTGCTATGGTGCATACTGCTTTGCTCTTGTATCACTGCATTTACTCATACAAACTTATTTTTAAATTGAAGGATCCAATCGAAACTCCAATGGCACAACAGGTATGTTTAAACATGTTTCTTTAAAATGCTTGCTATTCTAAATTGCTCTGTTGATTTCAATTTCAATTGTGTATACAGTTGACTTCTCATATCATGCACATTACTAGCATCACAATAGAGCCAATAGTGTTGTTGTACATTGATACGTCTCCAACGTATCTATAATTTTTAATTGTTCCATGCTATTATATTATCATTCTTGGATGTTTTACAATCATTTTATAGCAACTTTATATCATTTTTTGGGACTAACCTATTGACATAGTGCCCAGTGCCAGTTGCTGTTTTTTGCTTGTTTTTTACTTCGCAGAAAATCAATACCAAACGGAGTCCAAATGCAGCGAAACTTTTTGGTGATTTTTTCTGGACCAGAAGACACACGATGGGCCAAGAAAGTACCTGAGGGGGGCTCCGAGGGGAGCACAGCCCAGGCGCGCCCAGGTGGGTGGTGCCCACCTCGGCCGCCTCCCGCACCGCCTCTTTGCTCTATAAATACCCTGGACGTCCAAAAACCCTAGGGGAGTCGACGAAAAACAATTCCAGCCACCGCAAATTCCAGAAACCACAGATCCAATCTAAACACCAACACGGAGGGGTTCATCATCCTCATTGGTGCATCTCCGATGATGCGTGAGTAGTTCATTGTAGACCTACGGGTCCGTAGTTAGTAGCTAGATGGCTTCCTCTCTCTCTTTTGATTATCAATACAATGGTCTCTTGGAGATCTATTTGATGTAACTCTTTTTTGTGGTGTGTTTGTTGGGATCCGATGAACTTTGAGTTTATGATCAGATCTATCTGTTTATTCATGAAAGTTATTTGAATCTTTTGATCTCTTATATGCATGATTACTTATAGCCTCGTACTTCTTCTTCGAATCTTTGGTTTAGTTAGGCCAACTAGATCGATTTTTCTTGCCATGGGAAGAGGTGCTTTGTGATGGGTTCGGTTTTACGGTGCTTGATCCCAGTGACAGAAGGGAAACGACACGTATGTATCGTTGCCATTAAGGATAAAAAGATGGGGTCTAATTCCTACATGAATAGATCTTGTCTACATCATGTCATCGTTCTTATTGCATTACTCTGTTTTTCCATGAACTTAATACACTAGATGCATGTTGGATAGCGGTTGATGTGTGGAGTAATAGTAGTAGATGCAGGCAGGAGTCGGTCTACTAATCTTGGACGTGATGCCTATATAATGATCATTGCCTGGATATCGTCATGATTATTTGACGTTCTATCAGTTGCCCAACAGTAATTTTTTTACCCACCATATGCTATTTTCTCGAGAGAACCCACTAGTGAAATCTACGGCCCCCGGGTCTATTTCCTCATCATATACTTTCAGATCTATTTTGCTATTTGCCTTTTTATTTATTTGCATCTTTTATTTTCAGATCTATATTATCAAAAACCCAAAAATACCTTGCTGAATTTTATTTGCATCTATCAATCTATTACAACTTTCTCCCGTCCACGTGCCAATTTCTGGCACCGTTACCCGAAAGGGATTGACAACCCCTTTAACACGTCGGGTTGCAAGTATTTGTTCTTTGTGTGCAGGTACCGTTTACGTAGTGTTGCTTGGTTCTCCTACTGGTTCGATAATCTTGGTCTCATCACTGAGGGAAATACCTACCGTCGCTATGGTGCATCATCCCTTCCTCTTTGGGGAAATACCGACGTAGCTCTAGCCGCAATCAAAAGGAATTTCTGGCACCGTTGCCGGGGAGACATCATCAACATCTACCAGGTTCCTAATCACAAATCTCATCTCCTTGCAATTTACATTATTTGCCAGCCTCTCATTTTCATCTCCCCCACTTCACCAACATTTGCCGTTTTATTCGCCCTCTTTTCCATTCGTCGTTTTCCTGTCAGATCTATCTTTTCGTGTGTGTTCTTGTTTGCCTACGTTGTTACTATGGCTAGCATGTCTATCCCTCCTTTGTCACCGGATTTTGAAGTTTTATACTTCAAGCAGAGACAAGGAGAAAATTTGAAAGATGCTTGTTATAGGCTAATGGAATCCTATCGCATTTGCAATCTAAAAGGGGATGCAAAAATTTGCTTCGTAATTTTTATATAGGCTTAGCCTTGCTTCATAGACAACTTTTGGATTTTGCCGCTAAAGGAAATTTTATTGAGCTTGATGCTAATACCGCTTATGAGATCCTAGAGGGGATTTTTGGGAATTCCGCCTACTAAAAAGGGGATTTCTTTTACTCAAGAAGGAGCTCAAATTTTGGATAAGTTGAGTGATTTGCATAAACATTTGGTTGAGTTACAAAAATACAATGAACCTCTGAAACATATTAGTGGGAATCTCAATCGAATGAATACCTTGATTACTCTTTGCAATAAACGTTTGGATATTTTGGATCTCAAGATGGTCTCTTTTCCTGAGAATCTTGGGAAGCGTAAAGAGCCTCCCGGGTTTGAAAAGGCCCTTACAAAAGTTGCAAAAACTAAAGATGACAACACCTAGATCTATGCATTATGCCTAGCTAGGGGCATAAAACAATAGCGCTTGTTGGGAGGCAACCCAATGAATAAAATTTATTTTTGCCTTTTAATTTCTGTTCTTGAGTGTTTGCACAATTATGCTACTGTTATGATTGTGGTTTTTGTGTTTTAATTAGTGTTTGTGCCAAGCAAAGCCTTTGGGATAGCTTTGGTGAAAGTTGATTTGATCTTGTTGGAAAACAGAAACTTTTGTGTCCAGTAAAAAAATTGAAAATTCACAGAAGCAACTAAAAATTCTACATTTTTTACACAAGATTGATAAACAAATTTACTCTGTTGTACTAATTTGTCAGAATTTTTGGAGTTACATAAGTACGAGAACAATTCGCATCTTACAGACTGTTCTGTTTTTGACAGATTCTGTTTTCTTTGCATTGTGTGCTTGTTTTGATGAATCTATTGTTTGTATCGGGGGGTAAGAGCCATGGTAAAGTTATAATTCAGTAGATATAATGCAATAACAAAATTTGAATGGGTTTTATACAGTACTTAAAGTAAAGATTAGTTTTCTTATACTAACGGATCTCACGAAAGTTTTGTTGAGTTTTGTGTGATTGAAGTTTTCAAGTTTTGTGTGAGATTATGATGGATGAAGGAATAAGGAGTAAGAAGAGACTAAGCTTGGGGATTCCCCATGGCACCCCAAGTTATTGTCCAAAGAGGAACAAGCAACTAAGCTTGGGGATGCCCCGAGTGGCATCCCCTCTTTCTTCTAACGACCATCGGTATTTTACTTGAAACTATATTTTTATTCGTCACATATCATGAGTTTTGCTTGGAGTGTCTTGTATGATATGAGTCTTTGCATGTTTTGCTTTTTATTTTAAGTCAAGTATTCTTGCTGGACACACCTATTTGAGAGAGCCAAAATTATGCCATGATTTGTTAGAATTGCTCTCTATGCTTCACTTAAATCTTTATGAGCTTTGGAATTGCTCTAGTGCTTCACTTATATCTTTTTTGAGCACGGTGTGCTTTATTATTTTCGAAGAAATGCTCTCATGCTTCACTTAGATTTATTTGAGAGTTAGTAAAAAAATTAAGAAATTCTCTCATGCTTCATTTAAATTATTTTGAGAGAAGAAAATCTTTATGCTCATGTTCTTCACTTAGATTTGTTTGAGCTATCAAAAGCAACATATGAAATTAGTCCCAAAGTGATAGATATTCAAGAGGGATATAATAAAAACTTTCATGAAGATCATTGGACAAAATAAACTTGATTCCTAGTAATAGTTTTGCGATATGATGATATACTATGTGAGTCATGTTGGTGAGTAATTATGCTTTAGTAAGAATATTGGTGTTAAGGTTTGTGATTCCCTATGCAAGCACGAAAGTCAATAGTTATGCAATGAAATTATATCCTACTTGTGGTGCATTATTCGGTGTTAGTTATGCTTAATGCTCGCTTATGAGATTTTTTGTTTCTTGGTTGGATGCTTCTCAATCTTTTGTGAGCCTTCCTTTGCACTAAGTATGATCACTACTTGTGCATCCAAAATCCTTAAACCTAGTTTTGCCATATGAGTCCACTATACCTACCTATATGTGGTATTCTTTTGCCGTTCTAAGCAAATTTGTATGTGCCATCTCTAAATTTTCAAAATAAATTTCTTTTTTGTGTGCTCGTACCGCTCATGAAGCGGCAGGGGGTGGCCAATATTTTCCATGCTAGATGTGTTATTCTCAAGATGAGTGTTTATTCACTTGTCATTGCACGAGAGTACGACAAAGGTATTAGGGATGCCTAGTCCCGAAATGAAAAATGAATTTATTTTATGTTGTCAAATAATAATTTCCTTGGAAAATGTTGGTATGGACGGCACCCGTGGATTTGGTTAGACGTGGAATGTGAAAGTATGGTGGAAAAAGGAATAAACTTTATTTTCTGTTTGGGAACCGCCTATGATATATCTAGCATGGAAACTGTTGCGAATTACTCAGTCGTTTTCGTTGACAGGAAAAGCATGCCACCCAAAATGTTTTTATCTCTATCTTTTTCGCTTTGAGCTCTGGCACCTCTACAAATCCCTACTTCCCTCTACGAAGGGCCTTTCTATTTACTTTATGCAATTTTTTTTATTTTTGAGTCTCCATCTTCTCTTATAACGCACCAACTAAGGGGCACTATGATCGTACTTGAGCATTGGGTGTAGCTAATATGCGAGTATGTTTCATGAATGGATCAATGATTGAGCATAATGGGCTAGGGATAACTTGCTTTAGTGTTGATATTTTGAAAGACATGGTTTCTTGTTGATATGCTTGAGTATTGAAATCTTCATGTCAAAACTAGACTATTGCTTTGAATCATATAAAAGTCCAAATGTCCATGCTACAAAGAAAAGAATATGTGATGAACATGTTAGGCAGCATTCCACATCAAAAATTCTGTTTTTATCATTTACCTACTCGAGGAAGAGCAGGAATTAAGCTTGGGGATGCTGATACGTCTCCAATGTATCTATAATTTTTTATTGTTCCATGCTGTTATATTATCATTCTTGGATGTTTTACAATCATTTTATAGCAACTTTATATCATTTTTTGGGATTAACCTATTGACATAGTGCCCAGTGCCAGTTGTTGTTTTTTGCTTGTTTTTTACTTCGCAGAAAATCAATACCAAATGGAGTCCAAACGCAGCGAAACTTTTTGGTGATTTTTTCTGGACCAGAAGACACACGATGGGACAAGAAAGTACCTGAGGGGGGCTCCGAGGGGAGCACAACCCACCAGGGCGCGCCTGGGGGCCCAGGCGCGCCCAGGTGGGTTGTGCCCACCTCGGCCGCCTCCCGCACCGCCTCTTTACTCTATGAATACCCTGGACGTCCAAAAACCCTAGGGGAGTCGACGAAAAACAATTCCAGCCGCTGCAAGTTCCAGAAACCACAGATCCAATCTAGACACCATCACAGAGGGGTTCATCATCCTCATTGGTGCCTCTCCGATGATGCGTGAGTAGTTCACTGTAGACCTATGGGTCCGTAGTTAGTAGCTAGATGGCTTCCTCTCTCTCTCTTTTGATTCTCAATACAATGGTCTCTTGGAGATCTATTTGATGTAACTCTTTTTTGCGGTGTGTTTGTTGGGATCCGATGAACTTTGAGTTTATTATCAGATCTATCTTTTTATCCATGAAAGTTATTTGAATCTTTTGATCTCTTATATGCATGATTACCTATAGCCTCATATTTCTTCTTCGAATCTTTGGTTTAGTTAGGCCAACTAGATCGATTTTTCTTGCCATGGGAAGAGGTGCTTTGTGATGGGTTCGGTCTTACGGTGCTCGATCCCATTGACAGAATGGGAAACGAAACCTATGTATCGTTGCCATTAAGGATAAAAAGATGGGGTCTAATTCCTACATGAATAGATCTTGTCTACATCATGTCATCGTTCTTATTGCATTACTCCATTTTCCCATGAACTTAATACACTAGATGCATGCTGGATAGCGGCCGATGTGTGGAGTAATAGTAGTAGATGCAGGCAGGAGTCGGTCTACTAATCTTGGATGTGATGCCTATATAATGATCATTGCCTGGATATCGTCATGATTATTTGAAGTTCTATCAATTTCCCAACAGTAATTTGTTTACCCACCGTATGCTATTTTCTCGAGAGAACCCACTAGTGAAATCTACGGCCCCCGGGTCTATTTCCTCATCATATACTTTCAGATCTATTTTTCTATTTGCCTTTTTATTTATTTGCATCTTTTATTTTCAGATCTATATTATCAAAAACCCAAAAATACCTCGCTGAATTTTATTTGCTTTTATTTGCATCTATCAATCTATTACAACTTTCTCCCGTCCACGTGCCAATTTCTGGCGCCGTTACCCGAAAGGGATTGACAACCCCTTTAACACGTCGGGTTGCAAGTATTTGTTCTTTGTGTGCAGGTACCGTTTACATAGTGTTGCTTGGTTCTCCTACTGGTTCGATAACCTTGGTCTCATCACTGAGGGAAATACCTACCATCGTTGTGCTGCATCATCCCTTTCTCTTTGGGGAAATACCGACGTAGCTCTAGCCGCAATCATACATGTATACCCATGTTACCCATCTGAAATCTTGTTGTGCCATGTAGTTTCCCACATTTGTATTCTTTCAATGCTGCTTTGTCTTGAACTGATATGATTTGAACCGTGTCTCTATTTTGATTTGGAAGGACAATGCAGTGACCATAGGACATAGATATATGTTTGTTTGATGCTTTTATTATGTACTACTTGGCAATAGAAGACTTGGTAGTTTAATCCTGTCCACCTTACTACTGAACTGGTTCACTGAAATGAGTTTCATATACTACATGCTAAACCTGTTATGTGTCTGCTTGTTTCTTCGTTTAGAATGCTGACAGAATATTGGGGAAGAGTACCTTATTAAGCAATGGTAAAGGAAGTAATGCAGATAAGGTTCAGGATAGTGAGACATCCTTGTTGGTCTCCAACAAAGCTGATAAAACAGCTAAGGAAAACTATCTTGAAGACAGTGAGACAACCCCAAAGTCCTGTCTTGGTCTAGTGTTCGAGTTATTGGCCACTACCGCTGGCACAAGCTCTTCGAACTCACTGTCTGAATCAGTTCGGTTTCTTGAGTCTCAACTACAAGCTGAAAGACATCGATCAGCTGTGCTACGACAAGAAGCCAAAGGACTGCGGAAGTCAGTTGAGAATTCAGATGCATACTTTCTGGTGCAACAGCAAGCGTTGGAGGATTTTAGCGCCAAACAGGAGAAAGCTAATAAGCTTGCTAAGCTTATTGCCAGCATGGTGGATACCCAGGATAACGTTTCTTGAGCTCTTCTGAAGTTGTTTCAGGTATGGACTTGTTTTGCTGCCGCGTTTATTTGCACTGGTGGCCAATTTAGACGGCCAGTGTATGTAATATGCTACTTTGTTCCCTATATTTGCACTGTTGGCGAACTTTGATGCCCAGAGTGGATGTAATATGTGTAATAGCCATAATAGCCTAGCGTTAGTTGCTTGCTTATTTATTTCCTTATTGTCTTGTTTAGTTGTTTGCTTGTAGTCACTGCTGTTCTTTTTCCGTGTTTTTCTAGTGGCCACAATAAACTATTTTTTATAAGTAGGCCACAATAACCATGGGCAACATACGGACCGTTGTAACCATGGTCCTGCTACCTGCTGTAGTGCCCGTGGGCCTCCTACGGGCCGTATGATCCATAGGCCTTCTACGGGCCGTATAGTCAATGGGCCCTCTATGGGCCGTATGATCGATTGGCCAAAGATGGGCCATACTATTCATGGTCCAATAACGGTCCGCAAAATGGGCCGTAAACGGGCTAGAGTGGAAATCTTCTGTTTATGGCCCGACCATAACGGGCCGTTAATAGGCCGAAATGTATAATGGGCTTAATTCTGTCGATAGGCATCACGGGTCGTTAATGGGCCGTATTTGATGACGCTATGAAAATAGCCCAACGGGTTAACGGGCCGACTATAACCACAGGCTGAATTTGGCCCACAAGTGGAACAGGCCAGTAATGGACCGTAAGTAACCCAATGCTGGAAATGAGCACAAAAATAAATGGGCCCTTAAAAGGCCAAAAGTTAACACGGGCTGGAAACAGCCCAAAGGAATAATGGGCCGTTAATGGGTATAAAGCGATACACTGTTCATTATGGGCCAGTTTCACCATGGGCCTTTAATGGGCCTAGAGTTACAAAGGGCCTCGTATGGGTTGAAAGACGTCATGGACCTTACATGGGCCGGAAGTTACAACAGGCTGGAATCATATTGGACGGCCCAGATGATGCTACTGGGACTAATTCGGATAGGCCATAACGGGCCTTGAGTTAGCGGGCTGTAAATGGGCTATATGCGAACAGGCCGTTAACACGCTTCCCATGGGCTGGCCCGCTACCTTTTGACCAAGTCAACCGGGCCGGCCTTTTCACCTGAATGGGCCTTTGTTGGGCCGGGCCACATGTGTCGACATATCATAGGCGCCTCCCGTCCAATGAGTGGATGCCATCTGTCCCAATGCTGAGGCGACACGTGTTTCCTCTGGCCAATGAGAATTTTACACGTGGAAAATCCCCATTGGTCCGGGCTGTTAACAGGTTATCGGATCCAAAACCGGACCCGATTGCATAACGGCGACCCGTTACGGTGGATGCCATGTGTCGGTTACCCTTGACGAAAGCACTTCCATGATGCGCGATTTATCATCATGGAAGTGGACACTTCCGTGATGATAATTTCGGTATTGTCATGGAAAACTTCTACGACAGCACAGGTATGACTATCTTGATTCTGTCATAAAATCATCATGGATGTACATGCATGACAGAAAATGTGACCTACTGTGATAAACACGTATCATCACGGAAGTTTATTTTTTTGTAGTGCATGACGCTTGCCAAAAGAAGAAGGCGAAATATAGGAAGTGATGATGATCACCATGACTCTTGCATAAGGGTAAATATTAAAAAGTAAAATATAGGCCCTTCGCAGAGGGAAGCAGAGGTTGTCATGCACTTTTTTGTTGGATGCATGAAATCTTAATGTGATAGAACGTCACTTTATATTGCCCCTTGTGATAGAAAACTTTATTATGTAGTCTGTCGCTTTTATTTCTTCTCTATCACAAGTTCGTATAAAGTTTATTTTCCTCACACTAATAGATCATACATGTTTAGAGAGCAATTTTTATTGCTTGCACCGATGACAACTTACTTGAAGGATCTTACTCAATCCATAGGTAGGTATGGTGGACTCTCATGGCAAAACTAAGTTAAGGGTACTTGGATGCACAAGTAGTATCTCTACTTGGTGCGGAAGTTTTGGCTAGTATGAGGTGGAAGTAAGCGTCTCATGTTGGAGGATCCATGACAATATAACTTCTATTCGGAAATAAGCAATCATAACTCATTATGTTGTCTTCCTTGTCCAACATCAACCTTTTAGCATATAATATTTTAATGAGTGCCCACACTCATAAAAGATGTCCAAGATAATATATTTATATGTGAACCTATCTTTCTTTATTACTTCCTTTTAATTGCAACAATGACCAACACTATGTTTGTCAACCCACAACAAGTTTCAATCCTCATACTTCTTATATGTGAAGTCATTACTCTCCATAAGATTGCTATATGATCTTTTTATTTCTTTTTATTCTTTTTCTTTACTTCTTTTTCTCAATATCATAGTAAGAAGGCAAAGCCCTCAACTAAAAACTAATCTTTATTATATAACTTCTCAAACTTGATTACATAGAGGGAACACAAAGCAAAACTCAAAGCTAGATCATACTAAAACTTTATTCTACTAAACCGAGATATAACCAAAAGGATCGAACTAAGAAAAGCGATAAAAGGTAAAGATGTGATGGTAATATGATACCAGGCACCTCCCCCAAGCCTGGCACAAGCCAAGGGGAGTGCCCATACCCATGTACTCAATTCTCCTTCTTCGGAGGTGGTGATGTTGATGATGTAGTGGGTAGCTGGTCCTTCGTCTTCCAAGGCATAGGCTCACCATCGTAAAAAGATGAATGAGCCTCCGGGATCCTCAAATCTGCAGCCAAACTCATCCTTTTAAATCTATATTCATACTCACAGTTTTGGTTTTGCAGGTCATAGATCTGGGCTTGGAGATGCTCGATTTTCTCACGAAGCTTGAAGATGGCCTCTCTGATATTCTTGGCGTCCAGCTTGTGGTCACTGGTAAATTCCGTGATCATGGAGTGATTGGAGTTGAGTCCGTGTTCCACCATCCCTTGGCACTTGAAGACTTGCTGCTCCATTGCTTCGAGCCTTGCCTCCATGCTTCCGGTCCCCTTTGGTCCTTGAACATCGCGGATGTGCAGCACCCCCTCACGTATCTCAATGGTTTGAGGGTGTTGCAGCACCTCCGCGAGGTAGGGGTTGATGACCTTCTCGAAGAACTTGTCCTTTGGAGCGCTTGGGGACGTCATAGCGATCTAGATTTGTCAGAAAAACAGCTTGAAACAAAAACAAAGGATATTGCCGTGGTACGGTGGTCAAAACCTTCGGGAGATTATATAATGAATTTTTACCGACCAAAAGGAGTATACTACAAGAAAACAGAGTCCGGAGGGCACACGAGGTGTCCACAAGCCTGGGAGGCATGCCCAGGGGGGTAGGGCACGCACCCGTGTCTTGTCGCCTCCTCGTGCACTTTTCAGACTACTTTTTATTTTCCAATTTTTTTAAATATTCCAAAATGGAGTAAAATTGCCATTGGAAAAGTTTTGGAGTCGGTTTACTTACCGTACCACATACCTATTCCTTTTTGGAGCCTGAAACGTTCTGGTAGGTCTCCCTTATGTACTCCTCCGGTGTTATGGTATTAATAATATTAGTCTCAACATTTATGGGAGTACCTGAGATATAATGTTTGATTCTTTGCCCATTTACCACCTTTGGGTTAGTGCCTTCGGCGTTGTTGATTTTGAAGGCACCGGAACAATAAACTTCCTCGATAATGTAAGGACCTTCCCATTTAGAGAGAAGCTTTCCTGGAAAAAATCTTAAACGAGAATTGTATAGCAAGACATGGTCACCTACATTCAATTCACGCTTTTGTATCCTTTTGTCATGCCATATTTTAACTTTTTCTTTAAACAATTGGCATTTTCATAGGTTTGGGTTCTCCATTCATCAAGTGAGCTAATGTCAAATAACCTCTTCTCACCGGCAAGTTTGAAATCATAGTTGAGTTCTTTGATTGCCAATAAGCTTTATGTTCTAGTTTAAGAGGTAAGTGACAAGTTTTTCCATATACCATTTTATATGGAGACATGCCCATAGGATTTTTATAAGCAGTTCTATAAGCCCATAATGCATCATCAAGTTTCTTAGACCAATTATTTCTAGATCTATTAACAGTCTTTTGCAAGATCAACTTTATTTCTCGATTACTCAATTCTACTTGACCACTAGACTGAGGATGATATGGAGATGCAATTCTATGGTTAACATCATACTTAGCAAGCAATTTACGAAAAGCACCATGAATAAAGTGTGAACCACCATCAGTCATTAAATATCTAGGGACTCCAAACCTCGGGAAAATAACTTATTTAAGCATTTTAATGGAGGTGTTATGATCAGCACTACTAGTTGGAATAGCTTCTACCCACTTAGTAACATAATCAACACCAACCAAAATATGTGTATACCCATTAGAGGAAGGAAAAGGTTCCATATAATCAAATCCCCAAACATCAAATGGTTCAATAACAAGTGAATAATTCATAGGCATTTCCTGACATCTACTAATATTACCAATTCTTTGACATTCATCACAAGACAAGACAAACTTACGAGCATCTTTGAAAAGAGTAGGCCAATAAAAACCAGATTGTAATACCTTGTGTGTAGTTCTATCACCAGCATGATCTCCTCCATAGGCCTCGGAGTGACACTTGCGTAAGATCTGTTCCTATTCATGCTCAGGTACACAACGTCTAATAACACCATCTACTCCTTCTTTATAAAGGTGTGGGTCATCCCAGAAGTAATTTCTTAAATCATAGAAAAACTTTTTATTTTGTTGATATGTGAAACTAGGTGGTATGAATTTAGCAACAATACAATTTGCATAATCAGCATACCATGGAGTACTACGAGAAGCATTTATGATAGCTAATTGTTCATCAGGAAAGCTATCATCTATAGGTAGTGGGTCATCAAGAACATTTTCTAACCTAGACAAGTTGTCTGCTACGGGGTTCTCAGCTCCCTTTCTATCAATAATATGCAAATAAAATTCTTGCAGCTAGAGGACCCATCTAATAAGTCTAGGTTTAGCATCATTCTTTTCCATAAGGTATTTAATAGCAGCATGATCGGTGTGAACAGTTACTTTGGAATCAACAATATAAGATCTGAACTTATCACAAGCAAAGAAAACTGCTAAAAATTCTTTTTCAGTAGTAGCATAATTTCTTTGAGCACTGTCTAGAGTTTTACTGGCATAATGGATAACATTTAATTTCTTGTCAACTCTTTGTCCTAGAACGGCACCAACAGCATAATCACTAGCATCACACATAATTTCAAAGGGTAGGTTCCAATCAGGTGGTTGAACAATAGGTGCAGAGATCAAGGCTTTCTTAAATATTTCAAATGCTTATACACAATCATCATCAAAAACAAATGGAACATCTTTTTGCAAGAGATTAGTGAGAGGCCTAGAAATTTTAGAGAAGTCTTTAATAAACCTCCTATAGAAACCAGCATGACCAAGGAAACTTCTTATACCTTTGATATCTTTAGGACACGGCATTTTTTCAATAGCATCAACTTTAGCTTTATCAACTTCAATACCTCTTTCAGAGATTTTATGCCCCAAGACAATACCTTCATTAACAATAAAGTGGCACTTCTCCCAATTCAAGACAAGATTAGTTTCTTCACATTTCTGCAAAACTCAATCAAGGTTGCTTAAGCAATCATCAAAAGAAGTCCCGTAAATGGAAAAATCCTCCATGAAAACCTCAACAATCTTTCCACAAAAGTCAGAGAATATAGCAGTCATACATCTTTGAAAGGTAGCAGGTGCATTACATAAACCAAAAGGCATACGTCTATAAGCAAAGGTACCGAAAGGGCAAGTAAAAGTAGTCTTTTCTTGATCCTCTTGTGACACAGGTATTTGAGAAAAACCAGAATAACCATCTAGAAAGCAGAAGTGTGTACGTTTTGATAGTCTTTCTAGCATTTGATTAATAAAAGGTAGAGGGTAATGATATTTCCTAGTGGCTTTGTTTAATTTTCTGAAATCAATTACCATTCTATAACCTGTAACAATTCTTTGAGGAATCAATTCATTTTTATCATTAGGGACAATGGTAATACCTCCCTTCTTGGGGACACAATGAATAGGACTTACCCATCTACTATCAGCAACAGGATAAATTATACCTACTTCCAGAAGCTTTAGTATTTCATTTCTTACCACTTCTTTCATTTTAGGATTCAACCGTCGCTGGTGATCAACAACTGGTTTAGCACCGGGTTCCATATTAATTTTGTGCTGACATAGAGTGGGACAAATTCCCTTAAGATCATCAAGAGTATATACAAAAGCGGCACGGTGCCTCTTCAGAGTTTTCAATAATTTATTTTCTTCATGCTCTGAAAGGTTAGCACTAATAATAACAAGATATATCTTTTTCTCGTCAAGATAAGCATACTTCAGAGTGTCAGGCAATTGTTTAAGATCAAACACAGGATCGCTCTTGGGTGGTAGGGGATCTCCAAGAGTCTCAACAAGCAAATTATGTTTCAAAACAGGCATCTATTTAAAGAAAATCTCATCTAATTCCTTTCTTTCATTCATGAATATGTCATTTTCATGGTCTAGAAAATATTGTTCTAAAGGATCCGTAGGAGGCACGGCAATAGAAGCAAGACCAATAATTTCATCTCTATTAGGCAATTCTTTGTCATGAGGTTGTCTACGAAATTTGGAGAAGTTAAACTCATGAGACACATCCCCAAAACTTACACTGACAGTTTCTTTCTCACAATCTATCTTACCATTAAGAGTGTTCAAGAAAGGTCTACCAAATATAATGGGACAAACATCATCTTGTGGGGAACCAAGAACTAGGAAATCAATAGGGTATTTTATTTTCCCACACAATACTTCAACATCTCTAACGATCCCAATTGGTGAAGTAGTATCTCTATTGGCAAGCTTAATAGTAACATCAATATCTTCTATTTCAGCAGGTGCAATATCATTCATAATTTCTTGATATAAAGTAAAGGGAATTGCACTCACACTAGCACCCAAGTCACATAAGCCATGATAAAAATGATCTACTATTTTAACAGAAACAACAGGCATGCCAACAACGGGTCTATGTTTATCTTTTTCATCGGGTTTGGCAATTCTAGCAGCTTCATCACAGAAGTAAATAACATGTCCATCAATATTATCGACCAAGAGATCTTTAACCATAGCAATACTAGGTTCAACCTTTATTTGTTCAGGGGGTGTAGATGTTCTAGTATAACTCTTACGATGTAACACCCTGGATTTTGCCCATTTTCGTTTTCTTTCGATTTTGGTCTGGTTTTGCTTTTCTGTGGCTTAGTGGTCTTGAAACCTGGAGAGATCACCTTTGATTCCTCTCCCAAGTGGCTTGTCAACCTCAAAATCATCTCAAGACCTTTCCATTTGCATCATGACCCAAATCCAATATTCTTTTTCTCGAGAATATTCCTTTTCTTATTAAAGGAATAACCATGTCTGCCCTGGGTTGTGAAGCAACCCACACTTCCATCATTCCAAAGATTCCCAAATAATTCCCATAAATTTTTTGGGTCAAATATTCCTCAGATATGTCAAAATCCTTCCTTGCCATGACCAAAAATATTTCACCAATATTCCTTTTCTGATTCTGCCCCAGCTGGCAGTTTGTGAAGCAAGTACCCTTTATATTTGCTTTCTTGCTCTCAAACTTTTTGGGCACTCTTTCCCATCCATATCATATCCACATGACAAAATTCAACTCAATTTGGCTAGTAAATATTTCTTGGCTAATTTCCAAAGTTTCTGGTCAACTGGAAGCTTAATGAAGGAAGTACTAGCTAGGTGTATCCAAATGAGTTGAAATTTTGCAAGCATCTTTATATGCTCAAATTAACACTGTCCACAAGATTTGAGCATCATCCAATCACCTATATGATCACAGCATCAAATCTTTGCTTCTGGTCATATTTTTCTGTTGTGAAGCAACTATATTTTATATTGCTTCATAATTGCTGAAAATTTACCAGAGCATTCCCCTACCCATATAACACCTCTCCAACAAATTTGGGCTCATTTCATCTAGCCATTTATCCTCAGTTATTTTTCAAAAATTCTGTCCAGTGGGATGCTGTGTGAAGGAAGTACCATTTTGGTTTATCCAAATGGTGTGAAATTTATACAGTGTCTTCATATGCCTAAATAACTAGCCACCTCCAAATTTCAGCTCAATCCAAGCCAGTATATGAGTGCCACTTCAAGATTTGCAATTCTGGACAGTGTGGTCATTTGAACTGCAAGTGCTAGCTAAACTCCTCCATTTGGACAGAAACTTGGCCACAAGACTCATCTTAGTGTATGATCACAACATGCCAAAGATCATAGCCAATCTCTATTTGAGCCTTCCTCACCACGGCACAAACACCTTCCTATTCCAGACAAAACCTGCAAGCTGTGGTCAACTCATGTGCCACTATGCTCGTTTCTTTCCTTCTTGACCTCATCTGTTGAATGACCGATCGAGTTGACACGGTGGGGTTGACCAGAACACGTGGCAACATCGCGTCCACGCGGTGACCGCCGCCCTGGCATGCCATGGACGCGAGCTGCGTGCTTGTTTGCTCGGGCCCCTCCTCTCCTTGTCGGTTCCGCACGCCCCATCATGTCCAACAGCTCTGTCTTGGCCTCACCTTCGATCTGGAACCCTCTTCCCCTCTCAAGTCCCCTCAAGCACGGCGCGGCAGCTGCGCCCGTGACCTATCGCCTCGGTAGCTGACGTGCTCAGTGGCCGGAGCCCTCCCGAGCATTCTCGACTTCACCCGAGCCCTCTCCACCTCGCCGCGAAGCCTCCCGATGCCAGAACCCGCCAGCCACGCCACCCCTAAGCGCCAGTGAGCCGGTACGGCCGCCATGGCGGCCGAGCTTATCTGCTCACCGCCGCTCGCCTATTTAAGGGCCTTCCGAGCCTCTCCCGACCTCGTCATCCTCCTCACCACCCACCTCTACCCCGCCCTAGCTGTTCGCCCGAGCCCCGGAGCTCCTTCTTGTTCCGATTGACCGCCGTGGTCGCCGCTCGGCTCCGGTCAAATTCCGGCGAGCTACTCCTCCTTTCTCCACTCTTCCACCACCAAAGAAGCCACCGCAGCCCGGCGAAGCTCTCCCGAACCTCACCCCTCTCTCCCTCCCACCAGAGCACCGAACCCATCGCCGGCCGAATCACCGTCCGCCGTGGGTAGCGTGGCCACTGCTCCGTTGGTCCCTGGCGTCCGTGCCGCCCACAGCTAGATGCGCCTCTCCGCGCTGAGGCCATTCATGGGCGGAGCGTCGCCGCAGACGGCCTGTAGCTCCGGCAGTCACCGTTGGGGGCCGCCTCCCTCTTCTGTCAGGAGAGCGCCGGAGGAGGAAGAAGGAGCTTGGGGGGGAGGGGATAAGGTGGGCCTAGCCCATAGTGGCCCGCCGATTTTTTTTAAATCAAAACGGGCAGCCGTGGTACGGGCCGGCCCAGTTGTAGCGGCGGCAGCAGCCAGTTCTGGCCCAAGGCAGCCCGGGGAGCACAGTGCGATTTATTCTTTCCCAAAAATAGCAAGGGACCCGAAAGTGATCAAATTTTTAGAGAAAGGTCCCTGTCCTTCAAACCCTCACATCTCTTCAACCGTAACTCCGATCGAGGTGAATCCAAAGCCCACGTCTTTGTCTCGTCGAGCCCGTTCTGTTGGTGTCATTTTCATGCTGTTTTGACACTGTGAAAATGACTATTCTGCCCTTGTCCGTAAACAGCCCCTCCGAGAGAGAACTGTTTCCGGCAATCGTCTCCACGGACTTCCCGCACTTCTTTCCGATGGTTCCTTCATCCCCAGGTAAGCCACGACAGCCACTTGCATGATGGATTTGTAATAGCTATGGTTTTCTACTTGAATAATTATTTAATTTGTGCATGTTAATATCTATATGCTTATGTGACATGCTAGTTATCAAGTACTCATTGGTAGCATAATGCTCATGGTTAATACTTGTAGTAGTTCATGCTAAGATGATGCCATGTCTGCATGCTTCTTTGTCATATGTTATGGACATAATGATGTTGTTCACCATGCTCGTATGCATTTAGCTAATTAAATGCTTGCATGTTGTCGATATTATGATCCAGATATTATGCTTCCCATCCCTGCTTAGGTTATATTATGCTCATATGATTTCATCATGTTATCATGGCTCAGCTCATTTACACTCAAGTTAAACCGGATGATAATCGAACTTGAACACCTGTTGGCTGAGTCATAGTGCGGACTGAAACGAGTTCACCAGTGCGACCACACTTGCTGGGATGGGGCAGCCCTAATTCGGTCTATTGTCATGCCTCTCGCCGGTGCCTCCAACTAGGGAAGGTTATGAGCACGTGCTACCCTGATCAGGTAGGCGGCTATAACCTTGTGAACCCAGTTTTGGTATTGTGCACAGGTCCCCGTTTGGGACAGTTTTGTTTGGCCATGACGATGGCAGGTGTCGGAAGGACACAAGGGTCACCCATGACATAGCCCAAAGGGGAGTTTGTCGGAGTGGTCGGGAGAGTGCCATGCAATAGATTGGGTTTTGTTGGAACATCGTTGGTCCACCCGAATGGGAGCACGAGGCCATGAGTTCCGTGGTGTGGGTACAGTGTACTAACCTCTGCAGAGTGTATGATCTATCGATAGCCGCATCCTCAGATATGGGCACAGTTCGTAGTAGGACACACTATGGGTCAACAGTATAATAATCTGGCTTATAACAACCCGGTTCGATGAGAAAGAAGTTGGTTGATCTTTATGTGATCGCGAGAGGATCACCGTGATATCGAGGATACCGACGTTGGTTGATCGTGATCATGAGAGGATCACCATGGTATCGTGGATACCGGATTTGGTTGATAGTGTTATGTGGTGATCTCGGGTAAAGACCAAGCTCCTTGTGATCATGTTATCACTATGGTATTGTAATACCAAGTTTGGTTGGTCCCGAGGTTATCATGTGGCACACACGATGGTAAGTTCTTACATGAGGTGGTTGCAAGGTAACCCTGAACAGAGTAAGTTGCATCATGATAGCTTTAACCTGTTGCATGTAGTGTCATCATGCTCAGATGTCATATTGTTCTAGTATCATCATGTTTACACCTGCTTAACCTGTAAATGCCATGCTGTTGCTTGTCTTGACTGCTTTGGTTGCTGTGAGCTTGCGAGTACATTCAAAGTACTCACCTGGCGTGTCATGCCAGTTTGCAGGTCATTCCATGTTTGCTTGCTTGTCGAGGATGTCGAGTTCGCGATCTAGGATACGCGTTCCAGCCAGAGTCCCTGCGGAGTGGAGTCCATCACCGGCGTCGTTGTTCCGCTGCCAGGAGTTGCTCCGCTTCCTCAGGTTGTCCCGTTGTTAGCATAGAACTACCCTGGGCAGGCGTAGTGTCGCCGTGCCGCTGTAATCCTTGTACCCTTGTAACCTTATTCATAGTAATAAAGAGCTGATTTGTTCTATGCCAACAGTGCCGTATTCCAGAAGACTTGCCTCTGGGCTGGAATACGGGGCGTTCCGGTTTCCTCTTGGCCAGGGTGCCACATACGAGGCACAGCTGAAGCTTTAGCATGTTCTTTTAGCCTAACTGGAAAAGGTGGTTTCTCAATATAAGCAGTAGGAATAACTGGATCAATATTATAAGTAATAGTTTCCTATTCAGCTTTAATGGGTTCTACTATTTTTAATTCAATGGGAGGATGATATTTAAACCACTTCTCCTTGGGGAGATCAACATGAGTAGGAAATGATTCACAGAAAGAATCTACTATCTTAGAGTCAAGTCCATATTTAGTGCTAAATTCATAAAAAGCATCGGTATCCATAAAAGATTTAACACAATCAAACTTAAGGTTTATACCTGACTCCTTACCTTCATCGAGCTCCCAATCTTCAGAGTTGCATTTAATTCTTTCCAAGAGATCCCATTTGAATTCAATAGTCTTCTTCATAAAAGAACCAGTGCAAGGAGTATCGAGCATGGATTGATCATTATGAGAAAGCCGAGCATAAAAATTCTGAATAATAATTTCTGTTGAGAGCTCATGATTGGGGCATGAATATAACATTGACTTAAGCCTCCCCAAGCTTGAGAGATACTTTCTCCTTCATGAGGCCAAAAATTATATATATAATTCCGATCACGATGAACCATGTGCATAGGATAAAACTTCTGATGAAATTCCAATTTCAATCGGTTGTAATTCCAAGTCCCAATATCATCCCATAGCCTATACTTTGTCAATGCCTTGTCCTTCAAAGATAAAGGGAAGACCTTCTGCTTGACTTCATCCTCGGGCAAACCTGCAAGCTTAAATAATCCACAAACTTCATCCACAAAGATTAGATGCATATTAGGATGTAGTGTTCCATCTCCTGCATACGGATTAGCTAGCAGTTTCTCTATCATACCCGAAGGAATTTCATAGTAAATATTTTCAGTAGGTGTAGTAGGTTGAGGAGCAAATCTTTGTTCTTCCGTTCGGGGTGAAGATACCCGGAACAAACCCCTCAAAGGATTATTTTCCATAGTGACAAGTGACAGTAAATTTCAGCACACAATATAAATTTTTCCTTACCAAATTCCACTCACCAAAGGCACTTCACTCCCCAGCAAGGGCGCCAGAAAAGAGTCTTGATGACCCACAAGTATAGGGGATCTATCATAGTCCTTTCAATAAGTAAGAGTGTCGAATCCAACGAGGAGCAGAAGGAAATGACAAGCGGTTTTCATCAAAGTATTCTCTACAAGCACTGAAATTATCGGTAACAGATAGTTTTGGATAAGATAATTCGTAACGGGTAACAAGTAACAAGTGTAGCAACGGTGCAGCAAGGTGGCCCAATCCTTTTTCTAGCAAAGCACAATCCTGGACAAACTCTTATATAAAGCAAAGCACTCCCGAGGACACATGGGAATTACTATCAAGTTAGTTTTCATCATCCTGATATAATCCACGTTCGTTACTTTGATAATTTGATATGTGGGTGGACCGGTGCTTGGGTGCTGTCCTTACTTGGACAAGCCTCCCACTTATGATTAACCCCTCTCGCAAGCATCCGCAACTATGAAAGAAGAATTAAGATAAATCTAACCATAGCATGAAACATGTGGATCCAAATCAGCCCCTTACGAAGCAATGCATAAACTAGGGTTTAAGCTTCTGTCACTCTAGCAACCCATCATCTACTTATTACTTCCCAATGCCTTCCCCTAGGCCCAAATCATGGTGAAGTGTCATGTAGTCGACGTTCACATAACACCACTAGAGGAAAGACAACATACATCTCATCAAAATATCGAACAAATACCAAATTCACATGATTACTTATAACAAGACTTCTCCCATGTCCTCAGGAACAAACGTAACTACTCACAAAGCATATTCATGTTCAAGATCAGGGGGGTATTGAATATCATTAAGGATCTAAACATATGATCTTTCACCAAATAAACCAACTAGCATCAACTACAAGGAGTAATCAACACTACTAGCAACCCACAGGTACCAATCTGAGGTTTTGAGACAAAGATCAGATACATGAGATGAACTTGGGTTTGAGAGGAGATGGTGCTGGTGAAGATGTTGGTGGAGATTAACCCCCTCTCGATGAGAGGATCATTGGTGATGACGATGGCTTCGATTTCCCCCTCCGGGAGGGAAGTTTCCCCGGCAAAACAACTCCGCCGGAGCCCTAGATTGGTTCTGCCCAAGTTCCATCTCGAGATGGTGGCGCTTCGTCCCTAAACTTCCTCCTTATTTTTTCAGGTCAAAAGACACCATATAGCAAAAGAGGGGCACCGGAGGCCTGCCAGGGGGTCCACAAGCCCTGGGGGCGCACCCAGGGGGTAGGGCACGCCCCCCAGGCTTGTGGCCACCTAGTGAGTCCCCCTCTGGTATTTCTTCACCCAATAATTCTTAAATATTCCAAAATAATTCTCCATAAATTTTCAGGGCATTTGGAGTTGTGTAGAATAGATCTCTCAGATTTGCTCCTTTTCGATCAAGAATTCCAGCTGCCGGCATTCTCCCTCTTTGTGCAAACCTTGTAAAATAAGAGAGAAAAGGCATAAGTATTATACCATAATGTGTAATAACAGCCCATAATGCAATAAATATCAATATAAAAGCATGATGGAAAATGGACGCATCAGTACCACACTGGAATTGCTGCAATGGAAGGCAGAGAATGGTCTATCTGACAAGGGATTTGAAAAGTTGCTGATAATGTTAAAGAAGATGCTTCCAAAGGACAACGAATTGTCCAACAGTACGTATGAAGCAAAGAAGGCTGTCTACCATCTAGGATTAGAGGTGCAGAAGATACATGCATGCCCTAACGACTGCATCCTCTACCGCGGTGAGTACGAGGATTTGAATGCATGCACGGTATGCGGTGCATTGCGCTATAAGATCATCCGTGATGACCCTGGAGATGTTGAGGGCGAGCGCCCCAGGAAGAGGATTCCTGCCAAGGTGATGTGGTATTCTCCTATAATACCACGGTTGAAACGTTTGTTCCAAAACAAAGAGCATGCCAAGTTGATGCGATGGCACAAAGAAGACCGTAAGAAAGACGGGAAGTTGAGAGTACCCGCTGACGGGTCGCAGTGGAGAAAAATCAAGAGAAAGTGGGAGGACTTTGCAGATGACACAAGGAACGTATGGTTTGGTTTAAGTGCAGATGGCATTAATCCTTTTGGGGAGCAGAGCAATAATCATAACACCTGGCGTGTGACTCTATGCATCTATAACCTTCCTCCTTGGTTGTGCATGAAGCGGAAGTTCATTATGATTCCAGTGCTCATCCAAGGCCCCAAGCAACCCGACAACAACATTGATGTGTACCTAAGGCCATTAGTTGAAGAACTTTTATAGCTGTGGGACAAAAAAGGTGTACATGTGTGGGATGAGCACAAACAGCAGGAATTTGACCTACGAGCGTTGCTGTTTATAGCCATCAATGATTGTCCTGCTCTTAGTAACCTCTCAGGACAGACAAACAAGGGATACCACGCATGCACGCACTGTTTAGATGACACCCAAAGTATATATTTGGATAAGAAGAATGTGTACCTGGGACATCGTCAATTTCTTCCGATCAATCATCTCTTAAGAAAGAAAGGCAAGCATTTCAAAGGTGAGGCAGATCACTGGAAGAAGCCTCGGCACCGTACTGGTCATGATATACTTGATATGGTCAAGGATTTAAATGTAATCTTTGGAAAGGGTCCTGGCAGACAATCTGTTCCGAATGACGCTAACGGACACGCACCCATGTGGAAGAAGAAATCTATATTTTGGGACCTACCCTATTGGAAAGAACTAGAGGTCCGCTCTGCAATCGACGTGATGCACGTGACGAAGAATCTTTGCGTTAACCTGCTAGGCTTCTTGGGCGTGTATGGGAAGACAAAAGATACACCGAAGGCACGGGAGGACCAGCAACGTATGCACGAAAAAGACGGCATGCATCCAAAGTAGTATCAGGGTCATGCCAGCTACGCTCTTTCCAAAGAAGAGAAGGAAATCTTCTCTGAATGTGTGCTCAGTATGAAGGTCCCGTCTGGCTTTTCGTCGAATATAAAGGGAATAATAAATATGGCAGAGAATAAGTTCCAAAACCTAAAGTCCCATGACTGCCACGTGATTACGACGCAACTGCTTCCAGTTGCATTGAGGGGGCTTCTACCGGACAATGTTCGATTAGCCATTGTGAAGCTATGTGCATTCCTCAATGCAATCTCTTAGAAGGTAATCGATCTAGAAATCCTACCAAGGTTACAAAATGATTTGGTGCAATGTCTTGTCAGTTTCGAGTTGGTGTTCCCACTGTGACGCCCTAGGCTTAATTGTGCACTAATCATACACGCAAATGTACACGATTAAGCCTAAGGACTCATTTGAAGATATCACAACACAACTCTAAAACATAAATAAAGTCATACAAGCTTTATATTACAAGCACGGGGCCTCGAGGGCTCGAATACATAAGCTCGCTTACAAGTGTCAGCGGAAGCATCAGATATCTGAGTACAGATATAAAAGAAAGATAGATAGGACTTTAAAAGGCGGGGCAAAACAAAAGCTACGATCGAAAAGGCGCAGGCCTCCTGCCTAGGACCCTCCGAACCTAATCCTGGTCGTCGGCTAACTCGAAGTAGTAACAACCCTCGGGGTGGTAGTAGTAGTCATCGGCGGGGGCAGTTGGCTCCGGGGCTCCATCATCTGGTTGCATCAAACGGGTATGGGGAAAAAGAGGAAGCAAACCAACCATGAGTACTCATCCGAAGTACTCAGCAAGCAAGGATCTACACTACATATGCAACATTATCAAAGAAAGGCTGTATATGTGGACTGGACTGCAAAAATGCCAGAATAGAGAGAAGGCCTAGTCCTAGCGAAGACTAGCATCTTCAGCGGTCTTGCAGCATTAGAAGAGTGTAGATCAGCACCATATATAGTAGTAGTAGTGTTATCAACCTCTCCCAGAGATCCTTTCTCGACTCCCTGCGAGATAGCAATCCCAGAGCCCTAATATCCAAGTTTCAACCTCGGCCAGAGATCCTTTCTCGACTCCCGGCGAGAAAGCAATCACAGAGCCCTAATATCCATATCTCATCTCATCATTAGGTTCTAGTTGTATCGATCGGGATACAACTCCAAGCGTCCGTTAACGAGGATCCGGCTATGCATAGATGTTTTCTTCCCTGCAGGGGTGCACCAACTTACCCACCACGCTCGATTAACTCCGGCCGGACACACTTTTCTGGGTCATGCCCGGCCTCGGCCAAACGATACGCCGCAACCCGACCTAAGCTTAACAGAGAGGTCAGCACGCCGGACTAAACCTATGCCCCCAGGGGCCCAGGACGCTCCTGCATGTTGTGAACGCGGCCGGTGAGCAGACCTAGCCCCCCTTATACAAGTGCAGGGCGTTACCAGTCCAACCCAGCGCGCGCCACTCAGTCGCTGAAGTCTATTAACCTTCGGCTGATGCATACGACGCAGAGTGCCCATAATTGTCCCCACGTGATGGTTAGTGCTATCGGGCCAGAGGCCCACTCGGATCAAATATCCAAATCGTTAGTGTATTAGGGGTTTGCGGTAACGAGCAGAGACTCACGATCGATGTGACCCCGTCGCCCCGTCTCGAGGACTTGCGGCAAGGGCTAAGAATGCCCGGCCACGCCTCATAATTATCTCACGGGCACCCTCCAGGTCAACCCGTCTCCACATCTCTCGCATCTTATGCTCGCTCGGGTACCCCTCAGGGTCGACCCGACTTTCCAAGTAACAGTTTTAAAGTCCAAGTAACCGTGTGTCCATAACATCAGGGGAATCTGAGGTATCACCCTTGTTGGATTCCTACTCGATGTATCCGTCAAGGTGAACTTGGAGGAATCACCCTCGATGGGTTCACACTTGAGGTGTTGCACGACAGCGTCGTTATCGGGAGTGGTGAAGGAGGAATCACCCTCGATGACCACGACCAAATAGCTACTCTACAGAGTTAACATTAGAAGTGCTAAACAAGATATCACCCTTGGCACTCGATAGTAACGCTGCAGTGTCGTACAACTAAGGGGGTGATGTGCGGTGCTGGGGCCTGGTCGTCGAGTCTTCCGATGATCCAGCAGGGGCAACTGGGACAAGTGGGGTCACTGGGGTTCACTAACCAGCCTATTCTAAGCAGTTTAGGATAAGCAGGTAATTATCAAAAGTAGGTTACAAAATCAGGTCATGCATCAGAATAGGTAAAGCAGTAACAGCAGCAATTCTAATGCAAGCACAAGAGAGAAGAGAATAGGCGATATAGGCATGCTCAAGGGGGGTTGCTTGCCTGGAAGCTCTGCGGTAAGAGAAGGGTCGTTAGCAGTGTAGCCAGTCTCCGGAGCTGCGTCGGTCTTGGGGTCTATCGAAAGAGGAGGGGGAAGAAACAATAAATAAAGGCAGATAAATGCAATCATAGAAGCATGGCATGGTAGCACGTTATTTGAGAAATGCCCCAATGCAGTACTACGCAAGTTAGTGGGAGAGGGAAATTATCCAGGAGTGTTCTCCCAGCTCCGGGTGATTATCGGGCAGATGAAACAGAGGGGAAAGTTCCATGTTCATCATGCTAGAGGCATGTGACAGGTATGAGGAAGGCATATTCAGATTCGTCTCGTCGTTCTGAGCAACTTTCATGTAGAAAGTTTTTGGATCTGAGCTACGGTTTAATTTCTATAAATTTTCAAAGTTTAAAACATTTTCTCGAATTATTTAATATTAACAGAAAAGGATTATTGCATCAGCAGTGAGGTCAGCATGACATCAGCAGTCAACAGACCCGCTGACTGGTCAAACCGACAGGTGGGACCCACCTGTCAGCCTCTGTGGGACTAACAGTGGGTTAATTTGACTAACAGAACTAATTAGGGGTGTGGGCCCCATGTGTTAGTGACTAATTAGTGATTAAGTCTAATTAATAGATGAATTAACATTTTATTTATTTATAAAACCAGTTAATTAGCATGGGGCCCACATGTCAGTGGCCCACGCTGTACAGTCAGCAGGGTTGACCCAGTCAACCCTGACTGGTGGACCCACGGGGCACGGGGGCGGTGTCACAGGGGCGGGCCCCACCGATGCCAGCTCAGCGGAGCCGCCGGAGCTGCTCCAGCGAGCTCGCGCGCGGTGGCTAAATGCCGGCGAGCGTCGGGTTTCCTCTGTAGTGTCCCATTTCACGTGCTCTTGGTCGCGTTCGAACGGGCAGAACACACCGCGTCGATCTTGCGTGGTTACGCGGCCGGAGGTGCACCGAGGCGACGATGGCGAGCGCCGCGGCGGACGGCCGGAGTCGGGCGACTGGGGACTCGGTGTTTCAGTGGGCAAGCGGGCAAGTTAAACGGCCAGACGACCTCTATGTGATGTGGCGAGTGTGACGGTGGCCCGCACGGGACCCAAAGGTCACCGTGGCTATGCCGGCGATGAGTGGTGGCGGAGGCGAACGGCGGCCTCGTCAGGGATGGTGCTACGGCGCGTGTGCGGGCGATTTACAGGGCTCGGCCGCACCACGTGAGTGCCTTGAGCATGATGGTGGGCTCGGGTGGCCACGACAGCGTCTATAGCAACGGCGGCGAGCTTTGCGGCGGAGCCGAGCTCGTCCACCGACAGCGACGGTGCTAGAGCTCGAGCGGGACAGCGGGAAGAAGGAGGGGAGGAGCAGAATCATACCTAGCGGGGCACGAAAGGCCGGTGGGGGCTTAGTAGCTGCCGAGGAGGAGGAAGAAGGGGATCCGGCGCTCCAGGGCTCGTCAGCTCCAGCGAGCAGCAACGGACGATGAGGCGGAGGCCGGTGGAGCCCTCGGGTAGCGTGGAAGGGCAGGACGACGCCGGTGGCCGCGACGGTGCAGCAGCGCGTCGGCGGTCGCACTCGGGCAGAGAGGGGAGGGAGTAAGCGGGCGAGCGCGAGAGAGGGGAAGGGAAAGGGGAGTGGATGAGTCGTCCAGGGGGGAAGGCTGGGGCGATCCTTATTCCCTCACGCTCGCCTGCCTCGTCGCGGTGTCGAGCGGTGGTTGGCACGAGCGCGGTCGTCCACGGGGCAGTGACACGGCGACGGGAGGTGAGAGAAAGCAGAGGTGGGCTGGGCCATCCTCTCCTGTGCACTTGGGCCGCGGTGCACATGGGCTCTTTTCCCATTTTTCTCTCAGATAAAAAGAAATAGCCACTGTTTTCATTTATTTGAGTGAGCAAATAATTTTTGCTAAGAGGGAAACTTGGCACATAAACCAAGCATATTATTTTGGTGTTGTACAAAAAAGTTTGAGGCCAACAGGAGTTGTCCAAGCATTTTTAGAAAATGAAAAGGCCATTTAAAATGCTACTGGACCAGAGAATAAATTCCTAGGGGCAAATTGGGAATTGCAAAATGTTGATTTCCACATGACAAATATTTAGAGATTATTTGCCATGGGATGAACTATTTTGTTTGCATGACAGATGAAATAAATATTTGTCATGCATTTGAATTTTTTATTTGAAGCAGATTTTAGACAAGTGGCATTTGGCTTAGTAAAGCATGATGTCAAGGCCAGCATAAGAGGGGGATTACTGTAGTGTGAGGCTGGGGATGTTACACCCACCATCCTTCTTCAATATCATGACGTACGTCCTAGTTCACCTAATCGAAGAGATTGCCATTCTGGGTCATGTATTTCTACACAATATGTTCCCCTTTGAGAGGTTCATGGGAGTCTTAAAGAAATATGTTCATAACCGAGCTAGGCCAGAAGGAAGCATCTCCAAGGGCCATGAAATAGAGGAGGTCATTGAGTTTTGTGTTGACTTTATTCTTGACCTTAAGCCGATTGGTGTTCCCGAATTGCGGCATGAGGGCAGACTTGTTGGAAAAGGCACGCTAGGAAAGGACTAAGTAATATGTATGGACGAGCATTCTTGGGCGCAAGCACACTACACAGTTCTACAAAATTCCAGCTTGGTGGCTCTGTATATCGACGAACACAAGAATATTCTACGCTCCAAACACCCGGAGCAGTATGACGACTGGATTACACATGAACACACAGGGACTTTCGGCGGTTGGTTGCAGACACGTCTCATGCATGACGACATTGTTGCAGATGAGCTGCACTTGCTAGCCAAGTCACCATCTTCGACTATAATGACTTTCAAAGGGTACGAGATAAATGAGAATACATTTTACACGATCACCCAAGATAAAAAGAGCACCAACCAAAACAGTGGTGTCCGCTTTGATGCAGCAAAGACCAATAGGCTAAAGGACACATATTATGGTTACATAGAGGAGATATGGGAACTTGACTATGGAAGTGATTTGAAGGTCCCTTTGTTTCGGTGCAAATGGGGCAATCTGACAGGAGGCGGCGTAAAGGAAGACCCGCTATACGGAATGACAACAGTGGATCTCAACAATCTTGGGTAAACAAACGAACCATTCGTCCTAGCCAATGATGTGGCGCAAGTTTTCTATGTGAAGGACATGGCTACAAAGCCGAGAAAAAGAAAAGATAAGGAAGCAAATACATCATACGATGAGCCAAAGCGCCACATAGTTCTTTCAGGGAAAAGAAACATTGTGGGAGTGGAGGACAAGACAGACATGTCAGAAGATTATGAAAAGTTTCATGAAATCGCTCCCTTCAAAGTGAAGATTGACCCAAGCATCCTATTAAATGATGAAGATTGTCCATGGTTACGACGCAAAGGGACACACGCGAAGAAAAAGTTTTATACCCCAAGAACCCACTCTGGGATGTGACCGGCTTCATCGTCATCAATTTCTTCTCTTGTGAGTTTCTGCACTTATCTCGAAAGTCCCGCTTTGGACAAATCGGAGGGAATCTTTGTAATAGTTAGGGTATATCACTGGTACAGCTAGGTGCTATACAAACGGTTTTTAACCCCTTTTCGCGATGGCATTTGGAACCATCGCCAAGTGAGTGTGGGCGATAGGGGGGTCCTTCCCACACGACCCGGAAACCATCGGTGATAGGGAGCCTCGATGCATATACATTACTCCCTACTCGTTTGTGCTCGCATTGCCATCGCAGTCGGTATTCTGTGGTGCTACGTTTATGATGCACGGCCCATCACAAACGGTTCACTATTATAGAACGTGTATGATAAGCAGACAATCACACACATTCGCTTTTCCCAAACCGTATGCGATAACTAATTAAGAAGATTAGCTAATCATCATACAAGTGTCGGACAGGATTACGAAACGTCAACCATCGTAACATCGTCGTACACGACAACTATCGCGCACGCTATTCTGTGGTGCAACGTTTATGATGCATACCACATCAGAAATAGTCCATGGTTGCGAATCGTGTACGATAAGGCAACTATCACAAACGTTTAGTTTGCCCGCACCATTTATGATATTGTTTGACATCGCACACGCTTTGCAAACGGCAACTGTGTGCATGCTTGCACACGTTTCCTCTCTGTGAACCGTGTCGGATTATGGTGTATATCGCAAATGTTTGTGTTTTACCAACCGTGTGTGCCGTAACGACCTGGAGAGCGTAATTTCACTGTAATTTAATTGCTGCTATTTCAAATTGTACCGGATTTGAATTTGAATGTATGCTATAGCTTTATTCATATCCATCAGGTTCAAACAACCAATGCATTATTCGATTCATAGGTACATATGTTCAAGAATTACATAAGAACCAAATAAAGAATGATGAACCATAGTTGTATACTTGTACTATTAAAGACTGTAAAGAAAGAGGTGAAATACATTCTGGTTGCTGAACAAGGTGAAGCGGAATGCCCATATTGTGCCCTCCTCCATGCAGAAGGCACGCACGACTCTAGTCCAACCCCTTGTGATGGTCGACCTCCCATCCTTCACGGTCTTCATGAAAACATCTAGATAATCATCGTGTTCTGGTAGAAATAAGTTAACCTTTGCATGCCCACCAATCATGTAGTTTGAGAGGTAATCTTGAGTAAACTGCTTTGGGAACCACTGTAAAGGAAAAAGATTCAGACATTGTCATCTAATACAACTCATTATGGGCAGTAAAAAGAAGGTTGCAGAGTTCTTACTTACCATCCTGCAGTTTGCTGTTGTCTTGGATAAAGTGTAAACAAATAGTTTAATTGCCATCTTTTGACCCATTTTACTAACAATCTTTATCAGCTTCCTCACTTGATGCTGGTTCATCGATATCTCATTGCCCCATACGCAGAAAGGGTCGAAGCGCGGATCTTTACCAATGACATATGTACCTAAAAGCACCAAGTTAATATTAGAAGCTAAACAGCAATTGCACAATGATGTAGTAGAACACTCTTTTATAATATCTTATAACATCCAATATACTCACATATTAGATGAATTAACATCTTATATTATGGGCCGAAAGGAGTTTATTGCATTCTTACAAATTATCGGCCGATTAACTGCTGATGTATCCATGGGTTAGAGTTAGTTTGAGCTAGTTCGGGCTCAAATAGCCCTAAAGTATATCCAAACATGAGGGCTAGTTTGAGCTAGTTGCATCTAACCCACCCAAAAAAACTATCCAACCCAAGAGCTAATTGGAGCTAGTTCTCCTAGTGCATTTATTGTCAATCTAACCCTGTCATCCAAACACCTCTTTGGATGGAGTTATTTCAGGGTTAGTCATGAGCTAGAAACTAACTCTAACCTCTAGCTAAGTTGAGTATCCAAACAGGGCTGTGTTGTTGTTGCTGCTCTTCTACGTATATCTAGACATCATCAGAACATTAAGGTAACACTCTTCCTTGTTGCTATGCAGCCTAGGATTGCATATTTAGACATTAAGTACAGTGCATGTTGCTATGTAGCCTCAGATATATTACATATGGCCCTAGTTAACCTAACGATAAATGGGTTATAGATATATTCAGTTAAAAGTCCGATTCACCGATTAGTCCCTTATCAGCCCCCGGCCTATATGGTACCAGTTACTGATATCCTGAACAGTGAGTATATATAAGCCATGGGATGAAACTAACCTCGATGGAAAACAGCAGTCGTTCCCAAAATTGTCCTGTGTAGGTACATCGAGAGGCATGTTAAGCACGACAGGCTAAACATCAACCAAATATATCCATGGCAGACAAAATAATCTCCAAAAGATAGCTTCGGTGTGCAGGTTTAAGCACGCTAGTATAGCAAAGCAAGTGGAAAGGTGTGTTAACTGCAACAGGCCTAACATTTAACAACAAGCAAACATAGTCATTCAAACTGGTATTGTGCCGGTCTAAGTACACTGGTTATTCTTAAATAAAAATGGAAAGGCGTGTTAACTACAAGATGCAGCAACCAAATGTAGTCATTCATAGTGGTATTGTTGAAACTGGTATTGATGAAATTGAACTACACAGTTCATACTTGCACATATAGAACATCACGTTGTGAATAACTAGAATAAACAAGGCATACTACGAACAACCAAAGATAGCATTTGAAACTGGACATATGCTAACTACAAACAACCGAACAATCAAAAAACTTTAAAAGAGGCATATGCTAGCTATAACAAGTTAACAGCAAGCAAATATATGCATTCCTATCGATATGTTTAAAACTGGATTGATGAAATGTACTGCATAGTAAATAATTGCACATATAGAGCATCACATTGTGAACAACTAACATAAACAAGGCATACTGCAAACAACCAAATATAGCAATTAAAACTGGACATATTCTCACTACACTACAAAAGGGACTCGACAAAACAAATCATGGGTTCCCCCCTATGAAGAGGCACGGCAAAACAAATCATGGGTTTCCTCACTTGTCACAGATGGGCTCATTCCCATGGGAAGAGCACAGACCTTGGATGCGCTCCATGTTGTCGCAGATGGGCTCCTTCCCCTTGGAAGAGCACGGCTATAGGGTGCCCTCCCTAATGTCGCAGACGGGCTCTTTCCCCTTGAAAGAGCAGATGGGCTCTTTCCCCTTGGAAGAGCCGGAGAGGGTGCCCTCCTCGTGGTCGCCGTCGATGAGGTCTTGTTGGAAATATGCCCTAGAGGCAATAATAAAATGCTTATTATTATATTTCCTTGTTCATGATAATTGTCTGTTATTCATGCTATAATTGTGTTATCCGGAAATCGTAATACATGTGTGAATACATACACCACAACATGTCCCTAGTAAGCCTCTAGTTGACTAGGTCGTTGATCAATAGATGGTTATGGTTTCCTGACCATGGACATTGGATGTCATTGATAACGGGATCACATCATTAGGGGAATGATGTGATGGACAAGACCCAATCCTAAGCCTAGCACTAGATCGTGTAGTTCGTTTGCTAAAGCTTTTCCAATGTCAAGTAACTTTTCCTTAGACCATGAGATTGTGCAACTCCCGGATACCGTAGGAGTGCTTTGGGTGTACCAAACGTCACAACATAACTGGGTGGCTATAAAGGTGCACTACGGGTATCTCCGAAAGTGTCTGTTGGGTTGGCACGAATCGAGACTGGGATTTGTCACTCCGTGTGACGGAGAGGTATCTCTGGGCCCACTCGGTAGGACATCATCATAATGAGCTCAATGTGATCAAGCAGTTGATCACGGGATGATGTGTTACGGACGAGTAAAGAGACTTGCCGGTAACGAGACTGAACAAGGTATAGGAATACCGACGATCGAATCTCGGGCAAGTATCGTACCGATAGACAAAGGGAATTGTATACGGGATTGATTGAATCCTCGACATCGTGGTTCATCCGATGAGATTATCGTGGAGCATGTGGGAGCCAACATGGGTATCCAGATCCCGCTGTTGGTTATTGACCGGAGAGTTGTCTCGGTCATGTCTACGTGTCTCCCGAACCCGTAGGGTCTACACACTTAAGGTTCGGTGACGCTAGAGTTGTAGAGATATTAGTATGCGGTTAACCGAAAATTGTTCGGAGTCCCGGATGAGATCCCGGACATCACGAGGAGTTCCGGAATGGTCCGGAGGTAAAGATATATATATAGGAAGTCCAGTTTCGGCCATCGGGAGAGTTTCGGGGGTCACCGGTATTGTACCGGGACCACCGGAAGGGTCCCGGGGGTCCACCGGGTGGGGCCACCTATCCCGGAGGGCCCCATGGGCTGAAGTGGCGTGGGAACCAGCCCCTGGTGGGCTGGTGCACCCCACCCAAGGGCCCAAGGGGGCCGTTGCCCCCCCGAGGGGGCATGCGCCCCCCTGGTTGGAAACCCTAAGGGGCCGTTGCCCCCCGAGGGGGCATGCACCCCCTTGGATGAAAACCCTAAGGGGACCGTTGCCCCCCGAGGGGCCGCCGCCCCCCCCCCCCTCTAGATGGGATCTCCAAGGGGGGCATGCGCCCCCCCTAGCCCCTATATATAGTGGAGGGGAGGGAGGGCAGCCGACCCCTAAGCCCTGGCGCCTCCCTCTCCCTCCCGTGACACCTCTTCCTCCTCCAGTAGCGCTTGGCGAAGCCCTGCTGGAATCCCGCTGCTTCCACCACCACGCCGTCATGCTGCTGGATCTCCATCAACTTCTCCTTCGCCCTTGCTGGATCAAGAAGGAGGAGACGTCTCCGCTCCGTACGTGTGTTGAACGCGGAGGTGCCGTCCGTTCGGCGCTAGGATCATCGGTGATTTGGATCACGACGAGTACGACTCCATCAACCCCGTTCTCTTGAACGCTTCCGCTCGCGATCTACAAGGGTATGTAGATGCACTCCTCTCTCTCTCGTTGCTAGATGACTCCATAGATTGATCTTGGTGATGCATAGAAATTTTTTAAATTTCTGCTACGATCCCCAACAGTGGCATCATGAGTCAGGTCTATGCGTAGTATCTTGCACGAGTAGAACACAAAGTAGTTGTGGGCGTCGATTTGTCAATCTTCTTGCCGTTACTAGTCTTATCTTGATTCGGTGGCATCGTGGGATGAAGCGGCCCGGACCGACCTTACACGTACGCTTACGTGAGACTGGTTCTACCGACTGACATGCACTAGTTGCATAAGGTGGCTAGCGGGTGTCTGTCTCTCCCACTTTAGTCGGATCGGATTCGATGAAAAGGGCCCTTATGAAGGGTAAATAGAAATTGGCATATCACGTTGTGGTTTTTGGCGTAGGTAAGAAACGTTCTTGCTAGAAACCTATAGAAGCCACATAAAAAATTTGCAACAACAATTAGAGGACGTCTAACTTGTTTTTGCAGCAAGTGCTTTGTGATGTGATATGGCCGAAGGATGTGATGAATGATATATGTGATGTATGAGATGATCATGTTCTTGTAATAGGAATCACGACTTGCATGTCGATGAGTATGACAACCGGCAGGAGCCATAGGAGTTGTCTTAATTTATTATATGACCTGCGTGTCATTGAAATTCATCATGTAATTACTTTACTTTATTGCTAACCGTTAGCCATAGTAGTAGAAGTAATAGTTGGCGAGACAACTTCATGAAGACACGATGATGGAGATCATGATGATGGAGATCATGGTGTCATGCCGGTGACGATGATGATCATGGAGCCCCGAAGATGGAGATCAAAAGGAGCGAAGTGATAATGGCCATATCATGTCACTATTTTGATTGCATGTGATGTTTATCATGTTTTTGCATCTTATTTGCTTAGAACGACAGTAGCATAAATAAGATGATTCCTCACTAAAATTTCAAGAAAAGTGTTCCCCCTAACTGTTCACCGTTGCGAAGGTTCGTTGTTTCGAAGCACCACGTGATGATCGGGTGTGATAGATTCTAACGTTCGCATACAACGGGTGTTGACGAGCCTAGCATGTACAGACATGGCCTCGGAACACATGCGAAACACTTAGGTTGACTTGACGAGCCTAGCATGTACAGACATGGCCTCGGAACACGGAAGACCGAAAGGTCGAACATGAGTCGTATAGAAGATACGATCAACATGGACACGGCCTAGTCGATTCGGATCATGTATCACTTAGATGACGAGAGGGATGTCTATCTGAGTGGGAGTTCATTATATATAATTTGATTAGATGAACTTAATTGTCATGAACTTAGTCTAAAATCTTTACAATATGTCTTGTAGATCAAATGGCCCACGCTAATGTTGCCCTCAACTTCAACACGTTCCTAGAGGAAACCAAGCTGAAAGACGATGGTAGCAACTATACGGACTGGGTCCGTAACCTGAGGATTATCCTCATAGGCACGGTTAAACCGAAAAACAAGTTAGGTGACGCACCCCTAACTATACGGTCATAGCTGCCAAGAAAGCATATGTCCTTGAAGCACCGCTAGGTGACGCACCTGTTTTCCCAGCAACTCAAGATGTTATGAACGTCTGGCAGTCGCGTAGTGATGATTACTCCCTGGTTCAGTGCGGCATGCTTTACAGCTTAGAATCGGGGCTCCAAAAGCGTTTTGAGCAACACGGAGCATATGAGATGTTCCAAGAGCTGAAAATGGTTTTCCAAGCTCATGCCCGAGTCGAGAGATATGAAGTCTCCGACAAGTTCTACAGTTGTAAGATGGAGGAGAATAGTTCAGTCAGCGAGCACATACTCAAGATGTCTGGGTTGCACAACCGCTTGTCTCAGCTGGGAGTTAATCTCCCGGATGACACGGTCATTGACAGAATCCTTCAGTCGCTTCCACCTAGCTACAAGAGCTTCGTGATGAACTTCAATATGCAGGGGATGGAGAAAACCATTCCTGAGGTATATTCAATGCTGAAATCAGCGGAGGTGGAGATCAAAAAGGAACATCAAGTGTTGATGGTGAATAAAACCACTAAGTTCAAGAAAGGCAAGGGTAAAAAGAACTTCAAGAAGGACGGCAAGGGAGTTGCCGCGCCCAGTAAGCAAGCTGCCGGGAAGAAGTCAAAGAATGGACCCAAGCCTGAGACTGAGTGCTTTTATTGCAAGGGAAACGGTCACTGGAAGCGGAACTGCCCCAAGTACTTAGCGGATAAGAAGGCCGGCAATACCAAAGGTATATGTGATATACATGTTATTGATGTGTACCTTACCAGCGCTCGTAGTAGCTCCTGGGTATTTGATACCGGTGCGGTTGCTCATATTTGTAACTCAAAACAGGAGCTGCGGAATAAGCGGAGACTGGCGAAGGACGAGGTGACGATGCGCGTCGGGAATGGTTCCAAGGTCGATGTGATCGCCGTCGGCACGCTACCTCTACATCTGCCTACGGGATTAGTTTTAAACCTCAATAATTGTTATTTAGTGCTAGCTTTGAGCATGAACATTGTATCTGGATCTCGCTTAATGCGAGATGGCTACTCATTTAAATCTGAGAATAATGGTTGTTCTATTTATATGAGAGATATGTTTTATGGTCATGCCCCGCTGGTCAATGGTTTATTTTTATTGAATCTTGAACGTGATGTTACACATGTTTATAATGTGAATGCCAAGAAATGCAAGGTTGTTAACGATAGTCCCACATACTTGTGGCACTGCCGCCTTGGTCATATCGGTGTTAAACGCATGAAGAAACTCCATGCAGATGGACTTTTGGAGTCTCTTGATTATGAATCATTTGACAGATGCGAACCATACCTCTTGGGCAAGATGACCAAGACTCCGTTCTCCGGAACAATGGAGCGAGCAACCAACGTATTGGAAATCATACATACTGATGTGTGTGGTCCAATGAGTGTTGAGGCTCGCGGTGGTTATCGTTATGTTCTCACCCTCACCGATGATTTGAGTAGATATGGGTATGTCTACTTGATGAAGCACAAGTCTAAGACCTTTGAAAAGTTCAAGGAATTTCAGAATGAGGTTGAAAATCAATGTGACAAGAAAATAAAGTTCCTACGATCAGATCGTGGAGGAGAATATTTGAGTCATGAATTTGGCACGCACTTAAGGAAATGTGGAATTGTTTCACAACTCACGCCGCCTGGAACACCTCAGCGTAACGGTGTGTCCGAACGTCGTAATCGCACTCTATTGGATATGGTGCGATCTATGATGTCTCTTACCGATTTACCGCTATCTTTTTGGGGTTATGCTTTAGAGACTGCCGCATTCACTTTAAATAGGGCACCGTCAAAATCCATTGAGACGACACCGTATGAATTATGGTTTGGGAAGAAACCTAAGCTGTCGTTTCTGAAAGTTTGGGGATGCGATGCTTATGTGAAGAAACTTCAACCAGAGAAGCTCGAACCCAAGTTAGAAAAATGCGTATTCATAGGATATCCTAAGGAAACTATTGGGTATACCTTCTACCTAAGATCCGAGGGCAAGATTTTTGTTTCCAGGAATGGATCCTTTCTAGAGAAAGAGTTTCTCTTGAAAGAAGTAAGTGGGAGGAAAGTGGAGCTTGATGAGATGACCCTCGAACCGGAGAGTAGCGCAGCACAGGAAAATGTTTCTGTGGAGCCTGCATCGGCTAGAGAGGAAGTTAATGATAATGATCATGATCAAGCTACCACTGAACTTCGAAGGTCCACAAGGACACGTTCCGCACCAGGGTGGTACGGCAATCCTGTCGTGGAAATCATGTTGTTAGACAACAGTGAACCTTCGAACTATGAAGAAGCGATGGCGGGCCCGGATTCCGACAAATGGCTTGAAGCCATGAAATCCGAGATAGGATCCATGTATGAAAATGAAGTATGGACTTTGACTGACTTGCCCGATGATCGGCAAGCCATAGAAAATAAATGGATCTTTAAGAAGAAGACTGACGCGGATGGTAATGTGACCATCTATAAGGCTCGGCTTGTCGCTAAGGGTTATCGACAAGTTCAAGGGGTTGACTACGATGAGACTTTCTCACCCGTAGCGAAGCTGAAATCCGTCAGAATCATGTTAGCAATTGCCGCATACTATGATTATGAGATATGGCAAATGGACGTCAAAACGGCATTCCTAATGGTTTTCTTAAGGAAGAGTTGTATATGATGCAACCGGAAGGTTTTGTCGACCCTGAGAATGCTGACAAGGTATGCAAGCTCCAGCGCTCAATCTATGGGCTGGTGCAAGCATCTCGGAGTTGGAACATTCGCTTTGATGAGATGATCAAAGCGTTTGGGTTCACACAGACTTATGGAGAAGACTGTGTTTACAAGAAAGTGAGTGGGAGCTCTGTAGCATTTCTCATATTATATGTGGATGACATACTGCTAATGGGAAATGATATAGAATTCTTGGAAAGTATAAAGGCCTACTTGAATAAGTGTTTTTCAATGAAGGACCTTGGAGAAGCTGCTTATATATTAGGCATCAAGATCTATAGGGATAGATCGAGACGCCTCATAGGTCTTTCGCAAAGCACATACCTTGATAAGATATTGAAGAAGTTCAATATGGATCAGTCCAAGAAGGGGTTCTTGCCTGTATTGCAAGGTGTGAGATTGAGCTCGGCTCAATGCCCGACCACGGCAGAAGATATAGAAGAGATGAGTGTCATCCCCTATGCCTCAGCCATAGGGTCTATTATGTATGCCATGTTGTGTACCAGACCTGATGTAAACCTTGCAGTAAGTTTGGTAGGTAGGTACCAAAGTAATCCTGGCAAGGAACACTGGACAGCGGTCAAGAACATCCTGAAGTACCTGAAAAGGACTAAGGATATGTTTCTCGTATATGGAGGTGACGAAGAGCTCGTCGTAAAGGGTTACGTCGACGCTAGCTTCGACACAGATCCGGATGACTCCAAGTCACAAACCGGATATGTGTATATTTTGAATGGTGGAGCGGTAAGCTGGTGCAGTTGCAAGCAAAGCGTCGTGGCGTGTTCTACATGCGAAGCGGAGTACATAGCAGCCTCGGAGGCAGCACACGAAGCAGTATGGATGAAGGAGTTCATCACCGACCTAGGAGTCATTCCAAATGCGTCGGGTCCAATGGCTCTCTTCTGTGACAACACTGGAGCTATTGCCCTTGCCAAGGAGCCCAGGTTTCACAAGAAGACCAGGCATATCAAGCGTCGCTTCAACTCCATACGTGAACATGTTCAAGATGGAGACATAGATATTTGTAAAGTGCACACGGATTTGAATGTAGCAGATCCGTTGACTAAACCTCTTTCACGGGCAAAACATGATCAACACCAGAACTCTATGGGTGTTCGATTCATCACAATGTAACTAGATTATTGACTCTAGTGCAAGTGGGAGACTGTTGGAAATATGCCCTAGAGGCAATAATAAAATGCTTATTATTATATTTCCTTGTTCATGATAATTGTCTGTTATTCATGCTATAATTGTGTTATCCGGAAATCGTAATACATGTGTGAATACATAGACCACAACATGTCCCTAGTAAGCCTCTAGTTGACTAGCTCATTGATCAATAGATGGTTACGGTTTCCTGACCATGGACATTGGACGTCATTGATAACGGGATCACATCATTAGGAGAATGATGTGATGGACAAGACCCAATCCTAAGCCTAGCACTAGATCGTGTAGTTCGTTTGCTAAAGCTTTTCCAATGTCAAGTAACTTTTCCTTAGACCATGAGATTGTGCAACTCCCGGATACTGTAGGAGTGCTTTGGGTGTACCAAACGTCACAACGTAACTGGGTGGCTATAAAGGTGCACTACGGGTATCTCCGAAAGTGTCTGTTGGGTTGGCACGAATCGAGACTGGGATTTGTCACTCCGTGTGACGGAGAGGTATCTCTGGGCCCACTCGGTAGGACATCATCATAATGAGCTCAATGTGATCAAGGAGTTGATCACGGGATGATGTGTTACAGACGAGTAAAGAGACTTGCCGGTAACGAGATTGAACAAGGTATAGGAATACCGACGATCGAATCTCGGGCAAGTATCGTACCGATAGACAAAGGGAATTGTATACGGGATTGATTGAATCCTCGACATCGTGGTTCATCCGATGAGATTATCGTGGAGCATGTGGGAGCCAACATGGGTATCCAGATCCCGCTGTTGGTTATTGACCGGAGAGTTGTCTCGGTCATGTCTACGTGTCTCCCGAACCCGTAGGGTCTACACACTTAAGGTTCGGTGACGCTAGAGTTGTAGAGATATTAGTATGCGGTTAACCGAAAATTGTTCGGAGTCCCGGATGAGGATCCAGGACGTCACGAGGAGTTCCGGAATGGTCCGGAGGTAAGATATATATATAGGAAGTCCAGTTCGGCCACCGGGAGAGTTTCGGGGGTCACCGGTATTGTACCGGGACCACACGGAAGGGTCCCGGGGGTCCACCGGGTGGGGCCACCTATCCCGGAGGGGCCCATGGGCTGAAGTGGGTGGGAACCAGCCCCTGGTGGGCTGGTGCACCCCACCCAAGGGCCCAAGGGGGCCGTTGCCCCCCCGAGGGGGCAGGCCCCCTGGTTGGAAACACTAAGGGGCCGTTGTCCCCCGAGGGGGCATGCGCCCCCCTGGATGGAAACCCTAAGGGGACCGTTGCCCCCCGAGGGGCCGCCGCCCCGGGGCTGCCGCCCCCCCCCCCCCCTCTAGATGGGATCTCCAAGGGGGCATGCGCCCCCCCTAGCCCATATTTATAGTGGAGGGAGGGAGGGCAGCCGACCCCTAAGCCCGGGCGCCTCCCTCTCCCTCCGTGACACCTCTTCCTCTCCAGAGCGCTTGCGAAGCCCTGCTGGAATCCCGCTGCTTCCACCACCACGCCGTCGTGCGCTGGATCTCCATCAACTTCTCCTCCCCCCTTGCTGGATCAAGAAGGAGGAGACGTCTCCGCTCCGTACGTGTGTTGAACGCGGAGGTGCCGTCCGTTCGGCGCTAGGATCATCGGTGATTTGGATCACGACGAGTACGACTCCATCAACCCCGTTCTCTTGAACGCTTCCGCTCGCGATCTACAAGGGTATGTAGATGCACTCCTCTCTCTCTCGTTGCTAGATGACTCCATAGATTGATCTTGGTGATGCGTAGAAATTTTTTAAATTTCTGCTACGATCCCCAATAGGTCTAACTTGGAAGCTGTGGATCCCAAGCCAGCGTCACAGAACGTGTCCTTCAGAAATGACAAAAGGGGCTCGATGGCGATGTAGGATGGCAAATTCTTGACAGCGAGCCAGAGGAGATCAGCGGCGGGGCCATGGATGAGATCGACGGTGGTTGAACCCGAGGGGTTGGGGTGAGCCACTTAACCTATGACATAGCCCGCCTCAGGTCGTCGCTGTCGACGAACTCGATGTCGTAGCCAGCGTCCACGGCACACCCGCATACTCTAGCCCGCTGATTGAGTGTCTGCAGCCAGTAATGGTCGTCAGCTTCCTCGGCGACGTCGGGCGAAGAGACCACGATACACCTCTTTTGGGCCAGTCGCTCCTCGAGCTCCATGGGAAGCGTAGCCGGGCTTAGGCTATGATGCTCTGGAGTGGGGGATGGGGATGGGGATCTGTGGGAAAGGGGGCGTTTGGCAGGCGTCATCTCAGAAACTCAGGGCGGCCTGGGTATGGAGATCGGTGGGTAAGCTGCACGGGCAAACCAGCAAATGTTGACAATGGAGGCCTTGCGGCGGCGGCGGCGGTGACCTTGCTAGGGTTTCGAGCGAGGGAGCAGGGGGTGTGTGTGTGTGCTTGCGCGCGCGCACCCGAGGAGGTTTTGGGGTGTGTGTGTGTGTGTGGAGGGGGGGTGTGTTTGAGGAAATGACGCGGCTATTGAAAATTTTACTACGCGGGAGTCAAACGTGGGAGTGAGATGCCGGGGCTATTGAAAATTTGGATGATGGTGCATCGCACACAGTCCGGAGATAACAACCGTGTGTTATGAAACAGAAAAACCCTCGAGGCGGGCAGATATTTTCGAGGGATGCAAGCAGGATTGGGAACAAGAAACATCACACACGGTCGAAACATAATAACCGTGTGTTATCAAATAGAAAAAAGTTGCAGGCGGGTATATATTCTTGAGTGGGGAAGCCTCGTGGAGCCCAATGTACTGTGCAGATGTGCGTGACAGGGGCACCGGCGTGGCACACGGTTAGTGTGAGTGAACCGTGTCTGTTGCATCATCCGACTTGTCTAATGTTCATAAATTTGGCGAAAAATGACGTGGGAGAGGGTCAAAACACGAACACACTTGCATGTGGACCAAATATATGTATGAAAGGGTGGTTTGATGTTCAAATACCAAATGCAACTTCGATGTGGCACCTATCTCGCAAAGCGCACGATATTGCTTGCCCCCTCGTGTCGGCAGGAAGGGAATCCTAGGATATGAATGCATGCCCCCCACCGAGGTTCACCTAGCAAAGTGCGAAGTAGCAGCCCCCCCCCCCCCCCCCCCCCCGCCCACACAGACACACCCACTTTCAGTCGGCGGGCCAGAGAGGCATCTTAAAACGGACCAAGAATAATCCACCTTGGTCGTACAACCTCTCTCTTGTTGTTGGTCAAAGTGATGGTCATCCTTGCGACCCCGGAGATGGGCTAGCTCGCCAATAATCACACAAGTAGCTAGTCCCTGAAGACAACCACTGCCTGCGTGTGGCCCAAACATATGTATGGAGAGGTGTGTGTTTTGAATACACAATGGAACAACTTTGATGTGGCACCGTGCTTTTGAACCAGAAATCCCCACACTGAGTGAGGGTTAGGTTGACGATGCATATGTATGTCACACCACACTTCAAGCCGATGACGGGGATTCATCCATGCATGCATGCATGCATAGTATGCGCTCAAACTTAATTAGGTCTGAATCTCACCATGACCTATACTAAGATAACACGAACCAAAGGAAGAATCCGCCATGGTAACCTATCTTGTTGTCAGTCAAGGTGATCATGGATGTCCACACGGGCCCACGAATATATAGGCTTGTCGCCGATAACCACGCGAGGGAGTGTACCGTTTGAAGACAAGCACTACATGCATATGTATGGAGGTGGTGCGTGCATGCATGTTTGAATACCATTTCACAACATTGATGTGGCGCATGCGTCGAAAATCGTACAGTCCCCACACAGAGCGAGATCGGTTCATGACGTGTCGTGGTACTAGCCACTTCGACTCGATGGGAGGGATTCATGCGTACACATGCATGTGTGTGCTCAAACTGTATCATGTCATCCCAGAGCATGACCTATATATATATATCTTATTACAAACAAAAAAATAATCCCCTCCTAAGTCAAATTAACCTCTCTTGTTGTCAAGCAAAGTAGTGATGGACCAAGCGGGCCCACAGATGAAAAGCATCGATATCGCTGATAACCGCTTAAGTGGGTGCGAGAGGACAACCACCATCGCTTTGCATATGGGCCAAACATATGTTGAATACCCAAAATGCACAACTTCGATGTGGCACATGCCTCGAAAACCGTAAAGTCCCCACGCAGAGCGAGGTTCATGAAGCGTACTACATATGATGGTCCCCTTCCCCCTCTTCGATGCATACTATATGCTCCTACCATAATACAACCCAAATCCTTGATGGTGAAATTAATTAACCTCTCCCGATGTAGGTCAAAGTGATGCATGCATCGACGATGGCCTCGTGGGCCCAGAGATGGAAGCGTCACACGTGAGTGTCCTAGGATAACTACCGCCTGCATGCATGTGGCCCAAAGAGGTGTTGTGTGATGTTTGAATAGCCAATTTCACAACTTTGATGTGGCACGTGCCTCGGAAACCGAAAAGTCCCGACACTGAGTGAGGTGTACTTGTTCACGGACGCGTACGTATAGTATATATGCTAGTCCCCTCCCACCTCTTCGACGCGTACTATATACATACTCCCACCATAACACAAACAAAAAATATTCTACCTTGCTGGTCAAATTAACCTCACTGCCGGCTGTTCATCAAAGTGATGGACGACGATCTCGCGGGCCCACAGAAAGCGTCACACGCGAGTATCGAGTGTCGTGTAGGACAACCATCGTCTGCGTGTGGCCAAAACATGTATGTATGAAAGGGTTGTGTAATGTTTTAAATAACGAATTCACCACTCTGATGTGGCACCTGCCTCACAAAACGGCCAACCCACACGGTGGCTCGCGACTCGTAGTGTACTGCGAGCCACCCGCCACCCCCAGACGCACACACTCACACACACATCGCGAATCCACCGCAACTACGATGCATGTTAAATTATCCCGCGGTGAACATATGTTACCAAAGGAGGGACGTTTTAATTTAAAAAAAACAGAGATCGTTAAGATGTTTTAGTACATAGATTGATTTTCTAGGGATATAATGTGCAAAAATCAAATTTGAGCTACATGCACGTGTGACAGTGCACCTAAATGGATTGCAAAAACACATGTGTCTCACAGGGTGCATGTTAACTCCCCGTGCAAGAAATTTCAAACATTGAGAATCTTGATTTTTAAATTATAGTACATCCAAAACTTATTTGAAATTCATGAAACTTATCGGGTTGTCATATGGACACCAATACAAAGTGGCATTGTACTTTCTTTTGTCAAATTTGAGACCAGTTTTGATGTAATGTTTATCTTCTAACAAACAGGAGATTATTAATAATTGGGAACCAATATCCCAAACAGATTATTTATTCGAACTGTGAGCGTTAGATCAACAATGGATACGTGCCATGATTTGGTTAAGCAATAAATCGGCAGCATTAATCATCCAAATACAAAAACAATATACGTGCCGCCACGTGATCCGTGTGCCGTGCGAGCAGGCGTGAGTTGATGGGATAGATGCGAGCAGTCCGCCGCGCAGGCAAACCGGGAGGTGTGCATACAGGTGTGTGAATTGACTGAGGCGTGCTCACTGTGAAGTGTCATCAGGAGGCGTGCGAGTAGTTGTGTGAAATGACGGTCGGCATGTCAGCAGTCTGGTGCGCAGGCTCACCGGGTGGCGAGCCAGCGGTTTGACCGGTGCCCGCCTATCTCCCACTAATCCATATTAATGGTGCGCCCGAGCGACCACACTGCCCATCCTCGCCACACACACAATTCTCTCTCTCTGCTTGCATCCTCGACGCCGCTCTCAGTCCTCAAAGCCGTCAGTGTATGAGGATGCCGCCGAAGCACCCCATCAAAGGGAGTGGCGACGCTGGGGCTGCTGAAGCACTGGAACACAGCATGGAGATGGAGACAGAGGTTGCCGTCACCGCCGATGAGGTATCGCTGCACCCTGACGTCATCGACGGCGTCGAGCTTCCACAGCCGGAGGCGGAGTTCCACACTGACTCCGGTGACGACTCGGGCGACGACCCCGGCGACGACTCCGACGACCACTCCGGTGATGACTCCGATGACGACGGACAACTAGTTAGTCATCTATACCCATTTATGTGTCAAATAGATCCTAGGGTTTCTCTGGTTACTCCTGCCTCCCCCTTTTCGGAATAGAAATCCTATGGTTATGTTTTCCCAATCCATGAAATCTGAGTAAGTTTCGTTAGATCCGTGTAGTGTATTGATTGTTTGAATGGTACAAGTGATAAGTGATTAGTTGTTTCATCTGTGCAAGTGATTTCTGCTAGTAATCCGACTAGGGTTAGTGTTCGTGCTAATAATTCCTAGCCAGGACTTGATAATTGATTTTGAATGACCTACATATATGTTTGTGCCATTATTTTCTTCAAGATTGGTCTGTACATAGACGATTGTGCTTAAAAATCAAACCATAATCTCTAGATATGTATAAAAAAATAGCCATAAATTGCGAATCCTACTTCATGGCATGTAAACATTGATTTGATGCCATTTTTTTTACTATTTGTATAGGTGCTGTCTGACGATGTGGACAGCGAGGATGAAGATGGCCAGAGGAGATACAAGAGGCAAATCCTGAGGGAGCTTTATGCGGGAATGCATAATAGGCGTATTAGGACCTGGGACGGCGGCTATCGATGCCCATTTTACAACCACAAGCTTCATGACGCGTATCAAAGTGTTCTGGCGCATGCAAGAGGACAGGCCGTTGGCTCCTTCAAGCAGAAGTATTCTCGCAGGGTGGCGCATGGCGCGTACGCCGAGTACCTGGAGAAGCTTCAGGATCGTGCCAGCAGATGAGATGGGATGTGGGATCGAACTATGTACGCTTGAGTATGCTTAATGATGGTTGAACTATGTACTTATGGTTGAACTATGCTTGTGTACGCTTATTATCTATGTCTGAGTATGTTTAATCTATGTTTACTTATGTCTAAATGTGGGATATGGATGCAATCAGTTCGGTTGATGGAATCTACCTCCGTCCTGGTTTATTGGTCCCCTTTGTAATTTGTGTTAAATTTTGACCAAAGATTTAACTAACAAAATGTTAGTGCAGGTCAGCAAAAATTATATCGTTGGATGAGTATTTGAACATAGTGTTCAATGATATAATTTTTGGTGACATGCATAACATTTGTTAGTTAAATATTTGGTCAAAATTTGGTACAAATTACAAAGGGGACCAATAAACCAGGACAGAGGTAGTACGTCAATCACACACGGTTCCCAAAATTGGAACCATGTGCAATGACTTTCATTTTGCCTGTTACGTCAATCACACACGGTTGGCTCTAGCAAACCGTTGCCTTCGAAATTCTTTGTGGGACAGAAAACCCTCACCACCCAATTCAAAAAACAAAAAAAAGAAAACCCTCACCATCCCCACGTCACAAAAACCCTCACCCCGCCCGCCACCCCCTTCGGTCCCCATTCACACCTGCACAAGCTCCTCCACGTCTATGCATGGCACCGCCTATCGCGGCGGCAACCACTTAGCTCGACGCCTGCCGCCGCCGCTAGGCTGCCGGCAAACCCTACCGCATTTCGCCACTTCCGCTTGCCACCGCCTATCGCCATCGACTTTCTCGACGCTGCTCGCGATCGACCCAGCTCCGCCCGGTTGGGGAATCCGCCGTACTGAGCGTTTTTTCTCACGGACAACAAGGTAACTAATTTAACGAGATATTATCTCATCTCTTATCCCAGTTCATCTGCCTCCTTTAATCACCCGGCCAAAATCGCCGTGAATTCATTTTTATTCGAGCTGATTTGAGGGTTTTCTTTCATGCATAGAGTGTACAGTGCGCGGACACATCAGGACTTTGCGGCCTCCGCCAGACATCCATGCAGTTCCATCTCACCGTACCAGATGACTTGAGGATGCACGCGGTATGTTCAAACTCACCCTAAATCGGTTGGCATGGCCTACTTTCCTTAACATATACTAAATATTGCTATATTTGGATAAAAGGTGCCACATGCACCATATACATCAAAGGGATTTTTTTCCTCTTCTTTCTATATTAGGAAAATTAATGATGTATTGTTCTTTTGATTACTCTCATATTTCCATGACATCATGTTTACCCTATCTGTTTAATTATAGATTTTTGTCCTTTGATTTCAACTGTTGTACAGTTCTTTCAATTTGGGTCCATATTTGCATGTTACCATATTTTCTTTAACAATCCTACCATTTTCTGCAGCGTGTCCCTTGCTATGCAATAGAATCTGTAGTGCACAATATTTCCCTTTACATAAATCAAGACTGCAGGGATGTCATACTGAACACAAACCATGGATTTACAATCGTTGCTACTGTAAGACTTGATGAACGTGGTGACTCCTATTTTGGCACTGGCCTTTGGAAAGAAATTTCTAAGTTTTATGTACTGAAAGCTGGCACAAAAATTGCACTGCACATAAAAGAGCCTGGTCATGAGATATATGCTAACTTCCCCGACGATATCATCCGTCCAGACTTTGTTCGAAGTAAGTTTTCTTTTCAAGTATCTGCATGTTGACTTCCCCAGCAATATCAAATGAATTGTGTAGTATTTCAGCAACCAATTGTTATTCCATTTTCTTACTATATTCCTACCTAATAGCTTCTAGTTACCAATACACTTTTCTATTGCCCTATTTTAACTAAATATTCCCTGTACTCCCACTTCTATCAGAAAGCGCCGCTGACAAGGAGACTCCAGAGGTGGAGAACGGGGCTGCCAACAAGCGGAGGCGGGGCGAGCAAGAACCGCAAGCGACTCCAGCAGGCCTAGACTTCATCAGCAGCCTCCCCGATTATATGTTAACACTCATCATCTCCCTCCTCCCAATCAAATATGGGGCACTGACAATTGTCCTTTCCCGGCGGTGGCGCCCCCTATGGAACTCCACCCCTCTCGACCTCATCGACACCCACGAGCTCTGCCATGGCTATTGCAAAAGCTTGGATGCATTCTCCAAGATCCTCGGCAGTCACCCTGGCCCAACTAGAGGCCTTAGAATGGGCAAGTTCTGTTCCAACGGTAAGGACCAAGCCAAGCTTGACGACTGGTTCCCATCCCCCACCCTAGATCAGCTCGAGGAGCTCACTTTTGATGATGGGCATATGCGTTCGCTGCCAACGTCCGTGCTCCGCCTCGCACCCACGCTGCGTGTCGCCAAGTTCAGGAACTGCCATCCCCCCCCCCTAATGACGCGCCCGCTCTTATTCTACCACGACTGAAGCACCTCAAGCTCGTCGCCGTCTGCCTCCCAAACGGTGACATGGAGCACCTGCTCCGTGGCTGTACTGCACTTGAGTACCTTCGTCTTCAGGCGATCAATGGGTTGAGTAGCTTCAACATCACCTCCATGACTCTCCGGACTATTTATGCGTGTTGCTGGTGCGGCAAGAAGACATCACAAGATGTGTACCACGGTATGGTCATTGAGGACACACCTGCACTTGAGAGATTACTTGTAGTTGATCAAGAAGGTCCAACAAGAATCAATGTCATTTCTGCGCTGAAATTGACAGTGGTGGGCTACTCGTCTGACAAATACTCCGAACTTGTTATTGGATCCACACCCGTTCAGGTACAACAGCCGCCTTCTACCTCTCCTTCTAGAAATTAACATTATTTCTAATTTTGAAGATGAATGTTCGTCTGTCATCCAGAAAATGATTCCGACAAGCTTGACCCCGAAACTACGCACAGTGAAGGTCTTGGCACTAGAATCTATCGGCCCCAACCTAGAGCAAGTTGCCAGTTTCCTGAGATGCTTTCCATGCCTGGAGAAGCTATATATCGAGGTGATGTTCCTTTCCTGTTAAATGTTAACCATAAGGGAGTTCAATTTGTGACACCTTTTTCCAAGTTTACAATGACAATGTACTACGATTTCTGAAGGATTTTTTTAGAGGATTTCAGTACATACATGTTCCCCCCCCCCCCATATTGGTTGCTTGATCCATATGTTTACAATCCATAAGCATTTCTCCTTTGGATTCATCTGTACTAGTTTTCTTAGGGAACTTTTCATCCACACCAACCTCTTGTGAAGAAGACTACATTTTTCTAGATTGTAATCAAATGCCCATGTTAATCACGTCGGATCGAAGATGGCATGTTAGTCCATTTTACAAATCCTGCAAACCAAATAGGCTTGTAGTAGTGTTCAAAACTGCTTGTAGGCACTAACACGTTTTCTTCTTTTGAAGATAAGATTAGGCCCGGTGGTGGATAATGTGATACAATATAACAATCACGTCGAATGCCTAGATTTGCATCTCTCAGAAATTACTTTGAACTCCTACCAAGGGACCTTACCGAAGATTATATTCGCCAGGTTCTTTGTTGTCAGAGCAAGGGTGCTGAAGGTAATGAGGTTTGCCCTACATTTATTTCGCAAAAATGAATGGTTTGTTGATCAGCGCCGGCGGCTGCAGCAAAATGGAATAGGCTCCGAAAATGCTGAATTTCATTTTGGAACTTCAGATGACAGAGTAATCGGAAGTCATCATGTCAACCCCATACATGACTTCTCAGTGGCTGACCCCTTTGCAAAAATTATGAAGTTTCGAAACCAGACTTAGAAGTGGTAATATTAGTTTGAACCTCTCTGATATCCATGTTCAGCGGATCAGCACGAGCGTTTGCAGCTGATGAGCTGAATTTCATTTGTAATATCAGTTTAAACCTTGTAATGTTCGAATTTGAGCCATATAACTCTGGAATTTGAACCTTGTAATATTTCGAGCTTTTGTGGTACAATCGCTGAAATGGCATCGTATGGGACTCGTATATTGGTAGCACTATTTTGACCTTAATATGCAATGGACTTAGATTTTATTAACCATTCTCGAATCTATTTACCTTGTCGATCTCATAGCACATGATCTGTATAGTAACTCGACTGTGATCTTTGACATTATTGCACATAGTTGGTTTCTTCAACCGTGTGCCCTGTAGAGCGCAGAATTAATTATCGCACTCGAGTGTCCATCATCACCCTTCTATGTAACTTTGACCTCATCACCCACGGGTAAACTTATGACCGAAGTCATTCCATACACTTTGTTTTTACAAAGCTTTTTGCCAATAAACGCCCATGATTTGTCCCTCTTCTAGCCGACGCGTGGCCAAACAAGCCCGTCGGGAAGCTTGCGTGGTAAACTGCGCGGTAGCGCGGGAACAAGCTCACCGAAGATACATTTGGTGCCTCTTTGAGCCCACGCATGGTCAAACGAAACGCGTGCGGTGCGGTGTTGTCAAGCGTGCACTGGAATCCTCCGCTATGAACGCCGCGACAAGACGTGACGATTACAGGCCGGTCGGCCCCCATATATTACAGCGGCCATTTAACCCTTGTGTCTCTTCAACCTTTCGATCGTGCCCCACCATTGCAAGAAGCACACCCACCATGAAAAATTCTTAGAGGGTATCCTGCGCGGCTCCAATGGCGCTCCGAGCGGCTGCCGACGACGAGCAACAGCTCACCATGCATGCCGTGGTGGACACGCACAAAAGGTTCACGGAGCTCTAGGTGGTGTACACCAACAACCCGTTCTGGGTGGAGCACTCCATCCACATCATGGAGTTGTTTCTTGCCGAGGAGAAGTACAAGGTGGCTGGGTTCGACCTCGAGTATACCCACGCTCGTGCTGGGTCTCGTCCCAAGGCCGTCGTCGCTGAGATGTGCATGCGCAACCATGTCCTCGTCTACCACTACTGCCTGGCCACAAGGCCTTGCGAGCGTTTCGCCAGGTTTGTCAACAGCCCCCACTACATGTTCGCTACGGTGGACATCACCAATGATGTAAAGGTGCTCAAGAATTCGGGCATCGCCTGCCAGAATCTTGTCGACATCCAGGGCCAATACAAGATCTGGGGCAGCAAGGAGGATGAGAAGGACTCACTGGTTCACCTCGCCGAGGCCATCATTAACCCCTACTACAGAGACATGAAGGATTCCTGCAACAAGGACAAGCATGCCTGGCACTCGGCCTGGATGGAGAAACTCGACAAAGCTCATGTCGTGTATGCGGCCAAGGAGGCGTACACGAGATACGACATGTACAGGCGGATCATTGACATGAGGAAGTGCCTCCTTCCCCAAAACAGCCAGGGATCCAGCCGGAAGCAGAGCAATGGCAAGCATCGTCGCAACAATAAGTAGATGATTAGATCCTCGTTTCTCCTAGTTTAGTATGCATGTAATTGCTTACTTTGGTGTGTGGAAATGTTATGTGTGTAGTCACTTGTGTAATTGTATGCTTAATTTGTTTTTGCAATGCTGTCTTTTTAAGTATATATGTTGATGCTCTGTAGACAGAGCAAATCACATCGCACACGGACTAAACAATGGAACTCGCGATGATGATTTCATCCATCACTGACAATTGTATACCAGCAATTGTTTGCTCACAACACACACGGCTTGTTAACAGGAATCGTCTGTGTTGTTATCGGTCTTCCCACACATTTCCGATTACAGAACTGTTTGCCGCGTATCACACACATCTTGTTAAGCTGAACCGTTTCTGTTCTCTTAGCTCAACGCAAACAGTTCATCCGAGTGAACTGTATGCCGTATATCGCACACACCTTCATCTGGCTGCCCATTTCTGTTGTTCCGCCTCATCACAAACAGTTTATCCGAGTGAACTGTATGCCGTATATTGCACACGCCTTCATCTGGCTGCCCATTTCTTTTGTTCTGCCTCATTGCAAACAGTTCATTGAACTGAACCGTATGCCCCGAATCGCACACGCAACTAAAATCTGAACCGTGTTTGATGTATCCTTCATCGCAAACGTTTTGCATCTTTTTTGACTGTTATTTTACATCATTGTTTGCGATTAATGCATCGCACAAAGTTTCCTCAAAGGGTCTCTAATCATAGTGTCGCGTTAGCAGCATCCTGCAGTAGTGTATATGTGTTTTGGCATTTGAAAGGCGAAGAAATCTCTTTCGAAGTATAAGGGTTTCAGACGAAAACTCATCTGTTACAAAGGCATTTCATTTTTTTAACTTATTTTAACTCCAGACTTTTTGTGAGTTCAATATGCACCATTCAAAGCCACGTCATCAAGTTTCAACCCTTTTTGACTTCATTCGCTATTTTTCATGCATTTAATGAATTTTTGGAGCTCAATGACCCTGAAATTGAAAAGCACTACAAATGAACTCTGAAAAGGTTGAAACTTGGCATGGTATCATCATTTCACCCACATAGCATGTGCTAAAAAGTTGAGAGGGTTACGGCAAAAACTGGATGCACTTCCTGTACAAAATGGACAATCTCTTTCGAAGTATAAGTGTTTCGGACGAAAACTCATCTGTTACAAAGGCATTTTATTTTTTTAAACTTATTTTAACTCCAGACTTTTTCTGCATTCAATATGCACCATTCAAAGCCACGTCATCAATTTTCAACCCTTTCTGACTTCATTCGCTATTTTTCATGCATTTAATGAATTTTTTGAGCTAAATGACCCTGAAATTGAAAAGCACTACAAATGAACTCTGAAAAGGTTGAAACTTGGCATGGTATCATCATTTCACCCACATAGCACGTGCTAAAAAGTTGAGAGGGTTAGAGCAAAAACTGGATGCACTTCGTGTACAAACTGGACAATCTCTTTCGAAGTATCAGGGTTTCGCACGAAAACTCATCTGTTACAAAGGCATTTCATTTTTTTAAACCTATTTTAACTCCAGACTTTTTGTGCATTGAACATGCACCATTCAAAGCCACATCATCAATTTTCAACCCTTTCTGACTTCATTCGCTATTTTTCATGCATTTAATGAATTTTTTGAGCTATAAAACTAAAAGAGCTAAACAAAATATGTTTTTGATTAAAACACCCATTTAAAATAACCTAGAAATTACCAAATTTAATATAATGATAAAACACACTAATATTAAACAGCAGGAAAAAGAATCACTCAAAAATCTATTTTTAAAGTAAAGTTATTCACAAACTAGTGATTCACACAAATTTCAAAGAGTTCAAATTTAAACTATTCAAATTTGAAAACTACTGGCACTAACAGAAAGTTTATAATTTTTGTGACCTAAAGCAAAAAGATTCACTCAAAAACTCTAAATATTTGGCTGTAAGAGGAAACAAAAGAAAATAAATAAAGGAAAAAAGAAAACATAAAAACTAGGAAAACACCTTTAGTCCCGGTTGCCACCACAAACCGGGGCTACAAATTAAAAATATTAACAAAAAATGCCCGCCTACTGGGCCACAACGGCCTGCATACGACTAGAAACCCAACTACTAGTTGGGCCAGGATCCAGGCCCGCAAGGCAAGTAGGCTCACAGGGTAGTGAGAGGTACGTTAGGCCCACACATGCCTGGTTTAGAGAGGAGCTCGAAACGGAAGCCGCAGCGGGGCTTATAAACTGGTCCGAGCCCCCTTCGCTTGGCGAGGTGGGACTAAACTTCGACGCACCTCGCCTGCCAGCACAAGACCTTTAGTCCCGGTTAGTAGCACCAACCGGGACTAAAGGCCTCTCTAAAGAGGTCTCGTATATAAGCAACACTTACAAAATTCCCCCCCCACCCTCTCCATTCTCTCGACGCCGAACTTGCAGAGGACGCCGCCAGGCTGCTACGCGCCGGAGATCGCCGTCGCCTCCCCCGACGGTGGAGATCGTCGCTGCCCCGGCCGCCGGCCGCCCGCGCTTCCTCCCCGAGCCCCGACGTCAAACCACTCATCGCCGTCCCCGATTCTGGTGAGCCTGTAGCTCCTAATCCGTCATCGGGCCATCTTGCGCCTCCCAAGTGAGCTCCGGCGCCGCCCTTCCCCTCTTCTTCCTCTCCTTGCCGCTGTTTTTGCCATGGTCGAAGTGCAGCTCGGGCGCGCTGGCCACGTCCAGAGCACGCACACAATGTGCTCGACTGAATGCCAGGTCATGCTAGCTTGCTCCATTGGAGCTGGAAATTTGTAGGATGGTGTATCCTTAGATGATAAAGATGGTGGTGGGGCTAGTTTGACAGAAAGAAAAACTTGCAAGTTCAAGTTTTACCAGAATTCAGTTCTGGACAGAAAGTACAAGGAATTATTTGCTTAACTTAAGTTATGCTAATGGAGTTGGTCTTCTAGACTGAAGGGTTTTGGTAGAAGGACTAAAAGTGGGAAAAGTTTCAGAATTTTTTGAGCAAGGAATATTAGGGTTGTAGTTATAACCTAGGAATGGGACAAAATTGAAAAGAGGATATTTTGCTCAAAATTTTCAAAAGACCTAGTTGGGTTCTTGCATAAAAATGATCTATAGGCATCACATGACCCCTCATAATTTCTTGTGGAATTTTAAAAGAATTATTTAAAATAGTTGTAGTGCAACAGAAGCATTTCAAAGATTGCAAATGCTATTCAAAATAGTATCAGAATTTTTTGAGCAAGGAATATTAGGGTTGTTCAAGTGTTGGATCAATGGCTACAAAATGTTGTTCAAATTTTCCCATCTACTATGTAGTTGTAAAAGTTTATTAAATATGAGTAGCATAATAAAATGACATTGCATATAGGAATTTGTTTTGATAAGAATTTGTTCTCGACTTCGACAATGCCCGGTTCGCATCCTCGTCGTTGACTCGTTGGCGACGACCTGCTTCAGAAGCGCCATGTACGGGACTGGGCTCCGCCGGGCTGGCACTAGGAGGTGCTACCTTCCGAGGAGCGTAGCTTGGTGAGGAACCGGGCTCCCGTCGTCGACCCGGAGCTTCTTTGGTGGCGGTCGCGTGGGCCACTTCCGATGCGAAGGCAGCCAGCCCCCGCGGAGGTGGTACGTTGCCGTGTCAGGTAGGAGGACAAGCATGTTCGTCGCTACATGGTTGCGTTGGACGTCAGGTTCTCCAATACCTGGCAGGTTCTTCAGGGATCTCACCTGAGCTATAATCCTGTGATGGTTCCTTCTCTTTGGGTGTCTACCGCCCGCGCCTCAGGAACCGCGAGTGAACTAGATTATTCGATAGTATTCGATCTGTATTAGCTAGTGATGTTATATATATGATAATATTCGAGATGTATTAGTGATAATACTCGAGATGTATTCAAGATTATATTCGATGATGCATTAACTGGATTATTCGAGATGTATTAGTGATAATATTCAAGATGTATTTGAGATTATATTCGATAATATTCGATGATGCATGTATTAGTGATATTATTCGAGATGCATTCTAATTTGAATACTAAATTGCTTTATCTTTCTTCTGTATTAGTTAAGCTATGGACGCTAGCCGCAGAGACGACAATGATCAAAACGAGATCTTGTTCGACATGATCCGAAACCTAGCTGAGGGTGAACCTGAATTCAAAGATGGTGGCTCACAATATCTGAACAATTCCGATGAGGGAATATTTCAGGAAGAACAAACAGATGAAGACCACACAAACAATGATGGCGAAGTAAATGATCTTCAATTAACAAAGACCGGCGAGAAAAGGTTGCCGGCTGGCATAAAGTACAACATCGATGCGGTCAAACCATGCGGCGAACTACTTGCTCCTAAAGCGAATGCGGACATATTTAAACATCAGTGCGGAGTTATTGTCAGGGACCAAATCCTGATTTCCGTTCAAGAATGGAATAAGCTAGCAAAGGGAGATCGAGGAGTTACTTTTGTCTCCGAAAGAGCAAAAGATCTGCTTTGGGAATCACTCATGTCACATTTCACCCTACCAGATCATTTGACAGAGGCAAAATGGGAGAAAGTCAAGAAGAGTGCTCTTAAGAAGATGGCCATAGCATTCTGCAACCACAAGAAAAGATTATGGGCTAGCTACGTCGAAGCAGGAAAGCAGACTCTAGAATTCAAGGGATCACTGCTGAAGGCAAAAGATCACTGGGACTCTTTCGTGAAGTTTAAGGAATCAGAGGCAGCTCAGGAACGGTCGAGAATAAACAAGATTAATGCTGTGAAAAAAAGTGGCACCATACTCTGGGGCCAGGTGGCTATCAGGTCGGCCGGCCTAAGTGGGATGAAGCTGAGGAACCGATGATTGCAGCAGGGGTCACTCCAGTTACATTGAGTTGGCCCGACAAGTGCAGGACTTGGTTTTATGCGCATGGGGGAAAGTTGGACCCAAAGACAGGACTGGTTATGGAGCGGGCAAGTCTTAAAGAAGCCTCTGATGCTTTACTTGTTGCAATAGAAGAGGCTCGAACGGGGGCGTTCAAGCCCGAGAGAGAGAACGACGAACTTACGCGTGCCCTGAAGAATCCTGAACACCCGGGACGAACACGAGGCAACGGCGTTGTTCCATGGGTTGAGGGGTTTGCGGACTGGAATGACACTTATAGAAGCCGTGCGAGAAAGAAGGAGGAGGAGGAGGAGCAGAGGAAGCTGGAAGTAGACCGCCTTCAACAGGTAGAATCAAAGCACGCGGAGTTGGAACGCGCTTTCAGGCGGCAGTAGGAGCAGATCGACTCACTTAGCCAGGAAAGGGCATCTCGGCGGCAACGGCAAGCAGATCTAGCATTGGATAGCACCATCCCATCTATGCCGAAAAGCAGCGTGGGTTCCACCCCGGCCGATGATGCACTACTGGCTAGATACCCCATGGATGATATCAAAGGTACGACACCTTGTGAGCTACACATGAAAGTGAAGAACATATCCATGAAGGTGGCGGACGGCTATGCTTTACAGAATCCCCCTGACGCAACCTTCCATGGCAATCCGATTCCATCTCGCTATGCTCGTGTCGGGGTGGATGAAGTGATGTCGGGATATGACGAGCTAGAGCTTGACATTTCTGGAGGTGAGGACGAGCGCACATTGGGAGAGGCCATGCGTCGTATGATTCTATGGAGAAAGGATTGCATCATCTTTCCAAGGCCACCGACTCCTCCTCCAAGTCTGCCACGTCCGTCGACTCCTCCTCCAAGTCCGCCGCGTCAGCCGAATCCAACCCTGCCCGAGATGAAGCGCAGCGCTAGTCCGCCACAGCGTCAGCCGACTCCACCCCACCCCGAGACAGAGCCCATCAGTGCGAGTCCACCATATCGATCTCGACCGCGTCAGCCTTCTCCAAAGCGGAAGAGAGCACCAAACAAGAAAGCCCCTCCTCCTGCCAAAAAGAAGTTGGCTTACGACAGGAGTGACGAGGAAAACAAGGCCATAGTGGATGTTGAAGTGAAGACCCATTTTGGCCCGAAACTGCCCCCGCCGCCAAAGGAGAAAATTGCTGAGGAAGTCTTACAACACTTTGTGGATATGGCTCGACTAACTGTGAAGACAATGGACTCAGACTATGAGCGCTCTATTAAGAAGTCATATCGTGCACAAAAAGATAAGGAGCACGAGTCGAGCTCAAGCCAAGCAGGTAGTAATAAAAGCGGGAAAATTGTTCCCCAGCTGGGAGAACAGGCAGTGCAATCGATCCCCCCGCTCATTGTACAATCACATGTGAGTACCGCCGATAGGCCGGAAATAACCGACGCTCATAGACAGATGGCTAAAGAGGTCGGTGTCACTGTTGAACAACTCCTAGGCATCGAGGTTCTCCCCGGGTTTGAAGAGGAGGAACTAAAATGGAAATATGTCCCCGGCCAACCTCTGGTCGGGCCTGAGGAGGTCTCTCTTCTATCAACGAAAATGCGCAGATTGCATGACTGGTACCTGAGAGAAATAAATAATGGGTGACAGTCCCTCATTGTGAAAGTCAAGGCAGAGCATTACTTCCATGAAAAAGATTTGTGGGTTGAGTTTCCAGAACTTTTTCAGTTATTCAATCAAGACGCACTCGACGAATCTCTCGTCAGTTGCTATTGTCTGTAAGTGATTTCTTTCTGTAATTTAAGTCTCTAGCTGTGCTCGTTCATTGCCTGCAATTATCCTCACTATATTCTTTTCTGTGGTATTATGCAGAATGAAGATTTATGAAATGAAAAGAGCCGGACGCTATGGCATTGGGTTCATTGATCCAAATACCGTTAATGAAGGTGTGTGCAAAATCAGCAAAAAAAAGACACAGAGAAGAGCTTGCTCGAGTTTTTGAAGCAACTAAATACCCAACCAGAAATAGTATTTCCTTACAACTTCGGGTGAGTGTTACTGTCTTGTACTACAAATTCTATTTTGCTTACTAGATGTTAATAAGTGTAGTTGATGAGTTATGCACATGCCCGCTTAATTATACAAACGTGTGCGCATGCAGTTTCCACTAGATCCTGCTAATCATTGAAGTTGACGAGGGAAAAGTTCAAGTACTGGACTCGCTATGTAAAGAAACTAAAGATTACTTAATCATGAAGGGGATGCTCGACAGGTAATTTCAATCATTATCGCACAATGTCAGCCTCTTTAGTTCATTTACTGATATCAACTAATTAATAACTCCTTTATTCATTTTCTTTGCCGGGCAGGGTTTGGCAAAGGTTCATCAAAGAGGTTACCGGCCCATGGAAACAAGAGCTGACATGGGTGCGACCCAGGGTACGTAATTAAGAAGTACTAGCTACGTCCGCGCATCTCTTTAATTCTAGTTTCAATACCATTATCATGCTTGATTAATTATTATCTGGTTGAATTCTATTCTTGTAAAGTGCATGAGGCAGGCGTCGGGGAATAATTTATGTGCATACTACATTTGCGAGAACATTCACTTTATGACAGAAAGGTGCAAAAGTGGAAGAAATCAGGCAGTACGTAAACACAATTCACAATTCTTTTTATCATGATCTAATATATATACACACAACTAATATATTCATATTGATCTCCTTCTTTAAAGATGCAAGAGATGCGGGATAAGCTCCTACCAACGGACCGCATACGAGCACTTCAAGAGGAAATTGCGGGATTTTTGCTTGACCAGGTCATAGATCCCAAAGGAGAATACCATTACACCTAATGCCTGCATGTAATGATCTGTAAATTGTAGGAGAAATTGTATGTACCAAATTGTATATATATGTGTGTATGCGCATATGGTCGTACGAGAAATTCTATGATATATGATTGGTTCTACGAGAAATTCTATTTATATATGCATGACGTGTATAGTATGTAGTAGCGTAAAATATGTTTGAAATGAAAAAGAATTAAATGGAAAAACACAAAATTAAAAGGAAAAATAAAGCATAAAAGCCTAAACCCCTAAACCTTTTACTCCCGGTTGGTATCACCAACTGGTACTAAAGGACCCCCGCCCCCGGCGCGTGCTGGTGCCACATGGTGGGCCTTTGGTCCCAGGTCGTGGCCAACCGGGACTAAAGGGGGGGCCTTTAGTCCGGGCCCTTTAGACCTGGTTGGTGAACCGGGACTAAAGGCCCTTACGAAGCAGGACTAATGGCCAATTCTGCACTAGTGCATAATTCCTCTCTCACTCATAGTGATAGCTCTTCTCTTCTATTTCATTGTTTAGATGGATGACGATGTAGTTGCAAGTATTCGAGACATGTCATAACTTGTATCGCTATTTCAAGATGATGACGAGAGACATCATTTGTGTTGGATGATGATTATGATGATGACATAATTTGATGACTATTTGTATGTGTATGATATGATGACACTATTGTGTGTATGATGTGATAGAGACTGTTGTATAAAACCTGTACAGAAACAAAGGAAATATGCAGCAGATTTTTTTTTAGAAAATAATAACGGTAGCGCGGGGTATGTGTAACAGCAGCGAGTACTTAGCAGTAGTGAGCTATAAACTATGGCGCTGCAGCTATTACAGCAGCGAGGTTACCTAACACCCGCTACTGCTACCTGTTGGTAGCAATAGCGCGGGTTGACCGACGCTACTGCCAAAAGTTAGCTGTAGCGCCATAGCAGTAGCGCGGGTGCCCGCGCTACTGCTAGGCATTTAACTCACGCTACTTCTAGGGTTTTCCCTAGTAGTGAGGAAATACATTCTTGATGTATTTGAAGCATGTATACTCATGATTATAGCTCATTTCTACAAGAATGTCTTATTTGGTTAAAGAGAATTATCTAGTCACTAGTGCAGAATCAGGTTTTAGTCCCGGTTCATAAGGACCTTTAGTGTCGGTTCTGCAACCGGCACTAAAGGGTGGGGACTAAAGCCCCCCCCCCCTCTAGTGCCGGTTCGTCACGAACCAGGACCAAAGGCCCATCACGTGGCATGAGCCCGCGCCGAGGGGCTGGGGGCCTTTAGTCCCGGTTTGTTACACCAACCGGGACTAAAAGGTTTAGGGGTTTATGGTTTATGGTTTATTTTTTCCTTTTAATTTTGTGTTTTCCATTTAATTCTTTTTTCATTTCAAACATATTTTACGCTACTACATATTGTACACGTTATACATATATATATAGAATTTCTCGTAGAACCGATCATATATATGTCATCAAATTTCTCGCACGACCATTCACATACACACACACACACACACACACACATATATATATATATATATACAATTTGGTATATACAATTTCTCCTATAATTTGCAGATCATTACATGGAGGCATTACAGCTTGTAATGGTATTCTCCTTTGGGATCTATGACCTGGTCGAGAAAAAATCCCGCTATTTCCTCTTGAATTGCTCGTACGCGATCTGTTGGTAGGAGCTTATCCCGCATCTTCTTCATCTTTTAAAGAAGGAGATCAATATGAATGTATTAGTTGTGTGTATATATATTAGATCATGATAAAAAGAATTGTGAATTGTGTTTACGTACCCAAAGATCTCTTGCATATTTGCTCCTTTCGGTCATAAAGTGAATGTTCTCGCAAACGTAGTATGCACATAAATTATTTCCCGGCGTCTGCCTCAAGGTCTTTACGAGAATAGAATTCAATCAGATAATAATTAATCAAGCATGATAATGGTATTGATACTAGAATTAAAGAGATGGTAGCTAGCTAGAGTACTACTTAATTAATTACCTTGGGTCACACCCATTTCAGTTTTTCTTTCCATGGGCCTTGAACTTGTTTGATGAACTTTTCCCAAGCCCTGCCTGCCAGCAAAGAAAATGAATAAAGGAGTTATTAATTAGTTGATACCAGGAAAAATGAACTAAAGAGGCCGACATAGTTCGATAATGATTGAAATTACCTATCGACCATCCCCCTCACGATTGCGTAGTCATTAATGTCTTTAAGTAGTGAGTCCAGTACTTGAACTTTTCCCTCGTCAACTTCAATGATTAGCAGGATCAAGTGAAAACTGCATGCGCACACGTTTGTATAATTAAGCGGGCATGTGCATAACTCATCAACTACACTTATTAATTAACATCTAGTAAGCAAAAATAGAATTTGTAGTACAAGACAGTGTCACTCACCCGAAGTTGTAAGGAAGTAGTATTTCTGGTTGGGTATTTAGTCGCTTGAAGAACTCTAGCAAGCTTCTCTCTGTGTACGGTCGATCATATTCACGTGACCATGTCTCTTGATTAATGGTATTTGGGTCAATGAACCCAATGCCATAGCGTCCAGCTCTTTTCATTTCATACATCTTCATTCTGCATAATACCACAGAAAAGAATATAGTGAGAATAATTACAGGTAATGAACAAGCACTATAGCTAGCTAGAGACTTAAATTACATAAATAAATCACTTACAGACAATAGCAACTGACGATAGATTTGTCGAGTGCATCTTGATTGAATAACTGAAACATTTCTTGAAACTCAACCCACAGATCTTTTGCATGGTAGTAATGCTCTTCCTTGACTTTCACCATGAGGGACTCTCGATCGGTAGTCTTTACTTCTCTCAGGTACCATTGATGCAATTCATACATTCTCATTGATAGAAGCGGGATCTGCTCAGGCTTGACCATAGGTTGGCCGCGGACATATTTCCATTTTAGTTCCTCCTCTATAAACCCGGGGACTTCCTCGATGCCTAGGAGTTGTTCAACAGTGATACCAGCCTCTTCAGCCTGCCTTCTATGATCGTCGGTTATTACCAGCTAATCGGCGATACTCCCATGTGGTTGTACCATGAGCAGGGGGATCGATTGCACTGCCTGTTCTCCCAGCTGGGGAACAATTTTCCCGCTTTTTTGCCAACTGCTTGGCTCGAGCTCAAGCTCGACTCCTTCTCTTTTTGTGCATGAAATGACTTCTTGATAGAGCGCACATAGTCTGAGTCCCTATGCTTGACAGCTGGCTGAGCATTATCAATAAAGTGTTGTATGACATGCTCAGGTACTTTCTCCTTTGGCGGCGGGGGCGGTTTAGGTCCAAAATGGGCCTTCACTTGGGCAGCCACTTCGGTGCTGTTTTCCTCCTCAGTTAGGTGGTAAGGCAACTTCGGAAGAGGCTTGAGGCTTGGACCATATTTGTATTTCTTGCCTCCTTTTGTACCGCTAGCCGCCGTAGCTGCGGCGCCTCTCTTCTTCTGTTGTTGCTGAGGTAGCGGAGCCCGCTGAGGCAGTGGAGACGACTTACGCGGTGCCTGACTTGGAGGAGGAGTCAGCTGACGCGGTGCCGGACTTGGAGGAGGAGGAGTTGGCTGACGCGGTGCCGGACTTGGAGGAGGAGGAGGAGTCGACTGACGCGGCGCCGGACTTGGAGGAGCAGGAGTCGACTGACGCGGCGCCGGACTTGGAGGAGGAGGAGTCGGCTGATGTGGTGGCAGACTTGTTGCAGCAGGAGTCGGTGGCCTTGGAAAGATGCACTACTAGAAAAAGGGCTATAGCTAATATAGACATTAGTGGCGCACTATGTATGTGGTGCGCCACTGCCAAATAGCAGTGGCGCACCACACATGGGTGCGCCACTAATGTTTATATTACTAATGGCGCACCTTGTGTGTGGTGCGCCACCGCTAAGTTTCTCCTGGGCACACCCCCCTCCCCAGACTTACCAGTGGCGCACCGTGGTTTGGTGCGCCATTACTAGTTTTAACTAGTAATGGCGCACCACACCCACGGTGCGCCACTACTAACAATTTTTTTTTCAATTTTTTTTTCAAAACAAGTAATGGCGCACCACACACCAGGTGCGCCATTAGTAACCCTGGTTACCAATGGCGCATTCTTAGGAGGTGCGCCATTGGTAACCTGAGAGCAGCTAGATATTTTTGACAGCCACCTACCACACTCACTTTCCCCACTTCATTCTCTCCACCTCTACCAAGCTTGGTCTCGGCTGCCTCCTCCTCCTCACCTCATTTGCACCATAGATTCACCCAAATTAAGTGGTTAAATTTCCTTTTTTTTGATAGGTAAGTAAGGGGAAAGCTTTCTTTATGTTCTAGATCTACGTAGTGCGCCACTAATGTCTATATTATGCGCTATTTGGCAGTGGCGCACCACATACATAGTGCGCCACTAATGTCTATATTAGCTATAGCCCTTTTTCTAGTAGTGATCTACTTTTTTCTCCCTCCAACAATGTACACACTTTTTATGGCCTAGATCTACGTATGTTTGTGGTGTTGCATATGTTTGTGTTTGCAGGTACCGGTATTTGAAATGCGATAGTTGCCAATATTTTGCCGGAATGTTGATTCATTTCCGTTTCGGCGAGAATTTGGCACCATGCATTCTTTTTGGTCCTATTTTTAGGCAAAGTCATGCCAAATTTTTTTTTTGGTTCTAAAATATCGTTTTGCTCTACCCCGCAGGCGACCATGGTCCGCACGATGACCGAAGGCATCGTGAATAGGTTTTTGAGCTCCGCGAAGGCCGAGATGCTTCAAAAGAACGAGACGGAGATAAGATGTCCGTGTCGAAGATGCAAGCTGAAGAGCCTTATGGACCCGGATTCCAGACAGGTGCGGGACCACCTGCTCTTGCGTGGTTTCATGGATGGCTATCGGTGGCAAGGTGATGAAGATGATTATGAAGTCGTCCATGGGGGGCGGGCAAGAAATAAGGAAGGGCAGCAAGACAATAGCGGCGAGGGCGGGCGAGAAGACGAAGAATCTCCAGGACATGATCACGAAGTAGATGCAGGACACAGCCATCATGTAGAAGATGTTGGACATGATGATGAGGAAGATCAAGACGAAGGGCATGATCATGAAGATGAAGATGCCGGAGCAGACGACGATGGACCATCGATGGGCTGGGTGCAGGACCCTCATATTCAAGAGCTGCTTCTCAAGCATATGGGTAACGCAAGAGCTGCCGCCCGAGAGAAAGCCAAGCTGGATCAACTAGAGATAGACACGGTTACTCCATTGTATGAAGGATGCAGGCCCGAGGATACCCGCCTGAAAGTAACGCTCATGGTTCTGGAGATGAAGGTAAAACACAAAATGACCGACGCATGCTTCGACGAGAACATGTCATTCTGGCACGAACGTCTGCCCAAGGGGAACAAGTGCCCGACCAGTTTCGAGGAGGCAAAGAAAATCGTGTGTCCTCTGGATTTACCGCATGTGAAATACCATGTGTGCATGAACGATTGCATCATTTATCGGGACGAGCATGCAGAGTCTACCATATGTCCGGTGTGCGGCGTCAGTAGATACAAGAAGAGGAAGAAAGCTCCTCGAAAAGTGGTGTGGTACTTTCCGATCACTCCTCGTCTGCAGTGGTATTTCGTGGACCCTAAGCTAGCAAAGCTCCTGCGTTGGCACGCGGATAGGGAGGAGAAGAAGCGAGAAGATGACGGAAATGATCCGGAGATAAATAAAAAAGACAAGATGCTGAGTCACCCTAAGGATGCGAGCCAGTGGCAAGCGTTGAACTTCGAACACCCAGAATTTGGGGACGATCCAAGGAACATCGTGCTGGGCGTGAGCATCGATGGAGTCAATCCGTTTGGCAGCCAGAGAAGCACACATAGCACCTGGCCTGTGTTTGTGTGGATGTACAACCTTCCCCCCTGGATGTGCATGAAGAGGAAGTACATTCACATGAGTATGCTAATTGAAGGGCCGAAACAACCAAGGAACGACATCAATCTGTATCTAGGGCTGCTGAAAGAGGAGCTAGACACGCTGTGGAAAACGCCAGCCAATACGTGGGACGCCGCAGCGAAAGAATATTTCCCTATGAGAGCCGCACTGCTCACGACGGTGCACGACTATCTCGGTTACGGATATGTCGCGGGGCAGGTGGTCCACGGATTTTGTGCATGCTGCATGGATGACACAAACTATCGCCAGCTAGATAGAGATCCCGGGTCTTCAAAAACCGTGTTCATGGGACATCGAAGGTGGCTTCGCGACGATGATGCATGGAGAAAACGCAAGGATCTGTTCGATGGTGAAACCGAACCCCGAAGACGCCCGCGTACGAGGAGCGGCGAGGAAATAGACGAGCTGTTGAAAAATTGGAAAGAGTGCCCACCGCCGGGAAAGAAGTGAAAGGCGCCAGAGCCGCTGCTGAAGGTATGGAAAACGAGGTCTGTTTTCTGGGACTTGCCGTACTGGAAGATCCTCCGTGTGCCTCACAGCCTTGATGTCATGCATATCACGAAGAACATGTGCGAGAGTCTGCTTGGTACCCTGCTCAACATGACAGAGAGGACCAAAGATGGGCCGAAAGCAAGGGCAGACTTGCAATCAATGGGCATCAGGGAGGAGCTTCACGCAAAACGCCCTAATGATGATGATGATGATGATGATGAAGCGAAGGACATGGAAAGTCGTCGCAAAGGCAAAAAGGCCAAGAAGATCGAATATGACTGCCCTCCCGCGTGCTTCACTCTAAGTCAGGAGGAGATCGAGCAGTTTTTCACCTACCTCGTAGGAGTAAAACTTCCTTACGGTTACGCGGGGAAGATAAGCAGATACCTAGACTCAGCGAAGCAGAAGTTCAGCGGGATGAAGTCTCACGACTGTCAGGTGCTGATGACGCAGATACTTCCGGTTGCAATCCGTGGGATCATGGACGCGCACGTCCGTGAAACGCTATTTGGCCTATGCAACTTTTTTGACGTCATCTCTCGGAAGTCGGTTGGCGTGAGGCAACTCAGAAGGCTACAGGAAGAGATCATGGTGATACTATGCGAGCTTGAGATCTACTTCCCGCCCGCATTCTTCGATGTTATGATGCATCTGCTAGTCCATATCGTGGAGGATATCATCCAACTCGGGCCGACGTTCCTGCACAGCATGATGCCGTTCGAAAGGATGAATGGTGTCATCAAAGGATACATTCGCAACAGGGCACGTCCAGATGGAAGCATAGCCAAGGGCTTTCTGACTGAAGAGTGCATCTCCTATTGCATGAATTATCTAGGCATCGAGAACCCCGTTGGTCAGCCCGTCAACAGGCACCTCGGCAGGCTCGTTGGATGGGGTCACCACGAGGGTCGCCGCGAAATGCATGTCGACTTCAAGGGTCGACTCGCCGACTTTGAAAGAGCAAACCTAGTCGCGCTACAACACATAGACGTGGTCGATCCTTGGGTGGAAGAGCACAAAACCTTTATTGAGAAGACGTACAATGACCGAGGCCAACAGAGGACAGACGGAGATATAATCAAAGAGCACAACTCATGTTTCACGCGTTGGTTCAAGGAGAAGCTTCTGTCGTACCCTTTACATGAGGATTCTTCCGCGGAAGAAAAACTCATATTCGCCTTGTCACAGGGCGCCGAGCACAACCTGATGACCTATGAGGCGTACGATATCAATGGCTACACATTCTACACCAAGGAAAAGGACATGAAGAGCGATTATCAGAACTCCGGGGTAACGATGGAATCCTACACCGGTAACGACAAGGACAGATACTACGGAAGGATCGAGGAGATCTGGGAGCTGAACTATGCTGGAGAGAAGGTCCCGATGTTCCGTGTCAGATGGGCCAAGAGCGTCCTAACAGAAGACCGGTATTTCACCACCATGGTTATACCCGAAGCCAAATCCAAGACCGCGGGCGCAAACGTCACCGCGAAAAATGAGCCATGGGTACTGGCTTCCCAAGTGGACCAATGCTTCTTCATTACCGACCCGTCAAAGCCCAGTCGTGTTGTCGTGAGGAGAGGCAAAAGGAACATCATCAGAATGGATGGAGTTGCCAATGAGCAAGACTTCGACAAGTACGGCGACCCGAAGATGGAAGATGACAACGACGATGAAGTACCATACACCACAAGAAGAAGCAGGACCACCCTACCTAAAGGACGTCCGTTCAAGAGAAGAACTCCATTTGCGAAAAAGAAGGGCAAGAAGATTGTGAAAAGATAGCTAAGATCGAATCACGACGTGTCGGCCGCGTGTGTGTGTGTGTGTCAGTGGCAAGCTCAATTATTACATGCAACTAAATTATTACATGTATCACGTGTCGACCGCGTGTGTGTGTGTCAGTAGCAAGGCCTACCGCCCCTCTTCAATAAATACCATGAAAAGCAGACTAGGAACTATGTCAGGGCCCGGTACAAGGTGGACCCGGTAACAAAGGAGCTTACCACGGATCCGAAGGTGAAGGCGCTTGAGCTTGTTCTGGTAAGGAATACACCCCCGCGTAATTAGCACCATATGGTTGCATTCTAATTAATGAAGCCAAATTTCTAAATGGTTCATGTTCCTTCTGCAGGAAACTGAAAGCAGTAGTGCGGGGTCTCAGAGCTCCCCGTCTGCCCCTTGGGACACCACTTTAAATAGGGCGTTGAACATAATGAAACACAAGGATAAGTTCAGTAAGCCATCGTCAGCTGGTCATGTGGCCGGCAAAGGCTTGTCCATGAAATGGTCGGAATACTATAAGGCTGGGCGAAAGGAGAGAAAGACCAGCTCGGAAAGCCAGGAGCGTGAGGTTAAAGAACTCAAGGCACAAGTGGCGCGGATTCCGAAGATAGTCCAAGAGCAAGTGCGAGACCAACTGGGAGCGACCATCACCGCCATTATGCCTACCTTGCTTGCGGGGCTGCAGGCGTGGATTGCGGGCGGCCAATAGGGGCCGCCCCCGATTCCTAGCTTCACGGGCAGCAACTCGCACAACGCGCCGGCATTGGTGTCTCCGGCGGAGGCGGCATTGGTGTCTCCGGCGTCGGCGCCGGCATTGGAGCTTAATGCACCCGGGTGTGGGAAGAATACGCCGGCCGGCACCTCGGCAGCAAGCGGCCCCTCCGTCACTTGCACGCCCGCCGTTGGCGGTGCCTCGACATTAGCCGAGCTCGACGCCATCACGGTAACTAAGCCTCGGCCGATGACTTCATCTCCTTGCCTTTGACTGGGCATCCCCGACGTTCCATGCACTCTCCTGCACTTCGTGGACGGCGAGTTGATCGATGTCGCCAAGGCTAAAATCGTTCAACCGGGCAACCGCGTGTTCCACGGTAATCCGATGCCACCCACCGTGTATAGGGTTCAACTGGTTCGGGTGCTGCGGGGCTGCGATGACTTGTTACCTCCGTTTCGACCCCCTGGGGCCGACGAAGATGATGTGATGACCCTCAGCGCCTGCTTAAGCTGGTCCATGCGTTGGCCGAAGAGCAGATTTGTTTGGGGGCGGGGGACACCACCCCACAGACAACACCGCCAGTCGTGCCGGCGCCAAGCCATGCCAAGACCGCCGCACCGCCGTCAGTTGATCCGGACATGCATATGGCACAGGATCCAGACGACCATGACGGTACATTTTCCAACGTCGATAAGTACTTCAACGAACATGGGTACGGTGACGAATTCTTGGGGCCTCCTTCTCAAGAACACAACTCTGCAAAAGACGATCGCGATCTAGCTAGTACCGCGGAGAAACCCAATTGCAACAGGCGTCGTCTGGCGTTCAGTTCTCAGGAGACGCCTCCAGCTGCCGCCTTCACCGAGACTCAAATAGCCGAGGTGCGAAATATTATCAGCCCCAACACACTCAAGAAGGTGGTCTCTGAGCAGAACTCGATCCCATTATAGCAGAAGAAGCAGAAGGGACGGAAAAGAAAAAATAACAAGGGTGCAAGCCAGCCGGCACCGAGTATGATCCGTGCTCAGGACGGGCCACCAATACCTAAGGATATCTCGAGGAGGGTGCATGTGGCGGGTAGGCCGATGCTACCGACTAATCTGCTCAATGCTGCATGGATGACACAACGTATCGCCAGCTAGATAGAGATCCCGGGTCTTCGAAAACCGTGTTCATGGGACATCGAAGGTGGCTTCGCGACGATGATGCATGGAGAAAACGCAAGGATCTGTTCGATGGTGGAACCGAACCCCGAAGACGCCCGCGTACGAGGAGCGGCGAGGAAGTAGACGAGCTGTTGAAAAATTGGAAAGAGTGCCCACCGCCGGGAAAGAAGCGAAAGGCGCCAGAGCCGTTGCTGAAGGTATGGAAAACGAGGTCTGTTTTCTGGGACTTGCCATACTGGAAGATCCTCCGTGTGCCTCACAGCCTTGATGTCATGCATATCACGAAGAACATGTGCGAGAGTCTGCTTGGTACCCTGCTCAACATGACAGAGAGGACCAAAGATGGGCCGAAAGCAAGGGCAGACTTGCAATCAATGGGCATCAGGGAGGAGCTTCACGCAAAACGCCCTAATGATGATGATGATGATGATGATGATGATAATGAAGCGAACGACATGGAAAGTCGTCGCAAAGGCAAAAAGGCCAAGAAGATCGAATATGACTGCCCTCCCGCGTGCTTCACTCTAAGTCAGGAGGAGATCGAGCAGTTTTTCACCTACCTCGTAGGAGTAAAACTTCCTTACGGTTACGCGGGGAAGATAAGCAGATACCTAGACTCAGCGAAGCAGAAGTTCAGCGGGATGAAGTCTCACGACTGTCAGGTGCTGATGACGCAGATACTTCCGGTTGCAATCCGTGGGATCATGGACGCGCACGTCCGTGAAACGCTATTTGGCCTATGCAACTTTTTCGACGTCATCTCTCGGAAGTCGGTTGGCGTGAGGCAACTCAGAAGGCTACAGGAAGAGATCATGGTGATACTATGCGAGCTTGAGATCTACTTCCCGCCCGCATTCTTCGATGTTATGGTGCATCTGCTAGTCCATATCGTGGAGGATATCATCCAACTCGGGCCGACGTTCCTGCACAGCATGATGCCGTTCGAAAGGATGAATGGTGTCATCAAAGGATACATTCGCAACAGGGCACGTCCAGATGGAAGCATAGCCAAGGGCTTTCTGACTGAAGAGTGCATCTCCTATTGCATGAATTATCTAGGCATCGAGAACCCCGTTGGTCAGCCCGTCAACAGGCACCTCGGCAGGCTCGCTGGATGGGGTCACCGCGAGGGTCGCCGCGAAATGCATGTCGACTTCAAGGGTCGACTCGCCGACTTTGAAAGAGCAAACCTAGTCGCGCTACAACACATAGACATGGTCGATCCTTGGGTGGAAGAGCACAAAACCTTTATTGAGAAGACGTACAATGACCGAGGCCAACAGAGGACAGACGGAGATATAATCAAAGAGCACAACTCATGTTTCACGCGTTGGTTCAAGGAGAAGCTTCTGTCGTACCCTTTACATGAGGATTCTTCCGCGGAAGAAAAACTCATATTCGCCTTGTCACAGGGCGCCGAGCACAACCTGATGACCTATGAGGCGTACGATATCAATGGCTACACATTCTACACCAAGGAAAAGGACATGAAGAGCGATTATCAGAACTCCGGGGTAACGATGGAATCCTACACCGGTAACGACAAGGACAGATACTACGGAAGGATCGAGGAGATCTGGGAGCTGAACTATGCTGGAGAGAAGGTCCCGATGTTCCGTGTCAGATGGGCCAAGAGCGTCCTAACAGAAGACCGGTATTTCACCACCATGGTTATACCCGAAGCCAAATCCAAGACCGCGGGCGCAAACGTCACCGCGAAAAATGAGCCATGGGTACTGGCTTCCCAAGTGGACCAATGCTTCTTCATTACCGACCCGTCAAAGCCCAGTCGTGTTGTCGTGAGGAGAGGCAAAAGGAACATCATCAGAATGGATGGAGTCGCCAATGAGCAAGACTTCAACAAGTACGGCGACCCGAAGATGGAAGATGACAACGACGATGAAGTACCATACACCACAAGAAGAAGCAGGACCACCCTACCTAAAGGACGTCCGTTCAAGAGAAGAACTCCATTTGCGAAAAAGAAGGGCAAGAAGATTGTGAAAAGATAGCTAAGATCGAATCACGACGTGTCGCCCGCGTGTGTGTGTGTGTCAGTGGCAAGCTCAATTATTACATGCAACTAAATTATTACATGTATCACGTGTCGACCGCGTGTGTGTGTGTGTCAGTAGCAAGGCCTACCGCCCCTCTTCAATAAATACCATGAGAAGCAAACTAGGAACTATGTCAGGGCCCGGTACAAGGTGGACCCGGTAACAAAGGAGCTTACCACGGATCCGAAGGTGAAGGCGCTTGAGCTTGTTCTGGTAAGGAATACACCCCCGCGTAATTAGCACCATATGGTTGCATTCTAATTAATGAAGCCAAATTTCTAAATGGTTCATGTTCCTTCTGCAGGAAACTGAAAGCAGTAGCGCGGGGTCTCAGAGCTCCCCGTCTGCCCCTTGGGACACCACTTTAAATAGGGCGTTGAACGTAATGAAACACAAGGATAAGTTCAGTAAGCCATCGTCAGCTGGTCGTGTGGCCGGCAAAGGCTTGTCCATGAAATGGTTGGAATACTATAAGGCTGGGCGAAAGGAGAGAAAGACCAGCTCGGAAAGCCAGGAGCGTGAGGTTAAAGAACTCAAGGCACAAGTGGCGCGGATTCCGAAGATAGTCCAAGAGCAAGTGCGAGACCAACTGGGAGCGACCATCACCGCCATTATGCCTACCTTGCTTGCGGGGCTGCAGGCGTGGATTGCGGGCGGCCAATAGGGGCCGCCCCCGATTCCTAGCTTCACGGGCAGCAACTCGCACAACGCGCCGGCATTGGTGTCTCCGGCGGAGGCGGCATTGGTGTCTCCGGCGTCGGCGCCGGCATTGGAGCTTAATGCACCCGGGTGTGGGAAGAATACGCCGGCCGGCACCTCGGCAGCAAGCGGCCCCTCCGTCACTTGCACGCCCGCCGTTGGCGGTGCCTCGACATTAGCCGAGCTCGACGCCATCACGGTAACTAAGCCTCGGCCGATGACTTCATCTCCTTGCCTTTGACTGGGCATCCCCGACGTTCCATGCACTCTCCTGCACTTCGTGGACGGCGAGTTGATCGATGTCGCCAAGGCTAAAATCGTTCAACCGGGCAACCGCGTGTTCCACGGTAATCCGATGCCACCCACCGTGTATAGGGTTCAACTGGTTCGGGTGCTGCGGGGCTGCGATGACTTGTTACCTCCGTTTCGACCCCCTGGGGCCGACGAAGATGATGTGATGACCCTCAGCGCCTGCTTAAGCTGGTCCATGCTTTGGCCGAAGAGCAGATTTGTTTGGGGGCGGGGGACACCACCCCACAGACAACACCGCCAGTCGTGCCGGCGCCAAGCCATGCCAAGACCGCCGCACCGCCGTCAGTTGATCCGGACATGCATATGGCACAGGATCCAGACGACCACGACGGTACATTTTCCAACGTCGATAAGTACTTCAACGAACATGGGTACGGTGACGAATTCTTGGGGCCTCCTTCTCAAGAACACAACTCTGCAAAAGACGATCGCGATCTAGCTAGTACCGCGGAGAAACCCAATTGCAACAGGCGTCGTCTGGCGTTCAGTTCTCAGGAGACGCCTCCAGCTGCCGCCTTCACCGAGACTCAAATAGCCGAGGTGCGAAATATTATCAGCCCCAACACACTCAAGAAGGTGGTCTCTGAGCAGAACTCGATCCCATTATAGCAGAAGAAGCAGAAGGGACGGAAAAGAAAAAATAACAAGGGTGCAAGCCAGCCGGCACCGAGTATGATCCGTGCTCAGGACGGGCCACCAATACCTAAGGATATCTCGGGGAGGGTGCATGTGGCGGGTAGGCCGATGCTACCGACTAATCTGCTCAATGCTGCAACCGGTGCTATGCGGAGTCTGCATGACAGTGTTCTTTCTATGGAGAAGCGGCATCTCTCCGAGAATGATGTGGCATACCCGGTTTTCGTGGCCAAGGTGCCAGAGGGCAAGGGCTTTGTCGATAGCACCATTGGGCGTATGATCGTCCTGCGGTTTGATGACATCTTCGCTATGTTTAACCTTCATCCGCTGCACTACACCTTCATTCGGCTATTTTCGCTCAGTATGGAGATGCGGATCATTAGAGACAAGACCCCGGACTTCGTGATAGTCGACCCCTTCTACATGCGTGCCAAGATCTTGGGCAGCGCTGGGGACCGGCAAGTCGCAAGTTCATACCTCGAAGGCATCATTCTGGCGAACCCAGATAAGGATAACTTCCTCGTCCCTTACTTTTCCGAGTAAGTCATCCCCTCACCGCCCCGTAACATATGATTTCTTAGATTTCGATCGTTCTTTTTTTTTCTAACATTCCGTGTTTTGTGCAGTGACACACATTGCACACTCATCCTCTTAAGCCCGAAATATTCCATGGCCACGTATTTCGACTCGGACCGTCAGTCGAAGAAAGACTACACAAATATGAAGAAAGTTCTTGATGATGCTCTCCCCGGCTACGCCAAATCTGGAGGCACCTTCAGGAGGCCAATTTGTAGGTACGGCAAGCACGTGTTCACCCACGTAACGACGTTCCCCTGCGTCAAGCAGCCACCTGGCAGTCAGAAGGATGCCTACTACGCCCTCCATCACATGCGGGCGATCGTACGGGACCATAATCACCTTATGCTACCAAATAATCTCAAAGATTGGGCCGCACGCTTGTCGGCAATCCAGGATGAGGACATCAGACAAGAATTCTTTTGCATCCAGTCGGAGTTTGCGGAAATCATCTATCAAGATGTCCTTCGTACCTCGGGGCAGTTCTACCTCAAATCTCAACCGTCCAACAATGAAATAGAAACAACGCTACAAATGCAGGCTGACAACGACCGCACATTCATGACCATCACGAAAGACGGCGGCTTCATCCACGCTCCGGTCCCTTAGTCGAGTCGAAAGTATTGATGCTATGTAGTTCTGAAATATCGATTAGCTCATGTTGTAATTAAACTTTAATGAACTTGTATGTCTCTTTAGTTTGGACAGTCGTTCAACTTATATGTAATCGATGCTATTTATTAGTAGGACCATGAATCGTGCTATTAATGTGTTGCTTTTCTCTTCCGATCCTTTTGTTGCATACTTATATATTGCTTATATATTATCTGTGAATTGTTACTAACGTTTTGTTTGTCTAGTGCATAGAGATGCCGTCGTATGTCGTGTACAAGGGTAAGGTTCCCGGAGTCTACGACGGCTGGGAGGAGTGTCAGAGACAGGTTCACCGTTTCAGCGGTAACAGTTACAAAGGGTACACCACTAGGGCGGAGGCGAAAGCTAGATACGCGCGCTGTCTAGCGGGAGAGAGGAGGGAGCGGAGGAGGAACCGGATGAAGACCAGTTTCATCGCGACGATGCTCATCGTGACCGTAGCTCCCTTCTATGTGATGATAGTTTAGATGATCGATATCGACTTTGTAATGTGACGACAAACTCGGCTAATATGATGAACTTTGCTAATGTCTCGAGACCTAAACTTGGCTAATGTTTGAACTTTGTTCGCTATTTCGAATTTGGAGACTAATATGATGAATTCTATTGTGTGATATTTATATTCTGTGCTATAACGTATTTTGTAACCTGTGCAAATACCAGAAAAGCAAAAAATAATAATTCCTAATATTCATAGTAGTGGCGCACCATATTGAGAATTAGTGGCGCACCAAGATAAATACCAGTGGCGCATTATCGGGCATAGTAATGGCGCACTTGGGGCATAGGTGAAGGCAAATATGGCCCCCAGTTGTGGCGCACCATATTGAGCATTAGTGGCGCACCAAGGCTAAATACCAGTGGCGCATTATGGGGCATAGTAATGGCGCACTTGGGGGCATACGTGAAGGTAAATATGGCCACCTAGGAGGCATAGTAATGGCGCACTGTTGGACATAGTAATGGCGCACCAGAGGTGCGCCATTACTATTTGTTACTAGTGGCGTGTTAATAGTGGCGCACCTATAGTGCGCCATTAATAGCAAAAACTGGTGCGCCACTAACAGCCTTTTTTCTAGTAGTGATGGTGCAATCCTTTTTCAATAGAATGATACGATGTATGGCCTCTCCCAATGTGCGCTCCTCTTCACCTCCAGGAATGTCAAGCTCTAGCTCATAATATCCTGACATCACTTCATCAACCCCGACACAAGCATAGCCAGCTGGAATCGGATTGCAATGGAAGGTTGCTTCAGGGGGATTTGTTAAAGCATAGCCGTCCGCCACCTTCATGGATATGTTCTTCACTTTCATGTGTAGCTCACAAGCAGTCCTATCTTTGATATCATCCATGGGGTATCTATCCAGCAGTCCATCATCGCCTGGGGCGGAAACCACGCAGCTTCTCAGCATGGATGGGACGGTGCTATCCAATGCTGGATCTGCTTGCTGCTGTCGCTGAGACGCCCTTTCCTGGCTAAGTGAGTCGATCTGCTCCTGCTGCCGGATGAAAGCGCGTTCCAACTCCGCGTGCTTTGATTCTATGATGCGATGGCGGTCTGCTTCCTGCTTCCTCTGCTCCTCCTCCAGCTTCCTCTTCTCCTCCTCCTGCTGCCTCTTTCTCGCACGGCTTCTATAAGTGGCGTTCCAATCCGCAAACCCCTCAAACCATGGAACAACGCCTTTGCCTCGTATTCTTCCCAGGTGTTCAGGATTCTTCAGGGCGCGCGTAAGCTTGTCGTTCTCTCTGTTGGGCGTGAACACCCCCGGTCGAGCCTCTTCTATTGCAACAAGTAAAATGTCGGTGGCTCCTTTAAGACTTGCCCGCTCCAAAACCAGCCCTGTCTTTGGGTCCAACTTCCCCCCATGCGCATAAAACCAAGTCCTGCACCTGGGGGGGGGGCAGCTCAATGTAACTGGAGTGACCCCTGCATCCATCATCTCTTGCTCAGCGAGATCCCACTTAGGCTGGGCCACCTCGTAGCCACCTGGCCCCAGATTATGGTGCCACTGCTTTTTCGCGGCATTAATCTTGTTTATTCTCGACCGTTCCTGATCTACTTCCGATTCCTTGAACTTCATGAAAGCGTCCCAGTGATCTCTTGCCTTCTCCAGTGTTCCCTTGAATTCTGGAGTCTGCTTTCCTGCTCTGACGTACGCGGCCCAAGTATTTTTATTGTGGTTGTTGAATGCTATCGCCATCTTCTTAAGAGCACTGTTCTTGACTTTCTCCAGATCTGCATCTGTCAAATGATCTGGTAGGGTGAAATGTGACATGAGCTATTCCCAAAGCAGATCTTTTGCTCTTTGGTCGACAAAAGTAACATCTGGATCTCCATTTGCTGCCTTTTTCCATTCTTGAACGGAGATCGGGATTTGGTCCCTGACAATAACTCCACATTGACGAATGAACTTGTTCGCATTCTTTTTGGGTTCAAGCGGTTCGCCATTAGGTTTGATGGCATCGATGTTGTACTTTACGCCAGCCTGCAACTATTTGGCCGGGCCTCAAACTGTCCTGCTGCTTGTAGAAGATTTGCTCGATCCGGAGGGCTAAAAGAAGAAAGATTGATTCGTTAATATATATACAAATCAATTAAAACATGTGATGATCACCAGATGCCTTATATAAATATACCTCGCCGGTCTTTGTTATTTGAAGAACAATATTTCCTTCGTCGTCATTGTTCTGGACTTCATCTATTCGTTCGTCTTCATCAAATATCATACCCTCACCGGTATTGTTCAGATATTGCGAGCCATCATCTTCTTCATTCTCATCTGGGCTCGGGGAGCATATGATGTCGAACAGAGTCTCTTCTCCTTCTCTGCCAGTATTGTCCATAGCTTTTATTTAACTAATACAGAAGAAAGATAAAACAATTTAGTATTCAAATTATAATGTATGCATGCAATCAATAAGGAAAAACTGAATCATAGTAGATAATATATATACATCTTGAATAATTAATCCAGATAATATGCATCATCGAATATAATCTCGAATACATCGTCTCGAATATTATCGAATAATATAATCTCGAATACATCATCTCGAATATTATCAAATATAATCTCGAATACATCTCGAGTATTATCACTAATACATCTCGAATATTACCATATATATCACATCACTAGCTAATACAGATCGAATATTATCGAAGAATCTAGTTCACTCGCGGTTCCTGAGGCGCCGGCGGTGGACACCCAAAGAGAAGGAACGATCACAGGATCATAGCTTGGGTGAGATCCCTGAAGAACCTGTCAGGTATTGGAGAACCTGACGTCCAACGCATCCATGTAGCGACGGGCGTGCTTGTCCTCCTCCCTGACACGGCGACGTACCACCTCCGGCGGGGCCGGCTGCCTCCGCACCGAAAGTGGCCCACACAAACGCCACCAAAGGAGCTTCGGGTCGACGACGGGACCCGGGGCCGGGTTCCTCACCAAGCTTCGCGCCCCTGAAGGTAGCACCTCCCAGTGCCAACCCAGCGGAGCCCAGTCCCGGACATGGCGCCTCTGAAGCAGGACGTCGTCGCGAACGAGTCGACGATGAGGATGTGGGCCGGGCATCGTTGACGTCGAGAACAAATTCTTATGAAAAAAATTCCTATATAAGCAATGTCATTTTATTAGGAAATTTTGAGCCAAATATCCTCTTTACAATTATAATGTCTCTTTCTCAAAAAAATTCGAAACTTTTCCCACTTATATATAGCCCTTCTAACAAATATATATATGGTCAACTTTTTCCTATGCAACTTTTTTATATGCCATTTTTTTCTATACTATGATATACAACATTATATAAAATTAAAAAACAGAAAAAGAAACACTAATTAAGCATACTTCTATACATCCATTAAAAAACAGAAAAACAACATTATATAAAAAAAACCTATACTAATTAAACACTAATTATATCCATCTAACATGCATTCATACATACATATATACTAGTGAAAAAACAATCATCTAAAACATCTAAACTAATTAATTTCTACGCATACATATATACTAATATACTAATTAATTCCTCAAATGTCAAAATTCCTCAACTTTTTTCTATATATACTAATATACCAACATGTATAGTGAAAAAAATTCTATAGATACATATATACTAAATAATCATATAAAACAACTAAAACATCTAAATAAAACATCAAACATTCACATACATGTATAAAAAACTAGTGAAAAAAAATCGCCAGAGGGGGTGGCCGCGCGAGCTCACAGCGGACGGACGGCGGCGTCGAGGTGCAGTGGGGCCGACGGACGGCGACGGTGAGGTGCAGGGGCGCGGCGGTGACGTCGAGGTGCGGCAGAGGCGCGGACGGACGGCAGCGTCGAGGTGCGGTAGGGGCGCGGACGGACGGACGGCGACGTCGAGGGGCAGGGGCGCGCGGACAGACAGCGATGGCGAGCTCCGGCAGCCTGGCGGCATGGTGGTACGTTCGGCGTCGTCGAGAAGAATGGCAGATTTGGGGAAAAATTTGTAAGTGTTGTATATATAGGAGGCACCTTTAGTCCCGGTTGGAGCCACCAACCGAGACTAAAGGTGAATTTGGCCAGCCGAAGTGGCGGGAAGCGCAGGCCTTTAGTCCCGGTTGGTGGCTCCAACCGCGACTAAAGGTGGTGTGCCAGGCGAGGGGCGCGGTGGATGTTTAGTCCCACCTCGCTAGTTGAGAGGAGCTCGCACCGGTTTATAAGCCCCGCCGCGGCTACCGTGTCGAGCTCCTCTCTAATGCAGGCCTTCTGGGCCTACCGCACCTGTGCCGCCCAGTGGGGCCTACTGGGCCGTACGGGCCTGCATCCTGGCCCAACTAGAGGTTGGGTTTCTAGTCGTATGCAGGCCGTGGCGGCCCAATAGGCGGGCTTTTTTTAAATTTATTTATTTTTCTATTTTTTTGTTTTCTGCTTTATTTATTTTCTTTTGTTTCTGAGTTGTTTTTGCTTTATTTAGATTTTCTTTCTGAATCTTTTTGCTTTAGGTAAAAAAAATTATAAACTTTCTGTTAGTGCCAGTAGTTTTCAATTTTGAATAGTTTAAATTTGAATTATTTGAAATTTGTGTGAATAACTAGTTTGTGAATAACTTTACTTTAAAAATAGATTTTTTAGTGATTCTTTTTTCTGCTATTTAATATTAGTGTGTTTTATCATTATATTCAATTTGGTAATTCTTAGGTTATTTAAAAAAATGAAATGCCTTTGTAACAGACGAGTTTTTGTCAGAAACCCTGATACTTCGAAAGAGATTGTCCAGTTTGTACACGAAGTGCATCCAGATTTTGCCGTAACCCTCTCAACTTTTTAGCACATGCTATGTGGGTGAAATAATGATACCATGCCATCTTTCAACCTTTCAGAGTTCATTTGTAGTGCTTTTCAATTTCAGGGTCATTTAGCTCAAAAAAATCAGTAAATTCATGAAAAATAGCAAATGAAGTCAGAAAGGGTTGAAAATTGATGACGTGGCTTCGAATGGTGCATACTAAACGCACAAACAAATCTGGAGTTGAAATAAGTTTAAAAAATGAAATGCCTTTGTAACAGATGAGTTTTTGTCTAAAACCCTGATACTTCGAAAGAGATTGTCCAGTTTGTACAGGAAGTGCATCCAGAATTTGCCGTAACCCTCTCAACTTTTTAGCATATGCTATGCGGGTGAAATGATGATACCATGCCATCGTTCAACCTTTTCAGAGTTCATTTGTAGTGCTTTTCAATTTCAGGGTCATTTAGCTCAAAAAAAATCAGTAAATGCATGAAAAATAGCAAATGAAGTCAGAAAGGGTTGAAAATTGATGACGTGGCTTCGAATGGTGCATACTGAACGCACAAAAAGTCTGGAGTTGAAATAAGTTTAAAAAATTGAAATGCCTTTGTAACAGATGAGATTTTGTCCGAAACCCTGATACTCCGAAAGAGATTGTCCATTTTGTACATGAAGTGGATCCAGTTTTTGCCATAACCCTCTCAACTTTTTAGCACATGCTATGTGGGTGAAATGATGATACCATGCCAACTTTCAACCTTTTCAGAGTTTATTTGTACTGCTTTTCAATTTCAGGGTCATTTAGCTCAAAAAAATCAGTAAATGCATGAAAAATAGCAAATGAAGTCAGAAAGGGTTGAAAATTTGTTTGTACATAATATTTCTTCATGTTTCAAATGCCAAAACACATAAGTACCCTAACTATTACAAAGATTCCCTCCGGTTTGTCCAAAGTGGCACTTTCCAGATATATAAGTCCGGAAACTCACTACAAAAGAAAGTAATGACAGTGAAGCCAGTCACATCCCAGAGTGGGATCTTTGGGTATAAAACTTTTTATTCGTGTGTGTCCCTTTGCGCCGTAACCATGGACAATCTTCATCATTTAACTGGATGCTCGGGTCAATATTCACTGTGAAGGGAGCAATTTCATGAAACTTTTCATAATCTTCTGACATGTCTGTCTTGTCCTCCACTCCCACGATGTTTCTTTTCCCTGAAAGAATTATGTGGCGCTTTGGCTCATCATATGATGTATTCGCTTCCTTATCTTTTCTTTTTCTCGTCTTGGTAGACATGTCCTTCACATAGAAAACCTGCGCCACATCATTGGCTAGGACGAATGGTTCGTCTGCGTACGCAAGATTGTTGAGATCCACTGTTGTCATTCCGTACTGCGGGTCTTCCGTTACCCCGCCTCCTATCAGATTGACCCATTTGCACCGAAATAAAGGGACCTTCAAATCACGTCCATAGTCAAGTTCCCATATCTCCTCTATGTAACCATAATATGTGTCATTTGGCCCATTGGTGTTTGCTGCATCAAAGCGGACACCACTGTTTTGGTTGGTGCTCTTTTTATCTTGGGCGATCATGTAAAATGTATTCCCATTTATCTCGTACCCTTTGAAAGTCAATATATTCGAAGATGGTAACTTGGACAGCAAGTACAGCTCATCTTCAACAGTGTCGTCATGCATGAGATGTGTCTGCAACCAACCGGCGAAAGTCCCCGTTTGTTCACGTGTAATCCAGTCGTCAGACTGCTCCGGATGTCTGGAGCGTAAAATATTCTTGTGTTCCTCGATATACAGAGCCACCAAGGAGGAATTTTGTAGAACTATGTAGTGTGCTTGAGTGAGAGAATGCCCGTCCATACATATTATTGCTTTCGGTCCTAGCATGTCTTTTCCACCCAGTCTGCCCTCATGCCGCGATTTAGGAACACCAATTGGCTTAAGGTCAGGAATAAAGTCAACACAAAACTCAATGACCTCCTCATTTTCATGGCCCTTGGAGATGCTTCCTTCTGGCCTAGCACGGTTATGAACATATTTCTTTAAGACTCCCATGAACCTCTCAAAGGGGAACATATTGTGTAGAAATACGGGACCCAGAATGGCAATCTCTTCGACTAGGTGAACTAGGACGTGCGTCATGATATTGAAGAAGAATGGTGGGAACACCAACTCGAAACTGACAAGACATTGCACCAAATCATTCTCTAACTTTGGTATGATTTTTGGATCGATTACCTTCTGAGAGATTGCATTGAGGAGTGCACATAGCTTCACAATGGCTAATCGAACGTTTTCCAGTAGAAGCCCCCTCAATGCAACCAGAAGCAGTTGCGTCATAATCACATGGCAGTCATGAGACTTTAGGTTCTGGAACTTTTTCTCTGCCATATTTATTATTCCCTTTATATTCGACGAGAAGCCAGACGGGACCTTCATACTGAGCAGGCATTCAAAGAAGATTTCCTTCTCTTCTTTGGTAAGAGCGTAGCTGGCATGACCCTGCTGTATGCCGTCTTTTCCGTGCATACGTTGCTGGTCCTCCTGTGCCTCCGGTGTATCTTTGTCTTCCCATACACGCCCAAGAAGCCTAGCAGGTTCACGCAAAGATTCTTCGTCACGTGCATCACGTCGATTGCAGAGCGGACCTCTAGGTCTATCCAATAGGGTAGGTCCCAAAATATAGATTTCTTCTTCCACATGGGTGCGCGTCCGTCAGCGTCATTCGGAACAGATTGTCCGCCAGGACCCTTTCCAAAGATTACTTTTAAATCCTTGACCATATCAAGTATATCACGACCAGTACGGTGGCGAGGCTTCTTCCGGTGATTTGCCGCACCTTTGAAATGCTTGCCTTTCTTTCTTACGGGATGCCTGCTCGGAAGAAATCGACGATGTCCCAGGTACACATTCTTCTTATAATTATCCAAATATATACTATCAGTATCATCTAAACAGTGCGTGCATGCACGGTATCCCTTGTTTGTCTGTCCTGAAAGGTTACTGAGAGCAGGCCAATCATTGATGGTCACAAACAGCAACGCATGTAGGTCAAATTCCTCCTGATTGTGCTCATCCCACGCACGTACACCTTTTTCATTCCACAGCTGTAAGAGTTCTTCAACTAATGGCCTTAGGTACACATCAATGTCGTTGCCGGGTTGCTTAGGGCCTTGGATGAGCACTGGCATCATAATGCACTTCCGCTTCATGCACAACCAAGGAGGAAGGTTATACATACATAGAGTAACAGGCCAGGTGCTATGATTGTTGCTCTGCTCCCCAAAAGGATTAATGCCATCTGCGCTTAGACCAAACCATACGTTCCTTGTGTCATCTGCAAAGTACTCCCACTTTCTCTCGATTTTTCTCCACTGCGACCCGTCAGCGGGTACTCTCAACTTCCCGTCTTTCTTACGGTCTTCTTTGTGCCATCGCATCAACTTGGCATGCTCTTTGTTTTGGAACAAATGTTTCAACCATGGTATTATAGGAGCATACCACATGACCTTGGCAAGAATCTTCTTCCTGGGGCGCTCGCCCTCAACATCACCAGGGTCATCGCGGCTGATCTTATAGCGCATTGCACCGCATACCGGGCATGCATTCAAATCCTCGTACTCACCGCGGTAGAGGATGCAGTCATTAGGGCATGCATGTATCTTCTGCACCTCTAATCTTAGAGGGCAGACAGCCTTCTTTGCTTCGTACGTACTGTCGGGCAATTCGTTGTCCTTTGGAAGCATCTTCCTTAATTTGGGTACAACAATTTCTTGTGATCCTCTAACATGCGCTACAACTTCAGCCTCTCCTTTTCACTTGCGCAGTTTCTCTTTGCATCGGCAATGGCCCGACCAAGATCAATAGCGGGCTCATCTGATGCCTCTTCTTCAGCTTCTTCCCCCATTACCGGCTCAGCTTCTTCCCCCATTGTTGTTGTACCATCGTATTCAGGGAACCCATGGCCAGGATAGCTGCCGTCATCCTCTTCTTCTTCATTCTCTTCCATTAGGACCCCTCTTTCTCCGTGCTTGGTCCAACAGTTATAGCCAGACATGAAACCGGACTCAAACAGGTGGACGTGAATGGTTCTTGCGTTAGAGTAATTTCGATCATTCTTACAGTTAGCACATGGACAACACATAAAACCATCCGCCCGCTTGTTTGCCTCAGGCGCAAGCAGAAAAGTATGCACGCCATTAATGAACTGGGGAGAGCATCGGTCATCGTATATCCATTGCCGGCTCATCTTCATTACACAGCACCGAAAAGACCAAATTAATACAAGTTCATACATAAAGTTCATACACACTTATTCTCATAAAACAACATACAAACTCTCTAGCTAAAGCATTTAAATGCAACAACAAATGCGATCAAGATCGCAACTAAGGTAACAATTGATCCAAAAACATAATGATACCAAGCCTCACTATCAATGGCATACTTTCTATTCTTTCTAATCTTCAAGCGCATTTTATCCATCTTGATCTTGTGATCATCGACGACATCGGCAACATGCAACTCCAATTCCATCTTCTCCTCCTCAATTCTTTTCAATTTTTTCTTCAAGTAATTGTTTTCTTTTTCAACCAAATTTAACCTCTCGACAAGAGGGTCGGTTGGAATTTTCGGTTCACATACCTCCTAGATAAAAATATCTATGCCAACTTGATGGGCATAATTTGTCATAAACACGAAATGCAACAAATAGTTATAAAAGAGAATATACCACATCCGAATCATAAACCGGATGAGGGCCGACGGGGACGGATATCAAAACCATGCCACTATGTATAACAAACAATGTACGGGTAATAAAATTATACAAGTATGTAAATCACACAAACATGATTTTTTTTTAATAAAAAGGATAAGAACAAGAGGCTCACCAAGGTGGTGCCAGCGACGGGACGGTGCGGGCGATCGACGGTGGTTAGGACGGGGACGGGAAGGCACTAAGTAAACCACACCTACACATGCAAACTAAGAATTTAATTTGAGCTCAAATTGCATATAAATCAAATAAACTACCACATATAAATACTCCCAAACTAAAACACACAAATCACTATACTTATAGAGCATTGCAAGAGCTAATCTAGCAATGAGAGATGAAAGGACAAAGTTGCTAACCTTTGTGAACACTTGGATGGATGGGGTGCCTTCAAACCTTGACAATTTTTTGCAAAAATGGAGGATGAGCTCGAGCAAGAGGGGAAGAATAGAGAGGAGAAAAAAGGGGAAGAACAGAGAGCTCGGGCTCGATGAAGGGTTTATATAGGAGCATCTTTAGTCCCGGTTTGTGTCACGAACCGGGACTAAATGTTAGCCTCTAGTCCCGGTTTGTGTCACGAACCGGGACTAAAGATGCTAGTGGGGCCCCAGCCTGACACCAGCCTGCCACCACCCCTTTAGTCCCAGTTCGTGTCACGAACCGGTACTAGAGGTTCAACACGAACCGGGACTAATGATGCCCGCCCCCCTAGCCGTTGGAACCGGCACTAATGGTCACATTAGTACCGGTCCGTTTACAAACCGGGACTAATGTGGCTCACGTAAAGTAGTTTTTCTACTAGTGAGTCGATGGAAGCAACATTTTGATGTTTTTCAAGTAAGCATACCATCGCAGAAGTAGAAATTTCCTTTAATCTTGTTAAGAAAATTTGTTAAATCACAACAAATTTGTTTGCCATGGAAGCCAATTCACTATAGATGGAAGCAAGTTTCACCGTGGAAGCAAAATATTTGTATAACATCCACACTTCCGAGATGGAAGCAAGTTTCTATAACATCCACAAAATGTAGATCGAAGCAAGTTTCACGATGCAGCCCAAGACAATACCCAGGCTTCCCTGCAGATATTTAGACCTGAATATTCTATCATATTTTGTTGTAATGTGTTGTGATTGTATTTATACTTTGGTTTCATGGAAGCAGATTCCCTTTTCTTTGGAAGCAAAAAAAAATTTCTTGTGGAAACAATGTATAGCTACAGTGGAAACCAATTTATTTTTTAGTGGAAGCAAATATATATACTAATGCCGATAGAAGAAAAAATGAGTTGCAGTGGAAACAAATCGATGAGTCGATAGAAATAAATTGTTGCTCGGTTGGAAGCAAAATAAACATTTATAATCACACATTTTCATTAAATCGAAACAAATTTATTTGTACGCGCATGAAGCATATTATTGAGATGATGGAAGCAAATATGGTTAGCTCAAAATAGAATATCTGAAATAAAGAAATTAATCATGTGGACAAAATGATGCATCAATCCTTTTTTTAGATGAAATGATGCATCAATCTTGGAAGCAAACTAATTGTACGGAGCCTGATTAGGAAGCAAATAATTTGTTTGAAAGAACTACCACCGGGCCCATCCCATAAAAAAAGAACGACCACCGGGTCATGCGCACGTAGCAATTATGACGAACCAGCCAATTAAAGGCTTCGATCCAGCAAATCATGCACATGGTTTGCTAACAGATCAAACGTTGGGTGGGGAGTAACTTATACTAGTGTCATGCATATGACACTAGTCTAAGTTACTACCTTTATAGTGCAAAGTAACATAGTAGTAGTGTCATAGATGTCTTTATTTATTAGCTTATAGACTCATCTTTTCTCAGGAAGCGCTATGTTACAGTAACATATTATGTTACTCTAAACACCTCTCTTCTCATTAACTACATGCCACATAAGCAAAATTTTCTTGGAGTGCGCTATGTTACTACCTAAGTTACTCCCACTATGACCAGCCTAAGGCTGGTCATAGTGGGGAGTAACTTATACTAGTGTCATCCATATGACACTAGTCTAAGTTACTACCTTCATAGTGCAAAGTAACATAGTAGTAGTGTCATAGATGGCTTCATTTATTAACTTGTTGACACATCTTTTCTTGAAAAGCGCTATGTTATATTAACATATTATGTTACTCTAAACACATCTCTCCTAATTAAATACATGCCACATAAGCAAATTCGTCTTGGACTGCGCTATGCTCTATCTAAGTTACTCCCACTATGACTAGCCTAAGTTCGATCGGATGGTCTAGGACTAGTTTGATGATAAGAGCAAGTACAATAGAGCTGAGTCAGCTGGCTATAAGAAATAAACTAGTATATTCTTGCTTAGTTGGAGGGATGAAAAGAAGAGAGAGAAGGTAAGCGGGCTCTTGGTGAAGAGCCAGCTCTAGCACGTGCTCCTAGGCACTTTGTGAGAGTGAAATGTGGGCCATATAATAAAAAAGTAGTACACTTTTCTAATCAACTATTGTACATATTGGCTATAAGATGAGCTATAGATGACATGGCAATGGCTTATAGCCAGCAGTTGGCTATACTATTAACCATGCTCTAAGAGGTCATATGATGCCTAGCGTTTCCCAATACGTCAATATGTATCATATGGAATCAATTGTTGATATTCATGCCATACAATTTATTAGAGAGGATTCCACTTTTTGGTCACGAGGATAGAGGTAAACAACCAGATTAAATACGCCATGTCAAACTAATAGTTGGGCCCATATTAACAGAATTGTAGAGATATTGTAAAAATTAAAAATTCACACATTGTCACAAGTACCAGGTAAGATACGACATCAAATATTAAATGGGGTAAACATGTTTTGTCCCAAAATCATAAACATGGATAAAAGTGGAATTCACTCTATTTCATTGTGATCACTTCTATTTCAAAAATAATGATGCCGGTCAATTTGAGCTAATATTTTTTTTAGATATCTGACCGTAGAAGCAAGTAGTATATGAACTCAACTACTATCAAACTATGAAAATGTGTTCAAACATTTATCCCATAGGTCATTTTATAGTTAACCATACTAATATACGATCATGAAGAGTGCATGTTTTTTGTCCCCTTTGTTCTTACTGCTATATATGGCTATATGCACATGGCAATATTTTTAGAAAGTTAATACACAATTGACCAATGTTTTAGTATGGTAATGAACTTTGGACTTATGTACTTTTTCTATTTTTATTCTAATGTGTGATTTCCTTTTAGGCCGGAGCACTTCTTCTAAATATACCTTCAATGTCCTTTTGTTACAAGGGCAAGTGAATGTGGTTGTTCTATTGAATTACTGAAACTGCATGTTAGGGCTAAGGCAAAGCCATCTTGGTTGCTCCAGTTTGTCAGTGTGTGTACATGGAAAAATACTATGTGAAAGCCATTTTTGGCTCGGGAAATTTATTATAGAAGCCAACTAAGGTGGCACTTACTCTATGAATCATAAGTGAAAATAAGTTTATGATGAAACCACTTTTAAGTAAGTACTAAAATATGAAAACTAAGACTAAAAACAACATGGCTTATCGGTCAAAACAATTTTGCCGAAATTGCATTATTATGCTTGTGTCCACTTCTAGAAATAAGGAGATACATCTTATTTTATTTTTTGAGAAACTAGAAGTTGCATTTTTCTCGACTGGATATTAATAAAAGTCTTAGAGATGTGGTTAGAAATTAAAGTCATATACATATAAATCGTTTCTAAATATCAGAGCGGAGAAAATCTAAGAGCGGTTCACCAATATTTTAGAAAACGACTATTTGCATATGAATCAGGAGTCATAAATTTGTAAACAGTAGTCTTGCTGTTTTTTCCTCATAACTGTTGCACTAACATGTGGATATTCCTTTGTCCATGTATGCCCCACCGTATACTAGAAGTGTATAATCAAAATCATAGAAAACCAAGCCACCACATTCTTCCACATAGGCCAAATAATATGATTGACTAATTTTGTGGTTGATCTACATCATAATGGTCTATAGTTAATCTAAGGCAACATGTTCAATATATGGAAAGTAAAAGTGTTTGAACCAAGAGGCTAGAAAGCTATATTGTATAATCTATTTAATAAATATGCCTTACCGTTTGAACACATAATCTTCTTTGTGTGAACTCTAATTAGTAAAGTTAGATGTGTGCTCAGATAGGATCTCAAACCAGACTCATATTTTAAATAGCAAAAAACTGTATTCTAACATCTATATGAAACAAATATGTTTATATTGGTCATTCATACTACTTCTCTTATAAAGGACATAATAGCTAAGTATGAAAATTTAAATATATCAAGTACATTATGAATGGAATAGAAAATTAGAAGTAAAATTAACTATTTGATTTCTATTTCGTAGCATAAGATGTAACATTGTTAACATAAGATGGAATGAATGCATCAACTTAGGTATGTTATATGTATCAGCGTGCATAACTTCAATGGTTGGACTACAAATATTGTTGAACAATACATGATCTAAAGCAAAGCCAAACGGGTTCTTATATACAAGCAAAGCAAAAGGTGTTGTCAAAGTGATTCTGAAAAATTTAATCTAAGACAATACCAAGTTTTTTTTTTACGCTGTACAATCGCAGACGCTCACATGCATGCATATAAACTCAACCCTATGAACACACACACGCTCTACCCCCATGAGCGAGTCGGCACAACATCTCGAGATTGACACACATTAGTGGAAGGCCTGAAATAAATCCATAAAAATGCGACCACAGATGCCAAGTGTAGAATTTGAACCTTGGTGGGTTCGTTCCACCAGAAGGAACCTAACCATTTGAGCTACGCTCAGTTCGCAAGAAAATACCAAGTTTTTATGTGAGATTGTATAAAAATACATTATAATCAGGGTCGGCCCTGGGTAGGGGCAAGAGGGAAATATCCTGTGATACGGTGCATGGCATGATACCGTGCTCCGAGCTTGCATGGTGCGTCCGATCTAAATGGAAGGCATGGGATCAGCTCACTTGTCTTTTTACACATACCTCCCTGTATATTTCCATCTTGCCTCTCAAAAACTACGCGTGCTTGCAAAATCGTAACAGTTCTGCACGCGTCACTTTCTCAGCAACAAGTCTTGTTCCTATCCGCTGCCATTCATCAAGATGCAGCCTGGCTGGTAAAGCAAAGTATTTTAATCCCACTAACCCAAGATAGAAAGATAGGAAGACCGAAACTACCACTAACATTATTGAACGGCGCACAGTACACTGTTGCTCATACAGTTAGCGGAAAAGTAACTGTATATTGTTAGATCAGGATGTATGGGTTAAACAACACATGCACACAGTAATTATGTTTGTTATCGAATAACGAGGTAAGACTGGACACAAGCTGATCGTTCCAACATGAGCTACTCAAGGATCCTAAAAACACATGAGCTTACTCAATAATTACAAGCAGAGGTAATCCCTTTTTCTTTGCGCTGCACACTTCTCCTGAAAGCTACATATAGGTTTATTTCTTTTGGCATCGGATGGTGTATTTCTACTGTGATCTCTGAAATGACCGTCCCACAAAAAAAAGAGGGGCAAGAAGGGCGACGCCCTAGGGCCCAGCCTGATGGGGAGTAACCCTGTGCATATATACACTAGGTATATATACTATTAGCCCAGCAAGACACCGTTGTATCAGAAAAATGCCATAATTCTTAAAGCCCATAGCCTAATCTAGCTTACTAGGTTACGCAAAAAAGAAAAGGTTACGTACGTGAATCATGAGGAGGCAGCCAGCTTCTCTTCGATCTAGCCGCCGCCGTCGTCGTTTCTTTTCTCTATTTCTCTGTCTTTTCGTTCCCCATCCCACTCCAGCACTCCTACTCCCAAAGCACACATCATGGATAGCAAATTAATGGATATTTCCGTTGTAGCTGATTTCTTTGACCCACTATTAGTTTCTCCATCTCACTTCCCTATGGATTTCCAAGTATTTCCATCGAGCGGGCGGCATCAGGTCACACTTCATTGGCCCAGTCTCTTTGCAAATTGCAATTTTCTTGGGTCAACAGCTCAGCTCATAAAGTTCTTGTAATTTCCGTGTCCTTTTCCGCTTCATCTTTGTACTATTTTTTTCGGTTTTCTAGCGATTCCCTGACCGATCTGCTCTACTGTACAGGCTTCTCATTTGAGGATACAAGGACCATAGCAAGATCCGATATGCTTGAGACTGGATAGCTCAATTTCTTCAATACTCCGACAAATTCAGGTGTTGCCGCTCCTTTTCTGTAAAAATGTTGCCTAAAAAGCATTTGTCTAGTTCTGAGAAAAGAAGAAAATGGCAGCAAAAAAGTTTGTTGATACTCAAAAGGGTGCTATGCACAAATTTCTTCCTAGGAATGTCATTGCTGAGAGTTCTAACGTATTAGATCAGCCTGTATAAGCCTTAGATTCTACAAATGATCACAATCAGTCGGAAATTTGGGTGAGCATGAAAATGATGCCAATACGGAAAACCCAATTCCTAATGAACAAGAAATTTGTCCTTTAGATATTTATGACCCTCGAAATTGGGAGAACACTACTAGGGATAACCCTAGTAGTAGCACTTGTTTTATAGCTATCAGTAGCGCTTGTACAAGCGCTACCAGTAAGGCGCTACAGCTAACTGGTAGCAGTAGCGCTGGTTTTCCAGCGCTACTGCTATATATAGTTAGCAGTAGCGCTTGGTAGGGAAAAGCGGTACTGATAACAGTAAGTAGCAGTAGCATTTCTTTTGAAAAGCGCTACTACTAAATTTTTCTGTATTTTTTAAAATGCAGTTTATTGTCGCTGTATTTGTATAGGTTTTATATACAGTACTTTCATCATATGATTTTATGACCATGATTAGTTATTATATATATCAGTGGGTGAAATGAACATGGATTAGATTCAAGTGGAGGCAACATGCGGTGCATGTCGAAAGTATCAAGTTTGGATTAGTAGTACTTTCGACATGCACCGCATGTTGCCTCCACTTGAATCTAATCCATGTTCATTTCACCCACTGATATATATAATAACTCATCATGCTCATATAACAACTTAGCATCATGCATCATCATAATAATAAATAACTCATCATTGGTATCATAATAACAAGTCATACTCATCATCATCATACAACTTCTACTCGGTATCATAATAACAAGTCATACTCATCATCATCATAGTCATCTAACCAACCCTACTTAATTGTTCTTAGCACATGATCATGAGTATTAGCTAGGACCTAACTACCCTCTCTAAGGTAAAATAGCATAAAACAAGATAGGCCCTGACTCTCCATTATGAAGAATGAAGATTATCCTGTCTCCAATTCTTGCGCTTCGCACAATGTTGCTTCCAAGTAGCTCCCTACGATTGTCCATATATTTTTTCCAATCTTTGATTGTCATGTCTTCATCGGTTTTAGAAATCCGGTATGAACAGCAGTGTAGCCTAGGATGACCTGACCGTAAGCTCATAACATCAAGGCGACCTTTCAGAAGCATCAGATCAGGCACACAATCCTTCGGGATTTTCTGTTGAAAAACATAGTAATAACTTCGTAGTTAGCAATATAGTTTAGTTTTAGAAAAATTTATGCAAAAGATGCACGGATGTCGTAATAGTAAAAAATCTTACCATGTCATCTCCATGGATGTTACCGTAGTTCAACATGTGCACTAGTGGCACGTATTGACCATAATGTGCAGGAGTTTGATAATTGATATTGTAATTCTCAACATCATTAATAAATGAGATAAGATGATCTTTCTCCTAATAAGTTAATTATGCGCCATCAGTGTAGTAGGTTCTGTCTACCATCTTCCGTACATTTTTTGAAGAATGAAAATAAGCTGTTAATGGAAATAAGCTGTCAACTATTTTGAAATAAACAATATAAATTACTTAATAAATATGTTTGAGAAACTCACATATAGGTAGAAGTGAAAGCGTATCAACAAGGACCCAAATGCCATCGTCATGATCACCAAGATCAAAGGTGACATACATACCCTCCTGAAAATCATATGCCTTGCACAGTGCTTCCCAATTCGAGCAACCAAAATGGGTTACGCTTTCCGAATTGTATAGCTTTACAGCAAAATCATAACCATGATGGGTCCTGAGATGAATTATCTTTGTCTCCATACTTTCATGATCTTCGAAATCCAGATGCTCCAAGACATAGCGTCTTGCATGGCATGGGATAAGCTAATTGAATTGTAAAAGACGAAAATTACACGTTGAAGAAGCATAAGTCATGCTTAATTACGAAAAAAGACTTGTCGTTGCATACCGTGTCAACATCGAAGGTCTCATCGAGCATAACACTGAAGCGCCGACCATCTACCAGGTGAGGCCTGTCGCACAGACCCTGGTCGTCGCCGCACCAGTCGCACTCCGGGATCCTATCGTCGTCGTCAGACATTTTCTATGTCCATAATTCAAAGATTAAACTTGTAAAATTCAATATATGTACTACAAAAACTAAATTAGATCATTATTATTCATCACGGGTTGACTGTCGGTCTGTCGAGTCTTTTCTTGAAAACTGTCATCTCATCTCATGTGGTGTATATGGTGGACACTCCCTCACAGATTTTTCGACTGCCGGTGATGGTCGTTACTCCTCCTTCCCCTAGTGCATAACAAAGGTCTAGCACAAGGAGAAGAAGGAGAAACGACCCCCACGACAACAGCCGGAATTCTTCTTCTCTCATATATGGTGCAGACTTTCTCCCTCACTCATTTGTTGACTGTCATGTATGGAGCCCCGACAGACTTAAAGTCAACCCGAAATGTTGTTTAATTATCTTTCTACAAAATCTGGGCCACTCGATATTTCCTACATATTCTAGCACAAGTCATGCCAAAATTCACGGAAAAATCCGGCATGACCTTTGCTAAAAACGACATATATCGAGTGCCTGAAATTTGCCGGAATGGAAATTAATCGACTCTCCGGCAAAACATAGGCCACTGTGAGGTGTTCCCTGCAAACATAGGCCACTCATGTAGCTACTACTCTACTACAACTATCAAAACATCTACATCATCATCGACATGGGGATTTGGCTGGTCTCACCTCGAGGTCGGAGGTGGTCAGTGACGGGGACGACGGCGGGGATGATGCAGGGGCTCCTTGATTTCTGCAAAACCAAAATATAAACAAAAACATTATTATGCTCATCTTAGGACTTAGTGAAACCCTATGTCTAAAACATCCTAGTTCTAGCCCTAACATTTACTAAAAGATACCTTGTTCTAACCCTAAAAATTGAAAAGACCTATACATTTACTAAAAATACCCTAGTTCTAGCCCTAACATCTGTCCATCCATCCATCTATCTATATATCTTCATAAACCCTAGAAAAATGCCCTGGTTTTTTAACTACTGTCTACTTCTTGAATCATAGAAAAATGCCCTAATTTCACATAACTTAGTGTTTGAAACCCTATGTCTAACACAAAAACAAAATTTGTAAAACATAGTTCTAACCCTAATAATTTTACTGCCCATCTATCCATCCATTTGTCTAAACCAAGTTCTAGCCCTAAAAATTTGTAAAACCTAGTTCTAATCATCAACAAGGGCATTTTCATATTTTATTTGATACCTATAATACTTAAAGATAATAGGTTCAAAAGACCGACATCGAACGAATAAAAAAAATCTATTGTATTCAAAAGACATACATTTACTGAAATTTTTCTAATTTTCTGTTCTATTCTACATTTACTAATTTTCTATTCTATTCAAAAGAAGAAAATTTACTAAAAATTTCCTATTCTATTCAAAAGACCTATATTTACTTATTTTTTCAATTCTATTCAAAAAACCTACATTTACTAAAAAAATCTCATATAGCATTCTAATACATTTCTGTACCTAAAAATTTCTATTAATAAATTCTTTTACTAAAAAATTCTATACCTAAATTTTTATACAGAGAGAGGTGGGAGGAGGAGGAGGAGGAGGGAGGAGGAGTGAGGGCATCGGGCGGCTGGGGAAGGGAGGTGAGAGGAGGGCAGTGGGAGGAGGGAGGAGGGAGCAGGGCGGTCAGAGGAGGTGGGAGGAGAGCATCGGGTGCCGGCGGGAGGAGGGCCGCCGGAGGAAGGAGAGAGGAGGGCGGCGAGAGGAGGAGGGAGGCAGATACCTTGGGGGCGACGGTGGGTGACGGCGGCGATGGTGGGCGACGGCGGTGACGGCGTGTGGCAGAGAGAGCGAGTGAGAGTGTGAGGGGAGAGGGGGAGAGTGAGGACGCGGGGTGTGGATATGGTGCCTATAGTAGTAGCGCTGGTTGGTAACCACCGCTACTGCTAAGCTCCATAACACTAGCGCGTTAAGGGAACCAGCGCTACTGCTATGATCAATAGCAGTAGCGCTTTTAGATAACCAGCGCTACTACTAAGGCTAAGCATGTAAAAAAGCATAAAAAAGCATTGGTCATCAATGATCTTTTTTTGTAGAATCTAAATTGTCAGTATGAATCTTCGCCGGTTTAGGAACCGGCGAAGATTCATATTGCCACAAATCCTACACATAGTGTACAATGAAGACCAAGTGGTTGTGATAGTTTGAGAAGCACCATATTTAAGGTGGTAAACATTCTGTTCGCGGAGCGAGGTAGGACTAAACTTGGGTCTTAGGAGGGGACTGAATTTAGCAGTAGCGCTGGTTGGAGGAAAGCGCTATTGCTAAGTACAGTAGCAGTAGCGCTTTTTACGTATGAGTGCTACTAGTATACCTAGCCTGCCGGCAACGGTCTGGCAATTATAGTAGTAGCATGTTGTTTAACTACCGCGCTACTGCTATGTGCATAGTAGCAGCGCTCTTTCTGTTCACGCGCTACTGCTAATTAGCAGCAGCGCTTCCTTTTAAAAAGCGCTATTGGTAAGCTATTGTGTATAAGGTTTTCCCTAGTAGTGGAATCTTGACAATAAGTCTACAGACATTTTAGTTGAGGAGGGTCTAGAAGGGACTATAATCTTGTGTTTTAGTCAGATAATACTTGTAGTTATAGACATTTTTCATATGCGTACTACTCAAGAAAGTTAAGCAATTATGAGGTAAGAATTAAGACTTTGTTGGTTGTTGCCAAGACATGCATGTGCATTAGTGTTTGTCCATGGTGTATTATGAGACGTTATTTGGTAATGAAATTTCCTAGAACTTTCAATCCAAAAGAAACTTTGCGCTTTATATCAATATATATAATTGATTATATTCAACTAGTGGGCCCACTTTTTAAGTTCGCCCGTGTAACACCCCCAGTGTCATGCTACATTAAACTCATCCTAATGACGCCATGTCACCATGGTTGCCAAGCTTAATTGCCCCTTGATAAAAACCTAAACTCAAATTCAAATTCAAATTGCAAGTCAAATAATTATTTCTTCTAACAGTAAAACTAAAATGTTCGCATTGTTCTGTAAATTCCCCTGATCAATTTTCATTATGAAACCAACTTCATTTGACTCACACGTAAATTCCTAAGAAATCAATAAATGCTCCAACAACAAATAAAATGCCCTTTTCAAAATAAACAATTATATAAATATTTCCAAATTAAAATGAAACCTTGTGTGTAGCATCCAAAATATTCTATTTGAATTATATGTAAGATATCATGTAGAACTAAATTCGTTTGGACACTGAGATAAATAGAAAATAGTAGTTATCTTTTTAGAGAAAAGTAAGAAACTGAAATTGCACTGTGCACTTTTGGCCCACTATGAACGGGAGCTAGCCAACCCAACCCACCTGGCCTATCCCTAACTTCCCTCTACAGAGGCACAGCCTGTGCGTGGCAACCATCCGGCGGCGCCATGGCCGGATGGCCGACGCCTGGCTCTACAGGGGCGCCTGGGAGGGGATAAGGACGTTTCCCTCGACCCCGAATGAACCCTAGCCACTTCTCCCCTCCTTTTGCCCCCTCTCTTGAACTCGAGGTCGGCCGAACCGCAACCACCATGACCGACCTCGCCCGCGCGCTCTTCGTCGTCCCCGCGCCCTAGGAGGTTGTCCACGAGCTTCGTCGTCGAACGCTACGCCCCCTACGCCAAAGAACATGAGCTGGCCTGCACCACAGCGCCAGATCGCCGTCTTCTTCAAATTCCGGCTACCGCGACGCCATCGTCGATTTCGTCGTCACCACTGCATCCCCGGCTTCCTCGAGCTCACCTACAGCTTCCCCGTGAGTTCCTCTGTCGATTCCCCTCTTTTTTCCCCTTCGGTTCGTGGTCGTAGCTATCGATTTGTGCTCGTCATTGGACGCACCCGTGTTGTATGCGTGCTCGCTGCTCCTGCTGTTTGAGGCCATGACTGTGCCCTGCTTCTTGCTGCTGCTGCTCTACTTGTGCCCGCTGCTGCTGCTCTGTTGCTGACGCTGCTCTGCCGCTGCCTATTGCCGTTGCCGTTGCTATCTGCTGCGCCCCGCCTGGCCGCGCCGACCCCGACCGCGCCCTGCTGCCGCTAGCGGCCGCACCCTGCTCCCTTCGCCGCACGCCCTCCAGGACGTGTGTCGCCGCGCCCGGCGTTGCCCGCCAGCCCGCGCCTTGGCCGTACCTCGTGCCCGCGCCGCCCGCTTGCCGGTAGCGCCCTCGCCCCGATTGGCCGCTGCTTGCTACTGATGCATGCTGCTGTGCTGCTTTTTCCTACTGCTCCTGCTATTCCTAGCCGCCGCCGCTGCTCTTGCCTACTGCTGCTCTATGCTGCTGCTTACTACTGCTTCTCCTGCTAGTTGTCGCGGCTGCTACTGCTAGCGGTGCTCTGCTGCTGGTGCCTGCTAAAGGCAATGGCCGTGTTGTGTGTGTGTGTGCAGCGTGGTGTGTGCGCGTGCTCTGTGTGTGCAGCGTGGTGTGTGTGCGTGCTCTGTGTGTGTGTGCAGCGTTGTGTAGGTGCGCGCCGTGCGTGTGGCCGGCTGGTATAATAATGCTTAGATTAGTATTACTAGGTATTAATTAGTGCTAGGTTAGTCTAGTAGTAGATGACATGTAGGCCCCATTAAATAATTTAGGTTTATTTAATTGTTTAGGTAAATAGTCTATGACAAGTGGGCCACACCTACCCTTTTGACTAGTCAATTTGACTTGGTCAATTTGGTTTAAATTAAATATAATAATTTCAGAAATTCAATTAAACTTTGAAAAATTATATAAAATAATCTATAAGTCTGATGAAAATAATTTATACATGAAAGTTGCTCAGAAAAATATGACGATTCCGAATATGCACTCCGTTCATCTGTCACATGTCCCTAGCATAGCGAACATGGAACCGTCCCCTCTCTTTCATGTGTGCGGAAAATGCCTAACGCCGGGAAAACCCCTCCAGATGTTTTCCCTTTCTGTCTGCAACGCGTAGTACCGCGTTAGAACACCCCTAACACCGCGTATTGTCATATTATGCTTTGTGATGCTTTGAATGCTCTGTTATTTATTGTGTTCCCCCTCCGTTACTTCTTTCCGGTAGACCCCGAGACCGCGGTTGAACCAGTGATTGACTACTTCACCTTCGAGGGTTCATATCTGTCTGCAGAGCTTCCAGGCAAGCACACCCCCCCCCCCCCCCCTTGAACATGCCGATATCGCCTATTCTTTCTCTCTTATGCTTGCATTAGAAATTGCTGTTGTTACTGCTTTCCTATATCTGATGCATAGCCTGTTTTTGTAACTGCTGTTGATACCTACCTGCTTATCCTAAACTGCTTAGTATAGGCTGGGTAGAGACCCACCAGAGACCCCACTTTGTCCCCAGTTGCCCCCGCTGGATTATCAGATGACTCGATCAGCATGATCGACAACTAGGCCCCAGCACCGCACATCACCCCCCTTAGTTGTACGACACTGCAGCGTTACTATCGAGTGCCGAGGGTGATACCTTGTATAGCACTTCTGATGTTAACTCTGTAGAGTAGCTATTTGGTCGTGGTTATCGAGGGTGATTCCTCCTTCACCACTTCCGATAACAACGCTGTCGTGCAATACCTCAAGTGTGAACCCATCGAGGGTGATTCCTCCGAGTTCACCTTGACAGATACATCGAGTAGGAATCCAACGAGGGTGATACCTCGGATTCCCCAGATGTTATGGACACACAGATACTTGGACTTTACAAATGTTGCTTGGAAAGGCGGGTCAACCCTGAGGGGTACCCGTGAGTGATGTGAAGACGGGATGACCTGGACGGTACCCGAGAGATGAATACGAGGCGTGGCCGGGCATTCCTAGCCCTTGCCGCAAGTCCTCGAGACGGGGCGACGGTGTCACATCTATCGTGAGTCTCTGCTCGTTACCGCACTACCAAAACACTAACGATTTGGATATTTGATCTGAGTGGGCCTTTGGCCCGATAGCACTAACCATCACGTGGGAACAGTTATGGGCACTCTGCATCGTAGCATCAGCCGAAAGCTCTGTCAGACGTCCAGTTCAGCAGTGCAGCATGGAGTGATTGGCGCCATCCACGACAGAGGTGGTGCTTGGATCTGAGCCATGTGCGCAACGACCCAGAGGGCGAGGGGCGATGGCCCAAGACCCCCGAGCGCTTAGGATGTAGACCAACAGGGACCTCTCTGCTGAGCTCTAGCTAGGGTTGCGGTGTATCGTTTGGCCGAGGCCGGGCATGACCCAGAAAAGTGTGTTCGGCCGGAGTTAATCGAGCGTCGTGGGTAAGTTGGTGCACCTCTGCAGGGAAGAACTAATCTATGCATAGCCGGATCCTCGGTAACGGACGCTTGGAGTTGTATCCCGATCGATACAACTAGAACTGGATACTTGTGAAGAGAAATGGATAGTATGGCTCTAGGATTGCTTTCTTGCAGGGAATCGAGAAAGGATCTCTGGGCGAGGTTGATGACCGTATGGCTCTGGGATTTCTTTCTCGCAGGGAGTCGAGGAAGGATCTCTGGGTGAGGTTGATAACACTACTAGTACTTTACATCATGCTGATCTACACTCTTCTAATGCTGCAAGACCGCTGAAGATGCTGAAGATGCTAGTCTTCGATAGGACTAGGCCTTCTCTCTATTCTGGCATTTCTGCAACCTAGTCCACAGCCTTCCTTTGATAATGTTGCATACGTAGTGTAGATCCTTGCTTGCTGAGTACTTCGGATGAGTACTCACGGTTGCTTTGCTTCCTCTTTTTTCCCCATATCCGTTTGATGCGACCAGGTGACGGAGCCCCGGAGCTAGCTGCCCCGCCGACGACTACTACTACTACTACCCCGAGGGTGGCTACTACTACGAGTTGGCTGACGACCAGGAGTAGGTTCGGAGGGTCCCAGGAAGGAGGCATGCGCCTTTTCGATCGTAGTCTTTGTTTTGCCCCGCCTTTTAAGGCTTATCTCCGATTTACCTTTTATATCTGTACTCAGATATCTGATGCTTCTGTTGACGCTTGTATGCGAGCTTATGTATTCGAGCCCTCGAGGCCCCTGGCTTGTAATATAAAGCTTGTATTATTTTAATTTGTGTCTAGAGTTGTGTTGTGATATCTTCAAGTGAGTCCTTAGGCTTGATCGTGTGCATTTGCGTTTATGATTAGTGCACGATTAAGCCGGGGGCGTCAGAGGTTGGTATCAGAGCCGACTACCTGTAGGAATCCCCCTTTCCAACTCCTTGGCCGAAGTTGAGTCTAGTCGTCCAAAACTATTTTACTAACTTGGCTGTGTGGCTTACGGGCCCACGTCGCCAATTTGGTGGTATTAGGATCTTTTATTCCTCGTCTTTACTCTGGGACTCTGATCTCTCTTCTATTCGGGTTAAAAGTTTTACTAACTCTGACTCTAGGATCTCGTAACCACTTCCTCCCGGAGAGCCCCTTGTTCTAGATGATCGTCTGCTTCATCAGAAGGTTCTGAAGATACTCTTCGATGTTTCTCGAGATCCTTGTGCCCTTAGCCGTTGCAAAGCCTTACCACCGATAATCACTGTGAATAGCTACACTTCCTTGCCGTTTGTATCTTCATTCCTAGTTACTCCCATATGTATAAGATGCCCCGAAATACTCATCGTTAATACGGAAATCCGTTGAGCCTACTGCTTTGCAGCTTCTTTCGCACTACAGATAATTCCTCACAGTTTCCGGGGATTTGTTCATCCCCAGTTGATCTTGTGTTTTGCCAAAATACTTTGAAATACTATCTGATCTCCCGAAAATCCGTTGCAGCCTATTGCTCTTGAAATTCTTGCCTGCTTGCCTTATGTTTAATTCCCTATGTCTAGTAATCTCCGTTGACATCTCTTGTCATTACCATTTTGAGCCCCTTGATTCAATCTGCTACGAATACTCGCTATCATCAGTTGTTTCCTACTAATTCATCCTTCCGGCTTTGATGTCATTCCGGACATGAACTGGTTCTCGGTAAATCAACCCTTGATTGATTTGCCATCTAATTCTATTCAACATGCTCATCTTTTTATCAGAGCCTCTGCCTCTGATCCCCCAATTTTGGAATCGTAAACCCTTCGTATTCAAGCTTCGGCTTATTCAGATGTTTCCATAAACCGATTCCTTTGCATCCCTTCTTCTGATTGAGTACTGATACTCACATTAGATCCATTGAGGACCGCTGAATCCTTTGTTGGATTATTATCCGGCAGTGTCCTTCATATTCAAAAAATTTGCGCTCTTCCCCTGATACATATTGCCTTTAGTAAATTGTATTCTCTGCTTTGTCAACCTTGCTCTGCTCTCGAGCTTGAGTTAATTACTCCTGAAGTTCGTGATATATGTTCCTAAGATGCCCCAATGGGTTGAACCTATGTTTTCCCTAATCCGTGTGAACTCGAAAGTTATGCGAGTCATACTCTTCTGGTACTTCGCCAGATAAATCTTCTGCACTACAATTTCTTTGAAAACGAGGAGTAAATGAAAGGTTATGGATTGAAGAAGTGGGAGTCGACCTTGAACCTTTGTGTTCATGTCCATGGACCCGATGTAGAACTTATCATGGAAGCTACTCGTAAAAATAATTATTTCCTTGGTACTAATTCATCTTGCATCTGTGTATTGATCTTTTGTAATCATGGTTCCGTCCATATTAATATCTCTTGATTCCTTTCTCGAACAAGTTAGAATACTTGTCTTCCGCAAATCAATATGTCTGTCCAACCTCTATACTGAACTACCTCGAGTATTAACCCCCTACTATCTCGAGGATATCATCCTATTGTACTATGTTCTATGAATTTTCCGATGGAGTGATACTTTTCCCTGACATAGTCACTCCACAGGTTCTGGGTTGTCGTCAACTGAGACCACCGAACAATGAATCGATTTCGCTCGGTGATTCAATACCCCTAGTACTTGTTGCTGGGAAGTTTACTACTCCATCATGCCATCCCTAGCCCGATCGACTACATATTTATCGTGCTAATCCTAACCATGCTTCCGGGTCCTCCTTTTCCGGTGCACATTTTTGGCAATGATGCTAAGTCAGTGTCAAACTTTCATCATCCTATCGTTTTTCTTGCACAGCCCGAGTTCGAGCGTAATATCTGTGGTTCCATTGACCTTGAACTTTATTCCATCTGCTTTGATCACTTTGCTGATCGACTTCATCTCCTTGTAACCCCTCGACAAATGTGTCGTGATTAGCATCAACATTTTGACTTCTGTTGAGATGTCAATTGAAATTCATGGTGAGAAATACCATCCTTGTCCTTCGATGATTTGCGTTATCAGTCCTCGACTTCCTACCAACACAGACTTGGTCGTGCTGGGTTATACTTTACATTCCGTGGTATTCTTGGAAACATTCCTTCATATCTCTTGTGATCTTCAGATCCAACCCTTACTTGAAATACTATGTTATTGCTACCTCAAAGCATAACTGTGGTACTCCGAACATCAATAAGAATATTGGAAGCACATTGCTAAATGTTTCTTGATCAATTATCCAAACACCGTGGTGTGGGTAATATCATGATTCTTCCCTCGCCCCTTTGTCTAAATACTTTTGAACTTGCTGTCCTATCATGTATATCATGCTCTGCTTTTCCTTGGGAAGGATATACCCTCAATTCTTATGTGCAAACACATTTTCCTTTCCTGTGGTCTGATTAATCCTGATAATCACATTTTCCTTTCCATTGGTTTGTTAATCTTTCTTTTGATCTATATGATATAAGCAGAAATAATTCCCTGCTTATAAAGAAACACCTCGAGGTACAATTCGGTCAGTACGACCCTGTTACTAATGTTGATGACATTCCGGTATCCACCGATGGACGAGAACTTTGCCTATTGGTCCGCCTCATTTTAACGAGTAGGAAAATGGTTCTCTTCGTCCCTCGCCCTTGGTACTGACGTTGTTACCGACATAACTGACAGGCTACCTTCTGACATACCTTGTTGTTGTGACCGGTAAGATGTCACTGTTCTCCCTACTTTTGTTCGACCCTCATCACAGTCCCACAGGATCGGAACCTGACTCTCCTGTACAACCTTGATTTCGAAGTATTCTTTGCACATGGCTTCGTATGCAATTCACGAGCTAATTTCCTTACCTAGTTTCATTCCGATATCAGATGCAACCTTATGCCTCATTGCTCTGAAACCCCTTTATCATCTGCTTTAGGCATCAGCTGGATGCCTGACTGATTGAAACCTGTTGTACCTCCTTAAATCAGTCTCGATATATTTCCAGATGCTGCTAAGCCTCCTTCCCTGAGACAATTACCGGATGCCAATCCTTCCAGGCCTCCGTCCCTATACCCCTTTACTTCCCCACTTAAATCTCGGGACGAGATTTCTTTTAGTGGAGGAGATTTGTAACACCCCCTGTGTCATGCTACATTAAACTCATCCTAATGACGCCATGTCACCATGCTTGCCAAGCTTAATTGCCCCTTGATAAAAACCTAAATTCAAATTCAAATTCAAATTGCAAGTCAAATAATTATTTCTTCTAACAGTAAAACTAAAATGTTTGCATTGTTCTGTAAATTCCCCTGATCAATTTTCATTATGAAACCAACTTCATTTGACTCACACGTAAATTCCTAAGAAATCAATAAATGCTCCAACAACAAATAAAATGCCCTTTTCAAAATAAACAATTATATAAACATTTCCAAATAAAAATGAAACCTTGTGTGTAGCATCCAAAATATTCTATTTGAATTATATGTAAGATATCATGTAGAACAAAATTCGTTTGGACACTGAGATAAATAGAAAATAGTAGCTATCTTTTTACAGAAAAGTAAGAAACTGAAATTGCACTGTGCACTTTTGGCCCACTATGAACAGGAGCTAGCCAGCCCAACCCACCTGGTCTATCCCTAACTTCCCGCTACAAAGGCACAGCCTGTGCGTGGCAGCCATCCGGCGGTGCCATGGCCGGATGGCCGACGCCTGGCTCTACAGGGGCACCTGGGAGGGGATAAGGGCGTCTCCCTCGACCCCGAACGAACCCTAGCCACTTCTCCCCTCCTTTCGCCCCCTCTCTTGAACTAGAGCTCGGCCGAACCGTAGCCACCATGACCGACCTCGCCCGTGCACTCTTCGTTGTCCCCGCGCCCTAGGAGGTTGTCCACGAGCTCCGTCGTCGAACGCTACGCCCCCTACACCAACGAACACGAGCTGGCCTGCACCACAGCGCCAGATCGCCGTCTTCTTCAACTTCCGGCTACCGCGACACCGTCGTCAATTTCGTCGTCACCACTGCATCCCCGGCTTCCTCGAGCTCACCTACAACTTCCCCGTGAGCTCCTCTGTCGATTCCCCTCTTTTTCCCCTTCGGTTCGTAGTCGTAGCTGTCGCTTTGTGCTCGTCATTGGACGCACCCGTGCTGTATGCGCGCTCGCTGCTCCTGCTGTTTGAGGCCATGACTGTGCCCTACTTCTTGCTGCTGCTGCTCTACTTGTGCCCGCTGCTGCTGCTCTGTTGCTGACGCTGCTATGCTGCTACTCTGCCGCTGCCTATTACCGTTGCCGTTGCTATCTGCTGCGCCCCGCCTGGCCGCGCCAACCCCGACCGCGCCCTGCTGCCGCCAGCGGCCGCGCCCAGCTCCCTTCGCCGCACGCCCTCCAGGCCGTGCATCGCCGCGCCCGGCATTGCCCACCACCCCGCGCCTTGGCCGTACCTCGTGCCCGTGCCGCCCGCTTGCTGGTAGCGCCCTCGCCCCGATTGGCCGGTGCTTGCTACTGATGCATGCTGCTGCGCTGCTTTTTCCTACAGCTCCTGCTATTCCTAGCCGCCGCTGCTGCTCTTGCCTACTGCTGCGCTGTGCTGCTGCTTACTACTGCTTCTCCTGCTAGTTGTCGCGGCTGCTACTGCTAGCGGTGCTCTGCTGCTGGTGCCTGCTAAAGGCCATGACCGTGCTGTGTGTGTGTGCAGCGTGGTGTGTGTGCGTGCTCTGTGTGTGTGTGTGTGTGCAGCGTTGTATAGGTGCGCGCCGTGCGTGTGGCCGGCTGGTATAATAATGCTTAGATTAGTATTACTAGGTATTAATTAGTGCTAGGTTAGTCTAGTAGTAGATGACATGTAGGCCCCATTAAATAATTTAGGTTTATTTAATTGTTTAGGTAAATAGTTTATGACATGTGGGCCACACCTACCCTTTTCACTAGTTAATTTGACTTGGTCAATTTGGTTTAAACTAAATATAATAATTTCAGAAATTCAATTAAACTTTGAAAAATTATATAAAATAATCTATAAGTCTGATGAAAATAATTTATACATGAAAGTTGCTCATAAAAATATGATGATTCCGAATATGCACTCCATTCATCTGTCACATGTCCCTAGCATAGCGAACATGGAACCGTCCCCTCTCTTTCATCTGTGCGAAAAATGCCTAACGCCGGGAAAACCCCTCCAGATGTTTTCCCTTTTTGTCTGCAACGCGTAGTACCGCGTTAGAACACCCCTAACACCGCGTATTGTCATATTATGCTTTGTGATGCTTTGAATGCTCTGTTATTTATTGTGTTCCCCCTCCGTTACTTCTTTCTGGTAGACCCCCAGACCGCGATTGAACCAGTGATTGACTAGTTCACCTTCGAGGGTTCGTATCTATCTGCAGAGCTTCCTGGCAAGCACCCCCCCCCCCTTGAACATGCCGATATCGCCTATTCTTTCTCTCTTATGCTCGCATTAGAATTGCTGTTGTTACTACTTTCCTATATCTGATGCATAGCCTGTTTTTGTAACTGCTGTTGATACCTACCTACTTATCCTAAACTGCTTAGTATAGGCTGGGTAGAGACCCACCAGAGACCCCACTTTGTCCCCAGTTGCCCCCGCTGGATTATCAGATGACTCGATCAGCATGATCGACAACCAGGCCCCGGCACCGCACATCCCCCCCCCCCCCCTTAGTTGTACGACACTGCAGCGTTACTATCGAGTGCCGAGGGTGATACCTCGTATAGCACTTCTGATGTTAACTCTGTAGAGTAGCTATTTGGTCGTGGTCATCGAGGGTGATTCCTCCTTCACCACTTCCGATAACGACGCTGTCGTGCAACACCTCAAGTGTGAACTCATCGAGGGTGATTCCTCCGAGTTCACCTTGACAAATACATCGAGTAGGAATCCAATGAGGGTGATACCTCGGATTCCCCAGATGTTATGGACACACGGATACTTGGACTTTACAAATGTTGCTTGGAAAGGCGGGTCAACCCTGAGGGGTACCCGCGAGTGATGTGAAGACGGGATGACCTGGACGGTACCCGAGAGACGAATACGAGGCGTGGCCGGGCATTCCTAGCCCTTGCCGCAAGTCCTCGAGACGGGGTGACAAGGTCACATCTATCGTGAGTCTCTGCTCGTTGCTGCACTACCAAAACACTAACGATTTGGATATTTGATCTGAGTGGGCCTTTGGCCCGATAGCACTAACCATCACGTGGGAACAGTTATGGGCACTCTGCATCGTAGCATCAGCCGAAAACTCTGTCAGACGTCTAGTTCAGCAGTGCGGCATGGAGTGATTGGCGCCTTCCACGACAGAGGTGGTGCTTGGATCTGAGCCATGTGCGCAACGACCCAGAGGGCGAGGGGCGATGGCCCAAGACCCCCGAGCGCTTAGGATGTAGACCGACGGGGACCTCTCTGCTGAGCTCTAGGTAGGGTTGCGCTGTATCGTTTGGCCGAGGCCGGGCATGACCTAGAAAAGTGTGTCCGGCCGGAGTTAATCAAGCGTGGTGGGTAAGTTGGTGCACCCCTGTAGGGAAGAACTAATCTATGCATAGTCGGATCCTCGGTAACGGACGCTCGGAGTGGTATCCCGATCGATACAACTAGAACTGGATACTTGTGATGAAAAATGGATAGTATGGCTCTGGGATTGCTTTCTCGCAGGGAGTCGAGAAAGGATCTCTGGGCGAGGTTGATGACTGTATGGCTCTGGGGTTGCTTTCTCGCAGGGAGTCGAGGAAGGATCTCTGGGTGAGGTTGATAACACTACTAGTACTTTACATCATGCTGATCTACACTCTTCTAATGCTACAAGACAGCTGAAGATGCTTGAAGATGCTAGTCTTCGATAGGACTAGGCCTTCTCTCTATTCTGGCATTTCTGCAGCCTAGTCCACATATACAGCATTCCTTTGATAATGTTGCATACGTAGTGTAGATCCTTGCTTGCTGAGTACTTCGGATGAGTACTCACGGTTGCTTTGCTTCCTCTTTTTCCCCATATTCGTTTGATGCGACCAAGTGACGGAGCCACGGAGCTAGCTGCCCCATCGACGACTACTACTACTACCCCGAGGGTGGCTACTACTATGAGTTGGCTGACGACCAGAAGTAGGTTCGGAGGGTCCCAGGCAGGAGGCCTGCGCCTTTTCGATCGTAGTCTTCGTTTTGCCCCGCATTTTAAGGCTTATCTCTGTTTTACCATTTATATCTGTACTCAGATATCTGATGCTTCTGCTGATGCTTGTATGCGAGCTTATGTATTCGAGCCCTCGAGGCCCCTGGCTTGTAATATAAAGCTTGTATTATTTTAATTTGTGTCTAGAGTTGTGTTGTGATATCTTCAAGTGAGTCCTTAGGCTTGATCGTGTGCATTTGCGTGTATGATTAGTGCACGATTAAGCCGGGGGCGTCACACCCGGGGCCTCTGAAAAGTCAGGACCGGCCCTGGTTATAATGATAGTGAGGAAGGCACAAGTAATTTAGCCATTTACGATGTATGTCCAGATATAACTGCATTTTCTTAGGCAAGGGAAGCATTTAGAGCAATTGCACTGATCGAATTAATTGTTATACAAAAATGATGAGAAAGAATGCCGAATTTAGGGCAAGCCTCAAATCGTATGGTATCAAAGTCCTTATATATACCTAAGAGAGAGGTTCCTACCATGGTCAAACGATGATGATGAATCAATGGAGTGTGAAAACGATACTAATTAGAATTTCACATGATGTATTTTGGTCACAAGCATTTTATTATTTGTCTATCTGTTATGTATTGGCATCTAAAATTTATAACATAAATCTAGCCGCGCAAATGCGCGGGTCATCCAGCTAGTTATAGATACGTGGGAGACTTATCACCCCCTGCCCGTGCGTTTACCGCGCTTTCGTCGGCGCCTGGGGACATCCTTTTTCTCCTCCTTTTTCTTGTCATCCTTGGGTGTGTCCACCATGTATATGTCATATGTGGAGGTAGCAGTCCAGCTGCCTGTGTTTGCTGGGGCGATGCCGAGCATATTGCCAACAACTTCATCCATGCCGGTTGCCTCCTCGAAGGCGTAGTCGAATACGTCATTAAATCCTCGACCGTAGTGACTAGGTGGGTGATGGGCGGGACGTAAATTTCCCTATCATCAGCTTTACATTTGATCTGGTAATAGACCAAAGTTTGATCATCCGAAATTGTGAGATTCTGGATTCGATCCAGCATCTCGTTTAGAAGAGAGAGGTCTGCTGGCCCCATCTCTTGATAATAAGTAGGGCTATCGTGCAATATGCTCGACAAAGCGTGCATCATGACTTCGGAGCACGGATTGGCAAGGGTGAGGGCCTAGTCTAATTTGCGGGAGACCGGATCCGAACTCAAGGTTGGCTTCGAAGTGAGGTTTGATCCGAAGTTAGGATCTGAGGTTGGGTCCGAGGTTAAAGCCACATCACCTATGGAGTTTCCAGCCGATCTGGCTCCCAGTCAGAGGGAGCGAGGGCACCACGGGAGTCAGCGGTGTACTCCAGGCTCCCAAATTTGATGATCTGATCTGGGGCTAAGTTTTCGACCTGGCCAAGGTGATCGGTCGAATCAGTGTGAAGGACGATGTTGCCGAATACAAAAATCTGGCCGGAGACGAAGACGTCACCACAACTGACGTTGGACTTGATCTGAAGATGAGCAATCGATCCCTTTTGCCCACATAGTGGGACCTATATGGGCCACCAATGTCAGTGCTAAAATCGGCGGATCGCGGGTAGGGGGTCCCGAGCTAGTGGTCTAGGAACAACGGTAACAGGGGAAAAACTTGAGACGATGTTTATCCAGGTTCGGGCCCTCTCGAAGTGGTAAAACCATACATCTTGCTTTGATTGTATTGATGTGATGGAGTATAGAATACAAGATGATCTACCTTGAGGTTGTATGATTTGTTTTAAACCCTAAGGCTGGTAATCATGCCCCTAAAGTCTAATCCCCACAGCTTGTATGCACAACAGGGGTACCTAGGTTATACACAGGCTGGGCATTCGGTTAGACCGAACTGTTCAATTCGGTGCTTCGGGTTATCTTAAAATTTGGTTTCCTTAATTTACTAACCGTTCGGTCCTGCAAAAAATGAATGACCGAGGCTTCAGTGGACCGATAATTTGGTTCATTCCTTGGTAACAACCGAAGAGCACTGAGATATTCGTTATGTAGCAAGGAATCGGGATTCAATTCCTCAAAAAGGAAAAGGAAATCAGGAGTCAAAAGAAACAACGAACAACCAGCAAATATTGTGGTGGGAATCCTCGGTATAACCGCCAACTGTGAAGGACTGATGGTGCTTGGCTTGCTGCCGCATGCGAGCCATGACATCGTCGGCCTCCGTCGTGTGGGATCCATGGGCACCGCCACCACCGTCGTGTGGGATCCATGGGCGCTGCCGTCGCCGTCGCGTGGGAACATGGGCGTTCTCGCCGTCATCAAGTGGGCCCCATGTGCATCTTCGGCCGCCGCCACATGGCAGTATAGGTGTTGCCACCGCGCCGAGTTGGGGACATGGGCCATCGGAACAGCCAGCCGCCGCTGGGACTGTGCGAGGTCGTAAAATGGAGGCGGCGACGCTGGATACATGTGTGTGAAGCCTGGAGCTTGTTTGGGGATAAGGTGTGGTACGATGTTGTGTTGTTTCGATGGAGAAAAAGGCTAGAAAAGCTTTGTATTGATGGGCTATTGGGCTTTGTTGTGACGGGTTGTGTATAATTTTTGGTCAGTTCGGTGAATTCGGTCAACCTGGTCCAATGACCGAACGCGCCGAAGTAATTTTGGTTTCTTATTTTTGCCAGCCGAGTAAACAAGTGCAGTTTCAGTCCTCGGGTTTTTCGGCTTCGGTCCCGGTTTTTTCGGCTCCAGTCTTCGGTTCTCGGTTTTTCTGCCCACCCCTAGTTGCCAACACACCGACTATTGAGTAGTCCTGGAGTATATGTCAAGTCTTTGGAGCTTTCCATCTTGGCCATGCCAAAGTGTATAGCTTCCGGAGTCCTTCCTTATATTGATCAGCGGGCCGTGAACTCGATCTGTGGTCTGTGAGCCGTATAGGTTAGTACCCCTTAGTCCAGGACACCGTCGGCATCCACGGGGAAACCCTTAATTGACTGTTTGTGATAACCGGCATGGGGAAGCAACGGTTGGTGGCGTGTGTGTCATGAAGTCTACATTAGAGTAGAACATGTTCTGCACTGGGGACCGCCCACTTATGCATATGAAGAGTGGATAGAGGATAAGATAGAGAGCATTTGCTCTGCACTAGTTGCATGGGTCATATTTGTGGTTATGACTCCGGAGTCCTAGAGAACACTTTGCTACTCAAGCACCTTCATCACTAATGTAGTATATTTCTATTACTATTCTTACCTACTTGTTCTTAGTATAGTTAAACAATCTTTTTGTCTAGTTTCCCTAGCAACTTATAGAGTAGAATATTTCCAAACTCCGGTTTTGGTGCGTACGTAGCTGCGTGAAGTGACAACGTAGTTGTAGGATTTGTGGTGCCTTCCTATCAGCTCCCTATGGGTTTGACACTTACTTATCATGAAAGTGCTACAAGAGCCCTGTGGACTTGCAGGACATCAACATGCAGAGGAGGGAGTGGTAGGTGGGGGAGGAGGAGGAGGAGGTGGCATCAGTGCGGTCAAGTGGAGCCGTTGTTTTTCCCGATCTGGATTTGTGCAGCGATGGGGAACAGAGTTGCGTGCATTGACACAGTTGTGGGGGCTAATCATGTGTCTGTTAAGAATAAAGCGGCAACTAGGCGACCAACCAAAAATTAGGTTGGTCGGCAGGCGCCTAGTGCCCCCTATACTTAATTGTAAAGTGGAATGTTTTGTACTAAGAGTCTTGATGTTCTTAATTCTCCTCATTTTCATAGTAGTACAAAATAAGTCAAATCACAAGGATGCACCACCAAACTCTTGTATTAATAACATGGGATACTTCAATGCTACATCATGCAATGCATGGAGTTCATACTTTATTCATGCTGGAGACCAAAAGGAAAATATCATGAGGTGTCTAATACTAAGGATTCTTACCATGTGCAGAGATACAATGGGATACTCATCAGTACATTATATTGGAAGGTGATTCACGATGTTTCTTTGAAGCCTCTATGCCTAATGAAGCATGCTTTACACATTCACTCTTGCATACATCCATTGCAACATAGCACAAGTTGGTCACCAAACAACAGAAACAAAATGACTTGTCTTTGCAGCCCACATTTTTTTCTTCATAGACACATAATCCAGTTGGTAAATTTATATTCTCATTTTCTTGTCCTTCCATGATTTGGCCTACATAATACAAGAAAATCAGTAATATATTTATAAAGCTATTGCCCGATGAGTTCTAAAGAAATGTCCATAATCACATAGAAAAAATACTATGACATGGGAATCTGTTAGTACCTCCAGATGAGAAAGATTATGCAGAACCTATGTACTATCAATTTTATTATATAAAAACTATTCAAAAAAGAATAAATAAATCTCATATATCATCGTGCTTTTATGGCCACTTACACTGTGTATGGATCATAGAGCACAGGAGAAGACTACAAAGTATGGTCCTTGCAGAGAAGGAGTTCATGTATTTTTCCATCTAGTTAGCGCAGTGATATGGAAGGATCTTATTTAGTTCTCCTCACGGTATTTATTGTATATATGTTTTCTTATCAACAATAGCAATGGAAGATAATTGGTGTGTCCTAGAACCCCCTATATATACACAACTGCAACCCACATAAAAAACATATTGAGAACATATCTATTATTATATGCTTCCAAATTTAGTATTTCATTAAGAAGGAAGTCATTACCATATTAAATTGCCCCTATATTTAGCCTATTTACCAAATATAGATACCAAATTTCAATGTGGGCGAAAGAATTACATCATTCGTTCATACATTTTGATTTCTAGTGTTTCATTTGTAAATTATGTAGTGATCTCTATGACATGATGTCTACAGGCATGTGCAACTATCTAAGAAACATATCGATACAAAAAAATGACACCAACAATTCTACAACCATACGAATCCATTATCACATCAGTAGTTGAAATGCCGCGATTTCAATAGTTGAATTTCTGCACACTTTGGAAAGTTGGGGACAAGGTAATCTTTACTATGTAGAATATTTTGAAAATTCCTTATGGTTTAAGAATAGTATTTAAAAGAATATTTTTTCCAAGTAAAAATACTTAATTCATATTTTTTTACTTCAGTTTCAAATAATTTTTCAGAACGACATGAGTGATACGGCATTGGAAAGCTACCACGAATGCCGCATTGGAACTACTTAAAGGTCGAAAGACGGCGTGGACAGAAATGGTTAGGGAGGCCACGAGCCAGGACCGTGTTGGCCCGAGATGCATCGCTCCTGGGCGTGCAGGCACCCCTGGCTTTTTATTAACCTAAAACAGTTTACCATATTTATCAATGAATCTTTGTACCTACTCACCTCTCTGTTTAGCCGTGATCCAATATGAAGGCTGATGACCCACAAGGATAGGGGATCAATCATAGTCCTTTCGATAAGTAAGAATGTCGAACCCAGCGAGGAGTAGAAGGAAATGACAAGTGGTTTTCAGCAAGGTATTTTCTGCAAGCACTGAAATTGTCGGTAACAGATAGTTTGATAGCAAGATAATTTGTAATGGGCAATAGATAGTAATGGTAACAGAAGTGCAGCAAGGTAGCCCAATCCTTTTTGTAGCAAAGGACAGGTCGGAACGGTCTCTTATAATAACAAAGCGTTCTTGAGGACACACGGGAATTTCATCTAGTCACTTTCATCATGTTTGTTTGATTTGCGTTCGTCACTTTGATAATTTGATATGTGGGTGGACCGATGCTTGGGTGTTGTTCTTACTTGAACAAGCCTCCCAATTATGATTAACCCCTCTCGCAAGCATCAGCAACTACGAAAGAAAAATTAAGATAAATCTAACCATAGCATGAAACATAAGGATCCAAATCAGCCCCTTACGGAATAGCGCATAAACTAGGGTTTAAGCTTCTGTCACTCTAGCAACCCATCATCTAATAACTAGTCCACAATGCCTTCCCTTAGGACCGAAGATGGTGAAGTGTCATGTAGTCGACGTTCACATGACACCACTAAAGGAAGCAACAACATACATATCATCAAAATATGGAACGAATACCAAATTCACATGATTACTTATGAAAAGACTTCTCCCATGTCCTCAAGAACAAAAGTAACTACTCACAAATCATATTCATGTTCAAGATCAAAGGGGTATTGAATAGCATCATGGATCTGAACATATAATCTTCCACCAAATAAACCAACTAGCATCAACTACAAGATGTAATCAACACTACTAGCAACCCACAGGTACCAATCTGAGGTTTTGATACAAAGATTGATTACAAGAGATGAACTAGGGTTTGAGATGAGATGGTGTTGGTGAATGATGACCCACAAGTATAGGGGATCAATCTTAGTCCTTTTGATAAGTAAGAGTGTCGAACCCAACAAGGAGCAAAAGGAAATGACAAGCGGTTTTTCAGCAAGGTATTTTCTGCAAGCACTGAAATTGTCGGTAACAGGTTGTTTGATAGCAAGATAATTTGTAACGAGAAAGTAATAGTAACGGTAACAAAAGTGTAGCAAGGTAGCCCAATCCTTTTGTGGCAAAGGACATGCCGGAACGGTCTCTTATAATAAGCAAAGCGTTCTCGAGGACACACGGGAATTTCATCTAGTCACTTTCATCATGTTGATTTGATTCGTGTTCGCTAATTTGATAATATGGTATGTGGGTGGAGCGTGTGATGCCCCCGATTCAATCGTACACTAATCATACATGCAAATGTGTACGATCAAGATCAGGGACTCACGGGAAGATATCACAACACAACTCTAAAGATAAATTAAATCATACAAGCTTTATATTACAAGCCAGGGGCCTCGAGGGCTCGAATACATCAGCTCGAATACACACAAGTCAGCGGAAGCAACAATATCCGAGTACAGACATAGGTTAAACAAGCATGCCTTAAGAAGTCTAGCACAAAAACAACAATGATCGAAAAGGAAAGGTCTCCTGCTTGGGAGTGCTACTTCTTGAGCTTGCGTTGGTTTTTCCCTTGAAGAGGAAAGGGTGATGCAGCACAGTAGAGGTAAGTATTTCCCTCAGTTAAGAACCAAGGTATCAATCCAGTAGGAGAAGAACGCACAAATCACCAACACCTGCACAAACAATCAAACACTTGCACCCAACGTGATAAGGGGTTGTCAATCCCTTCACGGTCACTTGCAAAGGTGAGATCTGATAGAGATAGATAAACTAAAGATAAAATATTTTTAGGTTTTTTGGTATATAGATCTGAAAATAAAAGATTGCAAAATAGTAGATCGGAAAGTAATATGATGGAAAATAGACCCGGGGGCCATAGGTTTCACTAGAGGCTCCTCTCATGAAGGCAAATAATATGGTGGGTGAACAAATTACTGTCGAGCAATTAATAGAAAAGCGCAAAGTTATGACGATATCCAAGGCAATGATTATGCATATAGGCATAACATCCGTGTCAAGTAGACCGACTCCTGCTTGCATCTACTACTATTACTCCACACATCGACCGCTATCCAGCATGCATCTAGAGTATTAAGTTCATAAAGAACGGAGTAACGCCTTAAGTAAGATGACATGATGTAGAGGAATTAACTCAAGCAATATGATGAAAACCCCATATTTTTATCCTCGATGGCAACAATGCAATACGTGTCTCGCTAGCCCTACTTTGTCACTGGGTGAAATCACGCAAGATTGAACCCAAAGCTAAGCACCTCTCCCATTGCAAGAAAAACCAATCTAGTTGGCCAAACCAAACTGATAATTCGAAGAGAAATACAAAGATATTAAATCATGCATAAAAGAATTCAGAGAAGATTCAAATAATATTCATAGATAAGCTGATCATAAATCCACAATTCATCGGATCTCGACAAACACATCGCAAAAGAAGATTACATCGGATAGATCTCCAAGAACATCAAGGAGAACATTGTATTGAGAATCAAAGAGAGAGAAGAAACCATCTAGCTACTAACTATGGACCCATAGGTCTGAGGTAAACTAATCACGCATCATCGGAAGGGCAATGGAGTTGATGTAGAAGCCCTCCGTGATCGATTCCCCCTCCGGTAGGATGCCGGAAAAGGCCCCAAGATGGGATCTCATGGGAACAGAAGGTTGCGGCGGTGGAGAAGTGTTTTCGTGGATGCCTCTGGTGGTTCTGGAATATATGTGAATATATAGGAGGAAGAGCTAGGTCAGGAGAGTCCCGAGGGGCCCACAAGTTAGGGGGGCGCGCCCTCCACCCTTGTCGCCGCCTCGTGGCTCTTCTGACTTGGACTCCAAGTCCCCTGGGTGTCTTCTGGTCCAAGAAAAGTCATCATGAAGTTTTATTCCGTTGGACTCCATTTGGTATTCCTTTTCTGCGAGGCTCAAAAACAAGGAAAAAATAGAAACTGGCACTGGGCTCTAGGTTAATAGGTTAGTCCCAAAAATAATATAAAATAGCATATTAATGCATATAAAACATCCAAAACAGATAATATAATAGCATGGAACAATCAAAAATTATAGATACGTTGGAGACGTATCAAGCATCCCCAAGCTTAATTCCTGCTCGTCCTCGAGTAGGTAAATGATAAAAACAGAATTTTTGATGTGGAATGCTACCTAACATACTTATCCATGTAATTTTCTTTATTGTGGCATGAATGTTCAGATCCATAAGATTCAAAACAAAAGTTTAATATTGACATAAAAACAATAATACTTCAAGCATACTAATAAAGCAATCATGTATTCTCAAAATAGCATGGCCAAAGAAAGCTATCCCTACAAAATCATATAGTCTGGCTATGCTCCATCTTCATCACACAAAGTATTTAAATCATGCACAACCCTGATGACAAGCCAAGCAATTGTTTCATACTTTTGATGTTCTCAAACTTTTTCAATTTTGACGCAATACATGAGCGTGAGCCATGGACATAACACTATAGGTGGAATAGAATATGGTGGTTGTGGAGAAGACAAAAAAGAAGGAGATAGTCTCACATCAACTAGGAGTATCAACGGGCTATGGAGATACCCATCAATAGATCAATGTGAGTGAGTAGGGATTGCCATGCAACGGATGCACTAGAGCTATAAGTTTATGAAAGCTCAAAAAGAAACTAAGTGGGTGTGCATCCAACTTGCTTGCTCATGAAGACCTAGGGCAATTTGAGGAAGCCCATCATTGGAATATACAAGCCAAGTTCTATAATGAAAAATTACCACTAGTATATGAAAGTGACAACATAGGAGACTCTCTATCATGAAGATCATGGTGCTACTTTGAAGCACAAGTGTGGAAAAAGGAAGTAGCATTGCCCCTTCTCTCTTTTCTCTCATTTTTTTTGGTGGGCTTCTTTGGCCTATTTTTTTTATTTGTGGGCTTCGTTGGCCTCTTTTATTTTTTTCCTCACATGGGACAATGCTCTAATAATGAAGATCATCACACTTTTATTTACTTATAACTCAAGAATTACAACTCGATACTTAGAACAAAATATGACTCTATATGAATGCCTCCGGCGATGTACCGCGATGTGCAATGACTCAAGAGTGACATGTATAAATATGAAAAGGTGGCCTTGCCACAAACACGATGTCAACTACATGATCATGCAAAGCAATATGACAATGATGGAGCGTGTCATAATAAAATGGAACGGTGGAAAGTTGCATGGCAATATATCTCGGAATGGCTATGGAAATGCCATAATAGGTAGGTATGGTGGCTGTTTTGAGGAAGGTAAAAGGTAGGTGTATGGCACCGGCGAAAGTTGCGCGGTGCTAGAGAGGCTAGCAAAGGTGGAAGGGTGAGAGTGCGTATAATCCAAGGACTCAACATTAGTCATAAAGAACTCACATACTTATTGCAAAAATCTATTAGTCATCGAAACGAAGTACTACGCGCATGCTTCTAGGGGGGTAGATTGGTAGGAAAAGACCATCGCTCGTCCCCGACCGCCACTCATAAGGAAGACAATCAATAAATAAATCATGCTCCGACTTCATCACATAAGGGTTCACCATACGTGCATGCTACGGGAATCACAAACTTTAACACAAGTATTTCTACAATCCATAATTACTCACTAGCATGACTCTAATATCACCATCTTTATATCTCAAAACAATCATAAGGAATCAAACTTCACATAGTATTCAATGCACTTTTTATGAAAGTTTTTATTATATCCCTCTTGGATGCCTATCATATTAGGACTAAATTTATAACCAAAGCAAATTACCATGCTTTTTAGAAAGACTCTCAAAATAATATAAGTGAAGCATGAGAGTTCAACAATTTCTATAAAATAAAACCACCACCGTGCTCTAAAAAGATATAAGTGAAGCACTAGAGCAAAATTGCCTAGCTCAAAAGATATAAGTGAAGCACATAGAGTATTCTAATAAATCATGATTCATGCGTGTCCCTCTCAAAAGGTGTGTATAGCAAGGATGATTGTGGCAAACTAAAAAGCAAAGACTCATATCATACAAGACGCTCCAATCAAAACACATATCATGTGGTGAATAAAAATATATCATCAAGTAAATTTACCGATAGATGAAGACGAAAGAGGGGATGCCTTCCGGGGCATCCCCAAGCTTAGGCTCTTGGTTGTCCTTGAATATTACCTTGGGGTGCATTGGGCATCCCCAAGCTTAGGCTCTTGCAACTCCTTATTCCATAGTCCGTCAAATCTTTACCCAAAACTTGAAAACTTCACAACACAAAACTCAACAGAAAACTCGTGAGATCCGTTAGTACAAGAAAATAAAATCACCACTTTTGGTACTGTTGTGAACTCATTCTTTATTTATATTGGTGTAATATCTACTGTATTCCAAGTTCTCCTTGGTTCATACCCCCCGATACTACCCATAGATTCATCAAAATAAGCAAACAACACAAAGAAAACAGAATCTGTCAAAAACAGAATAGTCTGTGAAGATCTGAATTGCCCTAATACTTCTGTACCTCCAAAAATTCTGAAAAATTAGGACAACAGAGGCAATTTGTATATCAATCCTTTGTAAAACATTCAGGGTTTTTCAACGCTCGAGTGAATTGCCATCCCAAAGGTCTTACTTGGCACAAACACTAATTAAAACACAAAAACACATCTAACCAGAGGCTAGATGAAAAATTTATTGAAAAACAGATACAAAAAAGCAAGAACAAAAATAAAATTGGGTTGCCTCCCAACAAGCGCTATTGTTTAACGCCCTTAGCTAGGCAAAAAAACACATCGATCTAGGTATTGTCATCTTTGGTATGCAATCCATAAGTAGCTCTCATAATAGATTCATATGGCAACTTAATTTTCTTTCTAGGAAAGTGTTCCATGCCCTTCCCTAACGGAAATTGAAATCTAATGTTTTCTTCTTTCATATCAATAATTGCACCAATCGTTCTAAGGAAAGGTCTACCAAGAATAATAGGACATGTAGGATTGCAATCTATATCAAGAACAATGAAATCTACGAGCACATAATTCCTATTTGCAACAATAAGAACATCATTAATCCTTCCCATAGGTTTCTTAATAGTGGAATCTGCAAGATGCAAATTTAAAGAACAATCATCAAATTCGCGGAAACCTAACACATCACATAAAGTTTTTGGAATCGTGGAAATGCTAGCACCCAAATCACACAAAGCGTGGCACTCATAATCTTTAATCTTAATCTTAATAGTAGGTTCCCACTCATCATAAAGTTTTCTAGGGATAGAAACTTCCAATTCAAGCTTTTCTTCAAAACAATTCATCAAAGCATCAACAATATGTTTAGTAAAAGTTTTATTTTGATTATAAGCATGAGGAGAATTGAACATGGATTGCAACAAGGAAATACAATCTATTAAAGAAAAATTATCATAATTAAAGTCCTTGAAATCCAAAAGAGTGGGTTCATTGCTACTTAAAGTTTCGACCTCTCCAATCCCACTTTTATGAATTTTTGCATCAAGATCTATAACTCCGAATCATTGGGACGCCTTCTAACTAAAGTTGACTCATCTCCAGTCCCATCTTTATCAAGATTTATTTTAGAAAACAAAGATTCAATAGGAGTCACATCAATCACTTTAAGATCTTCATCATTATTTTCACAAGAACTAGAAGAACACGCTTTCACAAACCAATCTCGCTTAGCATGAACCCTAGCGGTTCTTTCCTTACATTCATCAATAGAAATTCTCATAGCTTTTAAAGACTCATTAATATCATGCTTGGGTGGAATAGATCTAATTTTCAAAGAATCAATCTCAAGAGAAATTATATCCATGTTCCTAGCCAAATCATCAACCTTAAGCAATTTTTCTTCAACCAAGGCATTGAAATTCTTTTGCGAACTCATAAATTCTTTAATACTATTCTCAAGACCAGAGGCCAACTTATTATAATTTCCATAAGAATTGTTGTAGGAATTACCATAATTGTTAGAGGAATTACTAGGAAACGGCCTAGGGTTAAAATTACCTCTATACGCGTTATTACCAAAGTTGTTCCTACCAACAAAATTCACATCCATAGATTCATTATTGTTCTCAATCAAAGTAGACAAAGGCATATCATTGGGATCAATAGGAGCACTCCTACTAGCAAACAATTCCATAAGTTCATCCATCTTTCCACTCAAAACATTAATCTCTTCAATCGCATGCACTTTTTTACTAGTAGAAGATCTTTCGGTATGCCATTGCGAATAATTAACCATAATATTATCTAGGAGTTTAGTAGCTTCTCCTAAAGTAATTTCCATAAAAGTACCCCCCGCGGCCGAATCTAAAAGATTTCTAGAAGCAAAATTCAATCTGGCATAAAAAAATTGTATGATCATCCACAAATTTAAACCATGAGTAGGGCAATTTCGTATCATCAATTTCATCCTCTCCCAAGATTGTGCAACATGTTCATGATCAAGTTTCTTAAAATTCATAATATCGTTCCTAAGGGAGATGATCTTAGCGGGAGGAAAATACTTGGAAATAAAAGCATCTTTACACTTGTTCCATGAATCAATACTATTTTTAGGCAAAGATGAAAACCAAGTTTTAGCACGATCTCGTAGTGAGAACGGAAATAGCTTCAATTTAACAATATCATTATCCACATCTTTCTTCTTTTGCATATCACACAACTCAACGAAATTATTTTGATGGGATGCGGCATCTTCACTAGGAAGGCCGGAAAATTGATCTTTCATAACAAGATTCAGCAAAGCGGCATTAATTTCATAAGATTCCGCACTAGTGGCGGGAGCAATCAGAGTACTAATAAAATCATTATTATTAGTATTGGAAAAGTCACACAATTTGGTATTCTCTTGAGCCATCGCGACAAAGCAAGCAATCTAACACACGAGCAAACAAAAAGCAAACGAAAGAGACGAACGGAAGAAGGGTGAATAAAAAGGCAAATCTTTTTGAAAATCGTTTTAGAAGTGGGGGAGAGGAAAATGAGAGGCAAATGGCGAATAATGTAATGCAAGAGATGAGAGTTTTATGATGGGTACTTGGTATGTCTTGACTTGGCATATATCTCCCCGGCAACGGCGCCAGAAATTCTTCCTGCTACTTCTTGAGCTTGCGTTGGTTTTTCCCTTGAAGAGGAAAGGGTGATGCAGCACAGTAGAGGTAAGTATTTCCCTCAGTTAAGAACCAAGGTATCAATCCAGTAGGAGAAGAACGCACAAATCACCAACACCTGCACAAACAATCAAACACTTGCACCCAACGCGATAAAGGGGTTGTCAATCCCTTCACGGTCACTTGCAAAGGTGAGATCTGATAGAGATAGATAAACTAAAGATAAAACATTTTTAGGTTTTTTGGTATATAGATCTGAAAATAAAAGATTGCAAAATAGTAGATCGGAAAGTAATATGATGGAAAATAGACCCGGGGGCCATAGGTTTCACTAGAGGCTTCTCTCATGAAGGCAAATAATATGGTGGGTGAACAAATTACTGTCGAGCAATTCATAGAAAAGCACAAAGTTATGACGATATCCAAGGCAATGATTATGCATATAGGCATCACGTCCGTGTCAAGTAGACCAACTCCTGCCTGCATCTACTACTATTACTCCACCCATCGACCGCTATCCAGCATGCATCTAGAGTATTAAGTTCATAAAGAATGGAGTAATGCCTTAAGTAAGATGACATGATGTAGAGGAATTAACTCAAGCAATATGATGAAAACCCCATCTTTTTATCCTTGGTGGCAACAATGCAATACGTGTCTCGCTACCCCTACTTTGTCACTGGGTGAAATCACGCAAGATTGAACCCAAAGCTAAGCACCTATCCCATTGCAAGAAAAACCAATCTAGTTGGCCAAACCAAACCGATAATTCGAAGAGAAATACAAAGATATTAAATCATGCATAAAAGAATTCAGAGAAGATTCAAATAATATTCATAGATAAGCTGATCATAAATCCACAATTCATCGGATCTCGACAAACACACCGCAAAAGAAGATTACATCGGATAGATCTCCAAGAACATCAAGGAGAACGTTGTATTGAGAATCAAAGAGAGAGAAGAAGCCATCTAGCTACTAGCTATGGACCTGTAGGTCTGAGGTAAACTACTCACGCATCATCGGAAGGGCAATGGAGTTGATGTAGAAGCCCTCCATGATCGATTCCCCCTTCGACAGGATGCCGGAAAAGGCCCCAAGATGGGATCTCACGGGAACAGAAGGTTGCGGCCGTGGAAAAGTGTTTTCCTGGATGCCTCTAGTGGTTCTGGAATATATGTGAATATATAGGAGGAAGAGCTAGGTCAGGAGATTCCCGAGGGGCCCACAAGGTAGGCCCCTCCCCCCCCTAGGGCGCGCCCTCCACCCTTGTCGCCACCTCGTGGCTCTTCTGACTTGGACTCCAAGTCCCCTGGGTGTCTTCTGGTCCTAGAAAAGTCATTGTGAAGTTTTATTCCGTTTGGACTCCATTTGGTATTCCTTTTCTGCGAGGCTCAAGAACAAGGAAAAAAACAGAAACTGGCACTGGGCTCTAGGTTAATAGGTTAGTCCCAAAAATAACATAAAATAGCATATTAATGCATATAAAACATCCAAAACAGATTATATAATAGCATGGAACAATCAAAAATTATAGATATGTTGGAGACGTATCAGGGAGCCTCCTAACTACTCCTGGTCGTCGGCGGTCTCCACGTAGTAGTAGGCTCCGTCGGGGTAGTAATAGACGTCGCTGGTGGCATCTGGCTACTGGGATCCGTCATCGGATCACAGCAATTGAATATAGGGGGAGAAGAGGTGGCAAAGCAACCGTGAGTACTCATCCAAAGTACTCGCAAGACTGACATCAGATCTATTCTAAGTATGCATCAGTATCTAATGGAAGGGTTGTATCTGTGGACTGAACTACAGAATGCCAAAATAGAGGGGAAGGCCTAGCCTATCAAAGACTAGCATCTTCAAGCATCTTGCAGCATCAGAAGAGATAAGAGTAACATATCATAAGTAATAAGTATGTTGTAGCATTAACGCCCACAGATCCTTTCTCGACTCCCTGTGAGAAAGCAATCCCGGAGCCATCACATCCATATCATGCCTTAGCATCCAGTTATAGTTGTATCAATCCCGCGAGAAAGCACTCCTGCACATTGCGTACGCGGCCAGTGTCAGTCCTAGATACCTTCTTATACAAGGCAGGTGCTTACGCGGGCCACCCAGGCGCGCGCCGCTCAGTCGCTGACGTCCAAAGAGCTTTCGGCTGATACATATGATGCTGAGTGCCCATACTTATTCCCGCGTGGTGGTTAGTGCGAAAAGGCCAGAGGCCTACTTGGATCACATATCCAAACCGTTAGTGTCTTGGGAGCGCGCGGTAACGAGCAGAGACTCATGATCATGTGACCCCGTCGCCCCATCTCGTCGACTTATGGCAAGGGCCCGGAATGCCTGGCCGTGCAATGTAGAAATCTCGTGGGTACCCTCCAGGTCAACCCGACTGCACATCAACTCGCGGGTACCCTCATGGTCAACCCGACTCGCAAGAGACTGTCGAGAACTCAGGTCCACCTCTACCGGGGTGGTACCGCCTATCCCTCCAGTCATGCAGTAAGAGTAACTCTCGCGGGTACCCCTCGGGGCCGACCCATCTTTAACATGATTCTGCGGTAAAGTCAAAGTAACCGTGTGTCCAAAACAGCAAGGGGGAAACCCGAGGAATCACCCTCGATGGATTCCCACTCGATGTAACCGTCAAGGTGGACTTGGAGGAATCACCCTCGATGGTCCACACTTGAGGGGTTGCACGACAGAGTCGTTATCGGGAGTGGTGAAGGAGGAATCACCCTCGAAGACCATGACCGATTAACTACATTACAGAGTTAACATCAGAAGTGCTATACGAGGTATCACCCTCGGCACTTGATAGTAACTCTGCAGAGCCGAGCAACTAAGGGGGTGTGATGTGATGTGTCGGGCTTTGGACGTCGATCACGTTGATCGAGTCATCGAACATAAAGCAGGGGCAGCTGGGACAAGGTGAGGGGTCACTGGTGGATCACTAACGAACCTATACTAAGCATATAGGATAAGCAGGTAAGGTTCGAAAAGCAGGTTATGCATCAGAATAGGAGCAATCGGTTACAGAAGCAAAATCTAGTACAAGTATGAAAGAGAATAGAATGGGCATTATCAGGATGATCAAGGAGGGTTTGCTTGCCTGGAAGCTCTACCGAGAAGGAAGGGTCATCGCCGATGTATTCGATCACACGGGTATCGGCAGCGGTCTCAGGGTCTATCGCAGTATCGGGGTCTACCAAAAAAGAAGCAACGAAGGGGAAACAAATAAATAACAAAGCAAACAAATGCATCACAATGCATGACATGATAGTATGCTATGCTAGGGGTGACCTAACGCAGTGCTAAGTGTTATAGGTGGAGCGGGAAAATACCTGGGAATATTTTCCTAGCTCCAGGCATTTATCGGACAGACTAACCGGAGGGGAATGTTTCATATTTGCAATGTTAGATACATGTGGCAGGTATGTGGATGGCGTATTCGGATTTGTCTTATTTTTCTGATCATTTTTCATATATAAATTATTTTCATCTCACTTACGGTTTATTTTCTATAATTTATCAAATTTAAAAAAATTTCTAGAATTGTTATATTTAGATTAATCCGAATTGACCAAGTCAATTTGACTAGTCAAAAGTGTAGGTGTGGCCCACATGTCATAGACTATTTACCTAAACAAATAAATAAACCTAACTTATTTAATGGGGGCATACATGTCATCTACTACTAGACTAACTTAGGACTAATTAATACTAGCTACACTTAGTAGTACTGATGTAAGCAGTACTAATCTAAGCAAGAGCCGGCCATTAGTGGACAGAGCCCAGCTGAGTCACTCACACACACAACACACTCACGCTACACACACACATAGAGCACGCACACACACGACCATGGCAAAGCAATGAGCAGTGATGTCTACTATGCAACCTTCTTCTTGTAGACTCGTGTTGGGCCTCCAAGCGCAGAGTTTTGTAGGACAGTAGCAATTTTCCCTCAAGTGGAAGACCTAATGTTTATCAATCTGTGGGAGGCGTAGGATGAAGATGGTCTCTCTCAAACAACCCTGCAACTAAATAACAAAGAGTCTCTTGTGTCCCCAACACACCCAATACAATGGCAAATTGTATAGGTGCACTTGTTCGGCGAAGAGATGGTGATACAAGTGTAATATGGATAGTAGATATAGGTTTTTGTAATCTGAAAATATAAAAACAGCAAGGTAACTAGTAACAAAAGTGAGAAAAAACGGTATTGCAATGCTTGAAAACAAGGCCTAGGGTTCATACTTTCACTAGTGCAAATTCTCTCAACAATGATAACATATTTGGAACACATAACAATCCCTCAACATGCAACAAAGAGTCACTCCAAAGTTTCTATCGGAGAATGTAGGACGAAAACATGCATCAACCCCTATGCATAGATTACCCCAATGTCACCTCGCGAATCCGCGAGTTGAGTGCCAAAACATACATCAAGTGAATCAATAGAACATCCCATTGTCACCACATATATCCCATCGCATGTCATACATCAAGCATTCTCAAATCCAATACTCAATCCAACATAACAAAACCTCAATGAGCAAGACTAAATTCATCACAAGAAGGTAGAGGGGGAAGAACACCATAAGATACAAATATATTAACAAAGCTCGCGGTACATCAAGATCGTGCCAAATCAAGAACACGAGAGAGAGAGAGATCAAACACATAGCTACTAGTACATACCCTCAGCCCCGAGGGTGAACTACTCCCTCCTCATCATAGTGGCCGCCGGGATGATGAAGATGGCCTCTGGTGATGATTTCCCTCTCCGGCAGGGTGCCGGAACGGGCTCCCAGTTGGTTTTTCGTGGCTACAGAGACTTACAGCGACGGAACTTCTCATCTAGGGTTCTTTCCGGAGGTTTCTTTATTTATAAGAATTTTTGGCATCGGAAACACGTCAAGGGGGTGCCCGAGGGGCCCACAAGCTCGGAGGGCATGCCCCCTGGCTTGTGGCCTCCTCGGTCACTTCCTGGGACAGATCCGATGCTTCGAGGGTCTCTTTTGGTCCATAAAAAATCACCGTAAATTTTCAGCCCATTCCGAGAACTTTTATTTCTGCACAAAAAATGACACCATGGTAGTTCTGCTGAAAACAACATCAATCCGGGTTAGTTCTAATAAAATCATACCAAAACCATATAAAATTGTTGTAAACATGGCATGAATACTTCATAAATTATAGATACGTTGGAGATGTATCAGCATCCCCAAGCTTAATTCCTGCTCATCCTCGAGTAGGTAAATGATAAAAGAAATATTTTATGAAGTGTGAATGCTAGCATAGTGTATAAGTTTGATCAATGATAGTTCCAAACACTTTTTCTAGCATCAATATATATCATAAACAGTAGCTCATCTCATAAAACTTCTCATGATCAACTAGCAAGCTATTCACATGTTAAAGTATAGACCATAAACTTTCTTGAAAACTAACAAACTACATTCTCAGTCATCAAACAATTGCAATTCATCTTATTTTCAGGAAGGGTCTATGTAAGAGCTTTGATTTAGCAAATTCCACATACTCAACTATCATATAGTCTTCCATGATTGCTACCACTCAAAGTATATTTTTAGAACAAATATCATCCATCGAACACAGAGAAAGATAGGGGCTTAGTGTTTCGCCTCCCAACTTATTTATCATATAGATAATTGTCAACAATAATAACTCATGATCAAATATATTTGAATGGCCATATATGCTTAGATCTTTCCCCATCACATGATGCTTGCCAACTAAAGAGAGGTTGGAATGAGAAGGAATACTACTGACTCTTGCATTAAAAGTAAAAGATAGGCCCTTCACAGAGGGAAGCAGGGATTTACAGAGGTGCCAGAGCTCAAAGCTTAAAACAGAGATGAATACATTTTGAGTGGCATGCCTTTCCTATCAACGTAACGACTGGGAGTTCTCAATATCTTCCATGCTAAACACATTATAGGTAGTTCCCAAGCGGAAAGGTAAAGTTTACTCCCCCTCAACCACTCAAACACAAGCCATGGCTAGCCGAATCCTCAGGTGCCCTCCATACAATCAACTTTCCGGGGGAGTTTGTTTCGTTATTTTTCATTTTGATCATGGGACTGAGCATCCCTATTACCAGCCTCTCTCGTGCAATGACAAGTGAATAAACACCCATCGTGAGAGTAACCCACTTAGCATGGAAGACACTGACCACCCCCTGCCGCTTCATGAGCAGTACAGGCACACAAAATAGATGCTTATTTGAGTGATTAGAGGTGGCACATGCAAATTTACTTAGAACGGCAAGTAAATACCGCATATAGGTAGATATGGTGGACACTCATGGAAGAAACTTGGTTCAAGGGTTTTGGATGCACAAGTAGTATTCTCACTTAGTACAGAAATTTTGGCTAGCAAAAGAATCTAAATAGCAAGCACCACATGTTGGAGGATCCATAACAATATAACTTGTATACAAATATACCCAAGCATAACTCATTATGTTGTCTTCCTTGTCCAACTTCAACTAATTTGCTCAAGTTTGAAAATAATTTTTGGGGCTCACAATCATAGAAGATGTCCAAGATAGTATATTTATATGTGAAATCTCTCTTCCTTCAATATTCTTTCATGAATTGTTCAAGTGACCAATGTTATGTTTGCTAACCTTCAATAAATTTACCACCTATACTTCTTATATGTGAAGTCATTACTCCCCATGGGATAAGCATATGAAACATATATAATTTCAGATTTATGATATTCAATTCATTCAACCATTTACTCATAGGATATAAGTGAAGCACACGAGTAAATGACAAACTACTCCAAAAAAGATAAAAGTGAAGATCAATGAGTAGTCAAATAATTAAGTAGCTATGTGAAGACTCTCTCTCATAAAGAAAATTTTGATCTTAAGTATTTTATTCAACATCAAGCAAAACAAAATAAAATGACATTACAAGGATAGCACATATCATGTGAAGAAGAAAAAACTTAGGCTCAACAAAACTGACCGATCATTGTTGAAGTAGAAAGGTGGGATGCCAACCGGGGCATCCCCAAGTTTAGATACTTGAGACTTCTTGAAATATTATCTTGGGATGCCTTGGGAATCCCCAATCTTGAGCTTTTGTGTCTCCTTAATTATTTTTATTTCATGGTTTCCCTAAATTTTAGACTTGCAAAATAAGCATGGTAAAGGCTATATTTGACATTTTTATTGAAATAAAAGATGTAAAACATTACTATAAATAACAGCAAGCAAATACTAATAAAATAAAATAACGCTCCAAGCAAAATTCATATCATGTGACGAATAAAAGTATAGCTCCAAGTAAGGTTACCGATAATGTTGAAGACGAAAGAGGGGATGCCTTCCGGGGCATCCCCAAGCTTACTTGCTTGGGTATTCCTTGAATATTACCTTGGGGTGCCTTGGGCATCCCCAAGCTTTGTTTCCTGCCACTCCTTATTCTCCTCAAGCTCCGTCGGGGTAGTAGTAGACGTCGGTGGTGGCATCTGTCTCCTGGGATCCGTCATCTGATCACAGCAATCGAATATAGGGGGAAAAGAGGTGGCAAAGCAACCGTGAGTACTCATCCAAAGTACTCGCAAGACTGACATCAGATCTATTCTAAGTATGCATCAGTATCAAATGGAAGGGTTGTATCTGTGGACTGAACTGCAGAATGCTAGAATAGAGGGGAAGGCCTAGCCTATCGAAGACTAGCATCTTGCAGCATCAGAAGAGATAAGAGTAACATATCATAGGTAATAAGTATGTTGTAGCATTAACGCCCAGAGATCCTTTCTCGACTCCCTACGAGAAAGTAATCCTGGAGCCATCATATCCATATCATGCCTCAGCATCCAGTTCTAGTTGTATCGATCGGGATACAACTCTGAGCGTCCGTTACTGTGGACACGGCTATTCGAATAGATATACTTCCCTGCAGGGGTGCACAAACTTACCCAACACGCTCGATCAACTTCGGCCGGACACACCATTAGGTCATGACCGGCCTCGGTTGATCAACACACCGCAGTCCTACCTAGGCTCAACAGAGAGGCCAGCACGCCGGTCTACATCCTAAGCGCGCAGGGGTCTTGGGCCCATCGCCCTTTGCACTCCTGCATGTTGCGTATGCGGCCGGTGTCAGTCCTGGCTACCTCCTTATACAATGCAGGTGCTTACGTGGGCCACCCGGGCGCGCGCCGCTCAGTCGCTGACGTCCGAACAGCTTTCGGCTGATACATACGACGCAGAGTGCCCATACTTATTCCCGCGAGGTGGTTAGTGCGAAAAGGCAAGAGGCCTACTCAGATCACATATCCAAACCGTTAGTGTCTTGGGAGCGCGCAGTAACGAGCAGAGACTCACGATCATGTGACCCCGTCGCCCCGTCTCGTGGACTTACAGCAAGGGCCCGGAATGCCCGGCCGTGACACGTAGAAATCTCGCAGGTAGCCTCCAGGTCAACCCGACTACACATCAACTCGCGGGTACCCTCATGGTCAACCCGACTCGCAAGAGACTGTCGGGAACTCAGGTCCACCTCTACCGGGGTGGTACCGCCTATCCCTCCAGTCATGTAGTAACAATAACTCTCACGGGTACCCCACTACAAGAAATATGTCAACTTGTGACCTTCTGTCAGTGACCCTGGAAGAAATGGTCGTAAATCTACGACCATTTGAGACCAATTGGTCGTAAGCTATTCAGAGGGCTCCAAACCCTAAACCATAACGACCATTTTGGTCAAAAAGCTCATAATTTCCTTACACGAAATGGTCGTAAAGCAGACAGCACTGGTCCGCTGCCTTATTTTTAGCTGATCACGACCAATATAGATGGTCATAACTTTGTAAATTGTGGTGGATTGCTATGACTAGGCACGACCTCATCAGTTTTGCCTATGTGTCATGTCCATGTGTCAATTTTTGCCTACATGTCATGTCCATGTGTCCTTTTTTGCCCTAGGTTGTGAAGCAATCTATATTTCTGTTATTCCCAAAATTCCCAAAAAATTCTCATAAATTCTTTGGATCGTATCTTCATCAAATATGTCAAAAACCTTCCTTGCCTAGTTCAAAAATAATTCAACAATATTCATTTTCCTATTCTGTTCAGAACAGCACTTTGTGAAGGAAGTGCTATTTATATATTATTGATTGCCCTCAATAATTTTGGGCACTCTTTCCTATCCAAATCATTGCCTCATGACAAAATTCAGCTCCATTTTCCCAGTAAATCTTCCTCGGCAAATTTCCAAATTTTTCATTCAGCTAGAAGCTTTGTGAAGGAAGTACTAGCTATGCATATCCTAATGAGTTGAATTTTTGCCACATCTTCTATATGCCCATATCATAGCTCTCCACAAAATTTTAGCCTCATATAACAATCCATGAGAGCTCACCATCCAATCTTTGTTTCTCATAATATTTTTGGTTTGTGAAGCAACTATATTTTATATTGCTTTATAATTGCTGAAAATTTACCTGGACATGACCCTGCCCATAGAATATCCCTTCACCAAATTTTAGCTCATTTAATTTAACGATTTTCCCTCAATATTTTCCCAATTTTTTGTTCAATGGAGAGCATTGTGAATGAAGTACCATTTTTGTATATCCAAATGGCATGAAATTTATACAGTGCCTTCATATGCCCAAATTATCAGCCTCCTCCAAATTGCAGCTCAATAAAATCATCTATGTGAGCCCAGGTTCAATTTCTATTTTATGGCCAGATTGGCACATTGCAAAGCAAGTGTTATCTAGACCCCTCCTATTACCCTCAAACTTTTTGGGCACTCTTCCATACCCAAATCATTGCCACATGATAATATTCAGCTCCATTTTCCTAGTAAATCTTCCTCAGCAAATTTCCAAAGTTTCTATCCAGAGAGAAGCATTGTGAAGTAGGTACTAGCTAGGCTTATCCAAATGATCTTATATTTTTCCAAATTTTCCATATGCTCAAATAATCACTCTCCACAAAATTTGAGCTCTATTAAACAAACCATGTGAGCTCATCATCCAATCTTTTATTCTTGTCATATTTTTAGTTTGTGAAGCAACTATATTATATATTGCTTCATTATTTCTGAAAATTTACCAGGGCATGACCATACCTATCTAACTTACCTACACTAAATTTGAGCTCATTTCATTTATCCAATTTCTCTCACTAATTTTCCCAAGTTTCTGTGCAGAGAAGAGCATTGTGAAGGAAATACCACTTTGGCATGTCCAAATGGTATCAATTTTCTACAGTGCTTTCCTATGCCCAAATAACCATCCTACACCAAATTTTAGCTCAATCCATCCATTATTTTGAGCCAGCTTGAACAGTCATATTTCTGTCTAGTGTGGTACTTTACAAAGCAAGTGCCACCTAGGCTCCTCCATTTGAGCTAAAAATTTGTGAAGACAGTCTTCTAAGTAGATGATCATCCTCAGCCAAAACTCACGCCCATTGGCCATGTGCAATTTCCCGTACCGCTAATCAAACGCTTGGCTGCTAATTCATGTTTGAGCACAGTTCGATCTCCTCGTGAGATTCTTATGTTGTCATTTTCTTCCTAGCACCTACCTGGGGAGTGCCCAACCCACTAGACATGCCTAGGCCACCCATAACACAGGGCAACGCCACGGTCACGTGGTGACCACGCGACGGGCATGCGAGTTTATGCGCTCTGGAGTTGGGGCCCTCGGCCACCGTCCAAACCTCAATGTATCGCCACCAAACCATGTATTTCTGATTAAATATATACTTATGTACCTAGAAATGATTTTTGGAAAAAAATAAAGATCAAATTATAAGGCAGCTGCAGTTCAAATTTGACCCGTTTCCTACTGAATCGGCGGAAATTTGTCTTTTTCACGAGAGGTGGATAAAAACTTTTGACAACCAATATTTTTTTCAATTGTGCATTAAATATGGCCTAATATTTTATAAAATTGATTTGGTCCAATTTTGCAACAAATATATGGTAAGTCCTCATTTTGGGCATTCAAAAAATGGAAAATGATTTTTTCGTCCAAAGAAAAAGAAAACTTCCTTGGGCAACATTGTTTGCCATTTCAATATGCACCCTTGTGCACAATATGAGATCATTTGAACAAACTATGCCATGAATGTGGCCATAAGATTGATCATTTGGCTTGAAATCCATGAATCTTCACACATGATAGCTCATTCGGAGAACACTTTTTTTAAAGAATTGTTGTATTACAAGTTTATTATTTTTTCTGGTAACTAGGTCACATATAATGACACAATGCAAAGGTTTTCCAATTTTTTGATTTTTTTTGAATTTTTCATGCCCGTTTCAAAATGCGATCAAAACTGCGGGCATGACCGTTCCTAGCTAGTGGTTGAATCTTGAAAAAAAATTGGTGTTTCTCTGATTAAATAGATACTTATGTACCTAGAAATGATTTTTGGAAAAAATAAAGATCAAACTATGAGGCAGCTGCAGTTCAAATCTGACACGCTTCCAACTGAATCGGCGGAATTTTGTCTTTTTCACGAGAGGTGGATCAAAACTTTTGGCACCCAACCATTTGGTCAATTGTGCATTAAATATGGCCTAATATTTTCTAAAAATGGTGTGGTCCAATTTTGCAACAAATATATGGTAGGTCCTTCACAAAAAAACTCATTTTGGGCATTCAAAAAATGGAAAATGATTTTTTGGTCCAAAGAAAATGAAAACTTCCTTAGGCAACATTGTTTGCCATTCCAAGATGCACCCTTGTGCACAATATGAGATCATTTGAACAAACTATGCCATGAATGTGGCCATAAGATTGATCATTTGGCTTGAAAGCCATGAATCTTCAAACATGATAGCTCATTCTGAGAACACTTTTTTAAAAGAATTGTTGTATTGCAAGTTTATTATTTTTCCTGGTAACTTGGTCACATATAATGACACAATAAGAAGGTTTTCCAATTTTTAATTTTTTTTTATTTTCCATGCCCATTTCAAAATGCGGTCAAAACTGCGGGCTTGACCGTTCCTAGCTAGTGGTTCAATCTTGGAAAAAATTTGGTGTTTCTCTGATTAAATATATACTTATGTACCCAGAAATGATTTTTGGAAAAAAATAAAGATCAAACTATGAGGCAGCTGCTGTTCAAATCTGACCAGATTCCAGCTAAATCGGTGGAAATTTGTCTTTTTCACGAGAGATGGATCAAAACTTTTGACACCCAACAATTTGATCAATTATACATTAAATATGGCCTAATATTTTATAAAATTGATTTGGTCCAATTTTGCAACAAATATATGGTAGGTCCTTCACAAAAAAACTCATTTTGGGCATTCAAAAAATGGAAAATGATTTTTTCGTCCAAAGAAAATGAAAACTTCCTTAGGCAACATTGTTTGCCATTCCAAGATGCACCCTTGTGCACAATATGAGATCATTTGAACAAACTATGCCATGAATGTGGCCATAAGATTGATCATTTGGCTTGAAAGCCATGAATCTTCACACATGATGCTCATTCTGAGAACACTTTTTTTAAAGAATTGTTTTATTACAAGTTTATTATTTTTCTTGGTAACTTGGTCACATATAATGACACAATGCGAAGAATTTCCAATTTTTTGATTTTTTTTTGAATTTTTCATGCCCGTTTCAAAATGCGGTCAAAACTGCGGGCATGACCGTTCCTAGCTAGTGGTTGAATCTTGAAAAACTTTTGGTGTTTCTCTGATTAAATAGATACTTATGTACCTAGAAATTATTTTTGGAAAAAATAAAGACCAAACTATGAGGCAGCTGCAGTTCAAATATTACCCGCTTCCAGCTAAATCGGTGGAAATTTGTCTTTTTCACGAGAGGTGGATCAAAACTTTTGACACCAAACCATTTGATCAATTATACATTAAATATGGCCTAATATTTTATAAAATTGATTTGGGCCAATTTTGCAACAAATATATTATAGGTCCTTCACAAAAAAAAACTCATTTTGCACACTCAAAAAATGATTAAAATAGCTAGAAAGATCAGAAATGCATACAAATTGGTGCTCATCCATAAAATGTGGTCTAACTTGAGTGAAAATTTGTGTGATGCCTTTTTGCAAAATATTTTTGATAGCTGCTTCACAAAATAGCTCTATATTTAGTACTTGGAAACTATTTTAAATCACAGATTCTCGGACCAATCAGAACACTTCTCACGGATCACCCCACTCTATCTGATCTGAACCGTCCACACCCGGCGAATCCAACATCTCTCACTCACCTCTCACCAGGCCAACCCAAACCCTAGAAGCCCGCGGCCGTGTCTCTCACCCCTCTCCCCGAGAACACACTTGCTGCCCCCTCTCCCAGATCCAGATCGACGACGACGTCCCTTCATCGCCGCCCCCTCCTTCCCCATACAGATCTCCTGCTTCCCACCCCTCCATCCCTACCGACCCACCGGCGAACCTCGCTCCAGGGCTCCGTCGGCGCTCTAACCCACCCATCGGCGGCCTCGCTCCCAAAATCCGCTCTCCTCACTGCCGCCACCGCCCCACCACCATCTCCCCTCCCCTCACCCGCCCCCACCTTCTCTCCCTACCCAACCAGATCGAGCCGGCCAGGCGGCAGCGGCCATGGCCCTCCCCGACATGCAGCTATGCTTTCGGATCCGGGACGGACGTCGGCCTCTTATCAGCCAACATCTCGGGGCCCCCCGATCCACCCCTCCCTTCTTTTCCCTCCGTCGGCTGATAACCCACAAGTATAGGGGATCGCAACAGTTTTCGAGGGTAGCGTATTCAACCCAAATTTATTGATTCGACACAAGGGGAGCCAAAGAATATTCTCAAGTATTAGCAGCTGAGTTGTCAATTCAACCACACCTGAAAGACTTAGTATTTGCAGCAAAGTATTTAGTAGCAAAGTATTATGGAAGTAACGGTAACGGTGGCAAAAGTAACAGTAGCAGTTTTGTAGCAATCGTAATAGTGGAAAGGAAAAGTAACAAAGCAAAGATCAATATGTGAAAAGCTCATAGGCAACGGATCAATGATGGATAATTATGTCGGATGGCATTCATCATGCAACAGTTATAACATACGGTGACACAGAACTAGCTCCAGTTCATCAATATAATGTAGTCATGTATTCCGAATATAGTCATACGTGCTTATGGAAAAGAACTTGCATGACATCTTTTGTCCTACCCTCCCGTGGTAGCGGGGTCCTATTGGAAACTAAGGGATATTAAGGCCTCCTTTTAATAGAGTACCGGACCAAAGCTTTAGCACTTAGTGAATACATGAACTCCTCAAACTACGGTCATCACTGGGAAGTGTCCCGACTATTGTCACTCCGGGGTTGCCGGATCATAACACGTAGTAGGTGACTATAACTTGCAAGATCGGATCAAGAACACAAATATATTCATGAAAACCTAAAGGGTTCAGATCTGAATTCATGGCACTCGGGCCCTAGTGACAAGCATTAAGCATAGCAAAGTCATAGCAACATCAATCTTAGAACATAGTGGATACTAGGGTTCAAACCCTAACAAAACTAACTCGATTACATGATAAATATCATCCAACCCATCACCGTCCAGCAAGCCTACAATGGAATTACTCACGCACGGCGGTGAGCATCATGAAATTGGTGATGGAGGATGGTTGATGATGATGACGGCGACGATTTCCCCTCTCCGGAGCCCCGAATGGACTCCAGATCTGGTCTCTCAAGGAAGAACAGGAGGTGGCGGCGGCTCCGTATCGTAAAACGCGATGAATCCTTCTCTCTGATTTTTTTCTCCCCAAACGTGAATATATGGAGTTGGAGTTGAGGTCGGTGGAGGTCCAGGGGGCCCACAAGGACGGATGGCGCGCCCTGGGGGGGTGGGCGCGCCTCCCACCCTTGTGGACAGGGTGTGGGCCCCCTTCTGTTGATTCTTTTGCCAATATTTTTTATTAATTCCAAAAATGATCTCCGTGAAGTTTCAGGTCATTCCGAGAACTTTTATTCCTGCACAAAAATAACACCATGGCAATTCTGCTGAAAACAGCGTCAGTCCGAGTTACTTCCATTCAAATCATGCAAATTAGGGTCCAAAACAAGGGCAAAAGAGTTTGTAAAAGTAGATACGATGGAGACGTATCAACTTCCCCAAGCTTAACCCATTGCTTGTCCTCAAGCAATTCAGTTGACAAACTAAAAGTAATAAAGAAAAACTTTTACAAACTCTGTTTGATCTTGTTGTTGCAAATATGTTAAGCCAGCATTCAAGTTTTCAGCAAAGATTATGAACTAACCATATTCACAATAACATTTAGGTCTCACATTTACTCATATCAATGACATAACCAACTAGCGAGCAATAATAATAAATCTCGGATGACAACACTTTTCCAAAACAATCACGATATGATATAACAAGATGGTATCTCGCTAGCCCTTTCTGAGACCGCAAAACATAAATGCAGAGCACCCCTGAAGATCAAGGACTGACTAGACATTGTAATTCATGGTAAAAGAGATCCAGTCACAGTCATACTCAACATCAATTAATAACAAAGCATACAAATGACAATGGTGCTCTCTAACTGGTGCTTTTTATAAGAGGATGATGACTCAGCAATAAAAGTAAATAGATAGGCCCTTCGCAGAGGGAAGCAGGGATTTGCAGAGGTGCCAGAGCTAGAGATCTCAACATAACAACCAAGAGATCTCAATATCTTCCATGCTACATACATTATAGGCGGTTCCCAAACAGAATGGTAAAGTCTTTACTCCCCCTCCACCAACAATCACACTCCACGGCTAGCCGAATTCACGGGTGCCGTCCATACCAACAACTTTCCTGGGGGAGTTTTGTTTAATTATTTGAAATTTTGTTTTTGATCTTTTGATCAGAGGACTGGGCACACTACTGGAATCAGCTTCTTTGCCGTCCGCCATGGCGGACGGCAAAGGCATAGATCACGGACGGCAAACCTCTTTGCCGTCCGCCAGCAGACGGCAAAATGTCCGGATGAACACGTGCCAGCAAAGGCCTTCTTTGCCGTCCGCTTCCTGGAAACAGACGGCAAAGGATTGTACCGTCTGTCTCTGGTGGCCAGCAGACGGCAAAGATCATGGACGGCAGTGAGGTGGGGTGAGGGTTGTTAGGGGTTAACGGCGTGCTTTGCCATCAGCCAGCGGATGGCAAAGAGGCTAACGTCTTTGCCGTCCGCTGGCAGACGGCAAAGTGCTCAAACATGCCAGTCCCAGGAATCACAGGTAGCTGCCACGTGGCATGTTTGCCGTCAGCTAGCTGACGGCAAAGAGCCTGTACAGCCCTGTTTTTAATTTAATTCATTCAATTTGACAGCAATTCGCAGATATACATATATACACAACAAGCATATCCAACACACTAGTTTCATCATATATACATACATAACCAACACATATATAGTTCCATCCTTACATATTACAAAAGTTTCACATTGTTCATCCAACACCGTTATCCATCCATCCATATAACAAGTTCCAACCATGCAAGTTCATTGATACAAAATAAAAGCACAAATGGAAAAGAAGCACTCCATCCATGCAAGCTTCTGTGAATTAAATCAAATCTGCAAAATGAAACAAGATGTAGAAGAAGAAGAATAAAATGAAGAAGAACAAGAACAAGACTATAAGAAGTAAGCATCCTTAGTAAAATGGAGCTAACCTAAAGAAAATGAGAAGAAGAAAGAAGAGAAAGAAGAGAAGAGAGAAGGAAGAAGAAAAGAAGAAGAAGAAGAAGAAAAGACTAGAATACTAGAAGAAGACTAGAAGAAGAAAGAGAAGAAAGAAGAAGAATAAGAAGACTATAAGCTTATTATGTAAACTTGGTCATTTTGTGCTAACATAAGTAATTTTGGAGTAAACCTATAGAAAGTAAGCATAGTAGAGATAACTTAGCATATTAGAGCTAACATAGGTAACTAAGCATATTAGAGCTAACATAGGTAACTAAGCAAATTAGAGCTAACTTAGAGCTAACTTATGTCATTTCGGAGGAAACAAAGCTAAGTATATATAGATCATTTTGGAGATCAAACATACCTGACATAGTTCAGTTCTCATTGTTCTTCTCCTTCTCCTTCCTCAGCCTGATGCGCCAAGAGCGGCGAGGCGGTGGAGGCAGTGGGATGTAGTCTTCTACCACAATTGGCGTGGTCATGTTGCCCAGCTGTGGGATCGCCGGCGCCACCACTGGCGCGAGGTCATTGTCAGGCACCACCACCATCGCGAGGCCATCTTCAGGCAGGACAGGCACGACCATCGCTAGGTCATCCTCAGCCACCACCATCGCTAGGTAATCCTCAGCCTGATGCCCACTCTGCTCCTCTTCTTCCCCACTCCAGTCCGGATCATCCTCCTTGCTGTTGCTTTTGCTACAGCCAGAATCGCTGTTGCTTTTGCTACAGCCAGAATCGCTGCTGCTTTGGCTGTAGCCAGTGTCGCTGCTGCTGCTCCCATTGCCTGTCCAAATGCAACAATGACCGTTAACAATCGATGCGAGACAAAGCCAAATGTAGAGGAATAAGAAGAGGCAGAACGTACTGGCATCATCGTCGTCAGCGTAGCGCATGCGACACATAGTCGCGTTGAACACCTTCACGATGAGCATAGTGGCGTCGTCGTCATACCTGAAGAGAAGGAAGTACCCCTGCCGCAGGTCGTAGGCATGGTAGAACTTCTCCCAGCCACGACACAGGTACATGTGGCCCTCCTTGATCACCAACTCCACGTCCCACAGCCTGCGAAACCCGCTGCCGGCCTGTCGCAGCTTCACATTATTTGGCGGATCTTCACCCAGCATGTTCATAAAAGTGTCAGGCAGCCTCTGCAGTTTGGGACAATGAGTGATGTAGCAAACAACAGAGTTATCATAATGAGATGGGTGAAGGGGAGATCTCTCCTTTTATATACCTGCCTCGTGGATGATACTGAAGTCCCAAGTATGATACTGAAGAACTCGAAAGCATCCAACTCGTACTCCGGTGTGGCAGAGCGGAGTCTGCGGTGGCGGCTTCCCCCCATCTCTGATAAGCAGCAGAAGATAATCAACTACACCAAGTTATCATTTCTCATTCAAAAAACAATGCACTTGTGGACATATGATGGCTCTAGTTGAACTTATTAGTAGCACTAGTCATCAAAAATGTTGACTTTAGTTGAATTTCATATAATAACTATTTTAACTTCTTTGGGTCAGCAAACTAGGCAACTAGCTAGCAGTATAAAAACATTCAACTAAAGAAAAGAAAGAAACTACAAAACATGGCGGAACCCTAAATAAGAAAGTATAAGAACGTGTCTTTTTCTTCTTCTTCCCCTCTTCTTCTTTTTTCCTCTTTTTCCTTTTCTTCTTCTTCAAGTGAGGCGGAGGAGGAGGAGGAGGGGAGGAGGCGGATGAGGAGGAGGAAGAGTGGAGGGAGGGTAGGAGGCGGCGGAGGAGGGGAAGGAGGAGGAGGGGAGGAGGGGGGAGGGGGGAGGAGGAGGAGGAGGAGCGAGCGAGGAAGGAGGAGGATGGGAGGAGGAGGAGGGGAGAGGAGGGGGAGGCGTCGGCTTTTGGGGTCGAGGTGGAGCATATATTCCTAGTATTCCTTCAAGTGCCCTCTTCTTCTTTCATGCTTTCCGTTTGTCTTTTGCCTTTTGTTCATTCTTAGTTGCGAAGGATGTAAAAGCATCTAAACCCCCACTCGTGAAAAGGGCGAACATCGTTGGTCAGGTCCTTCTTGCTGTCGTTTATTTTTATTCGGGAGGATGTATTAGGAGGAGGAGGTGAGGAGGAGGAGGAGGAGAGGAGGAGGAGGAGAAGAAGAGGAGAATAGAAGAAGAAGAAGGAGAAGAAGAGATTTCTCTAAACTAAAACTAAAAACTAATCTAAAATAAACTAAACTAAAATAAAATAAAACTAAAACTAAACTAAAAATAAACTAAACTAAAACTAAAACAGAAACTAAACTAGAAGAAACTAAAAAAACAAAACTAAAAAAGGGGGGAAGAACAAACCTGCAGGGGATAGCCGGTGGAGGGGGCGAGGTCGGCCGGTGGGGCGGGGCGGGAAGGGGCCGCGGGGAGGAGGGCGGGCAGCGGGGCGGGCGGTGTTGGGCCGGGGGAGGGGTCCGGCACCGGGGTGGCCCGGCAGGCCTCTCCGGCGGCGGGGGGGGAGAGGGGGGGAGGGGGGAGGGAGGGAAGGAGGTGGGGGATGGGTAGGGGGGGCGGGGCTGGTGGGCGGCAGCGGCAGAGCAGCGGGGGAGGAGAGAGGCGGGCACGCGGGAGGGAAACAGAGAAAGAGAGAGAGAGAGGGGAGACGGCTCGGCCCGTTAAGTGGGCCTTCTTTGCCGTCTGCTAGCAGGCGGCAAAGAGGGCGGCCGTTTAGGGCTAGCCCATGTCTCCTCTTTGCCGTTCGCTGGCGGACGGCAAAGAACCTGACCTAGCCACGCCGTGCCCCGTGGGGCCCACCTGGCCCTTTGCCGTCAGCTGGCTGACGGCAAAGAAACAGCGGACGGCAAATAGACTTTTTGCCATCTGCACTTTCTTTGCCGTCCGCTTTGTGGAAGCGGACGGCTAAGAGGCTCTTTGCCGTCAGCTAGCGGACGGCAAAGAGGTGGCAGGCGGCAAATTACCAGATTCCAGTAGTGGCATCCCGATTACCAGCCATTTTCTCATGAATGATGAGCAGAGTCCACTCATTCTGAGAATAACCCACCTAGCATGGAAGATACTGACAGCCCCCAGTCGCTACATGAGCGATTCGGGCATAAAAATGGATTATCATTTGAAGGTTTAGAGTTTGGCACATGCAAATTTACTTGGAACGGCAGGTAAATACCGCATATAGGAAGATATGGTGGACTCATATGGAACAACTTTGGGTTTATGGAAGTGGATGCACAAGCAGTATTCCCGCTTAGTACAAGTGAAGGCTAGAAAAAGACTGGGAAGCGACCAACTAGAGAGCGACAACATTCATAAACATGCATTGAGATTAACCAACATTGAGTGCAAGCATGAGTAGGATATAAATCACCATGAACATAAATATCATAGAGGTTATGTTGATTTTGTTTCAACTACACGCGTGAGCATGTGCCAAGTCAAGCCACTCGAATCATTCAAAGGAGGATACCATCCTGTCATACTACATCACAACCATTTAAAAAGCATGTTGGCACGCAAGGTAAACCATTATAAACTCCTAGCTAATTAAGCATGGCATGAATAACTATAATCTCTAATTGTCATTGCAAACATGTTTCATTCATAATAGGCTGAATCAAGAACGACGAACTAATCATATTTACAAAAACAAGATAGGTCGAGTTCATACCAGCTTTTCCTCATCTCAATCACTTCATCATATATCGTCATTATTGCCTCTCACTTGCACGACCGAACGATGTGAATAATAATAATAGTGCACGTGCATTGGACTAAGCTGGAATCTGCTAACATTTATTCAAAGGAGAAGACAAGGTAATATGAGCTCTTTGTTAGATCAACAATAATGCATATGAGAGCCACTCAACATTTTCATCGTGGTCTTCTCCTCTCGACCCCCAAAGAAAAGAAAAGAATTTCAAAGAAACACACTGAAATGTTTTTGGAGTTTTTGTTTTTCTGAAAAACAAGAACGAGAAAAACTATTTACACGGGAAAGCTCCCAACAAGCAAAAGAAGAACGAGAAATCTTTTTGGGTTTTCTTTTATACTACAACTAAGCAAACATAGAAGGTAAACTAAATAGAAGCTACAACTAATTTTTTGTTTTTCTCAAAGGTTTTCAAACACACAAGAAGAAAGCGAGAAAGAGAAATAAACTAACATGGATAATACAATGAAAAAGTATGAACATCGACAACTAGAATGAGTGTGTAAACATGAATGTAATGTCGGTGAGAAATACGTACTCCCCCAAGCTTAGGCTTTTGGCCTAAGTTGGTCTAATCCCATGGATCAAAGTAGTTCTCTCCAGTGTACTGAGGAGGATCCTCGGGGTTCCACTGGTTAGCGAGCTCATGTGGCTCCCACTGATAAATAGACTCATTATATGGATCAGGTGATGGCTCTGGCTCAGGAGCTAGGGATCGCGTCCCCTCCCAGTATGCATGAATGTCCTCGGGCATAACGAAGTACCTGTCTGAATAAATATCGAACAAACCAGGTGCAGGCAAGGTAATAATCTAAAAAGTATGCTCGCTAATTATCAAGTTATAAATGAGTCTCTTTTCCTCATCATAGCGAATAAACTTATGTGCTACCATGCTGTCATAATCTAAGTATATAGTGGGCAGCAGTTTCTCCTCTTTCTCATTATGCCTAATGGGTATCTCAAAGTGTCTAGCAAGTTAGGAGGCAAAGATACCTCCGAAAATAGGACCCTTAGTACGGTTAAGACTCAACCGTCTAGCAACCATAGCGCCTAAACTGAAAGTTTTATCACGAAGTAAAGCCTGGCGTAAAATGGCAAGGTCATGAGCACTAAGGCCTCCACTCTCCCCGTGGCCGATTAAACATCCCCCAGCAAATAATGAGTAGTAGCGCAAAACAGGAAAATGTAAACTAGCCACTCTTGCTTTCGACACCTTTCTCCTTTCCCCTACGGTAACTTCATCAATAAAATCTTCCACATCTCTAGGACGTGGTTCCTCGACGCTACCCTCATAAGGTAATTTACAAACCTCACAAAAGTCATAAAGCGTCATCTCCTTATGCTCATCATATAAGTGAAACTCTACCGTGGGTGGTGATCTCCTAGCATGAAAATGAAAATTTTGCATGAAAGTATTAGTGAGTAGGAGATATTGATCACACTAGTCGTGGAGGAAGTCGGTGATGCCTGCATTCTCAGCCAAATAATAGAAATCCTCATAAATTCCGGCCGCTTCCAAGAATGCATCACATGGCCATTCACATGGCCGAATCTCCGCGGCACGAGGAAGATTGTACTTGGGCTTTTCCTTCTCCTGATTTTCTTTTTCCTTCGAACCCCGGCTCGAAGAGCCTCTCAACAATCTCCTCATCATTTTCTTCCTCTGAAAATTTTCTGAAATTTTTAGTAACTCAAAATAAAAGTGAACCAAACTCAACAAAACTGATAGCAACTACTCCTACAAGTGCCTAGAGGCTATATCATGCATCAAAACTACTTTGGACCATATAAATTTGACATGCAAGCTCAAGAATAAGGTCACCACAGCAGCAAAAATTTGCAATAAATAAACCACTAGAACAAAAACTAATTGGACCATTGGAGGAGTCACATACCGAAGAACAATCCCCCAAAACAGATTTGCAAATGGAGCTTTGAGCAAGGAGATCAAAAATGGCAGCAAAATGAGCAAGAACATGGGTTTGAGCTACGGGATGATTTTTTCTGGAGGAAGACGAAGTGGATGGGTGCTGGAATAAGTGAAGGGGGCCATGTGGGACCCACAAGGGAGGGGGGCACGCCCAGGGGGTAGGGCGCGCCCTCCATCCTTGTGGACAGGTGGTGAGTCCCCCTGGTGTGTTTTTAGTGCCAGAAATTCTCAAATATTCCATAAAAAATCATACTAAATTTTCAGGGCATTTGGAGAACTTTTATTTTTGGGACATTTTTTATTTCACGGATAATTCAGAAAACAGACGGAAAATACTATTTTTGCTTTATTTAATCTAAATAATAGAAAGTAGAAAAATGGGTACAGAGAGTTGTGCTTTATAAATTCATCCATCTCATGCTCATCAAAAGGAATCCGTTAACAAGGTTGATCAAGTCTTATTAACAAACTTCTTCCGAATGACATGAAACCGGAGAATTTTTTAATAACACTAGGTTACCTCAACGGGGATATGCATGTCCCCAACAATAAGAATATCATATTTCTTTTTGACAGTAGGAAGAGGGAATTCAAAACCTCCAATAGTAATAGTTGAAAATTTTCCAATAGAATTGATACTATGAACTTGAGGTTGTTTCTTCGGAAAGTGTACCGTATGTTCATTACCATTAACATGAAAAGTGACATTGCCTTTGTTGCAATCAATAACAGCCCCTGCAGTATTCAAAAAGGGTCTACCAAGGATGATCGACATACTGTCGTCCTCGGGAATATCAAGAATAACAAAGTCCGTTAAGATAGTAACGTTTGCAACCACAACAGGCACATCCTCGCAAATACCGATGGGTATAGCAGTTGATTTATCAGCCATTTGCAAAGAGATTTCAATAGGTGTCAACTTATTCAATTCAAGTCTACGATATAAAGAGAAAGGCATAACACTAACACCGGCTCCAAGATCACATAAAGCAGTTTTAACATAGTTTCTTTTAATGGAGCATGGTATAGTTGGTACTCCTGGATCTCCAAGTTTCTTTGGTATTCCACCCTTAAAAGTATAATTAGCAAGCATGGTGGAAATTTCAGCTTCCGGTATCTTTCTTTTATTTGTAACAATATCTTTCATGTACTTAGCATAAGGAGGCATTTTAAGCATATCAGTCAAACGCATACGCAAAAAGATAGGTCTAATCATTTCAGCAAAGCACTCAAAATCCTCATCATCCTTCTTCTTGGATGGCTTAGGAGGAAAGGGCATGGGTTTCTGAACCCATGGTTCTCTTTCTCTACCATGTTTCCTAGCAACGATGTCTCTCTTGTCATAACGTTGATTCTTTGATTGCGGGTTATCAAGATCAACAGCAGGTTCAATCTCTACATCATTATCATTACTAGGTTGAGCTTCAACATGAACATCATTATTACCATTATCACTAGGTTCATGTTCATCACCAGATTGTGTCTCAGCATCAAAAATAGAAATATCATTGGGACTCTCAGGTGTATCTATAGTAGGTTCACTAGAAGCATGCAAAGTCCTATCAGTTTTCTTTTTCTTTTTATTACTGGGACTCGGTGCATCAGTATTAATTTTCTAAGAATCTTGCTCAACTCTCTTAGGATGGCCCTCAGGATACAAAGGTTCCTGAGTCATTTTACCACCTCTAGTCATAACCCTAACAGCATTATCATTGTTCTTAATATTCAACTCATTAAGCAAATCATCTTGTGCCTTAAGTACTTGTTCTACCTTGAGTTGTAACCATGGAAGCATGTTTACTAATAAGCTTAAGATCATTAACAGTTCTACTCATATAATCACCCAAGTGGTCAAGCATGTAAGCATTACATTTCAATTGTCTACTAACATAAGCATTGACATTTTCTTGTTTAACAATAAAATTATCAAACTCATCCAAGCATTGACTAGCAGACTTATTATGAGGAATATCACCTTCATCAAATCTACGGAGAGAGTTTACCTCTACTACCTGTGTCGGGTTATCAAGACCATGTATTTCTTCAATAGGCGGTAAGTTCTTAACATCTTCAGCTTTAATACCTTTTTTCTTTCATAGATTTCTTTGCCTCTTGCATATCTTCAGGACTGAGAAATAGAATACCCCTTTTCTTCAGAGTTGGCTTAGGAGTTGGTTCAGGAAGTGGCCAATCATTATCATTACTCAATATATTATTTAAAAGCAATTCAGCTTGCTCAACAGTTCGTTCCCTAAAAACACAACCAGCACAACTATCTAGGTGGTCCCTAGAAGCATCGGTTAGTCCATTATAAAAGATATCAAGTATTTCATTTTTCTTGAGAGGATGATCAGGCAAAGCATTAAGTAATTGGAGAAGCCTCCCCCAAGCTTGTGGGAGACTCTCTTCTTCAACTTGCACAAAGTTAAATATTTCCTGTAAGGCAGCTTGTTTCTTATGAGCAGGAAAATATTTTTGAGAGAAGTAATATATCATATCCTGGGGACTACGCACACAACCAGGAGCAAGAGAATTAAACCATATCTTAGCATCACCCTTTAATGAGAAAGGAAACAATTTAAGAATATAGTAATAGCAAATTTTTTTCTCATGAGCAAATAGGGTGGCTATATCATTCAGTTTAGTAAGATGTGCCACAACAGTTTCAGATTCATAACCATAGACAGGATCAGATTCAACCAAAGTGATTAACTCAGGATCGACAGAGAATTGATAATCCTTATCAGTAACAAAGATAGGTGAAGTAGGAAAATTGGGATCATATTTCATTCTAGCATTCAAGGATTTTCCTTTCAGCTTAGCTAACAGTTTCTTAAGATCATCTCTATCATTGCAAGCAAAGAAGTCTCTAGCAGTTTCTTCATCCATAACATAACCCTCAGGTACAATAGGCAATTCATATCTAGGGGGAGAATCATAATCATAAGTTTCAATAATATCATCAGTTTCAGTAATTTCGTTCTCTCTAACCCTAGCGAGTTGTTCATCAAGAAATTCACCAAGTGGCATAGTATTATCAAGCACAGAAGTAGTTTCATCATAAGCATCATGCATAGCAGAAGTGGCATCATCAATAACATGCAACATATCGGAATCAATAGCAGGTGTAGGTGTCGCAAGTTTACTCAAAACAGAAGGTGAATCAAGTGTAGAGCTAGATGGCAGTTCCTTACCTCCCCTCGTAGTCGAGGGAAAAATCTTGGTTCTTTCATCTTTCAAATTCCTCATAGTGATCAACAGATATAAATCCCAAGTGACTCAAACAATAGAGCTATGCTCCCCGGCAACGGCGCCAGAAAAAGGTCTTGATAACCCACAAGTATAGGGGATCGCAACAGTTTTCGAGGGTAGAGTATTCAACCCAAATTTATTGATTCAACACAAGGGGAGCCAAAGAATATTCTCAAGTATTAGCAGCTGAGTTGTCAATTCAACCACACCTGAAAGACTTAATATCTGTAGCAAAGTATTTAGTAGCAAAGTAGTATGGAAGTAATGGTAACGGTGGCAAAAGTAACAGTAGCAGTTTTGTAGCAATCGTAACAATGGCAACGGAAAAGTAACAAAGCAAAGATCAATATGTGAAAAGCTCGTAGGCAATGGATCAATGATGGATAATTATGTCGGATGGCATTCATCATGCAATAGTTATAACATAGGGTGACACAGAACTAGCTCCAGTTCATCAATATAATGTAGGCATGTATTCCGAATATAGTCATACGTGCTTATGGAAAAGAACTTGCATGACATCTTTTGTCCTACCCTCCTGTGGCAGCGGGGTCCTATTGGAAACTAAGGGATATTAAGGCCTCCTTTTAATAGAGTACCAGACCAAAGCATTAGCACTTAGTGAATACATGAACTCCTCAAACTACGGTCATCACTGGGAAGTGTCCCGACTATTGTCACTCCAGGATTGCCGGATCATAACACGTAGTAGGTGACTATAACTTGCAAGATCGGATCAAGAACACAAATATATTCATGAAAACATAAAGGGTTCAGATATGAATTCATGGCACTCAGGCCCTAGTGACAAGCATTAAGCATAGCAAAGTCATAGCAACATCAATCTTAGAACATAGTGGATACTAGGGATCAAACCCTAACAAAACTAACTCGATTACATGATAAATCTCATCCAACCCATCACCGTCTAGCAAGCCTACGATGGAATTACTCACGCACGGCGGTGAGCATCTTGAAATTAGTGATGGAGGATGGTTCATGATGATGACGGCGACGATTTCCCCTCTCCGAAGCCCCGAACGGACTCCAGATCTGGTCTCCCGAGGAAGAACAGGAGGTGGCGGTGGCTCCGTATCGTAAAACGCGATGAATCCTTCTCTCTGATTTTTTTCTCCCCGAACGTGAATATATGGAGTTGGAGTTGAGGTTAGTGGAGGTCCAGGGGGCCCACAAGGATGGATGGCGCGCCCTGGGGGGGTGGGCGCGCCTCCCACCCTTGTGGACAGGGTGTGGGCCCCCTTCTATTGATTTTTTTGCCAATATTTTTTATTAATTCCAAAAATGATCTCCGTGAAGTTTCAGGTCATTCCGAGAACTTTTATTTCTGCACAAAAATAACACCATGGCAATTCTGCTGAAAACAGCGTCAGTCCGAGTTAGTTCCATTCGAATCATGCAAATTAGGGTCCAAAACAAGGGCAAAATAGTTTGGAAAAGTAGATACGATGGAGACGTATCATCGGCCGGGGATTCAGAAGAGGGGGGGAGAGATGGGGTACGTCGGGAGCCATGGCGTGGTGACGCTGCGGAAGTACAACTACAGCGGCGTCGACCACTCCATCTCCGTGAAGTACATCCTCCAGCCCTTCTAGTCGCGATTTGTCAACATCTTCCCGCTCTGGTTCCCGTAAGCGCCCTCCCCTCCCCTCCCTCCCTCCCTCCTTGGCCCGGTCCATGCTCCGTATTTTGTCCTCCATGAGCGCTTCCCGTACGCGCGCGCCCACATGATCTGCCCGCTGCCAAGCTCATTGCGCGAGAATGCACCTGTGCTCGCGGGATTGCCTACATTCGACAGGCGTCGGTGCGCCCTGTTTTCCTATTGTGTTTTAGGGTGGATAACAGCAATACTAGTAGCATTTTGGCATCCTGCTTTGATCCGTTAGGCTCCCATGTGTGTGTGATTTGGAATGTTTGCTTTGTTTTACTATTCTGCAGCATATAGCATGAGGAACCATCTTTAGCTTAGGGAGCATCTTGCAAGCACCCACCGTCCCCTGCCCTGTCCCCTCCCGACCTCGCACATGTCTTCCCGATTCCTCGCTCCTCGTACGCCCGCGCATGCCCGTTTGATCCGCTCCTCGCCGGGCTCAATGTGTAAGCAATGCGCCGGTGTTCCCGCGGTCGCCCCTGTTCGACCGTCGCAAACGCCTTCAGTTTTCTTGTTATCTTAGCGCAGATAATACCGACATTTTGGCATTCTGCTATTGTTTGGAATGCTTGCTTTTCTTTTACTGTCGTATATAGCATACAACATGAGGAACCATCCATCTTTCGCTTAGGGAGCATCTTGCATGCACCGGGTGCAGACAACCGCTAAAGCAGTTTTCAGTCCCGGCTTTTGCTTAGTGGAGTTGCTAATTTGGCGCTAGAAAGCTTGCTTTGCACATATCCCAATGTACATAATTAATACTGGATTAGTTACTCTCTTTCGTACACATGCTAGCAGGATGTTCTCTAATGAAGGATTCTGCGGTTGTGGGTTCGTTGTGATTTGTGAACCTAAGACACATCATGCTTATTTATATACTTATAATGAAGGTTTAGCAGGGCCTGTATGGGATGATGGTGTAGTGAACCATGCATCTGCCCTGTCTGTATCGATCTCTGTAACTGCAACAGCGACCACCACATCTGGTAAGAGAGAGCCACTCTCTCCTGTACTTTCTGTTTATTGTCTTTAGTTAATGCCTCCCCATGTCTTGGTAGGTAATCAGTATCCTGTCCATGTTGTTGTCAGCTAGATAGTAATGGCTCACCAGAATATATACACTACACACTCATTCTGGAAGATCCTTTCAAGTGACAAACGAGTGCATAATTTTTTTTACAATGCACCAAAGTTTATTGTTTCTGTTGTGAAAGTAATGTAAATGGTGTTACACAGTTATGAATAAAAATGCAAATAGCTTGTGAATGTCAATCTCATGTGAGTCAGTCAATGAACTTACAATATTAGTCTCTTAGAGTTGTTGTTTTGGCAACCTAATACTATTGTAAAAGCAACCAATTCATGATAAGACTTGGTGAGGCTGATGCACATAGCTACTTTCAGTACCTATTAACAGTGTTGAAGTGTTGATGTTGGGCAAGCAATATGTCTATTGAGCTACGCCAGCTATTGATGGCTTTTGTAGTCGCTACAACATCCCAGCTACGCCAACTTAGCTTGTGCTGCCATACTTCCCTGAGTAGGTAATCACTTCTTGGTCCTCAACAGGGACAGGTTTTGGTTGGTTGTGTTCAGTAACTTTTCATGAACACATGAGTGTGTCATGTAACAATTGACAGGTTTATAAGTTACCAAATTTCTGTAGTTCATTAGTTAGGAAGTTCTAGTACAAATCATGCTATCACGCACAGATTAGACATCACTCCTAGATGATCCTATCTTTGCAGAATGTATTGATGTGTGCTTGGTTTTTGTTGGTTAGTGTTTTTATTTAGGAAAAAAATTCTGGGCCATGTAATGGATATTTTTGTAACTTGTCAGTCCAAAATGCATTACTAGCTTTTTTGGGGACAGGATTTGTATTATTAGCTATTGATAGTCCAGTAAACTGCAATGGTTCTTAATTAAAATCAACTTTTAAGCATCCGTACAGTTAACCATATGCTAGAGGATTTGAGCTGCTACAACATATGCATCTTGAAGTCCCAGTCCAATGGGTGCCATCCATGACTTCAATCTGAACCAAGCATGTGCATTTTTAACTCCTCATCCATAAATATCTGATGTGCTGATACTCTCCCAGGTCGGTCTCCATTGTCTATACCATGATTGGGGACATCTGCCTGTACATTGTTGGCAAGGATGAATATGATGAGCTTGCTCGTGAGTGACAGTGAGTTTCAGACATTGCTCTTGTTAAGCGTATTCTCTTTCAAACCTTCACTATCTCACCTCACTTTCGCCTTATGCTTAGCATTACTAATACACTGGTTGTGCATTTGTAGTGTTGGAGGTGATCTTCGCTGTTACGTTGGCGGTGAAGGATGTCTGCGCAAAACCACCCACCGAGCGCCACTTCCTCGAAAAGTACGAGAGGATCTGTCTGTGCCTCGATGAGATCGTTTGGCAGGTAAGCTTCGATCTAAATTTTCTTGCCCTGTAGCAGTTACACATGCCTTCACCAATCGCCAGGGAGTGACTTGTTTGTAGCTCCCAGCAATGGAATACAGACTGGTGAACCTATCGCTGTGGGAGTGATAACACCAGTATGTGGCCGGCGGCTGGCTGTTGTGAATCCTTTCTTTGAGTTGTTGTTGATGTGGTGGTCTGCTGTTGTGGATGATGCAAGCAGGGGCTGCTGGAGAACACGGAGAAGGACAGGGTTCGGAGGCTGATCAGGCTCAAGCCTCCCATGGAGCCATGATTTTCCTAGTTAATGGACCTTTCCTGTGTATGTATCGCTTTGCTAGAGCCTGTATCTATCTCTGAACTAATTGATTCATGGTTGAAAGGAAAACGAGCCTATGCTTGCACCAACATTATTAGAATGAGGTGTGGGCATGTATCATTTTTTTAACTCTGCTATCTTTTCCCAAGTCTTTATTATCTTGCCTAGCCTTGTACTGATATGTATTGTTTGATGCTAATTACCAAGTTGTTTGAATGCTTCTACTGCTAGGCTGCTACTAGCTTGAATAGGTGTGTTGCTTGTGTTGCTGCTGCTGCTTGTGCTGCTACTGCTGATTTAATGCTTATGCTCACACTGCTGTTGATTAAATGCTTATGTTGTTGCTACATGCTTATGCTACTGATTCAATGCTTAGGTAGGCAGTAAACAAAACAAATGTCTTTACTATTTCATGTGTTTCTATTATTCCAATTATGTCTCGTCTTCTGGTCTTCTTTACTATTTTTGTTTGATGTGTTTTGCAAGATGGATGCATCTTGCAATGAAATGAAAGTATGTAAGACGATGTTCAGAAGTTGGAAGAGGAAGACGATGAAGCCTGGTAGTTATCTATGAATCTGCCTCGTGTTCTAATTATACTCCGTAGCTAGTTATATTGTACTCAGTAGCATATATGAACACTATGTAAAGACTGTAATAGGCTAATTTTGGCTATTGTTTGAAGAATTCAGTTCATTTCATTTCAAACATTTGTCATTTGTGTAATTTGAATACGTGAGAAATAGAAAGCTGATAAGTTGGTCCAAAAAGTCCAAGGCCCAAAAAGTAAATGGAGTGTGAAAAGGGTGAGGCCCAAAAAATGGATTGTAAAAAGGCTCAGGCCCAAAAGGAAATGGACTATAAAAGGCTTGAGGCCTAAAAAAGAAATATCAGCGTCCCAGAAAACAAAAAGGCTGAATTGTTGCGCCAGGCCCATGTAGCAAACCAAAATTAATATAAAAAAATAGTAAAAGGGCTGAATTATTGGGCTCGGCCCATGCGAAGCACCGAATTGGAGCGGGCTGATTCTTATCAATGACCTTTTCATTTGGTCGCAAATTTGCCACGTTGGAACCGACGTGGCCTGGGCAGACAACCAGCGACCAAAACAATTGGTCGTTGAACCAACGACCTTTTATTTTGGTCGTAGCCTTCTATGACCTTATCACAAAGAAGGTTGTTAAGTTTCATTAAATACGGTCAGCTTTTGACCAACTGTTTTTGGTCACAAAAAGGTCGCAAATGAAAAACAATGACCATTCAGCGACCAATATTGATGGTCGCAAGTTGACATATTTCTTGTAGTGCCCCTCGGGGCCGACCCGTCTTTAACATGGTTCTGGGGTAAAGTCAAAGTAACCGTGTGTCCAAAATAGCAAGGGGGAAACCCGAGGAATCACCCTCGATGGATTCCCACTCGATGTAACCGTCAAGGTGGACTTGGAGGAATCACCCTCGATGGTCCACACTTGAGGGGTTGCACGACAGTCGTTATTGGGAGTGGTGAAGGAGGAATCACACTCGAAGACCATGACCGATTAACTACATTACAGAGTTAACATCAGAAGTGCTATACGAGGTATCACCCTCGGCACTTGATAGTAACTCTGCAGAGTCGAGCAACTAAGGGGGTGTGATTTGATGTGTCAGGCTCTGTACGTCGACCTCGTTGATCGAGTCATTGAACATAAAGCAGGGGCAACTGGGACAAAGTGAGGGGTCACTGGTGGATCACTAACGAACCTATACTAAGCATATAGGATAAGCAGGTAAGGTTCGAAAAGAAGGATAAGGATCAGAATAGGAGCAATCGGTTACAGAAGCAAAATCTAATGCAAGTATGAGAGAGAATAGAATGGGCGATACAGAATGATCAAGGGGGGTTTGCTTGCCTGGAAGCTCTGCCAAGAAGGAAGGGTCATCGCCGATGTAGTCGATCACACGGGTATTGATAGCTGTCTTGGGGTCTATCTTAGTATCGGGGTCTACCGAAAAAGAAGCAACAAAGAGGAAACAAATAAATAACAGAGCAAACAAATGCATCACAATGCATGACATGACAGTATGATATGCTAGGGGTGACCTAACGCAGTGCTAAGCATTGTAGGTGGAGCGGGAAAATATCTGGGAATATTTTCCTGGCTCCAGGCATTTATCAAACAGACTAATTGGAGGGGAAGGTTTCATGTTTGCAGTGTTAGAGACATGTGGCAGGTATGTGGATGGCGTATTCGGATTCGTCTTATTTTTCTGATCATTTTTCGTATATAAATTATTTTTATCTGACTTACGGTTTATCTCCACTACTATTAAACAATCAAACAAGAACTTTTTTACGTGCACCCCGCTAACTCTGCACCGGTTAATTAGCATCATCTGATTATCTAAATCAATGAAATCTAACAGATTAGATTAATCTGATGAGTTATTAGGGTGCAATTAGCAATTATAATAGGCTGACCACCACTCCACCGGCAGATGAAAACTTCCCCTCCGTCAGTTTCTGTCTCTTAACTAGAAATCTCTCTCCTAAATAGATAAAGAAATCAACAATCAATCCCTAATTACTAGGGATGACATTATAGCTAATGCTTGAAACTAGGCGTATGTGATGCATGCAAACCGGCTACTCCCGCATCAATTCCTCGCCCAATCAACGCCTCCATAGTCTGCATGCATTTGTTGTTATCGAGGGGAGAGATTTTTGCGTGTGGGAGAAAGCCGACATTGCCTCTGCCAAGGACATGCTACACATCCTAAACAACAAGGACACACTACTACACATCCTTTGTCGTCACCGTCTGGGACACAGGAGGTACCACAGCCTCCGATTCAACGCATTGCCGGATACGCGGGAGCTGGCGGGGCCTTCGTTTCGATGTGCCGCCACCACTTTCGACAATGCACGAGCCACCAGACGTCGCGGGCGCTGCCGCCGCGTTCACTTCTAAGGATAGGTGAAAGACGCAAATGTTGCTGCCAAGGATTGGGGCGCTTGCCCGCGGCCTCAGCCGTCCTTGCGATGCCGCCAGCCAAAGTGACACCGCCCGCCCCTCCTACCCACGCTACGCTCCCCCCCCCAAGAGCGCACATATCCAAGCGGCCTTTGCGGGAGTGATGACTGACGACGCAGCAGGCGCAGTGAGGCGGTGCATCTCGACGTCGTCTCCATCCTTTGCTTCGCCTCATCGACGCCGGAGCAGGTCATCTCCTCCGACTGCATGCCCACCATGGAGGACATCTCCTCCAATCGTGCTCCCCACCGCCTCCCTTCTTGATCAGATCTGACCCTAGGAAACTTTTGCAGGCCTCGAGTTCAACCCTTCTCCCCATAGCTTCAACGCTCTTAGACAGACAAAGGATATGGTCTGCACTGATATAAGATGAGAAATTATTTCTGTAACACTTGATCTTGGGTCTGCACTTGCTAACAGAGATGCAGCCAAAACAAAGCCACGAGGCGTTGTATTGAATGTAAACATACTCTGCAGATGTGTGCCCATCTTTTAATGTGAGGTATGTACTATCCAGTGCAGATTATTTACTTTGTCTCGGATTGTGAATGTATAGTTCAATTTCATAATTTTAACCTTTCAAGTTATTGGTGTCCGCACATGATTTTAACATCTCCAGTTTCCTTTCAAGTTATTGGCATGTTGCTTTGACAGTTGTCATGTACTGCTTATTATTTGCACCATAATCTCACAATTCTGAATTTAATCTTTTTAGTTGACTAGCATCACATTTTTTGATTGTGACCTCATGCTTAAATAGTTAAATTTGGCAGGTTGCAGAAATTCGAATTCACTATCTCTGAGAATAAGTATATATTTTGTGGGGGTCACTGAATTCTTCTTCTCTTTCAGGAATTTGTGGCTTACATTGCTAATACTTGATCCTCGATAGCAATGTTATTTTCCTCCATGTTGGTCATGCGAAAAAGTATAGAGGTGAGTATTTGATCCTCCATTAACCATGTACGTCCTTACTGAAACTGAATGCAGTTCTTTTTGGCTCAAGGGCGAGTCTACACCAATCCACCATGCTCGAGTTAGGGGGATCAGCTACAATGCGATGGCCAAACCTATATTGTGGGTTAATTCACTTTTGAACTTTTTATGGGCTTTATGATTAACTTATCCTTATTCCATTGCACAATTTTCAAACCATATCAAAATGTTAGTTAACAGATTCATTGTGCTTTCGCTGGAATCATGGTATCATTTTACGACTGATTTATGTTCTGTCATACTATATGTAGGCAATTGGTATGATTCTTTTTAAGTCAAAAGTGTCGGTGCGGAGCTAGGAGAAAATACATACATTCTAGAATGTTTGATTCCCTTTTTAGAATCAATTACATGCCATTTGGAGAGCATACATTGTTTATATATTGTATTTGTATAGAACCAGTTCTTTGCATATGTGACTAAACTTGATGCAGACTTGATCCTGGTGTGACTTTTTTACACAAGATAATAAACCTCTGTTGTTCTTGTCCGGTTCAAGGGGAATCATGTACCGGCATAATAAATATACCAAATGATATTTCATTTACAAGCCACATATAAATCAAAGTGAAAATTAGGCATATATTATGATGCAAAGGTAATCTTATATTAGTGTTCCCTTGATATTTCTTTTTTTGTAGCCTCTATTGTAGTACCGCTGCAAGAATGGAATTAATTTCATTATATATAAATGCTATAATAACTATTTTAGAGCATTTTTTCTGCTGTTGGGCTTTAATATTCTATTCCATTTCCGATGGATAAAAAATGTTTGAGGCTACTTCCAAATTTATCCCTTGGTTTCTTAGGGTGTAATGTGTTTGACAGTTTTTCTTTCAGATTTACCTCTCCTGTTTGTGCAGCAGGTACAAGGTCTCACCAGGGTTACTTCATGTTCTTCTATTTTCAATTTCATTTTGTTAATGTATATTTACTACCTTATAAGGACATGAGGTGACTCGTGGATTGTAGCGCATGGGGAGCTTCACGATTGTTGTGGTTACTTTTTACACAAAATCATGGTACCACAAGTTGTATGTATAGCTTGTGATACATGGTGATGCATATTTGCGAGGTTAATTGTGCGTCCAGTTTATTGATGCTTTGATGGTGTCTGATTTAATGGTTTACATTGAAGGTGCATAACATCAAGTAAAATAAGATTAGGCTTAAGGTATAAGAAGAAATAATGATTATATACGAAAGTTAAATACATATGGTTTGTCACTTCCATAAAGAATGGAGTTATGAGAGTAGGTGAAATATGCGCCATGGGACGAAGGGATCATTTGTATTCCATTTATACTCACATGAATTGTATGTGCATCGATGAAGACGTGTGTTGCACGTGCATGCTTACTAGTTTTCTATGATTTATCAAAGTTTAAAACAATTTTTGGAATTCTTATATTTAGATTAATCCAAATTGACCAAGTCAATTTGATTAGTCAAAAGGGCAGGTGTGGCCCACATGTCATAAACTATTTAGCTAAACAAATAAATAAACCTAACTTATTTAATGGGGCATACATGTCATCTACTACTAGACTAACTTAGGACTAATTAATACTAGCTACACCTAGTAGTACTAATGTAAGCAGTACTGTCGTGGTTTTGTCACGGCAGATGCCCTAGTGAAAGGACTTAGGTGTGGAGCCATTGCAACATAGGTTAGCTCGAAGGGGTTGGACGGGACAAAGGACACAAAGGATTTACCCAGGTTCGGCCCCTCACAACGAGGTAACAGCCTGAGTCTTGCTTCTAGTTGTATTGCTTGAGTTTCGATTACAAGGGAGCGAATACGCTTGACCTAGCTATCGATCAATTGTCTTTTGGGTTAACCCGCCGCCGGGTCTCGCCTTTATATACATAGGTCGAGGTCCGGCGGCTTACAAGAGTCCGAGCCGGATCATACAACATGACCAACTCAGTTTCTAAATCTCCTTGCCTTACCAAGCAAGTCATCATCAGGCGGTTAACACCTTTGGGTCTTGAGTCGCCTTAGGGTCTTGGGCTTCCAATAAGCCTGCTCATGAACCGCCACCTTCAGGTCTTGTCTTCTTGGGCTTGCTTGGGCCCTTTACTATAAGTCGCCAACTGTGTAACCCGACCCTTGCTGGGCGGGTCACACCGCGGGGTTATATCCCCAACATTAGGCCCCAGATTGATTTGAACCTGTTCATGTCAATCTTCATCCTCTGGTTGGCGAATCCTTTGAATCTTTGTATATTTAACCTACCAAACCTTCTTGACCCGCCATGAAAGGTGATGTCATATCATTAACCTCAGGAAAAATCCTATGACATCACAACAGATCTTTGCATTAATCAACCATTCCGAGAATCGAGGCGCCTCTGCTGTTAGGATAATGATTATGCCTCCTTGATTCCCGTGCCTGCCATTTTACTATTCACTTTTTCCCTTATAAATAGGCCCCGGGGGGTCCTTTTTCACTTTTTACCACCACCTCCTCCTCTTCTTCTTCTTCCTCGCGACGACCGACGCCACCGGAGCTCCGTCGCCGCAACCAACCTCATCTTGGCCACTGCATCAACCTGATTTCGACCAGAAAACCGCGGCGCCCCTCCATTGTCCGTCAGCATTACCAGGTACACATCTCCCCCTGCTTTCCATCCGCATTAGGGTTCCCCAGTTCTTCAGTGTTCATCGGCGTTTGTCGCGCCTGCTTGTAGTTCATCTGTCATATTGCTTAGTTGAATCCAGACGCATCACTAAAGTCACGCTTCAATTACTTTAGTATTTGCTGTCAACCATAGATCCGTTCTTTCCTTCTGAAACTTATTCCCCAACACAGTAGTTTGTCCTCCATGTTTTTAGGTTTAGCAATTTCCATCTGTTTTTCGCACTTCCACAGATCCAAAATTATAAGCAGGAACTGTGAAACTTGTTTGATCTGTACTTAGTGAAATTTCGCTCAAATTCAGATCTGTAGATGTTGTATCGATTACTGATGCATAGGCGGCTCAAACGACACCCTTTGTAACCCGCCAAATGCCAGCCGGCTTACTCATAAATGTTTAAACCTCCAATATCTTCTCAATCAGTAATCATGACTACATAACATGTTGATGCTTCGCCGGCTTAACCATGCTTATTTATCTCCATCCCTCATAATAGTCAATTTCGTATGCGTAACTAGTCTTGAGCAGCGAACTTATTTATTTAACTATTGGGCGGTTTATCAATACCAACCCTCCAATTCTTCACTCTCAGGTTTCAATTGGCAAAAATGACTAAGACCACCACCTCCTGCGATTGGGTTGTTTCCACTGTTACTGAACAGTCTCTGAATGAATATGTTGCCATGGGTGTCTTGCCAGCAAAGAACGTCATCCACTAGCGAGTTCCAGGGACCGAAACGAAGCCTTTACCCAATGAAGGCGAAGTCATAGTTTTTGCAGACCACCTCCTCCGCGGTTTCTCAACACCCAGCTCAAAGTTCTTTCGAGATGTTCTGCACTTTTATCAGCTACACCCTCAAGACATCGGCCCCAATTCTGTGTCCAATATTTGCAATTTTCAAGTCTTCTGCGAGGTGTACCTTAAAGAAGAGCCCAGTGTTGACTTATTTTGAGAATACTACTATTTGAATCGCTAGACCGAGATGACAGACGGGCCCTGTCTCGAATTCGGTGGTATTTAATTCCAGAAACGGAGAGACGCCGTCTTTCCTGCCGCGGTACTACCCAGTCATCCCAAAGACTGGAATCAAACTTGGTTCTATTGCCAAGACACTTCTCCGGTGGGTGAAAATCCTCTGTTGGGTTTCCGCACCTGCCGGCTCAGCCCGAGACATCCACTCCCTGACCGGATCAGTGCCGTAGAACGAGCCAAGTATGCATCAACTTTTTCAAAGATAAGGGCCTTGTTAGCCAATGGCTTAAGTTGAGTCGATCTGGTCCGATGCTGGGTTGCCTGGAGAATCTTGCCTTTGAGCCGCCGCACCGGCTTAATGTGCGAATACACATGTGATGTAAAAGACCCTCAGAGGTATAATTCAACACGTCTTGACGACCAAGAGATCAATGAAATGACCAAATTATTACTCAGGGAGAGCCTCGAAAGCTGCAGCAAGACGGGTCTAAACCCCTTTTGCACTCTCAATCCTGCTCCAGACATAAGTAATTCAAGCCATTCTTTTCTTTACTTATCATTTTTCATAAACTGCATCACTTCTCATTGTCATCTGTGTTTTCAGGCCGACTCTTCCTTCTGGAACAAGAAGCTACAGGATAAGAAATCGCAGGATAAACCGGCAAAAAAGGCCAAAAAAAACCAAGGCTCTGAAAAAGACCAAAGGGAAGAAGCCGGATGCAGCAGACTTATTCGCCCTGGACGATGAGTTGGAGGTAGAACTTGATTCCCTTGGCTTTTTATTTGTGCAACTTGACGCTGATTCCTCTCAAGATGATGCGGAGACCAGCCAGGCAAACGCCGCAGAGGTAAATATCATTTCCTCCGACTCAGAGCGCTTGCCAAGACAGAAAGTTCGGCATGTGACCCGAAAAGTAAGGTTTTCTCACCCTCTTGCTTACTTGGATCCTCACTTTATTTTGAAGAAACAACAGCATGAAGCTAGGCACAAAACCCGGAGCAATGGTAACGAGGAATTGGTTTCCGGCTTACCAAATACGCCAACTCCTCGCAAACACCGCCACGAGGTGCTTCTAAATCCCACTCTTTCATTTCCAAAGGTCGGTCTCATTTATCAACCACTTAACTCGTCCGACTCAAATTATCAGGGAACTTCACACTCATCCTCTGGTGACTCTACTAGCACCCAGTTTCCTACCTTCAAAGTTGCCCATGGGTAAGAAATTTTCTTTTTGCTGGTTAATAGCTTATGATGACATGCTCAGATCCTTATACACCTTCCTTTCAGTGGTGTGGCCAATGCTGGCAAGAAATTGAAGACGGGCGGGCCGCCAGAAGACCCCAAGGTTAATGAACTAGAGAAGCAAGCGCCAATAGTCTCACAAGCTTCAATTCAAAATCCTGAAGATGCTGTTAATGACCCGCCACCAGAAGTGGACAAAACCAATGTGGATCCAATGAACATGGATGCTGATTCGCCAAGCCCAAAGCCACCGAGCCCTGCCAAGCCTGTCGAGGAAACTGCTCTTGACAAGACTGCTGAGGATGTCCACATTACTGGCACGGGTTACACAGAGCCAGGAAACCCCACAGTCTTGGCCAAACACAGCGCCAAAGAAGTGTAGGAGATATGCCCTAGAGGCAGTAATATCAGTTATTTTGTATCTCCTGGTTTGTAATGAAAGTTTATGTTCAATGCTATAACTGCAATGATTCTCGAGTCTACAATAAAACGAGGCTTGGAGGGAAACTCATGTGCATGTGTGGGATAATAAACGGAAAAATGTATTCCTAGTAAAGCCTCTATGACTGGCTCGAGTATTGCATGATGATCCTGTTTTCCTGATCATGGGCATGTCTATGCCGACAAATTTTGAGGGCACAAATTGTTGGTAGAACACTTGTGTTGAATTGACCCAAATTGATGTTATGCTATGAGATGCATTCGTCACAAGTTAATGGTTTATAACACAGAGAAGTTAATGTTTGCATAATTCCTTAGACCATGAGAGTATCGAGTTCCTTCATACTTGCTTCGTGAACTTTGGGGTTTGTTAAACGTCATCCGTAACTGGGTGGCTATTACGGCGGCTTACGGGTTCACAGAAAAGTATGGCAAGTAACGAGATAGCTCAAGATTGGGATTTGCTCCTCCGGCGATGCAGAGATATACTCGGGCCCTCTCGGTGTTATGGTATCCATCATCGTCTGGCCAGACACCTTGTGATTTGATCACTGGGATGCCGGAACACGGAAACGAGAAAAGAGAACAAAACCGGTAACGAGGTAACTTGCATGATGGACAAATTGTTGATCCACAGGAATGCAATAAATCTCACCTCGGGTGTTTGTGACATATCGCGAAGCAACAGGAATAGCACACGGCAACTGGAGGATCACTCGAATATTCATTCGTGTGGGTATAGGGGTCAATATGGGTGTCCACGGCTCCGATGTTGATCATTGATCGGAAGGGGTTCCGGGTCATGTCTATACTTCACCGAACCTATAGGGTCACACGCTTAAGGGTCATCTATCTGCTGAATACTAGACAGGGAGTCTGAGAGAAAATCACCGAAAAAGTTTCGGACACCGGAAAAGTTCCGCAGAGAGAGGTCACCGGATGAGTTCCGGTGAAACTGAAAAGTTGTTTCAGAGGATACCATAAAGTCAAATTGGTTTCGGCACATGCCCGATAATTCTTGGAGGGTGCCAGAATCATTCTGGAAACTTCTGGTAATTTTCTGGAAGAAAAACCGGAAATGTTCCGGAGCTGCCGGAACCACTTCAGATGCTTTTCGCAGATGAAAATGACTAATCTGGAATTGTTCCAGAACGCGTTGAAAATTATTTTAGTGGGTACTGGAAATGTTCTAAGCTCACATAAATATTTTCAGTTCGAACGGACGCTGAAAAATGTCGTCATGAATAGTGAATATCAGCTTTATGGTTACTTTTTGGAAAGCCATTATTTTTGGGCTTTGTCCCAAGATATTTTTGCGGGATGACATGGAAGGATAAGGCCCCTTTTGAAAGGGCCCTACAAGGTGTGGCCGGCCACATGAGGGCTCCTCCATTGAGCCCCCACTTGTCCCTTGGTTTCACACTTGTGCCCTTGAGGAAGGACTTCATTCATGTGCATTTTGGGTTTTTGTGTTAAACTACCCTACCCCTTGGGATTTCATATAAATAGAGGTGGAGGGGCAGCCCTCCACACTCATCCCTTGCTCTCATACACATGCCATGCATTATCTGGCTTCTTCTCTCCCTCCCACGAAAAGAGTTTCGTAGAGCCGAAGGGCTGTCCGAGTCTCTGTTCGAGTTTCGAGGGTCCTCCCGGAGGGCTGTCCGCGACATCGTCTGGGGGACTGTCCGACCGCCTCCCGAAGGGCTGTCCGACGAGGGAGTACATCCTCGTGGTTGGGAGGTTGTAAATCCTAGCTGCAGGGATCTGCACCAACGATCTCCACCGACTCTTCTTCCGCTGCGCTTCGAGTCGGTACGGATCAGATCAAACCTTGTATGCAGTCTCCATAGTGGTCCTGGGCTTGCTCGCTATACCGAAATTTTTCGTTTTCTGTCGCGTTCCCCTACAGAGGCATCAAGAGCCGTGCTATGCGTAGATGCAGGTTACGATCTAGAATACATGGAGATGTATGGGTATTGCATAATATAATTTTGGAGTAGATGAGATCTATTGCTGAAAATTATTTATGCGGGTAGCAGATGAAATCTGTTACCCGATGTTCTTGTTGCTTCCCTAGAATTTGCGTATTTCTGATCCTGAAACGGCATGGTGGATTTTTACAAAGTTCTGGTAATCCGCGATCCTGATTGATCAATGAAGTGCTATCAGTTCTTTGGGTTCCATCGTAGTTAAAGGAAAGATGAAATTCACAGATAAAAAGGGCAATGCAGATAAGATCTGCACGGGGGTCATGCGTATGATGAAGTTTAGTATGGGGCTCGAGATTTTATTATCTCGTGTCTTCATACACCCTGGAAAGTTAATCTAGCGACTTGAATAATCATACTTGATGATAAACGTTGGTAGCTGCGGTTTGAGTAAAAACCTTAGAAGCCACATAAAATTAAATTTTGCATAAACCGATTAGAGGTGTCTAACTTGGTTTTGCAGGATGGTTTGCATGTGATGTGGTATAGCAATGCTCATATTCAATTTGATTATGTATGAGATGACTATATGATGTAATTAACATGACCTGCGTGTCATGATTCGGCATGATGGCTGGAGCCATATGTTTGCACTTTAATGACCTGCGTGTCAACCTTAAGTAATGCATTTAATTCTATCCGCTATGGAGATGGCGATATTATCTGGTGCATCGACAAGGTGGTGGCAATCTTCGCAAACGTGAACACCGACGCGAATGCCAAAGACGAAGAAATGAAAAACTTCTCCGTCAGAAGGGGCTATACCATATCATGCTATTTTGAATTGCCTGAGATGTTTATCCCTCTTGATGCACCCTTCTTGATTGCGCGGTAGTCGTTTTTTATTAGGGTGATCTCTCACTTAAAATATCAAGTAGTTAGTGTTCTCCCAAGTGTAGCACCGTCATGGCACCTAACTTTTCGGGGTATCACAGGATCTCCCTGGGTACGAACGATTAGGGATGTGTGAGGCAGGTGAGTTGAGACCTCACAGCAAGATCACTTGGTTGTCTTGACGTTCTGGAAGGATCTCCCTGAGCTCGGAACACGCCCATCGAAAGATGAACAAGAGTCACATAGAGATGTGATCGGCAAGTTTGCCTACCGATTGAAGTTTGCGCCATCAGTGTTCATCTCGTTCAATGGAGTTGAATGGATATACAAGTCTTGTATCACTCATAATCAATTTTGAGAGATATTGATTTGAGTAGGAGCGCACTTTAGAATAAAACTATTTATTCACTAGTGCTTTTTCATTATAAACAAAGTCTAAGTGAAAACTTGTGTTTTCCGTTGTAGATCAAATGGCTCGCAACACCGCGTTTAACTTAGGCCCGATGTTAGAGAAAGAGAAGTTAACTGCGACTGGAAACAACTATGCGGACTGGGTCCGCAACCTGAGGATTGTCCTCAGGAGCGCTAAGAAACTGTATGTGCTTGAAAATGCTCTTCTAGCTAAACCGGCGGCAGAGGCCCCGGAAGATTTACAAAATGTCTGGGCCACTAAGGATGATGATCACAACTTAGTGCAGTGCCTCATGCTAGCTTGCATGAGTGCGGAGCTTCAAAAACGTTTTGAATTCCATAAACCCCGTGATATGATCCGAGAATTGGATGCTCTGTACAAGGAAACCGCAAAGTCTGAACGATTTGATATCATGAAGGCTTTGATGGATTGCAAGATGGCTGAGGGTAGTTCAGTTGGTGAACACGTGGTCAAAATGATTGGCTATGCTGAAAGGCTTAAAACCCTGGAATTTCCACTTCCACCTGGCCATACGATGGACATGTTGCTTTCTTCACTCCCCCCGTCTTATGACGGTTTTGTATTAAACTACAACATGAGTGGGATGGAGAAGGAACCGGAAGAGGTGCTCGCCATGCTGAAAACTGCAGAAGGAGGACTGCGGAAAAATCGCAAGCAAGTGTTGCTTGTGAATAAAACCGCTAGTTTCAAAAAGAAGAAAGGCAAGCCAAAGAAGGGCAAGGGCACCGGTAAGACCGGCTCCCAAAGCAACTATAAGGGTGGAGCCAAGAATGAAACTGAGTGCTTCTACTGCAAGGGCACAGGACACTGGAAGAGAAACTGCAAGAAGTATCTGGAAGATAAGAAGTCCGGGAAAACCGGAAAAGGTATAATTGTTATACAAGTTAATGTCATTGACGTTTTGCTTGCTAGCGAAAATTCTAAGTCTTGGGTATTTGATACCGGATCGGTTGCTCACATTTGCAACTCGATACAGGGGCTTCAGAAGGTGCGCAAGCTGGCAAAGAATGAAGTCGTGATGCGCGTCGGGAACGGCGCTGGGATCGCCGCTCAAGCCGTCGGCATTATGCCTCTACGTCTCCCTTCATGATTTATCTTAGAACTAAGTAACTGTTATTTTGTTCCACTGTTGTGTAGAAACATTATCTCCGGATCATGTTTAGTACACGATGGGTATTCGTACAAGTCTGAGAACAATGGTTGTTCACTTTATTGTAAGGATATGTTTTATGGATTTGCACCCATTGTTGGGGGCCTTTTCATACTAAATCTTGAATGTGGAAATGATGTCTTTAACGTGAATGCTAAAACGCCTTAAGAAGGCTGATACCACTACCACTTTCATGTGGCACTGTCGGCTTGGCCACATTGGAAAGAAACGCATGCAAAGACTCCATAAAGATGGAGTTTTACCGTCCTTTGATTTTGAATCATTTGACACATGTCAAGCTTGCTTAATGGGGAAAATGACCAAGACGCCGTTCACGGGTCATCCTGAACGGGCGGGTGAATTATTGGAAATAATACATAGTGATGTATGTGGTCCAATGAACACAGCCGCACGGGGTGGGTATTTCTACTTCGTGACTTTTACTGATGATTTAAGTCGGTATGGCTATATCTACTTAATGAAGCATAAGTCGGAAACCTTTGAAAAGATCAAAGAATTTCAGAATGAGGTAGAAAATCATCGTGACAAAAAGATTAAGTTTCTGCGGTCTAATCGCGGAGGCGAGTATCTTAGTCATGAGTTTGGCCAACATCTAAGTGACCGTGGAATCGTTTCACAGCTTATGCCTCCCGGAACTCCATAGAGAAACGGAGTATCGGAACGACGTAACCGAACCTTGTTGGACATGGTAAGGTCGATGATGTCTCTTACGGATCTTCCAATATCTTTTTGGGGTCACGCACTAGAAACTGCCGCTTATACATTAAACAGAGCACCGTCTAAGTCTGTTGAGACGACGCCATTTGAATTATGGTATGGGAAGAAACCCAATGTGTCACATCTCAAGGTTTGGGGTTGTGAAGCTTATGTAAAACGTTTACAACCAAGCAAACTCGACCCCAGAGCAGACAAATGTTACTTTGTAGGTTATCCCAAAAACACCATTGGGTATTCCTTCTACCACCAGTCCGAGGGCAAAACATTTGTCGCAAAAGTTGGACACTTTCTCGAGAAAGAGTTTCTCGCCAAAGAATTAAGTGGGAGGACAGTGCAACTTAATGAGATTACTGAATCTTCGGTGACCGTTGATATGGCTAAGGAACTGGAAGAAATTCCGCTAATTATCCCTACAACTGAGCCAGAAGTTGTCGCATATGATGCGGAGACTTCAGACAATGTTGTAACTGAACCACGCAGATCAGGTAGGGCTATCCAGCCACCTGAATGGTTTCGTAACAAAATCTTCATTCTTGAAGACGATGAACCTGCACACTACAAGGAAGCAATGGCGGGGCCCAGCTCAAAAGAATGGCACAAGGCCATGAGATCCGAAATGGAATCCATGTACGAAAACCAAGTTTGGAACTTGGAAGAACTTCCAGAAGGCGTAAAGCCGATTGGTTATAAATGGATTTTCAAAAGGAAGACGGACGCGGATGGTAACATTACTATCCACAAAGCTAGACTTGTCGCGAAAGGGTTCATGCAAGTTCCAGGAGTGGACTACAACGAGACTTTCTTGCCCGTAGCTATGCTTAGGTCTGTATGGATATTACTAGCAATTGCTGCTTATTTCGATTATGAAATATGGCAGATGGATGTCAAAACGGCTTTCCTAAATGGAAACCTCAAAGAGGATGTATACATGATACAGCCAGAAGGTTTTGTCATTCATGAGGATGCTGGAAAGGTATGCAAACTTCAGAAAGCCATTTATGGTCTGAAGCAAGCGTCAAGGAGCTGGAACATTCGTTTTGATGAAGTGGTCAAAGAGTTTGGCTTCATCAGGAATGACGAAGAATCTTGTGTTTACAAGAAGTTTAGTGGGAGCGCAAAAGCATTTCTAATCTTGTATGTGGATGACATATTGTAGATTGGAAATGACGTGAATTTTCTTAGCGAAATAAAAGACTCATTGAAGAAAATGTTTTCAATGAAAGACTTAGGCGAAGCGGCATATGTATTGAGCATCAGAATCTATAGAGATAGATCAAAACGCCTGATAGCGCTTAGCCAAAGCACGTACATTGACAAGGTGTTGAAAAGGTTCAACATGGAGAACTCCAAGAAAGGCCTACTCCCCATGTCACCTGGCACAGTGCTTTGCAAGAATCAGAGTCCTCGAACTCTCGATGAGCGAGTAGAAATGAATGATGTTCCATATGCCTCGGCAGTTGGTTCTATTATGTATGCCATGCTATGTACAAGACCGGATGTTTCCTATGCGCTAAGTGTTAGCAGCCGGTACCAAAGTGATCCAGGATTGGAACACTGGGCCGCAGTCAAGGGTATTCTTAAGTACCTCAGACGGACCAAGGATTTACTCCTTGTGTACAGAGGTGATGAAGAGCTCATTGTAAGTGGTTACACTGATGCAGGCTTCATGACTGACCCAGATGACTTCAAATCTCAATCGGGCTATGTTTTCATGTTGAACGGTGGCGCAGTTGATTGGAAAAGTTCCAAACAAAAGACTGTGGCGGATTCTACGACGGAGGCGGAGTATGTTGCAGCTTCAGAAGCCTCCAAGGAGGCGGTATGGATCAAGCAATTTCTTGAAGACCTTGGTGTGGTTCCAAGTGCTCTGGACCCGGTGGAGATCTATTGTGATAATAGTGGCGCCGTGGCTCAGGCAAGGGAGCCAAGTTCGCACCATAAGCCAAGACATATTCAACGCAAATATAAACTCATTCGACATCATGTCGAAGAGGGTTTAGTGAAAGTACGCAAAGTTCACACGGATCTGAATGTGTCAGACCCGATGACAAAGCCTCTACCACGAGCAAAGCATGAGCAACACCGGATAGCCATTGGTGTTAGGGAAGCCATGTAACTGGATTATGACTCTAGTGCAAGTGGGAGTCTGTAGGAGATATGCCCTAGAGGCAGTAATATCAGTTATTTTGTATCTCCTGGTTTGTAATGAAAGTTTATGTTCCATGCTATAACTACAATGATTCTCGAGTCTAAAATAAAACGAGGCTTGGAGGGAAACTCATGTGCACGTGTGGGATAATAAACGGAAAAATGTATTCCTAGTCAAGCCTCTATGACTGGCTCGAGTATTGCATGATGATCCTGTTTTCCTGATCATGGGCATGTCTATGCTGGCAAATTTTGAGGGCACAAATTGTTGGTAGAACACTTGTGTTGAATCGACCCAAATTGATGTTATGCTATGAGATGCATTCATCACAAGTTAATGGTTTATAACACAGAGAAGTTAATGTTTGCATAATTCCTTAGACCATGAGAGTATCGAGTTCCTTCATACTTGCTTCGTGAACTTTGGGGTTTGTTAAACGTCATCCGTAACTGGGTGGCTATTACCGCGGCTTACGGGTTCACGGAAAAGTATGGCAAGTAACAAGATAGCTCAAGATTGGGATTTGCTCCTCCGGCGATGGAGAGATATACTCGGGCCCCCTCGGTGTTACGGTATCCATCATCGTTTGGCCAGACACCTTGTGATTTGATCACTGGGATGCCGGAACACGGAAACGAGAAAAGAGAACAAAACCGGTAACGAGGTAACTTGCATGATGGACAAATTGTTGATCCACAGGAATGCAATAAATCTCACCTCGGGTGTTTGTGACATATCGCGAAGCAACAAGAATAGCACACGGCAACTGGAGGATCACTCGAATATTCATTCGTGTGGGTATAGGGGTCAATATGGGTGTCCACGGCTCCGATGTTGATCATTGATCGGAAGGGGTTCCGGGTCATGTCTATACTTCACCGAACCTATAGGGTCACACGCTTAAGGGTCATCTATTTGCTGAATACTAGACAGGGAGTCTGAGAGAAAATCACCAAAAAAGTTTCGGACACCGGAAAAGTTTCGGACAGCGGAAAAGTTCCGCAGAGAGAGGTCACCGGATGAGTTCCGGTGAAACTGAAAAGTTGTTTCAGAGGATACCATAAAGTCAAATTCGTTTCGGCACATGCCCGATAATTCTTGGAGGGTGCCAGAATCATTCTGGAAACTTCTGGTAATTTTCTGGAAGAAAAACCGGAAATGTTCCGGAGCTGCCGGAACCACTTCAGATGCTTTTCGCAGATGAAAATCACTAATCTGGAATTGTTCCAGAACGCGTTGAAAATTATTTTAGTGGGTACTGGAAATGTTCTAAGCTCACATAAATATTTTCAGTTCGAACGGACGCTGAAAAATGTCGTCATGAATAGTGAATATCAGCTTTATGGTTACTTTTTGGAAAGCCATTATTTTTGGGCTTTGTCCCAAGATATTTTTGAGGGATGACATGGAAGGATAAGGCCCCTTTTGAAGGGGCCCTACAAGGTGTGACCGGCCACATGGGGGCCCCTCCATGGAGCCCCCACTTGTCCCTTGGTTTCACACTTGTGCCCTTGAGGAAGGACTTCATTCATGTGCATTTTGGGTTTTTGTGTTAAACTACCCTACCCCTTGGGATTTCCTATAAATAGAGGTGGAGGGGCAGCCCTCCACACTCATCCCTTGCTCTCATACACATGCCATGCATTATCTAGCTTCTTCTCTCCCTCCCACGAAAAGAGTTTCGTAGAGCCGAAGGGCTGTCCGAGTCTCCGTTCGAGTTTCGAGGGTCCTCCTGGAGGGCTGTCCGCGACATCGTCCGGGGGACTGTCCGACCGCCTCCCAAAGGGCTGTCCGACGAGGGAGTACATCCTCGCGGTTGGGAGGTTGTAAATCCTAGCTGCAGGGATCTGCACCAACGATCTCCACCGACTCTTCTTCCGCTGCGCTTCGAGTCGGTACGGATCAGATCAAACCTTGTATGCAGTCTCCATAGTGGTCCTGGGCGTGCTCGCTATACCGAAATTTTTCATTTTCTGTCGCGTTCCCCTACAAGAAGAGCCGCCAGTAGGAAGCAAATTGAAACTGGACTTGGAAAGTTATGCTGCTCTTGGTGCTGGTGACATTCACGCAGGCTACCTTCACCGCCTCCACACTAGCTGTGAGCTAGAAGCCGGCTTAGTGAACCTCATGAGGGAGCGTTATGAGGTATGACTATTAATCCTTCTTCATATGTATCCATTTAGCCGCCAAGTATAGAGGATAAGAACAACGGATATATGCTGTAGACTTAAAAATAACTTTCAGACTGTAGCTCTCCTGGTTAACTTATCCGTTAAGATCGAATCATGTAGCCTCCAAGGGTTGGCTTAAACTGACAAGTTGAGCTGGGATTTCTAGTTTAAGAAATCCAAATATCTAGCCCCCAAGGGCCGGCTTAAACTGACAGGTTGAGCTGGGACTTCTAGTTTAAGAAATCCGATATGTAGCCCCCAAGGGCTGGCTTAAACTGACAAGTTGAGCCGGGTCATAAAGCAAAACTGACCTACATTAGCCCCCAAGTGCCAAGGATATTGTTCGTAATGTGCTTGGGACTTGTACCATTATTACTGAGTAAAATATGAATCCTGATCTGTCATATCTAACTTTTTCCTCAGGAAGCTTTATCTTTGAAGGATGTAGAGCTGGGCGACTTAGCCAAGAAGATTAAACATCAAGAAGCTGAGACTGTGAAAGCAGAATCAAAATTTGAATTTTCCGTGAAGGAGAATGAGAAGCTCAAGGCCAATTTTGCTATTGAGAGAGCCGCCTTCGAGACCGAGAAAACAAACTTGATCAAACACGCGGAGGACGTAGAAGCCCAACTTAAACCGGTCGCTGAAGAGCTTGCCAGCTTAAAGGGATATATTACTCATATGACAGCCGCCATCTTTGGTAATATTTCATATCCATTGCCAACTCTGCTGTGATATTATTCTAAACCACCAAGCACTTCTCAATTCCTGGTAAACTAACTTATACTGCCATTTATGAACAAGCCCTAGAAGCGCTGGCCTTGGTCAAGACATGCTGTTGAAATTGAAGGCCATCTACTCTTTTACAGAACAGCTGTACAATGGTGTTCTTCATAGTCTGGTGGCCATAGGGGGCAACAAAAAGCCGCCAAGTCATGTCAAGGCTGTATTGGACCACTTGTCAACTCTCCCGAGCCAAATGGAAGAACAAAAATTGTCATCCGCTCGTGCCGGAGCCCTTGTCACCCTTGGTCGTGCGAAAGCATGGGCATCAGAACTTGACCTGGAGGAAATAGCCACCGGGTGCCCCGAGTTCAAGGATGACAATTCGCCTTTTGAAGAGAAGGACTTCAACCATTGTGTACAAGAGATGCGACCTGTGGCATGCAAACTTGTGGAATAATTGAATTTGAACAACTATACAGTGGCTTACGACGGCAACAATCAGAAGATTAAACCGCCGGCCCATAATGTTGTCAGTCTCATCCCTCCTCGTCGTAAGCACATCTTTGCTCCTGAAGTCGATCCTTCCGTTATTCTCAATGATGAAGCCACTTTCAAAGCTTTAACCGGCATCGATTGAACCACGGCTAATCTCCAGATGATCGGCGAAGAAGAGCCGGAGCGCGATGACCCGGAGTCATCAACTCGCCAAGAACACTGAGGACAACCCGGGCGGCTCTTAGGCCAGAGTATACGAATTCCTCTCCCGAAAACACTTGGCTCCAAACTTATGGGCTTATGACAGCCTTGTAATAGTATAGCCTTTTGGAACAACGATCTGCCATGTTATGCCTTCGTGCATGTTCAACTTGTGATTTTTGACCCACCGCTATAATTTCTTGTAATGTCATCATTTATATGGGTCATACCAGTACTTCATATTTCCTGCACACAGGTGAAACAACATATGCCCTGGCAGTTTAAGCCAGGGCGGGTAACAACCCAAATATAATAGTCTTGTAAAATTTCAAGAGACTAGCCGCGAGGCCATCCAAGCCGAAATATTCTGGCGACTTAAAGTCTAAAACCAGGGCGGGTTACCAAACCCCAAATATTCATATAACCTAGAAAACATACCTGTAGATTTGACTGATACTGTCAGCTCATATCTTCATATGCAGTAAGGGTGACGACCCAAAGATTGATGAGCATCTGATTTTGATAAAACCTGCTAGCGACTCAAGTCCATAGCCAGGGCGGGTTACCAAACCCAAAATACTCAAATATGAGTCATATAATCAGGGTTGCATGGCCCGAATTGTTTAAAAACGCACTTTAGCGGAAAAAATCTTTTAAGGGACACAAATCCAAAATATTAAGAATAAAGATTCAGAATAAATCTCAAAGAGTTATCTGGCCGGCTCACCAAAGCACGGCCAGACAAGCTAGCAAAGCCATGTGCTTTCATAGGCCGCACAGCCTTAGAGTTAATCCTCGCTCACTGTAAGCCGGCCCTCACGTGACAAAAACCGCTGTTTTAACCTTAACAAGTTCAGGGTCTTGAAAAAGATTGACTGTTAAGAGTACGGCGGGTCACTCAGGATTACCTGGCGGAGTAGCATCATGCAAACAGGCAGGATAACTCAGGATTCGGCGTCCACGCCTAGTCAAAAGGGTATGAAAGCTAAACCCGGTGGGTTGGAAGCCCCCAAGTGACCTTATGAACAAATAATAAAGACTCAGATGCTTAGAAATGAAACGACAGAGGCCCTGAATTATCAGGGATGCCGGCTTTATTATATTGATCATAATATATACATTGCTAAGAGTATGTACAACGACAAGAGCCGGTGGCTCAAGTGTAATAAGGCCAAAGATGAGCAATATTCCAGGGCCGACGGCTCTCCTCCTCCGACTTGTGCGAGTCCTTATGTTCTCAAATATCAATGAGGTAGTATGACCCGTTGTTCAGGTTCTTGCTGACCACAAAAGGTCCTTCCCAAGGCGGGGATAACTTGTGCATATCTGTTTGATCTTGGATGAGCCGGAGCACCAAGTCACCTTCTTGAAATGTTCGGGTCTTGACTCTGCGGCTATGATAGCGACGCAGGTCTTGCTGATATATTGCCGAACGAGCCGCCGCAAGGTCATGCTCCTCATCCAACACATCAAGTGCATCTTGACGTGCTATCTCATTAGCAACTTCAACATAAGCCGCCACACGAGGCGAGTCATGACGGATATCGCTTGGAAGAACCGCCTCTGCCCCATAGACCATGAAGAAAGGCGTATAGCATGTTGTCCTGTTGGGGGTGGTGTTGATGCTCCAAAGCACTGAAGGTAATTCCTCGACCCAACAACCCGGTGTTCGGTGCAAAGGAACCAGAAGCCGAGGCTTGATACCTCTCAAGATTTCTTGATTGGCCCTCTCAGCTTGACCATTAGACTGTGGATGAACCACAGAGGAGACGTCAAGACGAATATGCTCCTACTGACAGAATTCTCTCATAGCACCCTTAGATAGATTAGTACCATTATCAGTTATGATACTATGAGGATAACCAAAGCGAAAGATTACTTTCTTTATGAATTGAACCGTCGTCGCCGCATCGCACTTGCTGACCGGCTCTGCCTCAACCCACTTGGTAAATTTGTCAACCGCCACCAGGAGGTGGGTTTTCTTATCCTTAGACCTCTTGAAAGGTCCAACCATATCAAGCCCCCAGACTGCAAATGGCCAAGTAATTGGAATCATCCTCAATTCTTGAGCCGACACATGAGCCCGTCGAGAAAACTTCTGACAGCCATCACACTTACTGACAAGATCTTCTGCATTAGTATGAGCCGTCAACCAATAAAATCCATGACGAAAAGCTTTAGCCACGAGAGACTTAGAGCCGGCGTGATGACCACAATCACCTTCATGGATTTCTCTTAAAATCTCACGGCCCTCTTCAGGAGAAACACAACGCTGGAACACGCCCATGACACTGCATCGGTGTAACTCGCCATTGACAATAGTCATGGACTTAGATCGCCGGGTTATCTGTCTGGCCAAAGTTTCATCCTCAGGTAACTCGCCCCGGGTCATATAAGCCAAGTATGGGACTGTCCAATCAGGAATAGCATGGAGAGCCGCCACCAATTGTGCCTCCGGGTCAGGAATAGCAAGATTCTCTTCTGACAGCAACTTGACTGAAGGATTATGCAATACATCAAGAAAAACATTAGGGGGTACCGGCTTACGTTGAGACCCAAGCCGGCTCAAAGCATCAGCCGCCTCATTCTTCCTTCTATCAAGATGCTCCACCTGATAACCTTTGAAGTGACCAGCAATAATATCAACCGCCCGGCGATAAGCCGCCATGATCGGGTCTTCGGAATCCCAAGTGCCTGAAACTTGCTGAGCCACCAAATCTGAGTCGCCAAAGCACCTGACCCGACTTAAGTTCATCTCTTTGGCCATCCGAAGGCCATGGAGCAAGGCCTCATATTCAGCCGCATTGTTAGTACAAGGAAACATCAACCTTAAAACATAACAAAATTTGTCACCTCGTGGGGAAGTCAAAATAACTCCAGCTCCAGAGCCCTCTAATTGTCTGGATCCATCGAAGTGAATAGTCCAATATGTGTTATCAGGCTTCTCCTCAGGCATCTGCAACTCCGTCCAGTCATTAATGAAATCCACAAGAGCCTGAGACTTGATAGCCGTCCTTGGCACATACTTTAAACCATGGGGACCAAGTTCAATGTCCCATTTAGCCACCCAGCCTGTAGCCTCCCTGTTCTGAATAATATCCCCCAAAGGAGCAGAACTAACCACTGTAATAGGGTGGCCAAGAAAATAATGCTTCAATTTACAACTGGCCATGAACACCCCATACACTAGTTTCTGCCAATGCGGGTATCGCTGTTTAGACTCAATTAGCACCTCACTGACATAATAAGCCGGCCTCTGGACCAGGTACTCCTTACCCGTTTCCTTGCATTCCACCACAATCGCCACACTAACAGCTCTGCTGTTAGCCACCACGTATAAAAGCAAGGGTTCTTTCTCAACAGGAGCCGCAAGGACGGGCGGCTCAGCTAGCTGCTTTTTGAGTGCCTCAAATGCCTCATTAGCCGTGTCACTCCAAAGAAAACGGTCTGTTTTCTTCATCATCTGGTACAAAGGGATTGCCTTCTCTCCCAGGCAGCTTATTTACCATCTTAAAGTGGTGATACGACCTGCCAAGCACTGGACGTCATTGACACACGCCGGCTTAGCCAATGAAGTAATAGCCTTAATCTTCTTCGGGTTAGCTTCAATACCTCTCTCTGATACTAGAAAACCCAAGAGCTTGCCTGCAGGTACACCAAAAACACACTTGGCCGGGTTAAGCATCATCCTGTAGACCTGGAGATTGTCAAAAGTCTCTTTCAAATCATCCAACAGAGTCTCCTTCTTTCTGGACTTGACAACAATATCATCCACATAAGCATGAACATTGCGCCCGATCTGGTCATGAAAATAGTTTTGGACACAACGTTGATAAGTCGCCTACGCACTCTTGAGCCCGAAAGGCATAGACACATAGCAGAAAGCCCCAAAAGGTGTGATAAAAGTCGTCTTCTCTTGGTCTTTAACTGCCATCTTAATCTGATGATAACCAGAATAAGCATTCAGGAAGCTCAAACGCTCACAACCCACCGTGGCATCTATGATCTGATCAATACGGGGAAGAGCAAAAGGATCAGCTGGACAGGCCTTATTGAGATCTGTATAATCCACACACATGCGCCAAATGCCATTTTTCTTAAGTACCAGCACCGGGTTAGCCAACCACTCAGGGTGAAAAACTTCAACGATGAACCCGGCCGCCAAGAGCTGGGCCACCTCTTCTCCAATGGCCTTACGTCGCTCTTCATTAAAACGGGGAAGGAACTGCTTGACTGGCTTAAACTTAGGATCAATATTGAGAGTGTGCTCAGCGAGTTCTCTCGGTACACCTAGCATGTCTAAAGGCTTCCATTCAAAGATGTCCCAATTCTCACGGATGAACTCGATGAGCGCGCTTTCCTTTTTCGGATCCATGTTAGCACTGATAGTGAACTGTTGAGATGAGTCGCCAGGGACAAAGTCAACCTGCTTGGTATCATCCGCCGACTTAAACTTCAACAAAGGGTCTTGCTCTGTGGTGGGCTTCTTTAAAGGGGTCATATCAGCCAGGTCAACATTATCTTTATAAAACTTAAGCTCCTCCATGGCACAAGCAGACTCAGCATAGGCAGCATCACCTTCTTCACATTCCAAAGCAATTTTCTATTACCATGGACTGTAATGGTACCCTTACGTCCTGGCATCTTAAGCTGTAGATACACATAACATGGTCGTGCCATAAATTTGGCATAAGCCGGCCGACCAAACAAAGCGTGGTAAGGACTCTTGATCTTAACCACTTCAAACTGCAATGTCTCTGCCCTGTAATCATAATCGTCGCCAAAAGCCACTTCTAAGGCAACCTTACCAACTGGATATGTGATAACCCACAAGTATAGGGGATCAGTTGTAGCCTTTCTCAATAAATAAGAGTGTCGAACCCAACGAGGAGCTAAAGGTAGAACAAATATTCCCTCAAGTTCTATCGACCACCGATACAACTCTACGCACGCTTAACGTTCGCTTTACCTAGAACAAGCATTAAACTAGAAGTACTTTGTTGGTGTGATAGGATAGGTTTGCAAGATAATAAAGAGCACGTAAATAAAAACTAGGGGCTGTTTATATAAAGAAACAACTAAGTTAATTTTAGTAGAGAGCTTTTTGTCACAAGAAAGTTATTTGTCCCTAGGCAATCGATAACTAGACCGGTAATCATTATTGCAATTTTATATGAGGGAGAGGCATAAGCTAACATACTTTCTCTTCTTGGATCATATGCACTTATGATTGGAACTCTAGCAAACATCCGTAACTACTAAATATCATTAAGGTAAGGCCCAACCATAGCATTAAATTATCAAGTCCTCTTTATTCCCATACGCCATAACCCACTTATCCGTGTTTGTGTTTCTATCACTCACGCAACGCAGACAATAAGCAAACCATGAACATATTGCAAACCCTACAGCGGGGATCCCTCACGCTTGCGCGACACGGAGAGCACCATAGGAGAGCACCAATAATAAAACATGCAACTCAAACTAATCACGATCATCAATCAACCCATAGGACAAAACGGATCTACTCAAACATCATAGGATAGCCATACATCATTGGGAAATAATATATAGCGTTGAGCACCATGTTTAAGTAGAGATTACAGTGGGGAGAAGAGGTGCTACACCACTGCATAGAGGGGGAGAGAGTTGGTGATGACGGCAGCGAAGTTGTTGGTGTAGATTGCGGTCACGATGATGGCCCGGGCGGTGTTCCGGCGCCACCGGGAGAGAGGGGGAGAGAGACCCCCTTCTTCTTCTTCTTCCTTGACCTTCCCCCTAGATGGGAGAAGGGTTTCCCCTCTGGTCCTTGGCTTCCATGGCAGCGGAGGGGCGGGAGCCCCTCCGAGATTGGATCTCTCTCTCTGTTTCCTTCTATTTCTGCGTTCCCAGATTCTGCCCTTTCACCGTTTCTTAAATTCCCGGAGATCCGTAACTCCGATTGGGCTAAAATTTTAACACAATTTTTATCCAGATATTGGCTTTCTTGCGGCGAAAGAAGGACACCAACCGCCTTACGGGGTGACCACAAGGACCAAGGGCGCTCCCTACCCCTTGGGGCGTGCCTTTCGTCCTTGTGGGCCCCTCGGGCATCGTCTTGCGTTGATTCTTTTTCACAAAAATCACATATATTCCAAAAAAAATCTCTGTAAGTTTTTATCCCGTTTGGACTCCGTTTGATATGGATCTTCTGCGAAACAAAAAACATGCAACAAACAGGAACTGGCACTGGGCACTGGATCAATATGTTAGTCCCAAAAATAGTATAAAAAGTTGCCAAAAGTATGTAAAAGTTGTAGAATATTGGCATGGAACAATAAAAAATTATAGATATGACGGAGACGTATCAGCATCCCCAAGCTTAATTCCTGCTCGTCCTCGAGTAGGTAAATGATAAAAAAGATAATTTTTGATGTGGAATCCTACCTAGCATAATCTTGATCATATAATCTAATCATGGCATGAATACTAAGACACGAGTGATTCAAAGCAATAGTCTATCATTTGACATTAAGACAACAATACATTAAGCATACTAATAAAGCAATCATGTCTTCTCAAAATAACGTGGCCAAAGAAAGTTATCCCTACAAAATCATATAGTCTGGCTATGCTCCATCTTCACCACACAAAATATTCAAATCATGCACAACCCCGATGACAAGCCAAGCAATTGTTTCATACTTTTGATGTTCTCAAACCTTTTCAACTTTCACGCAATACATGAGCGTGAGCCATGGACATAGCACTATAGGTGGAATAGAATATGATGGTGGGGGTTGTGTGGAGAAGACAAAAAGGAAGAAAGTCTCACATCGACGCGGCTAATCAACGGGCTATGGAGATGCCCATCAATTGATGTCAATGCGAGGAGTAGGGATTGCCATGCATTGGATGCACTAGAGCTATAAGTTTATGAAAGCTCAAAAAAAGAAACTAAGTGGGTGTGCATCCAACTTGCTTGCTCATGAAGACCTAGGGCATTTGAGGAAGCCCATCGTTGGAATATACAAGCCAAGTTCTATAATGAAAAATTCCCACTAGTATATGAAAGTGACAAAATAGGAGACTCTCTATCATGAAGATCATGGTGCTACTTTGAAGCACAAGTGTGGAAAAAGGATAGTAACATTGCCCCTTCTCTCTTTTTCTCTCTTTTTCTTTCTCTTTTTTTCTTTTTTTTTGTTTGGCTTCTTTGGCCTCTTTTTTTTTGTTGGCTTCTTTGGCCTCTTTTTTTTGTTGGCTTCTTTGGCCTCTTTTATTTTTCCTCACATATGCTCTAATAATGAAGATCATCACACTTTTATTTACTTACAACTCAATATTACAACTCGATACTAGAACAAAGATATGACTCTATATGAATGCCTCCGGCGGTGTGCCGGGATGTGCAATGATCTAGCGTAGCAATGACATCAAAAAATGGACAAACCATGAAAACATCATGCTAGCTATCTTAAGATCATGCAAAGCGATATGACAATGAATGCTCAAGTCATGTATATGATGATGATGGAAGTTGCATGGCAATATATCTCGGAATGGCTATGAAAATGCCATGATAGGTAGGTATGGTGGCTGTTTTGAGGAAGATATAGGGAGGCTTATGTGTGACAGAGCGTATCATATCATGGGGTTTGGATGCACCGGTGAAGTTTGCACCGACTCTCGAGGTGAGAAAGGGCAATGCACGGTACCGAAGAGGCTAGCAATGATGGAAGGGTGAGAGTGCGTATAATCCACGGACTCAACATTAGTCATAAAGAACTCACATACTTATTGCAAAAATCTATTAGTCATTGAAATAAAGTACTACGCGCATGCTCCTAGGGGGATAGATTGGTAGGAAAAGACCATCGCTCGTCCCCGACCACCACTCATAAGGAAGACAATCAATAAATACCTCATGCTCCAACTTCGTTACATAACGGTTCACCATACGTGCATGCTACGGGAATCACAAACTTCAACACAAGTATTTCTACAATCCACAATTACCCACTAGCATGACTCTAATATCACCATCTTTATATCGCAAAACTATTGCAAGGAATCAAACATATCATATTCAGTGATCTACAAGTTTTATATAGGATTTTATGACTAACCATGTGAATGACCAATTCCTGTCAACTCTCTAAATAGATATAAGTGAAGCAAGAGAGTTTAATTCTTTCTACAAAAGATATGCCCATGCTCTAACAAATATAAGTGAAGCAAAAGAGCATTCTACAAATGGCGGTTTTCTATGTGTAGGGAAACAGGCAATCCAAACTTCAAATGATATAAGTGAAGCACATGGAGCATTCTATAAAGCCATACTCAAAAGATACAAGTGAAGTGCAAAGAGCATTCTATAAATCAACCAAGGACTATCTCATACCAGCATGGTGAATTTATTAAAAGAAAAAGAAAAATCACACGACGCTCCAAGATTTACGCATATCATGTGACGAATAAAAATATAGCTCCAAGTAAAATTACCAATGATCGTTAGAAGAAAGAGGGGATGCCTTCCGGGGCATCCCCAAGCTTAGTTGCTTGGGAGTCCTTGAATATTACCTTGCGGTGCCTTGGGCATCCCCAAGCTTAGGCTCTTGCCACTCCTTATTTCTTCATCCATTGTGATCTCACCCAAAACTTGAAAACTTCAATCACACAAAACTTAACAAAACCCTCGTGAGATCCGTTAGTATAATAAAACAAATCACCACTTTAAGTACTGTTGCAAACTCATTCATATTTTATTTTTTCATTGTAGCTACTGTATTAGAACTTTTCCATGGCTTATACCACCGATGCAATCGATAGTTTCATCAAAACGAGCAAAACAATGCATCAAAAACAGAATCTGTCAAAAACAGGACAGTCTGTAGCAATCTGAAAATCTACCATACTTCTGTAACTCCAAAAATTCTGAAAAATTAGGAAAAAATAAACAATTTGTATAGAAGTACTGTACAAATCATTTCAGAAGCATTTGACTTTCCAGTAAAAAATGTAAAATCACGCACTAGAGCCAAAGTTTCTGTTTTTGCACCGCACATGCCAAACAAGCAATCTAATCATCCTAAAGGCAAATCTTGGCACATTATTTTTATAATACAATGGATTTATACAAGGTGATAATTATTTTTGTTGAAAATTTTCTGTAATCAAGGTTCACAAAGTTTCCATGGGCATGAACAAAGTTCAAGGCTAGCTCCCATTTTAACAATGCTCGTCTTTCTCACTTTCACTTTTCTTTTTGAAAAAGTTTTAGGTTCCCCTCTTTATTTTTTTGTTTTTAAACTATTTAAAAGCACTCAACATAAATGACTCTCTAAAACTTCTGGGTTGTCTCCCTGGCAGCGCTTCCTTTAAAGCCATTAAGCTAGGCATATAGTGCTCAAGTAATGGATCCACCCGGATCCCAAGGTATATCAAAGCCAATTTTAATTAACAATGATTTGTAATTTAGTAGTGAGCACAAAGTAACATATATCATGTAATGACAAAGTCTAACTCTCTTACTATGCATCGGCATGTCATAAAAGAACAATTCATGCACACAAAGTAAAGGCCAATGCATAGTATAAATAGTTTCTTGCAATTTTATCGTATTGGAAACATAGAGAGGCGGAGATGTAGTTCCTCTCTCATAATAATTGCAAGTAGGAGCAGCAAGCACATGCATATTATATTTATCAAAATCATCATGTGCAATAGTAGAACGCAACCCATCAATATAATCCTTAATAAGCGCAAACTTCTTCGATATAGTGTAGTTGGGAGAATTCAAAAAGATAATAGGACTATCATGCGTGGGTGCAATAGCAACAATTTCATTCTTAACATAAGAAACTATAGCAAGTTCATCTCCTTAAGCATCATTCATATTGGCATCATGGCTACAAGCATAGCAAGCATCAATTTCATCAAAAAGGGATATTTCAAACGAATCCAAGGGATCATAGCAATTATCATAGCATTCATCCTTCGGTAAGAACAAAGGGAAATTAAACAATGTATGATTTGAAGAGTTACTCTCATTAGAAGGTGGGCACGGGTAGCTAATCCGCTCTTCCTCCTTTTGTTCTTCGCTCTCCTTATCATCTTTTTCATCTAATGAGCTCACAGTGTCATAAATTTCTTCTTCCATAGTTTCCTGCAAAATATTAGTCTCTTCTTGGACAGCGGAGACTTTCTCAATAAACGCATCAATATCGGAATTATATTCATAATTCTCATAGCAATATTTAAGTATAGCAAAATTTTCAGGTCTATAAACATCATCATCAAAAGCTTCATACTTTTCAAACAAAGATTTAATTTCATAAGCACCCTTAAAAGCAATGAATTCTTCTATTCGTTCCACATCATAGTAATCATAAATACCATTAGCATAAGAAGCCAAGGTTTTATTATCATTAAATTTACATGAAAAGGGAACGTGTGGAGCCTTCATCCTAGAGCAACAAGTATAATCATATCTCAAGCATAGTTCCCGAGCATACCAATGCAACATATGAATTTGATCCCATAATAGTTTCCCTTTTTGAGTCAAGCGATAATTCCTAAAGTATTCACGTTGATCCAACGTGTCTCCCATTATATAATTGAATGGGGTTTTCTCAGGATTATTAAAGTAGTGCATAATATCTTTCACATAATGAGCTTCGAGGGTTTTAGGAGGTTCCCCATCTCCATGAGTAGCAAGTACACCTAATTTTTTTGGTATTTCGTGTTCCATATCCATAACTAAAGATAGAGAACAACTTAGAATAGCAAATAAAATCTACTTAGTGATAAAGCAAATAAGCACACACGAGAATATTCACCCCACGCTATTGCTCCCCGGCAACGGCGCCAGAAAAAGGTCTTGATAACCCACAAGTATAGGGGATCAATTGTAGCCTTTCTCGATAAATAAGAGTGTCGAACCCAACGAGGAGCTAAAGGTAGAACAAATATTCCCTCCAGTTCTATCGACCACCGATACAACTCTACGCACACTTAACGTTCGCTTTACCTAGAACAAGTATGAAACTAGAAGTACTTTGTTGGTGTGATAGGATAGGTTTGCAAGATAATAAAGAGCATGTAAATAAAAACTAGGGGCTGTTTAGATAAAGAAACAACTAAGTTAATTTTAGTAGAGAGCTTTTTGTCACAAGAAAGTTATTTGTCCCTAGGCAATCGATAACTAGACCGGTAATCATTATTGCAATTTTATATGAGGGAGAGGCATAAGCTAACATACTTTCTCTTCTTGGATCATATGCACTTATGATTGGAACTCTAGCAAACATCCGTAACTACTAAAGATCATGAAGGTAAGACCCAACCATAGCATTAAAGTATCAAGTCCTCTTTATTCCCATAAGCCATAACCCACTTATCCGTGTTTGTGTTTCTATCACTCACGCAACGCAGACAATAAGCAAACCATGAACATATTGCAAACCCTACAGCGGGGATCCCTCACGCTTGCGCAACACGGAGAGCACCATAGGACAGCACCAATAATAAAACATGCAACTCAAACCAATCACGATCATCAATCAACCCATAGGACAAAACGGATCTACTCAAATATCATAGGATAGCCATACATCATTGGGAAATAATATATAGCGTTGAGCACCATGTTTAAGTAGAGATTACATCGGGGAGAGGAGGTGCTACACCGCTGCATAGAGGGGGAGAGAGTTGGTGATGACGGCGGCGAAGTTGTTGGTGTAGATTGCGGTCATGATGATGGCCCCGGCGGCGTTCCGGCGCCAGCGGGAGAGAGGGGGAGAGAGCCCCCCTTCTTCTTCTTCTTCCTTGACCATCCCCCTAGATGGGAGAAGGGTTTCCCCTCTGGTCCTTGGCTTCCATGGCGGCGGAGGGGCGGGAGCCCCTCCGAGATTGGATCTCTCTCTTTGTTTCCTTCTATTTCTGCGTTCCCAGATTCTGCCCTTTCACCGTTTCTTAAATTCCTGGAGATCCGTAACTCCGATTGGGCTGAAATTTTAACACGATTTTTATCCGGATATTGGCTTTCTTGCAGCGAAAGAAGGGCACCAACCGCCTTACGAGGTGACCACAAGGACCAAGGGCGCGCCCTACCCCCTGGTACGCGCCTCCCATCCTTGTGGGCCCCTCGGGCATCGTCTCGCATTGATTCTTTTTCCCAAAAATCACATATATTCCAAAAAAAAATCTCCGTAAGTTTTTATCCCGTTTGGACTCCATTTGATATGGATTTTCTGCAAAACAAAAAACATGCAACAAACAGGAACTGGCACTGGCCACTGGATCAATATGTTAGTCCCAAAAATAGTATAAAAAGTTGCCAAAAGTATGTAAAAGTTGTAGAATATTGGCATGGAACAATCAAAAATTATAGATACAACGGAGACGTATCAATATGCCGAATTACCAGGTACCACACCATGAAAAACTGTAGAGGACGGCTTAAGATCTTTATCAGTCAAATTCATTTTGCGAAAGGTATCATAATAAAGGATATTGATGCCGCTTCCACCACCCATGAGGACTTTGGTGAATTTGTAACCCCAAACCTGAGGAGCTACCACCAATGTTAGCTGACCCGAATTATCAACCCTGGGCGGGTGATCTTCTCTACTCCACATGATTGGCTGTTCTGACCACCGCAAGTATTGAGGTCTCGCCGGCTCAACTGAATTGACCGCGCGCTTATGAACCTTTTGATCTCTCTTGGAAAGACTTGTGGTGAAAACATGATACTAGCCGCCGTTAAGCTACTTCGGATTACTCTGATATCCTGACTGTTGTTGCTTGTTGCCCTGACTGGGTTGTTGGGTATAGCTGCCCTGATTGCCCTGTCCTTGATATCCAGAATTTGAGCCGCCGCCCCCAAAGCCGGGCCCGTGTGAGCCGGACCCTGACCCGCCATGCGGGCCATTATTACTATCATGATTCTGATGAAAGCCGGAATTCTTGTATTCCTTCATAATAAAACAATCCTTCCACAAATGAGCCGCTAGCTTATTAGGAAGACTGTGTTTCGGGCAAGGTTCGTTCAACATCGCCTCAAGGTTAAATTTCGGTCCTCCAAACTGCGGCTTACCCTTACGACGCTGGTTGTTATGTTGAGCATTGGTGTTAGCCACAAAATCTGACCCGCCATCGGTTTGCTTGCGCTTGCCACCATTACCCTGGTTATGACCTGTCATGTTTTGCTGCTGCCCCTTACTATTACCATTCTTCTTCCCCTTGTTGGACTTTTCTTCATCAGATCCAGGGTCCTTGGTAGTATCAGAATCGGCATACTTGATGAGAGCCGCCATTAGCTCCCCCATGTCATTGCAATGACGCTTAAGCCGCCCAAGCTTCTGCTTAAGGGGGGTAAAGTGAAATTTCTTCTCCAGAATTAGAACAGCAGAGCCGGCCACAATACTATCTGATGAATGAATAATAGCTGAGACCCGGCGAACCCACTGGTGACCTGATTCGTCCTCCCGCTGCACGTAGTTGTCCAGATCGATAATCGACAGAGGCTGTTTACACGTCCCCTTAAAATTCTGAATAAAACGCGCTTTCAGCTCGGCCCATGAATTAATGGAATTGGCAGGTAACCCTTTCAACCAGGTTCGAGCTGGTCCATCCAACATCATGGTGAAGTATTTGGCGCATACAGCATCATTAACATCTAACATCTCCATTGCCAGCTCATAACTCTCAATCCAAGCCTCAGGTGGAAGATTAGCTGTGTAATTAGGTACCTTACGAGGGCCCTTAAAATCCTTGGGCAAACGCTCATTGCATAGAGACGGCACTAGACACGGCACCCCAACTGACCTGGAAATTGTCCCAACTCCAATGGATCCTGAAGGGGTTACCGGAAACTGCTGGTGAGTCCCCAGTTGAGCCGCCAATTCTGCCTCGCGACAGGCTCTAGCCTGATCTATAAGGGACTGAGCATTGTTCGGCATATGGTCATCTCAGGGTGGGTTAAGCCCGCATGGCGGGTCATTATTATGAGGCGGGTTACGATGTCGCTCGCTGCTGGAAACCGCTGGCGACTCAATGCGCCGGCTATAACTTCGACTTGGACGGGGAGTTGAGTGAACACGCTCGCGACTATACGAATAAGCCGACTACTGTGCCACAACCGTTTGGAGGAGCTCCACAGCGTTTCGGGTCTCTATCGCAGCCGGAGACTCGCCTTCGATCGGGATAGCCGCCAGCCGAGTAGCCGCTGCTATCATGTTGTCCACCAGATTAGAATAATGGCCCGAAGGTGTTGGGACTCGCTGAGGAGGGGCCTGATCCCTACGGGGTGGGTCTGGCACACAAGGTTGAGTCACTGGTACAACGAGGTGCTATACAAACGGTTTTTAACCCCTTTCCGCGACGGCATTTGGAACCGTCGCCTAGTGAGTGACTGCGATAGGGGGGTCCTTCCCACACGACCCAGAAACCGTCAGAGATATGCCCTCCTGGCACACACGCTTGGCAAAATGAGGTCGTATGCGACCGGCGAGCGATCAAATACGGTTATACGTACAGTAGTGCTAAAAAATACAATTATACAGGCGAAATTGTTTCCGGTCGTAAGTACATCCCACACAGTCAGTCCCCGCTAAACGTTTCCGTTCGTATGTACATTCCACACAGTCAATCCAAGGAATACATTTCCGTTAGTATGTACATCACACACGGTGCATGGAAGAAACTGTGTGGCAAAGGCTGTCTATCACACACACTTTTTATGTGGTAATCGTTTGCGCAAGGTGGCCTAACGCAAACAGTTTTCAAGAGGATGTCGTGTGTGATTGTTCATTGATCCAACATGGTTTATTCCTAGAAACTGTGTGCGTTGTCTGAGGTCATCGCCCACGGTGTTTTCTCAATAGCCGTTTGCAATAGAAAAACCCAATTAGCCGGCTAATTGTCCTATTATTAATAATCCATTTATTAATCTAATTGACATTTCATATTAAGCACAAAATATATTTCATTTCCATATTAAGGAAGCAGGATTTCATAATTGAAATACATCAGAGTACAACATCATATAGCTTCAGCACTCAGCTACCCCATTACACAGCTGCACCAGCACCAAGTTTCAGATGCAACATCTACAACCTTTTGAAATTAGCATCATAGACGGAACATAGACAGATGAATCTCATCTGGAAAACTACTGAAGCGGAAGGCGAATATTGAGCCTTCATTGATGCTGAAGTTCTTTGCAACTTTAGGCCAGTGCCTATGGATGATTGACCGTCCATCCTTTGTCCTCTTCAGGAACACTTCAATATTGAACCGTGGGTGTTGTATGAAAACCTTCCTCGCCTCCTGACCATACAGGTGGTTTGAGAGCTAGTCATCAGTGAACTGCTTTGGAAAGGCCTGAAAACAAGGATATGCATAAATATCTTCTCCACATTTGAAATGGCGCAAAGGAATTAAAAAGACAAGGTATAACAGTTAGTACCATCCCGTAGTGAACTGATGTCTTCTTCATTGTGCAAACAAAGATCTTGTTGTTTTTTGTCGCTAATTTTCTTATCGTAACAATCTTTCTGAGTGTCTTAACTTGACTGGTATTAATGGACAATTCATTTCCACATATGCAAAAAGGGTCAAACAGTGGGTCAAAACCTCTGACAGCAGGACCTACATGTGCAAAACCAAATTGTTAAAAACCTAATATTTAAAAACAAGAAGTGGAAAGGTGTGTTATTAACAACAGGCCTAATATTTAAAAACAAGCAAACGTAGTCATTCAAACTTGTATTGTGCAGGTCTAAGTACGCTAGTTATTGGCCTTGTTTGGATCCATGGGTTAGAGTTAGTTTGAGTTAGTTTGGGATCAAATAGCCCTAAAGTATCCAAACATGAGGGCTAGTTTGAGCTAGTTGCGTCAAACCCACCCAAAACAACTATCCCACCCAAGAGGTGCTGATTGGGGCTAGTTCTCCTAGTGCATTTATTGTCAATCTAACACTGTCATCCAAACACCACTTTGGCTAGAGTTAGTTCAGGGTTAGTCATTGTTGAGTATCATTGTTATTTAGGAAACGTAGGATAGCGTAGGATTTATTCTACCTTGACTTGTACTCCAAGATGACCATGTACTCCTATATATATGCCCACGAGGCTCAAACAATACAATCAACTATTCCACCAATCTCTCTCTCTCCCTTTTAACTATCATGAGCTAGAAACTAACTCTAACCTCTAACTAAGATAGAGTATCCAAATAGTGCCATTGTTAAATCAAATGGAAAGGCGTGTTCAATACTCCCTCTGGTCCTTTTTACTCTGCATATAAGAATTGTCTGAAATCAAACTTCATAAAGTTTGACCTTATTTATATGAAAAAATATCAACATCTAGCATGCTAAAGTTATACAATATGAAAATTTAAGTCATGACACATGTACTGATATTTATTTCATATTGTGAATGTTGGTATTTTGTTCTATAAAGTTGGTCAAACTTTAAGAGGCCCGACTTTAGACAAATCTTATATGCGAACTAAAAAGATTCGGAGGGAGTACAACATGCTTAACAGCAACCAAATATAGTCATTCATAGAGATATTGTTAAATTTGGTATTGATGAAATTGAACTGCACAGTTCATACTAGCACATATAGAACATCACACTGTTAATAGCTGAAATGAACAAGGCATACTACGAACAACCAAAGATGGCAATTGAAACTGGACATATGCTAACTACAAACAACCGAACAACCATAAACCGTAGAAATAAACAAGGCGTAATGCAAACAACCTAATATAGCAATAAATATTGGACAGGTTCTCACTACAAAAGGGGTTCGAGAAAACAAATCGTGGGTTTCCTCACTTGTCACAAATTGGCTCCCTCCTCGTGGTCGCCGTCGATGAGGTCTGACTTGCCAGCTGAGGATCCCAGGCCAGCATCACAGAACATGTCCTTCAGAAATGACAAAAGGGGCTCCATGGCGATGAAGGATGGCAAATTGTTCATAACAAGCCGCAGGAGATCAGCGGCAGGGCCATTGATGAGATCGACGGCTGTCGAACCCGAAGAGTTGGGGGTGGGCAACTTAACCTGTGACATAACCCGCGTCAAGCCATTGGTGTCGACGACCTCGATGTCGTAGCCGGCATCCGCGACATGCCAGAATACTCTAGCCCGTTGATTGAAAGGCTTAATCCAGGTTGTTGGGGAAACGTTCCATGGAAAACAAAAAAAATTCTACGCACACGCAAGATCTATCCATGGAGATGCATAGCTATGAGAGGGGAGAGCATCTTCATACCCTTGAAGATTGCAAAGCGGAAGCGTTTATCAACGCGGTTGATGTAGTCGTACACCTTCACGATCCGTCCCGATCAAGTACCGAACTTACGGCACCTCCGCATTCAGCACACGTTCAGCTCGATGACATCCTCACCTTCTTGATCTAGCAAGACGGGTGAAGTAGTAGATGAGTTCCAGCAGCACGACGGCGTGGTGACGGTGTTGGTGAAGAACAATCTCCGTAGGGCTTCGCTAAGCACAACAGAAACTATGACGGGGGATAAACTAGAGGGGACGGGGTTGCCGGCACACGGCTTGGTGATTCTTGATGTGTATTGGGTGCTAGACCTGCCCCTCTATTTATATGTTGAGCCCTAGGGTTGAAATTTGGAGTAAAAGCCTCCTCAAAGTCGGTTTTGCCCGAAAGGCAAGAATCCTTCTCGGACTCCAGGGCTAGACGCCAGGGTTCCCGGCGTCTACCCCCTAGACGCCAGGGTTCCTGGCATCTAGCCTCTGGTCTCCGCAAAACTCCCTTTTGCACTTTCCAAAAGCCTCGTGGGCTTTCCCCTTTGGCCCAAAATAAAGTGTTCTCGTACCCAAACATTTCGGGAAACATCCGGAACCCCTTCCGGTGAATTCCGGAACCCTTCCGGAGACCAAACACTATTATCCCATATATCAATCTTTACCTCCGGACCATTCCGGAGCTCCTCGTCATGTCCGTGATCACATCCGGGACTCCGAACAACATTCGGTCACCAACATACATAACTCATATAATACTATATCGTCAACGAACGTTAAGCGTGCGGACCCTGCGGGTTCGAGAACTATGTAGACATGACCGAGACACCTCTCTGGTCAATAACCAATAGCGGAACCTAGATGCCCATATTGGCTCCTACATATTCTACGAAGATCTTTATCGGTCGTACCTTATGACAACATACGTAATTCCCTTTGTCCATCGGTATGTTACTTGCCCGAGATTCGATCGTCGGTATCTCTATACCTAGTTCAATCTCGTTACTGGCAAGTCTCTTTACTCGTTCCGTAATACATCACCTCATGACTAACTCCTTAGTCGTTTGCTTGCAAGCTTATGATGTGTATTACCGAGAGGGCCCAGAGATACCTCTCCGATACTCGGAGTGACAAATCCTAATCTCGATATATGCCAACTCAACAAACACCTTCGGAGATACCTGTAGAGCATCTTTATAATCACCCAGTTATGTTGTGACATTTGATAGCACACAAGGCATTCCTCCGGTATACGGGAGTTTCATAATCTCGTAGTCGAAGGAATATGTATTTGACATGAAGAAAGCAATAGCAATAAAATTGATGAACGATCATTATGCTAAGCTAACGAATGGGTCTTGTCCATCACATCATTCTCCTAATGATGTGATCCCGTTATCAAATGACAACTCATGTCCATGGTTAGGAAACCTTAACCATCTTTGATCAACGAGCTAGTAAAGTAGAGGCTCACTAGGGACACGGTGTTTGTTTATGTATTCACACATGTATTTAGGTTTCTGATCAATACAATTCTAGCATGAATAATAAACCTTTATCATGAATAAGGAAATATAAAATAACAACTTTATTATTGCCTCTAGGGCATATTTCCTTCAGTCTCCCACTTGCACTAGAGTCAATAATCTAGTTCACATCACCATGTGATTTAACACCCATAAATCACATCGCCATGTGACCAACACCCAAAGAGTTTAATAGAGTCAATAATCTAGTTCACATCGCCATGTGATTAACACCCAAAGAGTACTAAGGTGTGATCATGTTTTTCTTGTGAGAGAAGTTTAGTCAACGGGACTACTACATTCAGATCCGTATGTATTTTGCAAATTTCTATGTCTACAATGCTCTGCATGGAGTTACTCTAGCTAATTGCTCCCACTTTCAATATGTTGTAGGAGATATGCCCTAGAGGCAATAATAAATGTTATTAATTATCTCCCTGTTCATAATTAGGTTTATGTTCCATGCTATAACTGCTATGGTTCTCGAGTCTACAAATAAAACGAGGCTTGGAGGAAGACTCATATGCACGTGTGGAATAATAAACGGTAAAATGTATTCCTAGTCAAGCCTCTATGACTGTCTCAAGTATTGCATGATGATCCTGTTTTCCTGATCATGGGCATGACTATGCCGGCAATTTTGAGGGCACAATGTTAGCAGAACATTTGTGTTGAATCGACCCAAATTGATGTTATGCTATGAGATTTTTTCGTCATAAGTTTATGGTTAATAACACAGAGATGGTTAACGTTTGCATAATTCCTTAGACCATGAGAGTATCGAGTTTCTTCATGCTTGATTCATGAACTTTGGGGTTTGTTAAACGTCATCCGTAAATGGATGGCTATTACAGCGGCTTACGGGTTCATGGGAAAGTATGTCAAGTAACTTGATAGCTCAAGATTGGGATTTGCTCCTCCGACGATGGAGAGATATCTCTGGGCCCTCTCGGTGTTACGGTATCCATCATCGTCTGGCCAGACACTTTGTGATTTGATCACGGGGATGCCAGAACACGGTAACGAGAAAAGAGAACAATACTGGTAACGAGGTAACTAGCATAGTGGACAAGTTGTTGATCCACGGGAATGCCAACATGTCTCACCTTGGGTATTTGTAACATATCGCGAAGCAACAAGAATAGCACACGACAACTGGAGGTTCACTCGAATAGTCATTCGTGTGGGTATAGGGGTCAATATGGGTGTCCACGGCTCCGATGTTGATCATTGATCGGAAGGGGTTCCGTGTCATGTCTATACTTCACCGAACCTATAGGGTCACACGCTTAAGGGTCATCTATCTGCTGAATACTAGACAGGGAGTCTGAGAGAAAATCACCGAAAAAGTTTCGGACACCGAAAAAGTTTCGGACAGCGGAAAAGTTCCGCAGAGAGAGGTCACCGAATGAGTTCCGGTGAAACTGAAAAGTTGTTTCAGAGGATACCATAAAGTCAAATTGGTTTCGGCACATGCCCGATAATTCTTGGAGGGTGCCAGAATCATTCTGGAAACTTTTGGGAATTTTCTGGAAGAAAAAACGGAAATGTTCCGGAGCTGCCGGAACCACTTCAGATGCTTTTCGCAGATGAAAATCACTAATCTGGAATTGTTCCAGAACGCGTTGAAAATTATTTTAGTGGGTGCTGGAAATGTTCTAAGCCCACATAAATATTTTCAGTTCGAACGGACGCTGAAAAATGTCGTCGTGAATAGTGAAAGTGCTTTTTGGGTGGCTTCTTGGAGAAGCCACCTTGAGGGTCCTTTGGTATTTTTCCCCTTGGCTTCTTGGAGAAGCCACCCTTGGGCTTGGCCTATAAATAGGGGTGGAGGGGGCTGCCTAAAGACTCACTCCTTCTCACATACATGTGCCATTGCAATGATCTGGCTTCTCTCTCCCTCCCCGCGAAATAGTTTCGTAGAGCCGAAAGGCTGTCTGGGTTCCGGTGGGAACTAGTTCTGGACGGCGAAGCCCTGCCGGATAGATGACACCGTATGTGTGCAACTCTGTAGAGAGGTCGTAGTTTCGATCTTAGTGCCCGAGGGGCTGTTCGAGAGAGCCTCCCGAAGGGCTGTCCAAGTGACGGTCCGAGTTCTGTGAGTCCTCCCGAAGGGCTGTCCGAGTGACCGTTCAAGTTTCGAAGGTCCTCCCGAAGGGCTGTCCGCGACATCGTCCGGGGGACTGTTCGACCACCTCCCGGAGGGCTGTCCGAAGGGAAGATGAGGGTATACATCCTCGCGGTTGGGAGGTTGTAAATCCTAGCTGCGGGGATCTGCATCGCCGATCGTCATCGACTCTACTTCCGCTGCGCTACGAGTCGGTAACGAAAATGATCAAACCTTGTATGCAGTCTCCATAGTGGTCCTGGGTTGGTGCGTAGGTCGGAAAATTTTTGTTTTCTGCTGCGTTACCAAACAGTGGCATCATGAGCCGTTCTATGCGTAGATGCAGGTTGCGATCTAGAATACATGGAGATGTATGGGTGTTGCACAATATAATTAGGTAGTAGATGAGTTCTATTACTGAAAATTATTTGTGCGGGTAGCAGATGAAATCTGTTACCCGATATTCTTGTTGCTTCCCTGGAATTTGCATATTTCTGATCTTGATAACAGCATGGTGGAGTTTCAATGTTCTGGCAATCCGCGATCCTGATTGGTCAACGAAGTGCTAACAGTTCATTGAATTCCATCGTAGTTAAAAAGAAAGATGAAATTTCGCAGACGAAAGGGCAATGTAGATATGATCTGCACGGGGGTCATGCGTATGACGAAGTTCAGTATGGGGCTCGAGATTTTATTATCTCGTGTCTCATACACCCCGCGATGTTAATCTAGCGACTTGGATTTATCATACTTGATGATGGACGTTGGTAGCTTCGGTTTGTTTCGAAACCTTAGAGGCCACGTAAAACAAGTTTTTGCTGAACCGATTAGAGGCGTCTAACTTGGTTTTGCAGGAGGGTTTGCATGTGCATGTGATGTGGTATAGCAGTGCTCATAATAATTTGATTATGTATGAGATGACTATATAATGTAAATTGATTAACATGACCTACGTGTCATGATTCGGCATGATGGCTGGAGCCATATGATTGTCACTTTATTGACCTGTGTGTCAACCTTAAGTAATGCATTATTTTATTAGCTATAGAGATAGCAATATTATCTGGTGCATCGACAAGGTGGTGGCAATCTTCGCGAAGGTGAACACCGACGAGAATGCCAAAGACGAAGAAATACAAGACTTCTCCGTCAGAAAGGGCTATACCATATCATGCTATTATGAATTGCCTGAGATGTTTATCCCTTATGATGCACCCTTCTTGATTGCGCGGTAGTCGCTTTTATTAGGGTGATCTCTCACAAAAATATCAAGTAGTTAGTGTTCTCCCAAGTGTAGCACCGTCACGGCACCTAACTTTTCGGGGCATCGCAGGATCTCCCTGGGTGCGAACGATTAGGGATGTGTGAGGCGGGTGAGTTGAGACCTTGCAGCGAGATCACTTGGTTGTCTTGACGTTCTGGAAGGATCTCCCTGAGCTCGGAACACGCCCATCGAAAGATGAACAAGAGTCACATAGAGATGTGATCGGCAAGTTTGCCTACCGATTGAAGTTCACGCCATCAGTGTTCATCTCGTTCAATGGCGTTGAATGGAAATGCGGGTCTTGAATCACTCGCAATCAATTATGAGAGATATTGATTTGAGTGGGAGCGCACTGTAGAATTAATTCTTTTAATTCTCAGTGCAATTAATTTTGAACATTGTCTAAGTGTGATTTGCTTAATAGTTGTAGAATAATGGCTCGCGTTTCCACCTTCCCTGTTAAATTGAATAGCTGTTAAATATCTGGTTAATACTTTACGGTTGGTAACGTAATGTGAGGATTGTCCTCAAGAGTGCCAAGAAGGACTTTGTCCTATCGCATACTTTCAGTATTCTCTCTCTTATGCTATGGATCATGTGACTCTCGTCCTTCGATCCAAAAGCTAGAATTCCGTTTCAGTCAAGTGCAATACATTTGCTTCCATGAGACCCGAACTTCGAAAGTTTGGATAGTTATGTGATATTCATGGAATATGAAAATCATTTTCAGAGACAGACAAAGGCTAAAAGATATGAGATATCCAAAGCAATGTTTGTTTGCAAACTATTAGTAAAGGAGTTTACTATGCATTAGACTGATAAAAGAGGGATCCAGAAGAACGCCTGTCATATGATGAAAGGTGAATAAAACAACAACTTAAAGAGAAAGGAAGTGTCCGAAGGGTGTTAGTGTGATAACACACCTAGGAAGTCCGGGGCTAACGCTACTCTTAAGTTGAGTGCTTCTTCTGAGAGTAGGAGAAATACTGAAAGTTAAACTGTTAGAAGTATAAAGGCAAAAGAAAGAAGACTGGAATATCCAGCTCATGTATGAATGTCATACAAGTTTTTTGATGTATAGAAGGCTGGTCAAAGATATAGTTCTTGGGAATCATGATTAAATTGTTAATCGCTGATTCTTGGTTATTGTGAGTTAATCACAAAGATACCCACTCGATTGCATTCTGTTGCAACTCGATGTAAGAACTACTATGGCCTGAAAGACTAGCCAGGAATGAGGTTTAGGTATACACAGGGAACATAGTAAATGTTACTATACCTTCCATCGTTGTATTACCGTCTGTATTTATTTTCATAATTCATTTAGAGTTTTACACACTCTAGCCCATTGCATAAGGTATCTTGCAAGAAGGTTGTTCATAAGAGAACTTCCGATGTTCGGTGTTATGAATAACATAAGGGCCATACTTTCATTATGAATGAGATGTATGTTATGAATGTTGATAATAAAATATTACCTCTGTGTTTACTTTCATAATTCATTTTAGAGTTTCATACACTCTAGCCATTGCACAATGTTTGATGCAAGAGGGTTGTTCAGAAAAGAACAATTGTTGTTCAGAATTGTGAATAACATAAGGGCCATGCTTCCATCATCGATGGGATGTATGTTATGAATATTGATGGTAATATGATACATCCATAACACTGACGCTAAATGTCGCATGACTAAAAGAATACCACACATGTGTGGCACTGCATTTGGTCACATTGGAGAAACCCGCATGGAAAATTCCATTATGATGGATTTTGAAGTCGTTTGATTTTGGATCATCTGACACTTGCAACTTTCCTCCGAAAAGTGAAGTGACTAAAATACCATTCACAGGCCATAAGGAACGAGCAAAGAACTTATTGGTAATCATACATTTTGATGTATGTAGTCCGATAAATGTTGTTGCAAACAGTGGATTGATCTATCTTCAGAAATGACTCAAGTAGATATATGGATATTTACTTGATGAGACGTAAGTCTGGATCTTTTGAAATCATTCGAAAGGTTTTCAAAAATGAAGTAGAAGTTATTGTAACAAGAAAATTATGTTTCTACAATTCGATTGCAGAAAAGAATATTTGAGTTACAAGTTTAGCGAATGTCTGATGAGTTGTGAAAGGGGTTTCATAACTTGCACCTCTCGGAACACCACTGCAAGTGGAAAGTCCGTGAAGATGTAATCGAACCATTTATGACATGGTACGATCAAAGATGACATAAATAAATTTGCCATTATCCCTTTTAAAAGGTGATGCGTTAGAGACTGCGGCTTTTACACTGAAAAGAGCTCCATCAGGTCTATTGAAATGACGCCATGGTATGGTACGCCCAACCTTGTTATATCTTTTCTTAAACATTTGGAATATGGGGCTTGTGTAAAAGGTTACAAACCTATTCCAAATCAGACAAGTGCTACTTTGTAGGTTATCCCAAAATGTTGGGTATTCCTCCCTCACTATGCCAAGGCAAATAGGTTTGCCACAAAGAACGGTATGCTTTTTGAAGAAAATGGTTCTTTCAAAAAGGTGAGTGGGAGAATAATGCAACTCGACGAGATAAACAGTATCTTTGTCATCAGATCAAAGAAAAGGAACCTTGGAAGTGATTCCGGAGTTTCCTACTGCGACTGATACGGAAGTCTCTACAATAAAATGTATGGACTTCGGTCAAACTTGCAGCTGAACCACGTAGGCAAGGCTCGTGCAAACCTCTCAGGTGCGCAAACGAGATATTGTTGTTAGACAACAGTATACCTACGATACACAAGGAAGCATTGATGGGCCCTGACTCCGGAATTGGCTAAATGCCAATACAACCCGAGTTAATTTCCATATAAGTGATTCAAGATTAAAACCTTGATACACCTTTCGGAAGACTTAGAGTCTAACAAATATTTATGGAACTTAAAACTGATACGGATAAAAATGTTTTATCCATAAATCTCGACTTGTTGCAATAACAAGTTCAAGGAGTTGACTACGATGAGATTGTCTCACCGTAGCGATGCTTAAAGTCGGTTCAGGTTGAACTAGCAATTAATACATATTTCAATCATGAGATATGAAACATGGATGACAAAAGGATTTCCATCTGATGGAAATAAAACCTAGGACTTGTATGTGATACAGTCCAAAGTAATTTGTCGATCCAGAGGATGCTAGTAGGTATGCAAACTTCAGAGTTCCTGCGATGGACAGAAGAGAGCAAAATGGAGTTGGAATCTTCGTGTTTTGATGAAATGGTCAAAAAGGGTTTTGACTTCATCAATGGGTAACGAAGATGCTTGTAATTCAAGAAAATAAGTGGGAGCATAATAATATTTCAAAAAACCTTGTGTGCTTGACACATTGGTAATTGGAAATAAATTTCTTGACACGAATTAGGACTTCATTTGAAAATAGTTTTTTCGATAAAGTGCTTGGGCTAAATAGCCTTGATATTAGGCATGATAATCTATGGAGATAGATTTACCTAATGGGGCTAAGCAATGAATACATATTGACAAGATGCTAAAATCTTTTAGCATTAAAAGGCCAAGGAGTGATTCTTGCCGAAGTCACATGGAAAGAGTTTTTGCAAGACTCGGTGTCCCAAAACACTGATGAGCAAAATACATGATGGAGATTCCACACACTTGTGTTTGGATTAATCATGTATTCCATGGTATGTAAAACAACCAGATATGTCCGATACTCCCAAGGTGTTGCGAGTATAGATACCAAAGTGATCAAAAGTACTGATCATAGGACAACAGTGAAAAAGGGTCATTGAGTGCAACAGTGGTACTAATGACAAGTTTTCTCGCAAACGGAGATCATGAAGAGTTCGTTGTAAAAGGTTACATCGATACAGTCTTCATCTTTTCTCCATGCGATCTTCGATTTAATTTGAGGGTTTTTGTGTTATACACGATATGGTGGCACAGTTAGTTGGAATTGTTCAAACTAGTTACTGTGGCAAATTCTATAACAAAGGGTAAGTATGTTGACGCTTTAGAAGCGACAAAGAAGATGTTGAATCATATAGTTCATTCACGAACTTAGTATGGTTCCAAGATGGCTTTTGTCAATGGGACACTACTGCAGGTAGCTGCTCCATAACTCAGTCTGAGGAATCCAGGTTCAACCTGTGATTCACATACATACAAAACCAAGTCCACACAAAATATGAATTTTGTGAAAGCGTGAAGACGCGAGGATATGCAAAGATACACACGGAGCTGAAGTCGTCAGATCCGTTGGACATCAGGCTATACCACAAGCGAAGCACATTTACACCAATGTGTCATAGGTGTAAAGTGCATAGCATTGACTAGATATTGACTCTAGTGCAAGTGGGAGTCTGTAGGAGATATGCCCTAGAGGCAATAATAAATGTTATTAATTATCTCCCTGTTCATAATTAGGTTTATGTTCCATGCTATAACTGCTATGGTTCTCGAGTCTACAAATAAAACGAGGCTTGGAGGAAGACTCATATGCACGTGTGGAATAATAAACGGTAAAATGTATTCCTAGTCAAGCCTCTATGACTGGCTCAAGTATTGCATGATGATCCTGTTTTCCTGATCATGGGCATGACTATGCCGGCAATTTTGAGGGCACAATGTTAGCAGAACATTTGTGTTGAATCGACCCAAATTGATGTTATGCTATGAGATTTTTTCGTCATAAGTTTATGGTTAATAACACAGAGATGGTTAACGTTTGCATAATTCCTTAGACCATGAGAGTATCGAGTTTCTTCATGCTTGATTCATGAACTTTGGGGTTTGTTAAACGTCATCCGTAAATGGATGGCTATTACAGCGGCTTACGGGTTCATGGGAAAGTATGTCAAGTAACTTGATAGCTCAAGATTGGGATTTGCTCCTCCGACGATGGAGAGATATCTCTGGGCCCTCTCGGTGTTACGGTATCCATCATCGTCTGGCCAGACACTTTGTGATTTGATCACGGGGATGCCAGAACACGGTAACGAGAAAAGAGAACAATACTGGTAACGAGGTAACTAGCATAGTGGACAAGTTGTTGATCCACGGGAATGCCAACATGTCTCACCTTGGGTATTTGTAACATATCGCGAAGCAACAAGAATAGCACACGACAACTGGAGGTTCACTCGAATAGTCATTCGTGTGGGTATAGGGGTCAATATGGGTGTCCACGGCTCCGATGTTGATCATTGATCGGAAGGGGTTCCGTGTCATGTCTATACTTCACCGAACCTATAGGGTCACACGCTTAAGGGTCATCTATCTGCTGAATACTAGACAGGGAGTCTGAGAGAAAATCACCGAAAAAGTTTCGGACACCGAAAAAGTTTCGGACAGCGGAAAAGTTCCGCAGAGAGAGGTCACCGAATGAGTTCCGGTGAAACTGAAAAGTTGTTTCAGAGGATACCATAAAGTCAAATTGGTTTCGGCACATGCTCGATAATTCTTGGAGGGTGCCAGAATCATTCTGGAAACTTTTGGGAATTTTCTGGAAGAAAAAACGGAAATGTTCCGGAGCTGCCGGAACCACTTCAGATGCTTTTCGCAGATGAAAATCACTAATCTGGAATTGTTCCAAAACGCGTTGAAAATTATTTTAGTGGGTACTGGAAATGTTCTAAGCCCACATAAATATTTTCAGTTCGAACGGACGCTGAAAAATGTCGTCGTGAATAGTGAAAGTGCTTTTTGGGTGGCTTCTTGGAGAAGCCACCTTGAGGGTCCTTTGGTACTTTTCCCCTTGGCTTCTTGGAGAAGCCACCCTTGGGCTTGGCCTATAAATAGGGGTGGAGGGGGCTGCCTAAAGACTCACTCCTTCTCACATACATGTGCCATTGCAATGATCTGGCTTCTCTCTCCCTCCCCGCGAAATAGTTTCGTAGAGCCGAAAGGCTGTCTGGGTTCCGGTGGGAACTAGTTCTGGACGGCGAAGCCCTGCCGGATAGATGATACCGTATGTGTGCAACTCTATAGAGAGGTCGTAGTTTCGATCTTAGTGCCCGAGGGGCTGTTCGAGAGTGCCTCCCGAAGGGCTGTCCAAGTGACGGTCCGAGTTCTGTGAGTCCTCCCGAAGGGCTGTCCGAGTGACCGTTCAAGTTTCGAAGGTCCTCCCGAAGGGCTGTCCGCAACATCGTCCGGGGGACTGTTCGACCACCTCCCGGAGGGCTGTCCGAAGGGAAGACGAGGGTATACATCCTCGCGGTTGGGAGGTTGTAAATCCTAGCTACGGGGATCTGCATCGCCGATCGTCATCGACTCTACTTCCGCTGCGCTACGAGTCGGTAACGAAAATGATCAAACCTTGTATGCAGTCTCCATAGTGGTCCTGGGCTGGTGCGTAGGTCAGAAATTTTTTGTTTTCTGCTGCGTTACCAAACATATGTATCCAGAATGAGACTAAGAGTCATCTGAATCGGTGTCATAGCTTGCATCAACGTAACCCTTTACGACGAACTCTTTATCACCTCCATAACCGAGAAACATTTCCTTAGTCTTCTTAAGTTACTAAGGATAATTTTGACTACTGTCCAGTGATCTACTCCTGGATCACTATTGTACCCCCTTGCCATACTCATGGCAAGGTACACAACAGGTTTGGTACACAGCATGGCATACTTTATAGAACCTATGGCTGAGGCATAGGAAATGACTTTCATTCTCTCTCTATCTTCTGCCGTGGTCGGGTTTTTGAGTCTTACTCAACTTCACACCTTGCAACACAGGCAAGAACCCTTTCTTTGACTAATCCATTTTGAACTTCTTCAAAATCTTGTCAAGGTATGTGCTTTGTGAAAGTCCTATTAAGCATCTTGATCTATCCCTATAGATCTTGATGCCTAATATATATGTAGCTTTACCGAGGTCTTTCATAGAAAAAATCTTATTCAATTATCCTTTTTATGCTATCCAGAAATTCTATATCATTTCCAATTAACAATATGTCGTACACATATAATATCAGAAACGCTACAGAGCTCCCACTCACTTTCTTGTAAATACAGGCTTCACCATAAGTCTGTATAAAACCATATGCTTTGATCACCTCATCAAAGCGTATATTCCAACTCTGAGATGCTTGCACCAGTCCATGGATGGATCACTGGAGCTTGCACACTTTGTTAGCACCTTTAGGATCGACAAAACCTTCTGGTTGCATCATATACAACTCTTCTTTAAGATATCCATTAAGGAATGCAGTTTTGACGTCCATTTGCCAGATTTCATAATCATAAAATGTGGCAATTGCTAACATGATTCGGACAGACTTAAGCATTGCTACGGGTGAGAAAGTCTCATCGTAGTCAACCCCTTGAACTTGTCGAAAACCTTTTGCGGCAAGTCGAGCTTTGTAGACAGTAGCATTACCATCAGCGTCAGTCTTCTTCTTGAAGATCCATTTATTCTCTATGGCTTGCCGATCATCGGGCAAATCCACCAAAGTCTATACTTTGTTCTCATATATGGATCCTATCTCAGATTTCATGGCCTCAACCCATCTGTTGGAATCTGGGCTCATCATAGCTTCTTCATAGTTCGTAGGTTCGCCATGGTCTGGTAACATGACTTCCAGGACAGGATTACCGTACCACTCTGGTGCGGATCGTGCTCTGGTCGACCTACGAGGTTCAGTAGTAACTTGATCTGAAGTTTCATGATCATTATCATTTGCTTCCTCTCTAGTTGGTGTAGGCATCACGGGAATGGTTTTCTGTGATGTGCTACTTTCCAATTCGAGAGAAGGTACAATTACCTCATCAAGTTCTACCTTCCTCCACTCACCTCTTTCGAGAGAAACTCCTTCTCTAGAAAGGACCCATTCTTAGCAACAAAGATCTTGCTTTCGGATCTGTGGTAGAAAGTGTACCCAATAGTTTCCTTAGGGTATCCTATGAAGACGCACTTCTTCGATTTGGGTTCGAGCTTATCAGGCTGAAGCCTTTTGACATAAGTGCCGCAACCCCAAATTTTAAGAAATGACAGCTTAGGTTTCTTGCCAAACCACAGTTCATACGGTGTCATCTCAACGGATTTAGATGGTGCCCTATTTAATGTGAATGTAGCTGTCTCTAATGCATAACCCCAAAACGATAGTGGTAAATCGGTAAGAGACATCATAGAACGCACCATATTCAATAAAGTACGGTTATGACGTTCGGACACACCATTATGCTGTGGTGTTCTAGGTGGCGTGAGTTGTGAAACTATTCCACATTGTTTTAAATGAAGGCCAAACTCGTAACTCAAATATTCGCCTCCATGATCAAATCGTAGAAACTTTATTTTCTTGTTACGATGATTCTGCACTTCACTCTGAAATTCTTTGAACTTTTCAAATGTTTCAGCCTTGAGTTTCATCAAGTAGATATACCCATATCTACTCAAATCATCTGTGAAGGTCAGAAAATAACGATACCCGCCGCGTGCTTCAACACTCATCGGACCGCATACATCGGTATGTATTATTTCGCTCGCTCCATTGTTCCGAAGAACGGAGTTTTAGTCATCTTGCCCATGAGGCATGGTTCGCAAGTATCAAATGATTCATAATCAAGTGATTCCAAAAGTCCATCCGCATGGAGTTTCTTCATGCGCTTTACACCAATATGACCTAAACGGCAATGCCACATATATGTTGCACTATCATTATCAACTTTGCATCTTTTGGCATCAATATTATGAATATGTGTATCACTACGATTGAGATTCAATAAACCATTTACATTGGGTGTATGACCATAGAAGGTTTTATTCATGTAAACAGAACAACAATTATTCTCTGACTTAAATGAATAACCGTATTGCAATAGACATGATCCAATCATATTCATGCTCAACGCAAACACCAAATAACATTTATTTAGGTTCAACACTAATCCCAAAGGTAAAGAGAGTATGCGATGGTGATCTTATCAACCTTGGAATCACTTCCAACACACATCGTCACCTCGCCCTTAACTAGTCTCTGTTCATTTTGCAACTCCTGTTTCGAGTTACTAATCTTAGCAACTGAACCGGTATCCAGTACCCAGGGGCTACTATGAACACTAGTAAAGTACGCATCAATAACATGTATATGAAATATACCTTTGTTCACTTTGCCATCCTTCTTATCCGCCAAGTATTTGGGGTAGTTCCGCTTCCAGTGACCATTTCGTTTGCAATAGAAGCACTCAGTTTCAGGCTTGGGTCTAGCTTTGGGCTTCTTCATGGGAGCGGCAACTTGCTTGCTGTTCTTCTTGAAGTTCCCTTTCTGTCCCTTGCCCTTTTTCTTGAAACTAGTGGTCTTATTAACCATCAATACTTGATGCTCTTTCTTGATTTCTACCTCCGCCGATTTCAGTATCGCGAAGAGCTTGGGAATCGTTTTCGTCATCCTTTGCATAGTATAGTTCATCATGAAGTTCTAGTAACTTGGTGATAGTGACTAGAGAAATCTGTCAATCACTATCTTATCGGGAAGATTAACTCCCACTTGATTCAAGCGATTGCGGTACCCAGACATTCTGAACACATGCTCACTGGCTGAGCCATTCTCCTCCATCTTGTAGGCAAAGTACTTGTCAGAGGTCTCATACCTCTCAACACGAGCATGACCCTGAAATACCAATTTCAGCTCTTGGAACATCTCATATGTTCCATGGCATTCAAAACGTTTTTGAAGTCCCGGTTCTAAGCCGTAAAGCATGGTGCACTAAACTATCAAGTAGTCATCATACCGAGCTTGTCAAACGTTCATAACGTCTGCATCTGCTCCTGCAATAGCTCTGTCACCTAGCGGTGCATCAAGGACATAATTCTTCTGTGTAGTAATGAGGATAATCCTCAGATCACGGACCCAGTCCGCATCATTGCTACTATCATCTTTCAACTTAGTTTTCTCTAGGAACATATCAAAAAATAGGGGAACTACATCGCGAGCTATTGATCTACAACATAGATTTGCAAATACTATCAGGACTAAGTTCATGATAAATTAAGTTCAATTAATCAAATTACTTAAGAACTCCCACTTAAATAGACATCCCTCAAGTCATCTAAGTGATACGTGATCCAAATCAACTAACCCATGTCCGATCATCACGTGAAATGGGGTAGTCATCAATGGTGAACATCTCTATGTTGATCATATCTACTATATGATTCACGTTCGATCTTTCGATCTCCAGTGTTCCGAGGCCATGTCTGTACATGCTAGGCTCGTCAAGTTTAACCCAAGTATTCTGCATGTGCAAAACTGGCTTACACCCGTTGTATGTGAACGTAGAGTCTATCACACCCGATCATCACGTGGTGTCTCGAAACGACGAACTTTCGTAACGGTGCATACTCGGGGAGAACACTTATATCTTGAAATTTAGTGAAGGGATCATCTTATAATGCTATCGCCGTTCTAAGAAAAATAAGATGCATAAAAGATAAACATCACATGCAATCAAAATATGTGACATGATATGGCCATCATCATCTCGTGCTTTTGATCTCCATCTCCAAAGCATCGTCATGATCTCCATCGTCACTGTGTAACACCCCCTTGTAATAAACTCTGTGACACTCTGTTAAAACTGCCAAGTCATGATCATTTGCAGTGCCAAGTCATGAGGGTTAATGATCCAATTCAAATCCACATCTGAAAATCAACTCAAATTCAAAGGTGAATTATAAAGTTGATCAAACACTGTTGGGAAAATGTTCATTAAATGGCCAATAATCCAGGAACATTTCTAAAATCAACATCAAAATGTTTGGAGTTGGATAAATGACTCAAACAAGTTGGAACAGACCCAAAAACAGGATATTTGATATATTTAAAATCATATTAAATTCAAACAAACTTCAAATCAGTCCAAACCACTTTTTGGTGAGAGATAATATTGCATTGCAATATTTGGGCCAACTCCCACATTTTTCAAAAGTGCACAAGTGCCCTAAACATTTTGAAACAGAAAAGGATAAAAGAAAATGAAGAAGCTAAAACAGAAAAACAAAAGCGGGACACTGTGCACTGGGCCTTAGTGCACAGTGCCCCGAGTCGCGGCCCAACTGGCCCAGCTTCTCCTCCCTCCTCCCCGTGTCGGCCGCGCCCTGGTCGCGCGCGCGCGCGCCAGGCGGGCGACGACACGGCGACGGCACCGACGCCACCGACAGCCGCGAGGAGATAAGGGAGAGGCCGTGCGTCTCCCCTGGCTCTCCTCGCCACTTTCCCCTCTCCTCTCTCTCGCTCCGCCCATCTTCCCCTCCAGATCCAGAGAGGCCGAGCGCCAGCCTCGCCGCCGTTCGCCTCCGTCGCGGCCACCGTCGTCCCCGAGCTCAGCCAACACGCCTGCGAGCTCCGCCGTCCTCGACTCCTTCGACTCCGACCGCGAGTGGAGGCGGGGAGGCCCTGATGAAGCCGGAGTACTCCGCCCCCTTTCTTCTCTGACGCCGGCGAGCCCCGACGATTCGCCGACGTTCTGCACTCCTAAGCTTCCAACGGCTTTACGTAGCCTCTCGGTGAGCAGCCCCTCCTCCTTCCCCCGCGCTCCCCTAGCCTTCTGCGCCTCCGTAGCCGCCGCGCCATGGCCGCCCGAACCGAGCTCCGCCGTTGAGCTCGAGGCCGTTGCAGCAGTGGCCGTCACGACCCACCGGGCTCGCCGTCGCGTTCGTGGCGTCAAGTAGATGCCGAAGGAGTAGAGCGCAGCCCGTTTTGACCTCTGCATCACCACGCGCGAGTCCGCCGGGTTTCGGCTTCCGCCAAACCTCAACGCCGGCGTGATTCCGGCCATCCCCTGGTCCGGCAAGTGCCACCACTCGACGCGCGAGTTCACTGGCTTTCGAACGCACCCAACCGCAGCTCGAACCGAGCCCTGTGGGCGATTTCCGAGCACTCCGGCGATCTTCCGCCGCGGAATCGGTCGCTGGCGCAACTCCGGCGCCGGCCGCCGACGTGGCCGCCACGTGGGTCGCCCTGGGTCACTGACCCGTGGGTCCCAGGGGCCCGGCCGGCCAGTTGACCAGTCAGCTTTGCTGACTGGACCGGCCCAGCCGCTGACAGGCGGGCCCCACCTCCCTGATTAATTAATTAAAACATTTTAGAAATAAAAATAAACTAATTAACCTAATGTCTCACTGACATGTGGGGTCCACCCCCTAATTAATCCTGGTAATTAAACTGAATCACTGATTAAAGAAATAGAGGCTGACATGTGGGTCCCACTGGACCCACATGTCAGGTTTGACTGGTTAACCGTCTTGTTGACTTGCTGACGTCAGCAGCGCGTCATGCTGACGTCATAATTCATTTTCTGATAATTAAAATAATTCCAGAAATTCAAATAATCTTTAAAAATTAATAACTTTTAAACCGTAGCTCGGATCGAAAAAGTTAAAACATGAAAGTTGCTCAGAACGACGAGACGAGTCTGATCGTGCCGTCTGTTTCTCCATCGGAACCTCCTACGTAGAAGAACTCGTAACTCCGGACCCGAATCCGACAGATGAATAGTGCACACACGTCGGATATTAAATCCCAGAATAATTCTAAAAATAACTAAAATGACTTAGATGCATATTTAGGCAACCCTACACTGCATCATAGCATCACACGCACCGTGTTGCATTTGTTTGCATTATGTTTACCTGTTTCTTCCCCCTCTTCTCTCTCGGTAGCCCCCGACGTTGACGTAGCTCCCGAGGCAGACGCCGCACAGGAGTACGACTACGTCCCCGACGATACTACTGAAGACTTTGCCCTTGACCCAGAGCAAACAGGCAAGCACCCCCATTTTGAGCATGCCTATATCGCCTACTCTCTTCTCTCTTATGCTTGCATTAGAACTGCTACTGCTACTGTTTTCCTATATCTGCTGCATAGCCTGTTTATTGTAACCTGCCTTGCTACCTTACTGGTTATCCTAGACTGCTTAGTATAAGGTGGGTAGAGACACGACCGAGACCCCCACTTGATCCCGAATGCCCTGCTGGACATCAGAAGACCCGATCATCGGGATTGAAGACTAGACCATGGCACCGCACATCACTTCCCCTTAGTTGCCGACACTGCTGGGTTACCATCGAGTGCCGAGGGTGATACCTCGTCAGCACTTCTGATGTTAACCTTGTAGGTTAGTTACTCGGTCGTGGTAAGCGAGGGTGATTCCTTCTACACCACCCCCGATAACGACGTCGTCGCGCAACTCCTCAAGGTGGACCTCGAGGGTGATTCCTCCTTCGTTCACCTTGATGATAACATCGAGCGGGAATTCCATCGAGGGTGATTCCTCAGGGTTCCCTTCGGTGTCAGACACACAGTTACCTTGGATATTATGACTTGCACTAAACTATGATACTAAAGACGGGTCGGCCCTGAGGGGTACCCGCGCGAGCTTAACGCGAAGTGATGTGGAGTCGGGTTGACCTGGATGGTGCCCGCGAGATAACTACGAGGCGTGGCCGGGCATCCTTAGCCCTTGCCGCAAGTCCTCGAGACGGGGCGACGGGGTCACATCGATCGTGAGTCTCTGCTCGTTTCCGCGCGCTCCTAATCCACTACGGTTTGGATATTTGATCCGAGGGGCCTCTGGCCCGATAGCACTAACCATCACGTGGGCATAGTATGGGCGTTCTGCGTCGTACACATCAGCCGAAGCTTGTTTGACGTCAGTAAGGAGCGGCGCACGCCGAGTTGGACTGGTAACGCAACCGCGCTTGTATAAGGGGTTGCTAGGTCTGCTCTCGGTGGCCCCGTAACGTGCAGGAGTTCCCGGGGCGATGGCCCAAGACCCCTGGGGGCATAGGTTTAGTCCGGCGTGCTGACCTCTCTTATAAGCCTAGGTCGGGTTGCGGCGTGTTGCTTAGCCGAGGCCGGGCATGACCCAGAAAAGTGTGTCTGGCCGGAGTTAAGCGAGCGTGGTGGGTAAGTTGGTGCACCCCTGCAGGGAAGAAACTTCTATCGATAGCCTGTCCTACGGTAACGGACACTCGGAGTTGTATCCCGATCGGTACAACTAGAACATGTGATGAGAATTGGATAGTACGGCTCTGGGATTGCTTTCTCGCAGGGAGTCGAGAAAGGATCTCAGGTCGAGGTTGATGATATTACTACTACTACTTTACATTATGTTCATCTGCTCTCTCTTCTGATGCTGCAAGACTGTCGAAGATTGTTGAAGATGCTAGTCTTCGATAGGACTAGGCTTTCCCCCTCTACTCTGGCATTTCTGCAGCCCAGTCCACATATACAGCCATTCCTTTGACAATGATGCATATGTAGTGTAGATCCTTGCTTGCTGAGTACTTCGGATGAGTACTCACGTTTGCTTTATTTTCTTTTTCCCCCATATTCCATTTGATGCCACCAGACGACGGCGCCCCTGAGCCAGAAGCCCCAGCCAACGACCAGTACTACTATCCGCCTGGCGAGTACTACTACTACGAGGAGCCGTTCGACGACCAGGAGTAGGATCGGAGGGTCCAGGGCAGGAGGCCTACGCCTTTCGATCGTAGTATTTTATTTTACCCCGCCTCTGTGAAGGCCTAATTCTCTCTATGTAATATATCTGTACCCAGATATCTAATGCTTCCGCTGACGCTTGTATGCCATCGAGCTATGTATTCGAGCCCTCGAGGACCTGGCTTGTAATATTAAGCTTGTATGACTTTATTTATGTTTTAGAGTTGTGTTGTGATATCTTCAAGTGAGTCCTTAGGCTTGATCGTGCGCATTTGCGTGTATGATTAGTGCACGATTAAGTCGGGGTCGTCACAGGTTGGTATCAGAGCCGACTGCCTCTAGGAGTCCCCCCTTTCCAATTCCTTGGCCGAAGTTGAGTCTAGTGGTCAAAAATTGTTTTACTAACTTGGCTGTGTGGCTTACGGGCCCACGTTGCCAACTGGGTGGTATTAGGATCTTTTATTCCTCGTCTTTACTCTGGGATTCTAATCTCTCTTCTATTTGGGTTTTGCAAAATTACTAAACGCCGACATTTAGGTTCTCGTTAATTCTATCCACCCGGAGAGCTGGATTCAGTGCGATTTCCCTGTCTTTGATCTGATTAGTCTGATAATCATTTTCCTTTCCATTGTTTTGTTTAACCTTTCCTTCCGAGATCGGTCATATTTCTCAATGTCTTATGACAATCCTGAACTTCTTATTTCAGATGGATCGACTGTTTCCCCCTCGTCCTACGACGCAGCTCATGCTTCGCACCTGTGCTCGAGACATCCCTGGATTTCCAGCTGTTCTGATCGCCCTCCTGAGTAGACTGGGTTACCGCTGGTGCCCCGAGTACATGGTCTATGAGGTTTATCGTGAGTTCAACCAGGAGCAGTACTATGCTGATGTTCGCATCTACGATCAGCAGGATAACTCTGACACTGAGCTTCACCGTTTTCATGGTATCGGCGTGACGATTGAGATGGCAGTCCATGATGCTGCTTACTCTGCCGTCGCACGACTTCGAGGACAGTTCAGTGCTGACTTGGATGCCGATGACTGGCTGCGTGACATCTCCCATGAGATGGAGTCTGCTAGTGTCGCCGAAATTAACTATGTCACTTTTGCGACATATCTTCTTAAGGGTCCCGCAGCCCAATGGTGGGCCACTCACCGACAGACTCTGCCGCCTGGTACTGTCGTCACTTGGGTAGAATTCAAGATTGCATTCCGTGCCCGCTACATTCCTCAAGCTGTCATAGCTAGGAAGAAGGCTGAGTTCCGTAGCCTTGTCCAAGGAAACAAGACTGTGGAAGTCTATCAGCGCGAGTTTCTAGACTTATCTCGTTACGCTGAAGAGGACATTCCTACTGATGAACGCAGACAGGAGAAGTTTCGTGAAGGACTGCACCATGACATTCAGTTAGCCCTTCTTGTTCAAGATTATCCTGATTTCGCCACCTTGGTGAATAAGGCCATCATGGTTGAAACTGGACTTAAGAAGCACAAGGAAGCGTCCAGACGCACCCGTGAGTCGGGCTCCTCTTCGGGCTCGTCTTCCCAGAAGCGACGCATCTGGTTCCCCAAAGGCATGTTCCGTTCAGCAGCTCCTGCGAACAGACCTTCTTATGCTGCACCACGTTTGCCACCTCCACCACCGAGACAGCCCCTGCCAGCTCCAGCACCTCGAGCTCCAGCACCTCGTCCTGACAGCGGACTATGCTTCAAGTGTGGCAAGCCAGGTCACCGTGCTAGAGATTGTTCTCAGAATCAGAATCAACTAGCTCTCCCTTCTGCTGGACGTGGAATTGGCTGTGGTATTCCTCAGCAGCGCAACAATAATGCCAGACCTTCTTATGGTCGTGGGCAGTACTACCACGTCAACATGTCTGAAGCTCCAGATCAACCAGATACTGTGATGGGTACACTTCTCGTTAATTCAGTACCAGCATCTGTTTTATTTGATTCAGGAGCATCGCATTCCTTCATGTCAGAACATTTTGCACGCATGCATGACATTAAATGCGAATACATGAACACACCCTTATTGGTACACACCCCCGCGGGTGGTTGCCGAACCTTTGCAGTTAGCTATAATGTTCCCGTTGAAATCGAAGAGTTGGAGTTCAGTGCGTCTCCCATTATTCTGAAATCGTCCAAGATTGACCTTATTCTGGGAATGGATTGGTTGAAGGCCCACTATGCCTCAATCAATTGTGCCACCAAAGTTGTTCACCTCTTGCACCCCTCGAATGAGATGGTGAATTACCATGCTCATATCACTCAGAACGCCGAGGCTCAAATTTATGCCTTGAATGCGTTGAATGCTTCTCCGCTTGATGGGATTGAGACTATCCCAGTTGTCTGTGACTTCCCAGATGTGTTTCCAAAAGAACTTCCAGGAATACCCCCTGCTAGAGCTGTCGAGTTCGTCATCGACTTGAAGCCTGGCACCACTCCTATTGCGAAGCGTCCTTACAAGATGCCTCCGCACCACCTCATCGAGCCTAAGGAGGAAATTGATAAATCTTTAAGGAAGGGTTTCATCCGCCCTAGTTCCTCTGCTTGGGGAGCACCTTCTCTCTTTGTTAAGAAGAAGGATGGAACTAACCGTCTGGTTCAAGATTATCGTCCTATCAACCAGGCAACCATTCAGAATAAATATCCACTTCCCCGGATCAACGATTTATATGACCAACTCGCTGGATCTTCGGTGTTTTCTAAACTCGACTTGAGGTTGGGTTATCACCAGATCCGTGTTCGCGAAGAGGATATTCCCAAGACTGCATTCGTTACTCGTTATGGCTCATACGAGTACACCGTCATGTCATTTGGTCTGACGAATGCTCCCGCTACCTTCTCCCGCTTAATGAATTATATATTCATGGACTACCTCGACAAATTCGTCGTGGTATATCTGGATGATATTCTGGTTTATTCGAAGAACAAAGAAGAACATGCTGAGCACCTTCGACTAGTTCTGGAGAGACTTCGAGAGCACCAATTATATGCCAAGTTCTCTAAATGCGAATTCTGGCTTCCTGAAGTGACCTATCTTGGACATGTGATTTCCAAGGACGGTATTGCCGTCAACCCGGAGCGTGTTCAGGCTATCCTTGACTGGACTCCTCCGAAGAATGCCAAGCAGGTCCGAAGCTTTCTCGGTCTAGCCAGCTATTATCGCCGATTCGTCGAGAACTTCTCCAAGATCGCCAAGCCCCTGACTAATCTGCTCCACAAAGGCGTTAAGTTTGAGTGGACAGACAAGTGTCAGGAAAGTTTCCAAACCCTCAAGGACAAGCTCACTTCTGCTCCAGTGCTTGCTCCTCCTGATTCTCGCAAGGACTTTGTCATATATTGCGACGCCTCTCGTCAGGGATTAGGCTGCGTCCTAATGCAAGAGCGGAGAGTAATTGCATATGCTTCACGTCAATTGCGTCCACATGAAGAGAATTATCCAGTGCATGATCTTGAACTTGCAGCAGTGATGTATGCATTGAAGTTATGGCGACACTACCTTCTGGGTAATCGGTGTGAAATTTATACCGATCACCAAAGTCTGAAATACTTATTCACTCAACTGGATCTTAATCTCCGACAACAACGATGGTTAGAAGCTATTGCGGATTATGACTGCGGTATTTCTTATACCCCGGGCAAAGCTAATGTAATGGCCGATGCCCTGAGTCGCAAGTCATATTGCAACAACCTCATGGTTAGGCAAGCTCAACCTCGTCTTCACGCAGAACTGACTCAGCTGAATCTGCGAATTCTTCCCCAGGGTTCTCTTAATAACCTTGTGGTACAGCCAGACCTTCTGAAGGCTGTTAAAGAAGCGCAAGCCAAAGATGCTGAAATTGACTTGATGAAGAAGGAGCTTCACCTTGCTAAGTATCGGGATTTCTCAGTTGCTGAAGATGGTACATTATATTTCAGAGACCGCATCGTAGTACCTCGCTTCGAGCTGATGACTGACAAAGTCATGAAGGAGGCCCATGATACACCGCTGTCTATCCATCCGGGTAGTACCAAAATGTGTCGAGATCTTCGTCAAAGGTACTGGTGGTCTAGGATGAAGCAGGATATTGCTCGTTATGTTGCCGAGTGTGACGTTTGTCGTCGCGTGAAGGCAGAACATCAGAAACCTGCTGGAATTCTGCAACCGCTCCCTATTCCTCTATGGAAGTGGGATAAAGTGCAAATGGACTTCATCACTGGTCTTCCCAAGTCTCAGAAGGGTCACGATGCTATTCTTGTCGTCGTTGACCAACTTTCCAAGGTTGCACACTTTCTGCCAGTTAAGGAGACTATCACCGCTAGCCAGCTAGCAGAACTCTACATTGCCAGAATTGTTTCTCTCCATGGTATTCCGAAAGAGATTAGTTCAGACCGTGGTGTTCTTTTCACTTCCAAGTTCTGGGAAAGTTTCCAAGAAGCCATGGGAACTCATATTACCTAGAGTTCAGCTTATCATCCCCAATCTCAAGGCCAAGTTGAGCGCGTTAATCAAGTGCTTGAAGACATGCTACGAGCCTGTGTTATATCCTTCGGTAAGAAATGGGAGGAATCTCTCCCGTATGCCGAGTTCTCTTATAACAACAGTTATCAAGCCAGCTTAAAAATGGCCCCATTTGAGGTTCTTTATGGACGTAAATGTCGAACCCCTCTGAATTGGTCAGAAACTGGGGAACGACCTCTTGTTGGACCGGACATTATTCAGCATGCCGAAGAACAAGTCCGAATTGTACGGGAGAATCTCAAAGCAGCTCAAGACCGTCAGAAGAGTAATTATGATCGCAAGCGATGGGGTGTGATCTATCAACCTGGTGATCAAGCCTATCTTCGTGTCACTCCAATGAAGGGCACCCGTCGTTTCGGAATCAAGGGCAAGCTAGCTCCTCGCTATATTGGTCCTTTCCGCATCGTGGCTAGACGGGGACAGGTGGCATATAAATTGGAGTTGCCACCGCAATTCTCCCATATTCATGATGTCTTCCACGTATCGCAACTCCGTAAGTGCTTCAAGGAATCCCCGCACCGTGCAGTGGATCATGAGATGCTCGAGCTACAAGATGATCTTTCCTATAAGGAGCATCCGATCCGCATCCTCGACGAAGCTGAGCGTCGTACTCGTCAGAAGACGACCAAGTTCCTAAAAGTGCAATGGTCGAATCATACTGAAGATGAAGCCACTTGGGAACGCGAGGATCATCTTCGGGAAGAATATCCCGGACTCTTTCCTTCTACCTCCTAAATTCTCGGGACGAGAATTTCTTTTAGAGGAGGAGAACTTGTAACACCCCCCCTTGTAATAAACTCTGTGACACTCTGTTAAAACTGCCAAGTCATGATCATTTGCAGTGCCAAGTCATGAGGGTTAATGATCCAATTCAAATCCACATCTGAAAATCAACTCAAATTCAAAGGTGAATTATAAAGTTGATCAAACACTGTTGGGAAAATGTTCATTAAATGGCCAATAATCCAGGAACATTTCTAAAATCAACATCAAAATGTTTGGAGTTGGATAAATGACTCAAACAAGTTGGAACAGACCCAAAAACAGGATATTTGATATATTTAAAATCATATTAAATTCAAACAAACTTCAAATCAGTCCAAACCACTTTTTGGTGAGAGATAATATTGCATTGCAATATTTGGGCCAACTCCCACATTTTTCAAAAGTGCACAAGTGCCCTAAACATTTTGAAACAGAAAAGGATAAAAGAAAATGAAGAAGCTAAAACAGAAAAACAAAAGCGGGACACTGTGCACTGGGCCTTAGTGCACAGTGCCCCGAGTCGCGGCCCAACTGGCCCAGCTTCTCCTCCCTCCTTCCCGTGTCGGCCGCGCCCTGGTCGCGTGCGCGCGCGCCAGCCGGGCGACGACACGGCGACGCCACCGACAGCCGCGAGGAGATAAGGGAGAGGCCGTGCGTCTCCCCTGGCTCTCCTCGCCACTTTCCCCTCTCCTCTCTCTCGCTCCGCCCGTCTTCCCCTCCAGATCCAGAGAGGCCGAGCGCCAGCCTCGCCGCCGTTCGCCTCCGTCGCGGCCACCGTCGTCCCCGAGCTCAGCCAACACGCCTGTGAGCTCCGCCGTCCTCGACTCCTTCGACTCCGACCGCGAGTGGAGGCGGGGAGGCCCTGATGAAGCCGGAGTACTCCGCCCCCTTTCTTCTCTGACGCCGGCGAGCCCCGACGATTCGCCGACGTTCTGCACTCCTAAGCTTCCAACGGCTTTACGTAGCCTCTCGGTGAGCAGCCCCTCCTCCTTCCCCCGCGCTCCCCTAGCCTTCTGCGCCTCCGTAGCCGCCGCGCCATGGCCGCCCGAACCGAGCTCCGCCGTTGAGCTCGAGGCCGTTGCAGCAGTGGCCGTCACGACCCACCGGGCTCGCCGTCGCGTTCGTGGCGTCAAGTAGATGCCGAAGGAGTAGAGCGCAGCCCGTTTTGACCTCTGCATCACCACGCGCGAGTCCGCCGGGTTTCGGCTTCCGCCAAACCTCAACGCCGGCATGATTCCGGCCATCCCCTGGTCCGGCAAGTGCCACCACTCGACGCGCGAGTTCACTGGCTTTCGAACGCACCCAACCGCAGCTCGAACCGAGCCCTGTGGGCGATTTCCGAGCACTCCGGCGATCTTCCGCCGCGGAATCGATCGCCGGCGCAACTCCGGCGCCGGCCGCCGACGTGGCCGCCACGTGGGTCGCCCTGGGTCACTGACCCGTGGGTCCCAGGGGCCCGGCCGGCCAGTTGACCAGTCAGCTTTGCTGACTGGACCGGCCCAGCCGCTGACAGGCGGGCCCCACCTCCCTGATTAATTAATTAAAACATTTTAGAAATAAAAATAAACTAATTAACCTAATGTCTCACTGACATGTGGGGTCCACCCCCTAATTAATCCTGGTAATTAAACTGAATCACTGATTAAAGAAATAGAGGCTGACATGTGGGTCCCACTGGACCCACATGTCAGGTTTGACTGGTCAACCGTCCTGTTGACTTGCTGACGTCAGCAGCGCGTCATGCTGACGTCATAATTCATTTTCTGATAATTAAAATAATTCCAGAAATTCAAATAATCTTTAAAAATTAATAACTTTTAAACCGTAGCTCGGATCGAAAAAGTTAAAACATGAAAGTTGCTCAGAACGACGAGACGAGTCTGATCGTGCCGTCTGTTTCTCCATCGGAACCTCCTACGTAGAAGAAATCGTAACTCCGGACCCGAATCCGACAGATGAATAGTGCACACACGTCGGATATTAAATCCCAGAATAATTCTAAAAATAACTAAAATGACTTAGATGCATATTTAGGCAACCCTACACTGCATCATAGCATCACACGCACCGTGTTGCATTTGTTTGCATTATGTTTACCTGTTTCTTCCCCCTCTTCTCTCTCGGTAGCCCCCGACGTTGACGTAGCTCCCGAGGCAGACGCCGCACAGGAGTACGACTACGTCCCCGACGATACTACTGAAGACCTTGCCCTTGCCCCCGAGCAAACAGGCAAGCACCCCCATTTTGAGCATGCCTATATCGCCTACTCTTTTCTCTCTTATGCTTGCATTAGAACTGCTACTGCTACTGTTTTCCTATATCTGCTGCATAGCCTGATTATTGTACCCTGCTTTGTTACCTTACCGATTATCCTAGACTGCTTAGTATAAGGTGGGTAGAGACACGACAGAGACCCCACTTGATCCCGACTGCCCTGCTGGACATAAGAAGACCCGATCATCGGGATTGAAGACTAGACCATGGCACCGCACATCACTACCCCTTAGTTGCTGACACTGCTGGGTTACCGTCGAGTGCCGAGGGTGATACCTCGTTAGCACTTCTGATGTTAACCTTGTAGGTTAGTTACTCGGTCGTGGTAAGCGAGGGTGATTCCTCCTACACCACCCCCGATAACGACATCGTCGCGCAACCTCTCAAGTGTGGACCTCGAGGGTGATTCCTCCTTCGTTCACCTTGATGATAACATCGAGCGGGAATTCCATCGAGGGTGATTCCTCAGGGTTCCCTTCGGTGTCAGACACACAGTTACCTTGGATATTATGACTTGCACTAAACTATGATACTAAAGACGGGTCGGCCCTGAGGGGTACCCGCGCGAGCTTAACGCGAAGTGATGTGGAGTCGGGTTGACCTGGATGGTGCCCGCGAGATAACTACGAGGCGTGGCCGGGCATTCTTAGCCCTTGCCACAAGTCCTCGAGACGGGGCGACGGGGTCACATCGATCGTGAGTCTCTGCTTGTTTCCGCGCGCTCCTAATCCACTACGGTTTGGATATTTGATCCGAGGGGCCTCTGGCCCGATAGCACTAACCATCACGTGGGCATAGTATGGGCGTTCTGCGTCGTACACATCAGCCGAAGCTTGTTTGACGTCAGTAAGGAGCGGCGCACGCCGAGTTGGACTGGTAACGCAACCGCGCTTGTATAAGGGGTTGCTAGGTCTGCTCTCGGTGGCCCCGTAACGTGCAGGAGTTCCCGGGGCGATGGCCCAAGACCCCTGGGGGCATAGGTTTAGTCCGGCGTGCTGACCTCTCTTATAAGCCTAGGTCTGGTTGCGGCGTGTTGCTTAGCCGAGGCCGGGCATGACCCAGAAAAGTGTGTCCGGCCAGAGTTAAGTGAGCGTGGTGGGTAAGTTGGTGCACCCCTGCAGGGAAGAAACTTCTATCGATAGCCTGTCCTACGGTAACGGACACTCGGAGTTGTATCCCGATCGGTACAACTAGAACATGTGATGAGAATTGGATAGTACGGCTCTGGGATTGCTTTCTCGCAGGGAGTCGAGAAAGGATCTCAGGTCGAGGTTGATGATATTACTACTACTACTTTACATTATGTTCATCTGCTCTCTCTTCTGATGCTGCAAGACTGTCGAAGATTGTTGAAGATGCTAGTCTTCGATAGGACTAGGCTTTCCCCCTCTACTCTGGCATTTCTGCAGCCCAGTCCACATATACAGCCATTCCTTTGACAATGATGCATATGTAGTGTAGATCCTTGCTTGCTGAGTACTTCGGATGAGTACTCACGTTTGCTTTATTTTCTTTTTCCCCCATATTCCATTTGATGCCACCAGACGACGGCGCCCCTGAGCCAGAAGCCCCAGCCAACGACCAGTACTACTATCCGCCTGGCGAGTACTACTACTACGAGGAGCCGTTCGACGACCAGGAGTAGGATCGGAGGGTCCAGGGCAGGAGGCCTACGCCTTTCGATCGTAGTATTTTATTTTACCCCGCCTCTGTGAAGGCCTAATTCTCTCTATGTAATATATCTGTACCCAGATATCTAATGCTTCCGCTGACGCTTGTATGCCATCGAGCTATGTATTCGAGCCCTCGAGGACCTGGCTTGTAATATTAAGCTTGTATGACTTTATTTATGTTTTAGAGTTGTGTTGTGATATCTTCAAGTGAGTCCTTAGGCTTGATCGTGCGCATTTGCGTGTATGATTAGTGCACGATTAAGTCGGGGTCGTCACACACTGGCTCGACACCTTGATCTCCATCGTTGCGTCATGGTCATCTCGTCAACTATTGCTTCTATAACTATTGCTAACGCATAGCGATAAAGTAAAGCAATTACATGGCGTTTGCATTTCATACAATAAAGGGACAACCATAAGGCTCCTGCCGGTTGCCGATAACTTACAAAACATGATCATCTCATACAATAACGTATATCACATCATGTCTTGACCATATCACATCACAACATACCCTGCAAAAACAAATTAGACGTCCTCTACTTTGTTATTGCAAGTTTTATGTGGCTGCTACGGGTTTCTAGCAAGAACCGTTCTTACCTACGGCAAAAACCACAACGGTGAATTATCAAGTTTGTTGTTTTAACCTTCTTCAAGGACCAGCCGCAGTCAAATTTGATTCAACTAAAGTAGGAGAAACGGACACCCGCCAGCCACCTTTATGCAAAACTAGTTGCATGTCAGTCGGTGGAACCGGTCTCATGTACGTGGACATGTAAGGTTGGTCCGGGCCGCTTCATCCCACAATGCCGCCGAATCAAAATAAGACGTTGGTGGTAAGCAGTATGAATATCACCGCCCACAACTTCTTTGTGTTCTACTCGTGCATATCATCTACGCAAAGACCTGGCTCGGATGCCACTGTTGGGGAAACGTTGCATGGAAAATAAAAAAAATTCTACGCACACGCAAGATCTATCCATGGAGATGCATAGCTACGAGAGGGGAGAGCATCTTCATACCCTTGAAGATCGCAAAGCGGAAGCGTTTATCAACGCGGTTGATGTAGTCGTACACCTTCACGATCCGTCCCGATCAAGTACCGAACTTACGGCACCTCCGCGTTCAGCACACGTTCAGCTCGATGACGTCCTCGCCTTCTTGATCCAGCAAGACGGGCGAAGTAGTAGATGAGTTCCGGCAGCACGACGGCGTGGTGACGGTGTTGGTGAAGAACAATCTAGTGATGTTTGGACATCCCCGGTTGCAAGCAACACGGGCTACCTATACTATTTGGTGATTTTAGATGATTTCTCTCATTATGTGTGGACATTTCCTTTTCGTCACAAGTCCGACGCTCTTGCCACACTCACCGCCTTTTATTCCTAAGTCACCACACAGTTCGGTCGTCCCATCCTTGCATTACAAACTGACAACGGAAAAGAGTTTGACAACGTCGCTCTTCATAACCTCCTAGCCTCCCACGGCACCATCTTTCGCCTCACTTGTCCCTACATGTCCCAACAAAATGGCTGCGCCGAGCGTGTCATTCGCACTCTTAATGACTGCGTCCGCATGTTGCTCTTTCACTCTAACGTGCCCCCTCGGTTTTGGCCAGATGCTCTTGCCACCGCCAGCCTTCTCATCAACATCCGCCCGTGTCGTCCCCGCTGGAACTATGCTCCTCACCAGCTCCTCTTCGGTGCGCCCCCATCTTATGATGGCCTTTGCATCTTCGGGTGTCTCTGTTATCTTAGCACCGCGTCCACCACTCCCCACAAACTCGCTCCACAGTCGGTTCCTTGTATTTTTCTCGGTTACCCTCCCAACACCAAAGTTTACCGGTGCTATGATCCAGTGTCCCACTGTGTTTATACATCGCGGCACGTGTACTTTGATGAGACGGTGTTCCTTTTCCAGCAAGTACCACCCTCCGCCGAGCTGCCTTCGGTTCCTGCCGCGGCGCCCCTGCCTTGGCGCAGCACTCGGCCGCGGCTCGCCCCTGCCACCATACCTGGCGGGCTGCCCCCTTCGCCGAGTCCTGCCCCGGCCTCACCCCCGAGCCCGGCGCCCTCTGCCTCGGCGGTCCCCTCGTACGCCTCGTCCAGCGACGCCCCCTCGGGTGCGCCCTCGGCCGCATTGGGCGCGGCCACCTCTGGCTCGGCCGCCTCGAGTGCGGCCTCCGGCTCGGTCGCCTCGGGCGCGGCCTCCTCTGGCTCGGCTACTGCGGACTCTCCGGCCGCTTCGACCTCGGGGTCCTCTGAGACTGGCTCGACTTCATCATTGCCTGTCTCCCCTCCGGCTCATCCGGAGGGTGCTGCACCCTCCTCCGGTGTGGTCACCCGGGCTCGTACTGGGACGTTCCACCCTACCACACGTTACACCTCCGATGAGTGCACGTGTGCTGCATCCACCTCGGCACCGTCTCCGCTACCTTCCTCCGCTCGCACAGCCCTTCGGGATCCGAACTGGCTCGCTGTGATGCGTGAGGAATTCGACACCCTGCAGCGCAACCGTACGTGGCAGCTTGTTCCGCGGCCTCCCCACGCTAATGTCATCACTGGCAAGTGGGTGTTCCGCCACAAGACTCGCCCCGACGGCTCCCTTGAGCGCTATAAGGCGTGATGGGTGGTGCGAGGCTTTCGACAGCGCGCTGGCGTGGACTTCACCGACACCTTCGCCCCGGTTGTCAAACCGGGCACGATTCGCGTTGTTCTCCAGCTGGCTGTTTCTCGAGTCTGGCCAGTTCACCAGCTCAATGTGTCCAATGCTTTCCTGCATGGTCACCTCGATGAGCAGGTGTTTTGTCAGCAGCCCACCGGCTTCGTCGACACCACATACCCGGACCATGTGTGCTTGCTTTCCCGTTCTCTTTATGGGTTGAAGCAGGCACCTCGGGCTTGGTACCAGCGTATTGCGGCCTTCCTTCAGCAGCAGGGGTTCCGGTCCACGCGGTCCGAGGCTTCCCTGTTCGTCTATCATCAGGGCGCCGACACTGCGTATCTCTTCTTGTACGTCGACGACATCATCCTGACTGCGTCCTCGCCAGCGCTCCTACAGCAGATCACAGCTCGTCTCAGCACCGAGTTCGCCCTCAAGGACTTGGGGGCTCTCCATTACTTCCTCGGCATCGAGGTCGTTCGCCATGCCACTGGCTTCTTTCTGCATCAGTAGAAGTACGCCTACGAGCTTCTGGAGCGAGCCGGCATGCTTAACTGCAAGCCTGCTTCCACGCCTGTCGATACGAAGGCTAAGGTGTCCGCCGTCGAGGGCTCTCCGGTGTCCGACGCTGCCTTCTACCGCTCCATCGTCGGTGCTCTGCAGTACCTCACGCTGACGCGACCGGATCTGCAGTATGCCGTTCAGTAGGTGTGCCTTCACATGCACTCTCCACGTAATACTCATTGGGCTCTGGTGAAACGTATTCTCCGGTATATACGTGGCACCACGGCTATGTGTCTCACTCTGACGGCTTCCTCTGCCACCGACCTCGTCGCCTACTCCGACGCCGACTGGGCTGCGTGCCCCGACACTCGTCGCTCCACCTCAGGCTACTGCGTCTACCTCGGGCCTTCTCTGATCTCGTGGTCGTCTAAACGACAACCCACGGTTTCACGATCGAGTGCTGAGGCCGAGTACAGGGCTGTGGCTAACGCCGTCGTGGAGTGTTCCTAGCTACGACAGCTGCTTCAGGAGTTGCTGTGTGAGGTTCCCAAGGCCACGATTGTCTACTGTGACAACGTCTCCGCGGTGTACCTCTCTGCCAACCCTGTCCATCATCGCCGGACAAAGCACAGTGAGCTCAACATCCACTTTGTCCGGGAGCAGGTCGCACTTGGCCGTGTTCGGGTCCTACATGTGCCCACCGATCAGCAGTTCGCCGATGTCATGACGAAGGGACTGCCCACCTCGACTTTCGAGGGCTTTCGGTCCAGTCTTTGCGTCTCCGGTGACGCTTCGACTGCGGGGGGGTTTTGAACATGCATATACGTATATAGGTCTGGGTATTGTACATTGCACCTGTCGCGTCTCTCTCCCCTCTGTAACTTGTTGTATTTGGGAGACAAGACACCAGATGCACCCCTTGTATCTATATATGTGCCTAGTGCACGATTAATAAGAATTATCGATGCACACAATCATTTTCTCCCTAACTTACAATTGGGTTATCGGCCACGCATTAGTTCCGCCAGATATGTACTAATGTAAGTATCTGCCACGAAAAGCCAGGCAGCAAGTAACGTCACCGTCCTATACGTATTCTTGCATTGTTTTGTTCGTATGTATAGATATACTCTCTGTCTACGGAGGCAGGTGCGGTGCTGGCATACGACGACTTTAGGAAGCTTCGTGGCAGGTGCGGTGCTGGTAGGCGACGACCGGAGGTGATGGAGTCATGGGCACGTAGTGCTACGTACGCGTGTATGATAACTGATAAGCGCTAGCTTAGCTTAAAATGGCCGGGCATAGAGCTGGGACGCAGGACGTTTTGGAGCTTGTTGCATGCATATGCAGGCCGGAGCGGGAGCGGGGGCGGTGCGGCCCGGCCTGGGCGGGTGCGCGCGTGGAGAGGGATGGAGGGATGGGGGCGCGCCGCCGTGCGAGTTCCTTGGAGGAATCATCTTGTGGGCGCGCGCCCCGGGTAGGTGAAACCAGCGGGGACGAAAACTGACGGGGATGAAAACAGATGTTCCCTGAGAAATGAAGGGGTGAGGACGGCGCGTCGACTCGTTGTCTGGGCAGCTGGGGTTGTTGCCAGCCCACTCAAGTTTGAGTCCAACGCGCGGTGCTCGCGGAGTTTCTTTTATAAAAAAATGCTAACAAGGATTAGCCATTGGGTTGGTCTTATTTTTTTTTAGAAATGAAGAGATGGAAACAAGGTGGTGGACGGTTAAAAAGAGGACGAATGAATAAGTCATGCAAGTGATCTGATGAGCGTCGTTCGTCCGCAGGAAACAGCCAACCAATGTTGAGAAGAAACTTTATTCTTTTTTTGACACAATTGAGATGAAGCTACATGCATGAAAAAATAGGAAATATGTTAGTCTTGGCATGTGAGAGCAACTCCAACGCGCCGATCCAAATGGATGGTGATTTTGTCCGTTTTTTGTCCATTTGGATCGGCCTTACGGACACCCACGTCTGCTTCTGCGTTTGGGTCGGCGCATGCGCCCAACGCTGGCCCGACCCATTTTGACGGTGCGCGAAAAAAAAAATACAAACATTTCGAAAATAAAAACAAACATTAATTAAACATTAAAGCCGGCCACGAAGGCCGGCGAGAGTCCACGCGTCCACATTTACATTAATTAATATTAAACGAGGCGGCGCGCTGCCCTAGGCGTCCTCGTCGTCGACGTCGGGGCCGGTGAGGTCGATCAGCGTCGGCGCAGGGCCGGCCCAGGCGACGGCGATGTCGGCCGCGGGCTGTGCCGCCGCGCCCTGGGCCTAGAGCGCCTCCTCCTCCGCCTCGCGCTGCTCCTCCTCGGTGTCCCGCTCGAGCTGCTCGAGGTACTCGCCCTCGCGGCGCTCCTCGGCCAGCCGTCGCTGGCGCCATTGCTTGAGGTACGCCGCCTCCTGCACCTCCGTCGCCCGGTACCAGATCGGTGGGGCGCTCACCCACTCGCGCACTACTCCGGTCCAGGAGTAGCGCTCGACGGGGGTCGGCTCCGGCTTGGCCTTTACTGGGGACGGGGGGCCAGCGGCGGCACGATGCAGTCGCCAGCCGCGTGGCCTCCGCCATGCGCGCCTGGTACGTCTCCTCCTCCTCCTCCTCGTACGCCGCCCTGCGCCGCTCGTCCTTCTCGCTCTCCCGAAGGATAGCCGCCTGGTAGACGGCCTCCGCCTCCTGGTCCTCGTCGCGAACGACGATGGGCGGCGGCGGCGAGCTACGGGAGACTTCGCGGACGCCGCGCCCCCTGGCCTCCTCGTGCTCGAAGGTGAACCAACGCGCCCAATAGGGCGAGTCGGCGTCGTAGGCGGAGTCCCTCTGCTGTTCCGGCGTCAGCAGCGCCCGCCGGCGCCGCACCTCCTCCGCGTGCGCCCTTGCCGACCGCGGCGCCGCCGGCACTGGGATCCTCTCCAGTCGTGCGGTAGGGTGACGTCGGGGTAGGGGAGAGGGACGCGGTTCTGCCAGTGCCACTCCGCCTGGTGCACTGGCACGTTCACGCGCTGCCTCGGCCGGCAGGAAGACGCCAGCGGAGGCGGGGGAGAGGGGTGGCGGGGGCCTTGCCCTTGGCTTTGCCGTTGCCGTTGCCGGAGAAGAACCCCATCGTGCGGTGGCTAGGGTGGCTAGGATTGCCGCCGACGGGGGAGCAGAGGGTGGCGAGATGGGGACGGGGGCTTTCTGGAAGCGGATGAGGACGCCCCCCTCCCCCGCCCCCGCACGCTCGGCTTAGAAAAGGCCGATCGCCGTCGCTGACACGTGGGCCCGAGGTCGTAAATTAAGCTGACCAAACTGACCACGGGTAGTTGGACGACCGCCAGGCAGGGACGCGGCGGACCCGGAGAAGGCGCGCGAGGCGTCCGCTTTGCGTCCGCGCCAACGCATTTGGGCCGCAAATGCGTCGGCGCGGACGCAAAGCGGACGCGTTTTGGGTTTGGGTCGGCGCGTTGGGCCTCCACTTTTGTCCGCGCCGACCCAAACAGACGCAGGCGGACGATTTGGGTCGCTGCGTTGGAGTTTGCTCTGAGGGACTTGTGGCGGTGAGCAGAGAAGAATCTAGCTGACCCGGCTAGTGTGGATTACGGTTTAGGGACAGGAAGTATTTGACAAAAAACTACCACAAGGTTAGAGTCCCACCGAACTACCATTTTTAAAATTTTGACCAAAAGCCATCACTTTTTTCGTAATTCGTCTCAAAAAACTACCTAAAACAATTGATGACCGTTTTAGATGATTTATAAATGCGTTTATGACAGGCGGAACCCATCCGTCAGCTCCGTCAGAGCTGACGTGACAGGAAAGTCAACGCTGTTTATTTTGACCGTTATGTTGACTATTATTACAGGTGGGGCCCACACGTCGCATCAACCTTCTTCTTCTTCCTCCTCATCCTCTTTCTCTCTGGCATTTCAACAAGTACCTTGTGTGCATAGAGCAGCACCACCGCGTCGACCGCATCGAGCAGTGGCCAGAGCAGCAGCCGCCGGTGGCTCTTGACGACGAGCCTAGGCGGAACATCAAGCGGCCAAGAAACGAAGCAGCTACGTGCCTTGTGTAGGCGTACTGTCAAGTGCTCGGGGACACCACACATGTCGTCCTCCTCTGTGCTAGCGGCCGCCGTACCGACGTCGAAGCGCCTCATCCTGGTGCACGGTACGGGCCACAGCGGGTGGTGCTGGTACAAGGTGGTCACCCTGCTCCGCGTCGCGGGGCACTGCGTGGACGCGTCGGACCTCGCGGCCCGCGGCGCCGACGCGCGCCGGCTGCGCAACACGCCCACCTTCGAAGACTACACCCACCCACCCACTGCTGGACGCGCTCCGCGACTTCCCGGACGGCGAGAGGGCGGTGCTGGTGGACCACAACTTCGGCGGGATGAGCATCATGCTCGCATCCGAGGAGTTCCCTGACAAGGTCGCGGCCGCCGTGTTCGTCACCGCCTTCATGCCGGACTGCGCCAACCCGCGCAGCCGGCGCCGCAAAGTCGGGACGCTCGATTTGCTACTGGCGCCCACTGGTCGCCATGTGCATGAGAAGGTGCGGTGGTGTTGTGGTGCTGCCCGACTGAAGGTGAAGCTCATGAAGCACCTCGTGTTTCTGGCCACGCCGCCATGAGCATGTGAAGGTACGGCACGGGAGGAGCACTGGGATCGTGAGTCATCTGCGTGCACACGAGGTGATTGTTGAAATGCACGAGAGAGAGGAGGAAGAAAATAGATGATGTTGACGTGTGGGGCCCACATGTCATAACGGTCAACGTAACATCAGGCACACGTGGATCTAAAATGTGGACCACATCTATTAGTTTTGTGTTTAAATCCTCTAAAATGGTCATCAACCGTTTTCGGTAGTTTTTAGGGACGAATTGCACCAAAAAAAAGGTAGTTTTCGGCCAAAATTTTCAAAGTGGTAGTTCAATGGGACGTCAACCCCAATTGTGGTAGTTTTTTGCCCAAATACTCAAGGACATGCGATGGAGAGAACTACCGGACATGGGGATGCCGGTGAATCCAAGAGAGCGGCTAAGGCCGGTCAACAAGAGCAATAAAGTTTCTCTCCTGGAACGTTCTAGGTTCGGGGAGTCGGTGTGCCTGACAAGGTCCATCAACCCAATGGCATATTTCTATCAAATATGCAATAACACTACAAAACAGAAACAATAAAATTGAGCTACCTACGAGCAACCAAGACGATTTGAAGCCCTTCACCGTTGGATCGTGCTATTGGAAGGCAATGAAAGAGGGAGAGGGGGAGGGGATTCTATGGTTTGGAAGATGTGTCCATCGTCTTAGTTCAAGGTAAGGGCGATGATTTCATGGTGTTTTGTGATGAAGTGTTGAAGCCGAGTTAAATAAATCACAAGACCGTTTTGTTAGTGTGTGTTTGCCCAAACATAGAAAGAAGAAATAGAGATGCACTCTTATGCATGGTGGGCCTCATACACATCTTAGACCGAGGTTTTACTAAGAATGACCAGGCTGCTCCTTTCAGTCTGTGGTTGATGGTTTTTGTGAAGCTATCCAAAGCTTTCAATACGGTGCAATGGTCTTTTCAAATGGAGATGTTGAGGAAAATGGGCTTGGATGTGGGGACTTCTTTCCATGTCTTCGATCCACATTCTCCTCAATGGCAAGGGCAGTGATATGCTGCTAAACCGGCATAGCCTCCGGTTCGAGGATCCCCTAACCCCCTATATGCTTTTCATGTTGCTCATGGAGGCCCTTCAATGCCTCGTTGTGCATGCATCCAACAGGGGCATCCTTTCCCCTCTAGTACACACAGGAGTGCGTGGGCACTTATCCATCTTTGTAGATGACGTAGTGGTGTTCCTCAAGCCCACTAAGACGAATATTGGGACTTGTGCGGCAATGCTCGGGTTGGGATGGCATCTCATGTCTAAGAGTTAACATAGAAAAGTGTGGCACAGTGCTAATTATATGCTCCCAGGAGCAACTCGAGTTGGTGGTTGGAGGGCTAGTGAGAGTGCATGTGGCACTTAATTATATTTTGATGTGATGATAATATGGTTGGGGGGGTGATATCCTGCAAGTGCATAGAGTTTAGTTTTAGCTTCTTTGAGGTAAGAGTATCGACCCCACATGGAGCACAAAAATTGTCTTTGTTTCTTGTAGATATTTATCATGACGTGCCTGCAAGTTAATTATAGTCCAAAGCAAAGCAGTTGTGAAAGTTTATAGTATTGCAAGTTAGCATGACTGAAAGTAAAAAAGTGCAAGTAAAGTAGTAACATAGAGTATGTAGATGGTTTAATCAACAGATGGGCTAAGGTGTTCTCATGGAGTCTGGATTCCCCACCAGTATGTATCTAACATAACATATGTCATTGCATATTTCTAGGTTCAAATAATCAAGCCTCCTTTTTATGTTTATAGTGGGCGGAGCTTGATACAACATACATGTTATATCCACAGTCTCTGTATCACATACGCTACTTTAGTTCCTCCTCACATCCCGGTCATGACAACGATAATTAAGGGTCACCTTGTGGATGCATCCAGTGGTCGGTTCTACATTATTCCCCTATCAATTTCAAAGGGAAGGAAAAGGAGATATTATTGTCACCTCTTTACCTTCACATCCCCACCTTTACAATGACAATAATAGACTTCATGGCCCTTTAGATCGAAAATGTTGAGTGGACGTCCTTACACAACATTCATGAAGGTTATTAACTCAAACATGCAATAGGGGATTCCATATCCTATCAGCGTTCAACGCCTAAACATACTAGGGTTCCTCCGTATCCTCAAGAACTAGGGAACTACTCAAACATATAGACGGCAAACATCGTGCGGTAAATCATGGCAAACATGGATTGGCGATCATAGTAATACACGTAGGTTTCCACCTAGGGTTTGTATTAGAAAGATATAAATAGGGGATGATGATGACGCTGGTTGGCAGGAGTCTCCTTGAAAGAGGTGATGGCGTGGCGGAGCCCTTCTTGTTGATTCTTCATCCAGATCCCTTCTGGAGGCTAGGGTTCTTCGTTCTGATGGAGTTTCTAACCTCTCTGTATCTTGTATCCTCGATGCGAAGACATGGGGATAATATAGTCGACTAGAGGCTGAGGCGGTAGGTACGGGCGCTCATGCTCATACTAGACACTGTCTTCTTCTCCGACTCCTCTTGTGCAGCTGATTTGCTCCATGCTTGATCATGGTCTCTTATGGTAGGTTTCCATCATGCAAATTAATGTGATTGTACCCCTATATCCTTGGGCTTTCATCCTAAAGCCTCAAAACTCCTCGTGTGTGGGATCCTGGAAGAAACAAATAAAAAGGCGTGCCCGAATACAATAAAACCAGAAGAACAAAAACTAAAACTACACAGCAAAACACAAGGTAAAAAGTGATAAGAAATTGGACTCGTCTAGGGGTGAAGATCGGAGAAGACCGGAAATGATGTCAGTGAAATTATTCTCTCCCGGATCTCTTCCCTCTTCTTTGGATGGTGGTTGTTCTTCTCCTGGACTCTGTGTGTGTGTGTGTGTGTGTTTTCCTCTTGCCATCCGCCCCTTCTCGAAAGTTGTTTGTATAGATCAAGAGGTGGTGGAGGAAGATGGTAGGAGCATCCACGCTCGTACCAGACACCGTCTTCTTCTCTGGTGCACCTGATGAATGTATGCTCAAAGGGAAAGTTGCTCCAAACTACTTCAATGGCCAGGGTTTTGATTGTTTTTCCTTCCAAATGTGTTAAAACCTGCACACCTTGTAGGAAAACAAGATTTCTTCATTCTTGAAGGATTATCATTAGTAAAATGGGCAAACCGGAAAAACCCTTCGGAAAACCAAACAAATACCCATGTGAAAGTGCAAAATATTGAGCCACAGCTGGGGTAGACATGATTGGACATCGGCAGCTAGGACGTGTTGGTGGAATAGTGCAGCAACAAGATGTCGGGTTGTTGACGACAGAAAGGTCTTCGGTCCATTATTAGACTCAAATAAACTGTGATGGTTGACAGTTAAAGTTAAAATGGAAAGCGTTAAAATTGAAATTCGAATTGTGCCATTTGAAATGGTGCTCATATGATATCTTGCTATTGTGAGCCAGCAAGTAAGATGGCAGTGCAAATATTCCGTATCAAATAAACTCCAATAGTTGATGATTAAGGTTGAAACTCAAAGTGTTAAAAATGAAACTATAATAGTAGTCACTTGAAAATGGAACTTGTATGATATCTTGAGAGTGGCAAGGAAAAAAATTAAAGTTCCATCGCCATTCAAAAGTAAACTCCAATTGTTGACGGCTGGAATTGAAACTCAAAAGAGTTAAAATTGAAATTCAAATAGTGCCATTCGAAAATGGAACTCAGATGATATCATGTTATCATGGGCCACCTAGTAAGATGTTGGTTAAAATATTCTGAATCGAATAAACTCCAATTGTCGATGGTTAAAGTTGAAACTCAAAGTGTTAAAAATGAAACTATAATAGTAGTCATTCGAAAATGGAAGTCGTATCATATCTTGAGAGTGGCGAGGTAACAAAAATGTTCCATCTCCATTCGAATGATGGTTAGAGTTGGAACTCAAGGAGTTAAAACTAAAATTCGAATATTGCCATTTGAAAATAGAACTCAAATGATATCCTGTTATTGTGGGCGAGCTAGTTAGATGTTCGTGTAAATATTCTGCACGAATAAACTCCAATTGTTGATGGTTAATGTTGAAACTCAGGGTGTTCAAATTAAAACGGGAATAGTAGCCATTTGAAATTGGAACTTGTATGATATCTTGAGAGTGGCGAGCAAACAAAAGTTGAATGTTAGTGCAAATATTCTGACTCAAATAAACTCGAATTGTTGATGGTTAAAGTTGAAACTCAAAGTGTTAAAATTGAAACAAGAATAGTGGCCATTTGAAAATGGAACTCGTATGATATCTTAAGAGTGGCGAGGCCATTTAAAAAAAAATCCATCATCATTTCAAAATCCAAAATGTCAAAATTGAAATTTGAATAGTGACATATACAAATGGAACTCGGATAATATGTTGCTATTGTGGGCCAGCTAGTTCGATGTTCGTGCAAATATTTCAAATAAACTCCAATTGTTGATGGTAAAGTCCTAAAATTGAAACTGGAAAAATTAGACGTTTGAAAATGGAACCAGTGTGATATCTTGGAAGTAGCGAGGCTAAAAAAAAGTTGGATGCTGGCACAAATATTCTGACTCGAAAAAACTCCAACTGTTGATGGTTAAAGTTCGAACTCAATGCGTTAAAATTGGAAGCTGGAATACTAACCGTTTGAAAGTGGCGAGCCAAAAAAAAAATGTTCCGTCGCCGGGACTTGAACCCGGGTCTCTCGGGTGAGAGCCGAGTATCCTAACCACCTAGACTACGACGGATGGTGAAGAACTTGTCGAAATTTTGCTTGTAATGCTAGGGCACTTTGCTAATAAGCTTCAGATACGGCTACGTAATGTTTCTTTAGACTTATTATTAGAATCCAGGCACACCGAACAATACAATCTAGTACAATACACGTGGTAATTATCTCTATGATTTCCTTCGACTCGAGCTAGTTTCTTTCATATGGCCGAGTGCTTGTTGGGTTCCAGCAGGAGATCGAACGAGGTGAGGGAGTAAGGGCTCACTGACACGCCCATCTGCTGCTTGGCGTCGGCCACCGGGCTCGACACCGGCGCCACCTGCAGAATTTCAGCAACACGGTTGCAGAGTCAGCAAACACCAGAGCTAAACAGCTCGAGCGAGCAATTTACCCCCATGACCAACTCAGTGTGGTGGTGTGGTGCTGACCTTTTCTGGCTGTTCGAAGGAGTTCTCGTCGAGCGGCGCGGCGGATGTCAGCACCGTCTTCTTCGAGCCGGAGCTCTTGATGCCGCTCTCTGGGCCCGTGACTGTTATGTTGAGATCCACGGCCTTGCTGCCGAAGTTTACGACCTGCAAAAAGGGTTGTTGTGTTTGGTCATTTTTGTCTTGTATATAAGGTTGGTCAGCAGAGTTTTCTGACTGAAATTTGGAAGAACAAAATGGGAGCACCTTTATTTTCAGGTAAGTGCTCTTGTCTTTAGGACTCTGCCAGGTGATAGCAGATGCAACCATCTGGTCGTAGTTGGAGACCTGTGTGGTTGTGGGGTGGAAGGTTGCGCCGCTCGAGTCCTTGAAGAAGTGCAGCATCCAGTAGTTTGGGCATCCGTAGTGCTGCCACGAGTTGAACACAATGGCATCTGGGCTCCACCTGTGGAGGGAGCACATAATATTTTCTGCGTTGATTATCCAAATACACGACATGATAGAGGCTGGCAAACCATACCGAAATGTGAAACAATGCTTTTAAGATGTTGAATCTTTACCTGCGATCGTTGTCGTTTACAAAAAGCGGTGCGCAGCTTGCCATCTCGACCACGTCACTGCAGTAAAACAATGCGCAAAACATCAAAGTTCGCGATCAACCAGTAATGCAGACGCCAGAAAGCCCACACTGATGCTGGAAAGGCTAGGCATTTGCCACTACCATTCATTTGATGTCAAAAGCTCTGCTTCTCAGTGCAGTCTTAACTTTAAAATTAGTAAGAGTGAGACGGAAAGCATGTCAACGATGGAAAAAAGAAACTAATAAGAGCATATAATAACCTGTTCTTCTCTAATCCAACAAGAAATGCAGCTTCTGCGAGTGCTGCTACCAGTGTTCCTTTGCCAGCATCGTTTCCAGTCACGGCGTACTCACCAACAATTGCCTACAGATTGACAGTGCATCCACAGGTCATTTCCAGCTAAGGCACAGAAAATTGCAGGTAGTGATAGCATTTGAAGTTTGGAAAAATACTACGTACCTTCGGTCCGCTGCGTGGTGTGTTGTCAAACATACTGGTTCTGGAAAACATATTAGCAGAAGATGCATAGACCTGCAGCAGAGATGAAGTGTTATCAATCATTAAAGATTAATTTGTTATAATGAACATAACACAGAGACCTTACATGAACATCATACAGATCGGCAGGGTTGGATGCCGAAATAGTTGACTTATCACAGCTTGATATAATGTTGATGTCAGGGTATGCAGCTTTAATGGCAGAATAGAACTTTTGGTAATTGCCTAGTAAGCAAAGTAAAAAGGTAGTATGAGCTTTCCTGCTTTATCCATAACAGCAGAAAAAAGAATATGCAAAATCTTTGTGCATCCTTTCACTAAGTAGAGAAGCAAGGCTGCGGATCATGCCTCCATAGCAGAAAAATAAACATTCTGAATCATGACATACATGAAAGCTCTTATCCACAAACATTCTGAATCATGTACAGATGTGTGAACCTAGGAAAGAAGGATATAAAACTGTAGTACAAACCTCTGTAGTAGAGCATCCAGCATTCTTGATTCCCTATTGAAACATAATCAAGCTTAAAAGGCTGTGGATGTCCCATTGCCGCACGAACTGAACCCCATGTAGTGTTGACCCCTCCCCTTGCGAACTCGATGCCATCAACAACATCCTGGAATACTACAAGCATGAAAATGCAGGGAAGGCCAAGAAGGTGGTAGCAATAAAAGAAACTGCATGCCGCCTCAGAACGTTTAGCAACTAAAATTCTTTTTGGCATCAACAAGAGGATGGGTTTCATAATTGAGAACAATGTGTGTCGTAATATATTTTGTGGTAGCAACCGAACCAAGGATGCTTGTGAAAAATTTAATCGCAATATAAATCATTTGGTTTGGACACACACCTGCTACAAAAATTAGGTTGATTTATTCTTAAAATCTTCAGCCTATTTTGTAAACCGGTTCTGTTTTGTACTTTTTATGTCTTGTAGTCACATTTCCTCGTAGAACAAGTTCATGTTGCCAACTGTTTGCGAGGTTGGACATCATATGTTGTTTTCAAATAACAGAGGAGATCACATATGCCATGAAACTAAACCAGAGATTTCATTTTGCGCATTAGGTTATCCAGTCAGGTTTCTTTCCTTTTATCAACTGATTGACAATATAATATTGAAGAACATACCTTCACCAGAGATGCAATTATTGCAGTAGGAACTTCTTCGTTAATGCTTGCTCCTGCAGTACCGACAAGCATTTCGTAAGACAGATCAAGTGTTTGCTAGAAGCCGTACGTCTATGTAGACTGAACATACCATCATTCACTACCCAAACAGGGGAAGCACCGAGGTCTTCAGCTAACTGCAGCAAATAAATATCAGTATGAACTTATGAAATATACCCATTGGCGAAATTTTAGTGTTTTAAAGTCAAAGACTGTGTCTGTGTTCCATTTACCTGAAGGAACTCAAAGAATCCGAGTCCATCGTCAGTCCAGTATCCCCAGGCATCATTGACATGGCCAGGTCTTTCCTCCCATGGACCCACAGTTTCGCCCCAATGAAACGCATTTCTTAGATAGTTTCCCATGGCATAGTTACCGCCTAAACAACATTTTATTTATATCATCAAAATCATGTAATGATATAACTTAACCTTGGATGTAACAACTGTAAATACGATAGACCTGGAAACTTGAGAAACTGGGGCTTTAAATTGGCCAACATGGAAGCAAGATCCTTCCGAAAACCATGTCCCTATGAAGAAAACATATAATAAATAAAAGCTCAAATACGGTACAGGTAAAAACATACATTCATTGCTTTCTTCAACGGAAAGAAAATCAGAAGAAAAAGAAAAAGGAAATCTCATCAAAAGGAAGAGAAACAAACACAAAGAAGGCTTACCATGTAAGTGTCCGATGGCATAACCGACACTTGATCGAGCCAGACCACTCCAGTTTTAGTGGTTGTAATTTGAAGCCTTGAATTAGTGTTGTTTTGGCTGGAATACAAACAAAACTGTATCTTTGTCCAGTTGGCGAATTGTTTCTTGCCGCCCCTGAAAGCACCAGGGGAATCCAGGTTATAAATATGCAAACAATAATGCAGCATTTCTGATAAACTGATGACAGCATAACATTACGTGATGGTGCGAGAAGCGAGTTTGTGCAGACCGTCAGAGCTTGTCAAAGAAATGGTCAAGGAAACTGCATCTGAAGACCTAATGTGCAGGCTCACCTTATAACCCTTCCTTCTTTCAATGTTCTGGAAAGAGGAAAGCAATATGAGGCAAACTTGTAAAGAGATTTCATTTAAAAGAATGATAATGCATTTCAAACCAAACTGAAACTGCCACACACGTTCCGCAATATTATAGACCGAATATGTTGTATTTCTTTTGAAAACAGGTCAACATATCATATATGCAGACATATGAAGAAAATAAATATCATACCATGCCCCAGTAACCAGGATTGTAGACCCCAACGCCTCCGGATGGGCAGACATTAGTTCCTTTAGAACCACAAAGAACTTCCATTCGGAGTGCGACCGGGTTACGTTCGAAACAAGATGTCCGATCGGTTCCCACGATGATGCTTGATTCATTTCCAATTATGAACCATGGGTCGATGTTTGATGGCGTATTAGGCCCACCGGCCTCGAAACCTGGAAGTAATTTTGTCAGGGTATACGCAACACTGAGCAAGGAAAATAGAAGTGCAGAATGGACCCTTGAATTATTAACACATATCCTGATAATTAAGATTTCCTTACCTCTGTTGCTTACAAGCTCTGCCCACAACCCACCAGCACCAGCATGGTTGATCTCCTACAGATAAAACAAAAAAAAGTATTTGGATTACAAATTGTTGTTGAGTTTATCATCTTTGCAGCAAAATCAAAACCGTTTTTCCAAGATCCAACTTTTTTTAACTGAGGCAAACTGCAACAGAGCTGCACTCTGTAATCCTATGAGATTCAGTTAACCAATATAGCTGCATATATAGTTTAAACTGTAGCCAAACAAAATGGCCTTACTGAATGAGAGAAATGTTTATGCAAAGTTTTACCAGGTGGCTAGCACAAACTCGAACAAAGAGCGCAAAGTTTTCAGCAATCGCAGTTTAACAAGCAATTTATCAAGAGACCCTTATTCTCACCTCAAAAAAGATACCGAACATCTTGTCAGGCATCTTCCTCGCAGTCTGCGGCGAGGCGTCCACGCTCAGCTGCCCGGCCTGACACGCCACGAACCTAACAGAGGACGATGCCCAGCACAAGGCACACACCACTACCAGCACACAGCGGAGCCAATGACCGGCATACGCCCTCGACACAGCCATTGCGCTCATCTGAACTGAACCCGCAGCTCAAATCAAAGAACAAAGTACTGAATGCACAGCCTACCCATATATATAGCACAGGCTCTAGCTCATGCAACAGGAGGCTAGAAGCGTACTGCGTCAAGTAACCAGCAATTTGAGCAAAAGTAGTCCCACGAGTGGAAGCAAAGCTAGCCCAGAAGGCATCCAATCGACGAGGGACGAAGATGGGCACGGATGGGGACGTCAGTATTCTGTTTGAAGCTTTACTCCTCCGTTTTTGCACATCACATCGCGGGGAAGCAAGAAGCAACCGAGTACGTGCTCCCATTTCCGTTGATGAATCAGTGGCAGCTACCTTTTTCTTGAAGATTATCCGTAAGTACTCACACTGAAGGTCAGTGTGCAGAAGTAGAAATGGTGGCAGAAAATAAACAGAGACAGTGGCTCGGTGCGTTCTTGAGTACAGTTGACGCCAAAGCAAAGAATATGCGCTGATCTTGGAATAGTGGCCTCGGCTAATTGGGGAATCCAACACCTCGATGCAGAAAAGATCTTGCCGAGTGCGGGGCCTCTCTAGGGTTGCGGCGACTCACCGGCGTCGGGTCCGCAGGAGGACGTGGGTGGTCGGCGAAGCGGCATGCGGGAGGCGCGGTCGGCGCGGCGAGTGGGCGTGCGGCGCGGGCGGCGGAGGCGGGGGCCGTCGCCGCATCGCCGTCGGCGGGGAGGCGAGCGTCGGGGGGCTTCGCCACTCGATTGGGGCGTTGGCCGTTGAGCTTAGCTGAAACTTGAAAGATTTCATTTCCTGATAATTTTCTCGCGGGAAAGCTATAGATTTTTTTAAGAAATAAACTCGGAGCTTAAAAACTCATCCCTGAGCGGAAAAGTCTAGGCGGGGGAATGTTTACTGTTGCTATCTTCATTCCATCGAGTCAGAAAAATCAAATTAAATTTCTTCAAGTTGAAACTTCTAAAATGCATATCTTGAGGGTTTAAAACTCCGGTTTTCTTACCTTTCATGCAACTAAGAAAACAATTCTTCTAAATAATTTGTAGGATTTTTTTTACTGAACCTCATGAGAGTGCTCCGACGATTTCATTACGAAAAGAGTTGGTCCCGTTTATACGGAAAACTAAGCCAAAATCCAATAAACTGCATAATTAATTAGAGGACAACCATGCGAAAATACAAACAACGAATACAAACACCTCCTAACTAAAACTAGGCAACACCACCAAACGCAAACCAACGGCCGAGAGCCAAAAAAGACCGGGGTAGAAGTGAAGATGCTCTTCGGCAACACGTCTCCAAGAAGAAAATGACGCCCATAGGCTTCAAGTCATCGGTACGGACCCCGTCGGGGCAAAGCTTTTGCACAGAGCACTGCACACCACCACCCCACCGAGCCCCATGGAAAGGGATCTGGCCACATCAACCGCTGTTGGTACCTAGAACCAGACAACAAAAAGTCTAGTGTCCGGGTGAACTCTTCGATGACGCCTTCGCCACTGGTATCGGCCCCTGTCAGCCAAAGCTTTCGCCTAGAATCAATAGTCCCTCCACCTCGATGAGACTCTTGGGAGGAGTCTCAGCCACCAACAACCCCCAAACTAGCCGAAGATACCAAGCCTGGGGTGTTAAGGGCAAACCATCCAAAACTGGAACAAAGAGCCAACTGCCACTCGGCGCCTCACCACAACACCACACATGCCACAGCACCAGGAGCCTAGCCTTGCCACAGACCACTGTACTGCCACATCCAGAACACGCCGGCGACGACACAAACCAAACTTAGGCACACGCCGACCATCGGAGCACCCACCGTCGAGCCCAACCATCATGGCCCCAAAACTCGTGTCTTGGCAAGCCAAAAAAACCGATATCGGATCTGGAAGGGAGTCATATCCACGACAGCGAATCAACCTCCATCTGCCACATCGCCGGAGGAAGCTCACCTGCCGCAGCCACAGCTAGGCTCTTCCCCGACCGCTATCCTTTGACCTGACCATACGCTAGGTGCCCCCACCACCTCCGGCGTCGGACGCCCCGTCGAGCCCAGCCAACACGCGGCCACCAGCAGCACCATACCACACCAGCTCGGGACCGGAACCCAGTGGATCTGCCTCGTGCGGTGACTAATCGCTCGCTCTGATCTGTTGACTGATGCAGCCCGGTCGTCAAGTTTTTTTTAACATGGTATAGATGCAGATACTCATACATACGCATATACACTCACCCCTATGAACGTACACACGCAAACCTTATCCTATGGGCATCTTTGAGAGACTGAGCTTGCACATCATCTTGCACCCCCAATGGGTTATTTTCAGCTCATCGCTTGTTCAAGCAAGAGAGATTGCCCTTTGCTAGATCTAATTAAGCTTCTGATTAGTAGTGGTCAGTGAAAGTAATCATGGTAGTAGCGTACTTTTACTTCAAGGCTTCGACGGACGGCTGGGATAATAGACGGAGGGCTGGGATAATAGGATGTACCCACATTTGGGAGTAGAAAGTCACCTCTTGGCACTATTACTTTTCTTAACAATGGCACTATTACTTCTATCCACATCCAAATCATGAGTAATGAAAGATCGTGTCACTTTCATTGCCCATGATTTGGATCGTGGATAGTAGAATAGTGCCATCTGAAGGTGAGAGTTGGCTTTCTACTTCCGAGTATGGGTATACCCCATTATCTTAGCCGTCCGTCAAAGTTGTGGTGCATCATGATGGGAGCCTTCTTCTGCTACTTGGTTGTGATTTGCAGGCCTGCGTATACAAGGTGGGTACCTCGGTAGTAACTGCATGGCGGAGGTGTTGGGGTGCTCTGCTTCCTGCGTCCACTCCGTTTTCCCACCAACGAGGTTGCCGTGCCTTGCATCGCCTGCGCCGTGGGAAGGAGTGACCATGGACGAGGAGATGAAATTCCTGAATCATGATGCAGCCAATAAAAAAGTAAGCGCTGTATGTTGTTGACATTGTTAAGAATAAGATGACAGTAATGTTGTGGGTGCAAGGCAAAGATTTTTCTCTTCGGATGATTTGTAGAATTACGCGTGTTCTGAACCTGCCTTGGTGCTGGGTGTTCGAATGAGTAGTGATGTAGGAGTATGCATTTAAGACTGCGCTGAGGCCATGTATCACCATAGTTTTGCTGATATGTACTAGTAAGGAGGAGTTGCATCATTTCAAAATTTTAACCGCAATGGCGGGAGATTGGAGTAAGATCTGTACACAAGCAGCAGGGTTGGAGGAACCTGAGAAGTCAGACTACGCTTCAATCATACGCTCCATTGGAGAGAACATAGAAAGTTGAAGGAAAAATACAGTAGATGGCTCCCGTTGAGGACTTCAGTGGCATGTCTGTAATCACGGGTACTGAGACGTAGTACAGGAGAAGAAGCTTGGCGGAGAAAGAGGTTGAAGACAGTGTGGTTGGTAAGCAAAATTAATCGATGACAACAGATTGGCAGCTGTATGGATTAGGGACACGACCTCACCGCTTCAGTCCAAGACGTGGGATTACCTGGGCCGGTACACAAAAGACATGGCTTGAGAAAATAAACATATATATGTACAACTAGATGATTTCCCGTGCGTTGCTGCGGAAACATTGTTAGACATGTAGCTATGAAAGACACAACGTAATGTTCATTTTGTTAAGTTAGCAACACTAGTAGACTGCCCGTGCATTGTCACGGGCTTTTGAAAATTTGTATTGGTTGCATGTCAAATTTTACATAGATAGAAAGATAGGCAATAATATTTTTTTTTTAAAATAATACGCTTGCAATGTACTTTGATAAAAAAAATGTAATTCGACCCTATACACCTGATGCACAAAATAAAGGTGGTACACAAACATTGAACTCTTTATTCTGCACTGCATTACAAATGATAATAACATTTGAATGCCTTTTTTAATTCTTAAAATCATTTTTCTCATGAAAGCATGTGCATTGTTATTATCCATTAATTAAAAACAACACATGAAGGATTTTTTTTCCTTTTATACAAATGTTCCAAGATGTTACAACCAGAAACTTCATCACAATATGCAATTGGCTGGCAAACTATTACATATTATGGATTTAGGCGCTTGACGATAAAGAGTTTCCCCCGCTTTATATTATAAAGCAGCCATCCGATACAACCAGCTCACTGCTCACTGGGGCCTGCAGCACAAAAAAGCCCAAAATAAAAATGAGAGAAAAAGAAAGAGAAACAAATCCCGACATCGGTAGATCAACGAAACAAAGATGACCGGTAACCGATGCACCCTCCGGCGAAGTACCATCGCACTCCTAGCACCCGAAGCGTTGCGTACCGAGCAACACCTTCAAGAAGGAATGCGACGACGACGGCACTGCTGCCCGGACAAGTCCTAGGGTTTCCCTCAGTACGCAGAGGACAGTGGGGAAGGTGTATACCCGACGCCCTTTAGGAAGGTCCGGCAGCGCCTGCAGGCGTCACCACATCGATGCCGGACGAGCCCTAGGGATTTCACCGACCCAAACAACCACCACCACCTCGGACGATCTGAAGTGCACCAACCAACCTGCCGCCCACCAGCCTTTGCCACCACGGTCACTGAACCAACTTTGTCGTCTCCTGAGGCCACCGACACGAGACCTGGAGGAGGGAAGAGGATCCCAGGGGCTCAGGGGCATCCGCAACTCAGCCGACGAGAGGGGACAACCTTCGTCGCTGCCATGAAGCCGACCGGACGTGACGGCAGGGGCCTAGCAGGCCCCTACTGGCCCGACCGGGCCCAAATGGGTCTGGGCAACCCCTACTGCCACACTGCAGCACATCGGCCGACAAAAGCCGCCACCACCCGCACCCCTCGATGCCTCGCCACGACTACCAGGGAGCCACACCGCCGCGCATCGGACCGTCGGCCCGCCCCAACCCAGATAGGGCCCAAAAGGGCCCAGATCTGGGCGGAGTGGACGCCGCTAGCCAGCCGCACCACCACGCGCCCCGCAGCCAACAGTCGCGCCGCCGCATCAGGGGCACCCACAGCCGCAAAGCGCGAGCGGGGAAAGAACGGACCGCCTCCGCCCGAGGAGCACCACCGCCATCAGGAGGCCCCCACGCCCCCCAACGCGCGAGCGGGGAAAGAACGGCCCGCCTCCGCCAACACCGCGTGGGAATGGCCCGGCGGACCACGCTGGCGGCGGCAAGGGGAAAGACGGGGAGGGGATGGAGGAGAGGGAGGATCGGGGATTCGCACGTCGCCCGCGAGGAGGGAGGCGAGCGAGCGAACAGATCGAATCAGTGTAGACGTTTTTCTTAGGTGCTTGAAACCATACAATTTACCATTTAGAAACTATTACAGAAAAACACATCTTCTAGAACATGCTACTCCTACCTCTCTTGTGATAGGTAGATATATCAATCTTTGATAACATTTATTGTTTAGAATTTTATTGGCATTTATCTTTATTTTTATCATAATTTTCCAGTTTTGTTTGAGTCATGTAACTTCATATTTGGTGTATCGGCTCAAAAGGATTTTCACATAAAACCCAAGGAAATGTGTGTGTGTGTGTGTGTGTGTGTGTGTGTGTGTGTTGTAATACGAGCTATTACATAAAAGGGAAGTGAGCAACCAACCCTAATTCGACATAAACTCAGACATTAACATCAAATATAAGGGTGAATGACATGCAACATCAATTGCGAATAAGAGGGCTAAAACTTGCCCAGAAAATATACTCCATATATTCCTAAATTTAAGTCTTTTTAGAGATTCTAATACAAACTACATACTTATGTATAGACATATTTTAGAAACGAACTACATACTTATGTATATAGACATATTTTAGAAAATGTAGATTCACTCGTTTTGCTCCGTATGTTAGTCCGCATTGGAATATCTAAAAAGACTTGTATTTAAGAACGGAGGGAGTAAGGCACAACTCACAAGTTTACAACACATTTTTCCTGTGTTAGCACAAAAGTCAAATAATACATGGAAGGATTGAGGAGAGAAGGTCTATAATATTAGTTTTACCGGTTGTTCATAATTCTATTAGCAAGAGGGAGAGAGAGAGAATCGGCACCCCCAAATTGTCTTCGTATGTCTTGCTATCCGAAAACCCAGGCCATATGTGAGGAGGAAATGGGATAAGGACGTCTATGGACAACACGCCACATCAGGCCGAAAAAGGCACAATTTTCTAAAATATTACTCCCTCTATAAACTATAATATAAGAGCGTTTAGATCACTACGCTCTTGTATTAGTTTACGGAAGGAGTACAAGGCACCCCAAAGATATTGATGGTATGAATTGCTACGAACTTAAATGCTTAATACAATCAACCAAAAAGCTACCAGCGTGCTTCTCCATTTTGAGCCAGTCCACCTATTGAGGACTTCTTGATTAAAACCTGCAATCGTTCAAGATAGCTTGCAAAACAGGAGTTTTATGTCAGTAAATAATGTAAAAATAATAATTTCAATTGAGTTGAAAGGCTTAAATTGAAAACCAACAAATATATGCAGGCTTATTTCATACTGCTATTTTAATGAGCACCAATAACCTCCTTGTCAACATCATAATATATCATCCAAAATCATATTAACAATTTTGAGCCAACTTTATACTACTTATGAATATAAATAATATAATTAATTAACAAACATTGGATTGTAACAGACGTGAAAAACACTTCATGTTTCAAGGAATTAGATGGTGTGAGTATCGTCCGAAAGCTTTCTGGAGAAATAAGAATAGAGAGTTGTTTAGTTCATCATCGTTACATGTATAAATGGCGAAAACACGCTATGAATAAGAGAAATAACAAATAAGGATAGAGAGTTGTTAAGTTCATCACACTGTTTATTTGCTTAATGTAGAAATAAGGCAACATCCCCTGTAAAAGAATAATTTTATCGACAAACGAATTCCCACCAGTTCTTAAAAAATGGATATGTGGTTGACTTGGAAGGCATTTCATAACATGTATATTATTTTTTTGAGGATGACTACCTAAAAAAGGACCAAACACATCACTTGGTACATTCAGATAGCATCAGCGAACGAAGCTCCTCGGGCACGTCCGCAATTACCAGTGAGTCCTCATGCCGTCTAGCTCTGGCAGCTAAGCTCATGTGCTAGACAGTTTTGTTCCCTTTTGATGGCCTTGGCCTGAACTGAACTGAAGATCCGGCTTGTGTTTTTTATCTCACTGACAACCCAGAAAACATTCCGATCGGCTTGATCTGGCTTGTCCCAATTCATTTGCAATCATTTTGTTGTCAGTCTCAATGATCAGTGGGCCTTGGTACAGTCTCGACAGCGATACCAGACCCATCAGGATAGCTTGCCCCTCTGCCTCTTCAACTGATCTGCATTTATTCATCGATTTACTCGCCGAGAAGACAACATGCCCCGTATGATCCCGTGCGATCGCGCCAGCCTAGGCTTGGCCCGTGCCTGACAAAAAGGCTGCGTCAGTGTTCAGTTTTACAACACCTTCAGGCGGCTCTTTCCACTGGGCATTTGGCTCGGCGTTCGGCTGATTCCTAGGCGTGGTGTGTCTAGATGCAGACAGGGACCAGCAATTCTTGTTTCCCTGTCCAACAGCAGATAGCGACAGATTCCTGATTTCCTCCTCATACTGCACAAGGAACATCACCGATCTCGAAATGGTTTCTTTGCCATCACTGTGGATACAGTTATCTCGTAGAAACCAGGCTCTCCATAACAACAGCAGAATTTTCTTTCTTATCTCTGAATCATACTTGTCCAGTAGGATTTGTAGCCAGTCTGTTCCAGTGTACCAGAACTCCTTTTCTTCTGGAAGCCTCCACTCTTTCCTCATGGCAAATCTCAACGCCTTACTTTTTGTGCATGATATAACAGCATGATATTCATCTTCCTCCCCGTTCCCACATATGTCACACACACTATCTTGAACAATAGTACGCATGCATAACATGTATATTTGCCTCAACATCAGAATGGATGGTAGAATTACATAAGAGCAGTTTGTCCATTTCAGAGATACAACTTTCTGAAGGAACTGTGTCAATGATTCCCACAGAAAATATAGCGTCCGATTTTGGGAAATGTAATAGCACACTAAGTCATAATTCTGAATGCTTAGGAATCTGGAGAGTATTATTTCTTCGAAAAAATGGACAAAGCAAATGAGCATGGTCCAATGCAGGTTCTGCAACTTCTATTTTACGCGTGTTTTTATAAATAATTTATCGGAAACACAAAGGAAGACAATATGTTTGAGTAGGTAACAATATGTTTTAGAAGATGATGGCTTCCTAATATTTAAGCACATAACTAAAATTTACTGAACCGTGGGAGATGGATCGGAGGTACAGTAGAAGAATGAACAAATAGATTTTATTTCTATTTTCCACAACCTACATGTACAACAATGAGAAGTTCCTCGAGAACCAAGCTTACAACAGTGAATAAGAGGGGAAAGCAATATGGCAATTTAATGTCTCATCGACCCTGCAAGTTGGCAGCATCCCAAGTGATGATCAATTTTAAACATAATCTTTAACTGCAAGAATGACTACACTACAATTCTATAGTTAAAGATATATTCCTAACACGTGAAGAAGAGGGAAAAGCAATATGGCAATTTAATGTCCCATCGACCCTGCAAGTTGGCAGCATCCCAAGTAATGATCGATTTTAAACATAATCTGTAACTACAATAATGTGTACAATACAATTCATCATTTCTTTATTCTAGGCATTTTTTTACTCACTCCGTCCCAGTTAGCATCTCAAACAGTGAATAAGAACTCCTATCAGACACTCCAAGTTTTATGTTACCATCTAATTAAACAATAGTAATATAGTAATAAACTGTGAACCTAAGAAACGGTTAGGAGCCGGAGAGGTACCTGGAGGGAGGAGGCCGGAGAGTCCTGGAGGTCATCAACATGCGGGTATTATGCGATAGTGGAATTGCTGGTGCCACGACGACGAGCGACCTTTCCCCATCGCAGAGCCGTCATCGCCACCGCTGGCCTCCTCCGACTGATTGCGCTGCCAACGTCGCATCAGGTCGTGATACTGAGGAAAATGGGAGATGGCGGTCGGGTGTGGGTGTGGGTCTAGGGATACAAAGCAGCCCTCCCAACTGTTATTGTGTTTTTGTGCTTCACAAATCAATTCATAATGTCAACGTTATGACCATGCTGGAAAATCAACTTACTGGGAAATTTATTTGAATAAACAACTAAAGTACAAATGTACTTAAAATAACAGTTTTGATCAAATTCACTAAAAAATACCATGCACCAAATAACTATGTATATTATACAAGGTCAAGACTGATTCGAGTAAGGCTGTTACCGTCATGTGCTGGAAAACTCCCAGTTCTAACTTCTAACAATACTAACCTCATTCTCCATGCATAACCAACCTTCATGTACTGTATGTAGTGGTTATCTATGCTAATCATTTTTTTTGGATTCACAAAACTCCACATTGTAAAACAATTCTGGACACCTTAATGCAGGAGTTCAGTTTATAAAACTGGAAGAAATTCTTGAAATTTTCAAACAAAAATTACATTCGAAAGAGTACAGAACCACTCAAAACTCTGTTTTTTGACACAAAAAAATTCTGGTAGCTCGCCACTGTAAATTGCGTGTGTTTGAAAAACTATATTTTATGGTATTATATATAGTAAGAGTCGTCGAAACCATCAAAGGAACAGAGGAAACAATAGCAGAAATGAATACAAAAAGAAATCTGATCTATATCACACTCCACTATAAAACAACAGTGCATCATTTAATGATGATATACTAATGAAGTATTTTCACAAAGCATACCTCTGGAGCAGCTGGTGAAATTCCAATAGCACAAGCAACTCCATAGATGATATATACTGACACTCGCATCATTTGACATTATGTGTAGTCAGTACGAGTGTATGAAAGTACAAAAGAACAAGCTACGACATTTTGGAGTTTAGAACTGAAATATGGGGATTCAGATTTACTCAGGGTAGGAGGGTATGTGTGGGCTGTGCTATATCGACATACACCAGATGATGAAAAATCATATGTCTGGACAAAAATGCACTATAATGTCATCTTAGAATCAATATGGATTCTACCAAAGAATTTAATAAACATGGTCACCAGAAAACTGAACTTTACCTTGCCGGAAGAAAGAGAGACTCGAGGGAACTCAGTAGTCAATGAGCTGCAGGTCATCTTCTCCACAGGGAAGAGAGGAAGGAGTGCTGCTCGCCGACCTCTCATAATCCTTGCCAACCATCTCACTGTCGCCATCATCCACCAGCATACCACGCCGATTGCGGCACCTCATGTTGTCATGCACGCAGCGGCAGACCTAGCAGCACAGATCAAAGAGTATTATATAAAACTGTAGCAATTCATATCTAAACCATTATTTTTCAATCACACACACATATAACCAAATGGAATCGATAACAAACTTACAAAATATAGCTGACACCACTAATGTAGTAGGCTACTCAATGCCACAATAAACAAAACCAATCAACCAGGTACTCAAGTAGCATTATTTACAACAGTAGTCACTTCAGATTCAAAAGGTGTAGACAGAATGGACAAGCTTAATATCTAGTCTTTCTTGTAGTCTAACCTCACCCGACATTGATGCTAGATAGATGGAATTGCACATATTTAAACTTGGTTCTCCTAGTATCGAAAATCTCCACATGCATCAACTAATTAATCAGTGGCAAAAAGGAGCTTTCGATGGAAGAGAAAGAAATAAAAACCCTGCAGAAAATTGACTGTTGGCAGCAGTGGACGGGAACGACCAACAATAAAACAGCAGAAGCTTGTGTAGTTAGCCTGTGTACCATGACCTGGCTCATCGTAATACCATGACCTAGCTAGTTAATTGTCCGTCGCCGATGCTCCCAAATCCTCACGATACACACAAGGAACATCAGGCCATATGCACTCCTCGCGATACCTTGGTCTCTTGACCTTCGAGTTCATGAAAGGAAGGTAGTCTGACAAGCAACTTCATCAGATCAGGTTCAGCCTTTCAGGTACCTAATAAGAAATAAAAACAGATTCGTCAGGTGGCAACTTGAATACCAACGATGACTGGATCGGCACCATGGCGCCTGCAGCCGCCTCTCTTCGCCAAAGAGCAAATCCCCGCCGAGAAGGCCGAGCCATGCGGAGCGGGCCGTGAGGAGTGGCGAGAAGGGGAGAGATCGAAGGACCGGAGGTAGCGGTGGTTTCCACAGGCGACCTTGTCCTCGGTGGCAGCGGTGGCTCCCCTGTACTCGGCTCGGATCAGAGACGGGGGTGGTTGGAGACGGCGGGCCGACGCGCTCAACGGCGAGATCCGGCAGGCAGCGTGTGGTGGAGGGAGGGGAAGGAGGCGGCCGCGCCACGGATGAACGCTCTATTCCTGAATCGTAAAACTTGTAGTAATAAATGAGATAAGAGTACTTGATCATCAATTCTAAAGCTGCCGTCTTGCTCACAACCTTGGATTTCTTGGTGAACTCTATACATCCACTACAAGACAGTGTCTAGTTTCAGTTATCTGAACATGAGCACTGAATTGATTCAGGCAAGATACGATTGTCAAGAAAAAAACAAGATAGTAAAGACTGTTCTAAGTTTCTCTCACAACAGCATGAGGTTCTTAACTGTGCACTTTGCCTGAAGCTGAAACAAAGTTGCAAGATAGGAGTACATTTTTTTTCCTAATCCTGGATATTGATAAACACTGCATGAGATAATCCTGAATCTTACAACTTGTAATGATCAATGAGACAAGAGTACTTGATCCTTAATTTTTAACCTATCATCTTGATCATAACCTTGGATTTCTCGGTGAACTCTATACATCTATCATTTTATATTACCAACAAACGCCTAATCCTGACAGTTACTGTAGAAAATAATATACAGTAAATGGTAACTGTACGAACACCTAATTCTGAAAGATACAACTTGTAATGATGAATGAGATAAGAGTACTCAATCCTCGTCTTGGTCAAAACCATAGATTTCTCAGTGAACTTCATTTGTCTGTCGGTATAGTATGTATTTCCAACAAAGACTACACACAACAGCGTCTAATTCAGTTATCTGAATAATGTCTACTGATTTCATTCAGGCAAGCAACAACCAAAAAAGTTGTGACAACTAAATTCAATCTACAAATTTACAGCAAAAGGTTCAAACATTTCTTCAAGGAAATGAATGCAACCTCGGAGTTTAGCAGGAAACGAAATATAACATCACACACGGTGATTCTTTAACATGGTTCTCCTCTCAGTACACGTATATATCAATCAAAAAGGTCTTTTGATTGATTCATGTGCCTGCTAACATGCAGATTGCTTGCCTACAGAGACGAGATGGGGGTGAGAGAGAAGGAGGGAGAGGGATATGGCTTACCACCTACAGCGGGGAGGAGGAAGAACCTGCAGCAGCAGCAGCTTCTCCTTGGCCGGGCCCCTTCACGCAAGCAGAGCAGATCGGAGGGAGCAAACTGACTGCATATATAGACCGCACGCACGAATCAGATGCGGAGATGAAGAAGGCCAGAAGAAGAGAAGGGATTCATGGCATACCCTTGCGGACGTTGCCGCTCTTGCTCTCGGAGGAGAGGAAGATGCTGCGAATCCTGAGCTCGGTCGCCATGGCCGCCCGCGGGCTAGGGTTTCGAGCGCGAGCAGGGAGGGATGGATGTGTGTGGAGGTGGAAGGAGGAGGGCGCGGTGGTGGTGGCGGTGGTGGTGGGAGGAGGAGGACTCCTCTGCCGCTGCGTGGTCGTGGTGGCGCCGATGCGGGAACGCCGGTGCGGATCTGGTCGTGGCCGGCGGCTGGGATGTAGGCGGTCGGCGCGGTGAAGTAGGTGGCCGACATCCGGTGGAGGGAGGCGACCGGCTATGAGGGGCGAGAGGTGGCCGGCGATGGGGGAGGGAGGCAGCCAACGCACCGGCGGCGGCGGATGCTCGTGCAGGAGGGAGGGTGAGATGCGTGAATCGGGTAGGGATCGTGGAGGGGCGTGCGGGGATGGTTTTGTCTGCACTGTTTTTTTCCTACTGCACGTCTTGTAGAGAGATAATAAAACCAGTGGGAGGGGGACGAATAAAAACCTGGCGAAAAAAAACGACGAAAAAAAACCGACGAAACTGGGAGGTGGGATTGTTACTGCAGGGAATTGGGAGGTGGGATCGAGGACCAAAAAAAACCGTCTCTGATGGGACGAAAATTGACCGGCGGAGACTACCAACTGCTCCATTAGGAGTAGAGATAACAGTTCAAGGAATTTTAAAAATAAATTAAAATAAGTTTCTAATAAAGAAAGTTCTCAAGTCAGACTGCCAGATTAATATTCGTCATCTTTTTTTTTCTAATTTCCATAAACATATCTCCAAACAATCTTGTAGTATTGTAGAGTTTTTCAAGAAAAACATGTTTTTGTATTTATGAATAGGCGACACATCAACCAATATTTGTATGCATGTATTGCCTCCTTCAATTCATACATTTGCTCTTTAATCAATCTTAGCGATCAATGTCTACCGCTAGTATTAGTCAATTGTCCACCCATGTTAATGAGAAGAATTTGTCTAAAATGCATGACGTGGATATTTTACGTGACCAATTATGATGTGACAGGCATGCATGACTTGGTGGGGGTGGAAGAGTGCATGTTGTAAGAATTAAAAGTAATGGATTTGATGCATGATTGAAAAATAGTAAAGCTAATGGCTGTGGTGCATGGTTGAAAAATAATGTTAGTGGATACTGACATGACACATTTGGTGACGTGAAAGGCTGCATATTGAGAGAAATTGCTTATAGTGGGGATGAACTTTCTAAGAATATAGAATATAGGATATGCATTCTAGAACCTTCCCCGAACTGGGTATTTCTTCTTTTTCTTTCTTTTTTTATTATCCCGCCTCTTTTATTTTTATTTTTATTTCATTTTGTGAACATATTTCAAATTTGGGGAACATAAAAGGAAATAATGAACATTTTTCAAATTTGGGAACATTTTAGGAAATTGTGATTTTCTCCCAATTTGTGAACATATTTTACAATTTCGCAAACAATGTTTTGAAAACATGATCGTTTATTACAATTTCGCGAACAAATTTTTTTTTTGAATCAGCGAACATTTTGTGAATAATTTTTAAATTTTATGATCATTTTTTCAAAATAGAATTATTTTTCGAAATGTATGAACATTTTTTAAATCAATGAAAAATTTCATTGGGGAACAATTATTTTAATTTCCTCTTTCTAAATGTTTTTGAACATTTTTATTAAATTATGAAGATATTTCAAATTCTGCAACATTTGTTTGAATACGCAAACATTTTTTGAATCCACGAACATTTTATAGTTTCCTGAACATTTTTCAAAATCATGAACTTTTTTTAATTCATGACCATTTTATGATTTCTCAAATTTTTTCGAAGTTTGATATTTTTGAAATACCGTATTATTTTAAGGAAGAAAAAAAAGAAAAAGAAAAAAACCAAATGGAAAAACAGGGGCGTCCCTTCCTGGGCGGGCCCAAAAACGCTTGCCGTGGGAGCGGGGGCGCGCATTTCCTGGATGTCCCGAATTTTGGATGAAGCGTCTGGAATTGCGCTCGGGTTGAGTATAGGACTTTCGAACTTGTCCAACCTACAGCCGCCGCGAGATCGAATCGCCTCCGCTCGTGCTTCGTCTCCGACCACGGCGACTTCGTCCTCCGTCTCCCTCCTCTTCGGTGAGTTGTCCACGCCTCGCTCGCCCCGACCCACCCTCCTCCTCAGTCCTCGGCGGCTCCCCGCCCACAAGCTGCTGCTTCGCCGGCTGACACCCATGGCCTCCCTCTAACTCTGCCCTTCACCCCGAACCCTAACCCTAGCTCGCCGGATGCGCGGAGAGGAAGGCGTCGGCGATCTCATGAGTTCCAGTCGCATACACGGTGCCGCGTAGTATTCCCGATCGTTCTGGGTTTTACCGGATCACTTTTAAACCTTGCTTAGCTTCTGATCGGTGACTGATTCGTATTATGTGATTGGATTGTGCGCCTTCTCGGCGAGTCAGATTTTCCCCTCGATGTTTCTCTGCCGGATATATCTCTTGCTTCGTTGTAACCGATGTTCCTGTCCCGAATTTGGCACGAACCAACCTGTGAATCTAACATCATGGTTACACTTTTCTATAGTTCACTTTTTTGCGGAAAAGCAATTCGGCCAATTTTTTTTTTTTCAAATGTCGAAAAAATTGAGACAAAATTTTTTTGTCATCTTTGTCACATACAAATGTTACCTGTAAATTTTGAGACAAAAATGTTAAGCATTTTGGCCTACGCAAAAAAAAAAACAAATCAAAGACCAAATGTCACCACAAAATGTCACCCAAAATTTGTTTTTTTCACCAACAAAACACCGCTGCTCCGTTTCGCATGAAAATTGTCAAGCATGCTTGCGACACCAACATGATCATCTACAAATTTTTTTCAGAATTTTTTGGAAACATTTAATATATATTTTTCGCGGTACTGTTCATCCGGGTGCAACTTTTTTGGGGTTTCACAAACTATAACCTCTCCTACATATAAGTCTTGCACTAATTCAATAGCCGCCATATGCTTTGAAGTAAAAACTATATTACGTAGCAATCTTTTCAAGCGTGTGAGCTGATTGGTTTTACAGCCTTGCTTTGCTGGCTACTAATCACCTAGTATTTTGCATTTATTTCGTCCTGCTCTAGGATTTGGAAAGATGCCGGCATCTATGAGATGCGGTGATGATCTCACAAGGAGTACAAATGAGGAGCTAATAACCAGCAAGGCTGACTGCAAGCCGTGCTCAAATGAGAACCTAACGACTTGCAATAGTGTTGGGAAGTTGATTGAGTCATTGCCTCCAGGTCAGCTGGTCACTTTTTTTCCCCGGTTTTGCACACATTTTTAACAACTCTGTGGGAGCACTTACAATTGTGGTTTTGTGGTATCTTTATTTTAAGTAGGTTCAGGTGCTACTGATACTGCCGGACCTGGCAGCTCTGGTGGTTCTGCTCGAGATGTCTCCGGCTGTTCTGGTGAAGCTCCATCCAAAACGACCCATGGTGTCGTCTGGATTTACTTGTTTGATGGTGATCTTGCTTTTTTAAGCTTCTGAATTCCCTAAATACACATCTCTTGGTTTTTAGTCAGTTTACTTGACTCTGTTTCTCTCCCAACAATGTATTTTCAGGGAAATAAAATGGAGAAATGAGCTGGAAGGGCCAGCAAGGTAAACTTGGTTGTCTTGTTCTACTCTAGATCAAACTAGAGCTAATTTACAAGTGCAAATTCAGAACAAGAACCCAGAGGCTAATGAACAGGGCATCCAAATTTACCTTGCTGCGAGCTATTTTTCAGTACAATTTCAGTAAACTGTTTTACTATAACAGGTTCAGCAAACTAGTTTTCTAACACAAGCAGATTAGCACCTCAATAAAATGAAATAAAAATATATCATGGCCATGTAGGAAATAGTATCACAACAAATTCACTTCTTAACACCATTAGGCCTTGTACAATGCAAGACGCTTAGGGTAGGTGCTTAGAGAAATAAACCAGTCTTTCTTTAAGCACCGGTGCTTATTTGTAGAGGGTAGACGCTTAATTAGGCGTCTCTCCTGTAGAAATAGGCACCAGTGCTTCAGAAAATCCCGGTTTATTTTTCTAAGCACCTAGCATTGTACAAAGCCTTAGGAGATCACTGGGAAGCTATTACATGGAGAGAGGCTCTCACCAGGGGTTCCCGGACTGCATCACAACAATCTGGAGGGTCTCGCCATAGCCGCGGTGGGGCAGAGGTTGACGATGAGTGGGGTCAGCCACCCTCCCGTCCGTACATAACGATGTCGTGGGGCTGGCCGTCTACGACGCCGACGCGGCTGACCAGCTCATTCCTCAGGTGGTAAACAGACCCCCACCCCCCCACCCCCCTCTCAAATGGAGTGCAAACCAGCCGTCCTCGGTGTGCTTGCTCGCACGAACCGAATCCCCCAAATACAAGGACGGAGAGGTCTCCAGGTCTACAGTTGAGGCACAAAGAATCTGGTTATATTTAGGATATCAAATAAGCAGGGTAATACTCTGAATTTTCTGGTCAAAAACACAAATGGCAGCAAGAATCTTCGACGTGCAAGAAATCAAGAAGCAGAACCAGATTCAAAACATATGGAAGAGATAAAGGTATAGTCTCAGATCTGTTTAAGAGCTCCATCAATTAAGATATGGCTTAGATTCTTCTACTGGGGTAACATTATTTTTCTAATGCAATGGCTCAGATTTTAGACAACAGTCTTTTGGTCATGAATTCTCAGAAGCAGAACTGGCATGTTTGCTGAAAGTGTTTATCATCACAGTCATGGTCAAACCAAAACAAAATTGCACCTGACATGCAATCTATCGTGAAAGGCCAAGCACTCGTGAATAAATGTGCACCAGTTTTAGTTTATGACTATGATCCTTTCGAGATTCAGGGGTAATAAATCAATTGAACGCGCTTCAAAGAACAAATCTAAAAGAAGATATTTGCCTAGTCTAGACAAACTGAGAAAAAAATGCACTTCCATTGATCAACCAAAATTATATTCTACAACAGGGTTATAAATTGTTATTTCTACAACCGGTGGGAGAGCAAATATCTTGCAGAGAGAAATTTAAAATAAACACACATAGAACTTTTGGGTCTCTTTTTTTCTTGGCTCGTCGAATAGAGTATATTAATTCAGGAAAATGTCTACAACAGAGATCACTACATCATGCACTAACCAAACCCCTGATATAAACTGCATGTAAGAAAATGTGAGGCCTATACTGTGCTAATCATCCAAGCAGCTGAAAAAACCAGAGGCATCAAAGAGAACAACTATAGATGGGAACCTAAACGACAACAGATTGGTGTGCAAATCTCAAGGACAACCATTTTCAAATGTCTATGTTGGTTTAGTGGCATCAATATATAGCTCCAATAATTGATGGAATCCCTGCAAGCAGTTTCGACGTTACAACATGCACATCAGCAGATGCACTCTCTGAAGAAAGTTTCTACTCGCACGTATAAGTTTTGGCATACCAAGAAGCAGGCATAATATTAACGACGGCTCGATGGCCATGGGCACATGAGAGAGAGCAGAGCGAAGGGGCATACCAGTCCACCAAAGGCACAGGAAGGGGAAGCCGACGAGGAGCAGGCAGAGCCGCTTCTGCCATCCAAACGTCACACCATCCAGTGGGAAAGAATGGATAGCACAAAGAAATCAGGTCCATGACCTGTTCAGATAACTTCACATCATCCAGAAGAACATGCAAGAAGATGAACAAGCGATGTGACTCAATGCTCGCCTTTTACTCATTTAGCATAGTAATCATATAGTAAAAGTAAAGTCAATGAATGAACTTGAGTTCATCAGAGACAACATCCATTAGCCAACTTTGACATGGAGGAAGAGAACTCTCAGAATATCATGATTCAAATGAGCAGGGTAAGAAATTCACATATGATGAAATGGACGAGCCTTGTGTGAAATAACAAGTTACCTGCTATGGAAAAAATGCATGCTACGAAGCACATATGTTAAGTTTGAACCTCTTCTGAGATCCAAACATATAGCAAGAAGATGGAGATTTTTGAAAAAAGTACTAAGAACACAAAAGACATCAGTGGCACAGATGTATCAGATCTCCAAGGTGAAAAAGAGTGACATCACAGAAATGCATGCTACGAGTTAAGTCTGAACCTCTTCTGAGATCCAAACATATAGCAAGAAGATGGAGATTTTTGAAAGAAAAAAAAGTAATAAGAACACAAAAGACATCAATGGCGCAGATGCATCAGATCTCCAAGGTGAAAACGAGTGACATCACAGAAATGCATCAGACGCAAACTACCCAAAAACTTTTGTCTCCTCATCTGTATCGGCGCCCCTTTCAACAATAAAAGTTTATGAACCATCAACCTAAAGAAGAAAAACAAGTAACCAGGGGTTCTTCTTCTCCGAAATGAAAGAATATAACTCATATGGAATATGATCAGACAGAGCTAATACGTGATTCATTGGACTTCATACCGCCCATCAACAAAATGATTTCATCCTCATCTAAGGGGTTACAAATAGGAAAAAGAACAGAAGGAAAGAATGCAGTGCAAGAGAATATTATCAAGGATGCATCAGATCACCAAGGTGGAAACAGTGCAACATCACAAAGTCACCAGACACAAATTACCCATAAAACTCTGTGTCTCCCCATCTGAATCAACAATGATGTTCTCGATAAACAGCAATACGAACGAGGAAAAACCTACAGGCTTCAAGAGAAGCAATAGGGGAAAGCCTAGGGTTTTCCACACCTGACAGCCCGAAAATGATTCGTTCAATTACTAAGATTATTTCGTTCTTTGTAGAATTCAAATATCTACACAGGGGCAGGATATGACAACATACTCTAGTATGCTACAGCAGAGGGGTATGGACTAGTGAGCACAGCCCGTGTGGCAGAATGAAGCAGACGAATTTTGTTCTATCATGTACTACTAATAAGATAGGAAAAAACAGAGGGTTTAAGTATTGCGTCAACCAAAACAAGTAGGGAACTGGGAAACGAACACTCAAGCCCTAGTATCACCCAGCAAAAAAAACAGCAGCAGCAACATAAGAAACACACAGAAACATTGAATACTTACTATCACCCAGCGGCAGCATAACAAACTAAAGAGGGAGATGACCACAGCTAGCTAACGCCCACTGACCGGATCAGCCTTGATCTGATTAATCATGATGGCCAATCAAACCAATAGGGAAACTAATCATTGATCATCGCATACCGAACAGGAAAATAGTCATTCATCATTGAATAAAAGAAATAACTATACCAGAAACAAAGCCAAGGAAATAATGACATGATGAGGCAAGCAATAACAGATTGGCCTTTTTTGAATACAAGAGGGTGATCAGATTCGGTTCAGTACTTAGGACATCATATCAGCCAATCAAACCAATAGGAAAATTAATCACATTCATCAGCTCATCGTCCGCACATTGAGACCAAAAAAGTTTGAAAGAAAAAAGTACTAAGAGCACAAAATACATCAGGGGCACGGGTGCATCAGATCTCCAAGGTGAAAAAGAGTGTGACATCACAGAAATGCCTCAGACACAAATTACCCAAAAATTTGTGTCTCCTCATCTGCATTGGCACCCCTTTCAACAATAGAAGTTTATGAACCATGAACCTAAAGATGAAAAACAAGTAGCCAGGGGCTCCTCTTCTCAGAAATGGAACAATAGAACTCAATATGGAATATGATCAGACAGAGCTAATACATGATTCATTGGACATCATACCGTCCATCAACAAAATAACTTCATCCTCATCTAAGGGATCAAAAATAGGGAAAAACAGAAAGAAAGAACACACTGCAAGAGAATATATATTATCAAAGGTTGCGTCAGATCTCCAAGGGGAAAGGAGGGCAACATCACAAAGTCGGCAGACACAAATTAGCCTATGTCTCCGCATCGGGATCAACAATGATGTTCCCAGTAAACAGCAACAAAAAGGAGGGAAAACCTACAGGCTTCAAAAGAAGCAATAGGGGAAAGACTAGGGTTTTCCATGCGTGACAGGCCGACAAACTATTCGTTCCATTACTTAGATTAATTGTTCGTTCTGTGTAGAATTCAAAGATCTAACATTTCTGGTTTGTTTTCAAATTTCAACAACCATTCTGAAATTAAGAATTCCGAAATTCTACAAACTAGTAAGAGAGCTTAACAATTCCAGAACTTGTGCATCAACCCCTACCAGGCAGGACAATCAGATTGGGTTAAGTATTTAGGCCATCATGTTGGCACTTGGCAGTCAAATCAATAGTGATCATGGCATGCAGAGCAACAGAGAAGGCAGAGGAAGAGGACCCACATGGCTTGCCTGCCATCAGGTCACACATATAAACGTGCATAACGCACAGAGATGCAGCAATTTTATGCACCTGTTTGTTGAAAGCATCAATTTGACTTGAATAATATGGCATATTTCCTAGTTTCATAGAGATCTTGCACAATTGCCAAATGATATTCAGTGGCAGAGATTCAGAGCAACCCAGTTCCATATGCTTTTCACAAACCGCTATAGAATGTACATCGTCACAGTGTAGAAAGTGTATATTTGATTATTTGGTCATTTACTGCCATTTTAATATCATACAAGATGGTGTCAAGGAAACGATTGCAAGATAGAACTGAATACTTCAACTTTATCATCCATCTACAGTAACTTCAACTTCGACAAATGATGTGTTCCATTACTAAGATTATTTCGGTCTGTGCACAATTCAAAGATCTAATATTTATGGTTTGTTTTGAAATTCTAACAAACCATTTTTGGTCAATTAAGAATTCTGATATTCTACAAACTAGGAAGAGAGCTTAACAATTCCAGTACTTGTGCATCGACCACTACCAGGGAGGATGTTCAGATTGGGTTAAGTATTTAGGCCAGCATGTTGGCAATCAGCTTACCACCTATGCCGAAGTGGAAGAAGAATCAAGGCCACCAGGGTTAGGCGTTGGAGTAGAAGAAGACTCCCCCGTGCACAACACACAAAGGTCTGCCGTGCACCTGCGCGCGTGAGCAAACCACATCAGCGAACTAAGCCTACCAAATCGAAACGAACAGCACCTCCTTTTGAGCAAGCAACCAATACAAAAAAATTAAGTCAGCATTGAACAACCCAAAACCAAATAATATCATTGTCCCAGCCAGCCACCTCATTATTAAAATTGTTTATTAATATAAGAGCGGAGAAGGGAACAACTTAACAAAGCAGGGCAATAGCTGTACAAGAGTATAGGAGGAGCAATATAATAACTTAACATGAGGTTCAGATACTACTAACAGAGCAAGATATTATTTTGGTGCCCCAGGAAATCCGGTCACACATATAAACGTGCATAACACAGAGATGCAGTATCTTTATTCACTTATTTGTTAAAAGGGTAAATTTGACTTGAATGATATGGCGTATTTCCTAGTTTCACAGAGATCTTGCACAATTGCCAAATGATATTCAGCAATAGCAGAGGTTCAGAGTAACCCAGTTCCCTTTGCTTGTCACAAACCGCTATAGAATGTACATCGTCACAGCATGAAAAACTGCATATTTTGATAAATATTGCCGGCATCTCCGGTTGTTTAATCAGTGTGGGTATGTGGAGGGTTGTCAGTTGTCACCTCTTCTTGTTGTCTGATTAAGTGTGCTAGGTATCATAATATGATAATAATGTAGAGAGCATGCACTGTTCCACACCACTTACAGCTTTCTATAAGATATATCAGTATAAATAACAGCATTATAACATCTCTAGTGCAGCCAGAAACCTGGCAATCGCCATCTGGGGCACAATAAGCAAAAGGTGGCGAGATTTTGATTTGGATGCCGGATACTTGCAGACACGATGGACTGAACAGGGGGCAGGATCGAACAAAACTGCAGAACATACACTAAAATTTCAGTGGACATAAGCCGATGCAGAGCATGAATGGGAGCAACGGCTAGAGACGATGTCACTGAAAGAAATTAACGGTAGGAGCATTCTGGCAACAGTTTAGTTAACCATGTGTGCGTGCAGGCAAACACCCTGATCGGATCCCTGACGAGGAAGCAAACACGCCTGCAATCTGGCGTGCAGAGAGGTTTCAGTTGAACATCCTACAGGATGGTGTCAAGGAAACGTCATACATCTGAAGCATCTTCAACTCCATCAGCTATTTGGGATTCTGAAAACAAGTACACGAATCATCACTAGCAAAGATCAATTTTTACAATTAAGTTTGCACTTCCTCTACAAGTACCAAGTGCTGCCTTACTCTTCTAAGTCTCTAAGAGCACAAAGATCCGCTGATGGGCATGGATCTACAGGTAAAGATTAACCACGGCTCGATGGCCGTGGGCACATGAGAGAGCAGAGGGGAAGAGGGAGAGGGAGCAGATCGGAGGGAATTACCTAGTCCACCAGAAGTGCAGGCAGGGGAGGCCGACGAGGAGCTTCTGCGAGCCACAAGTGTTGGGGACGGCGCCGTCTCCGCTCCGAGGTACGGCCAGGAACAACCAATGCTGCGGCTAGGCTTCGCCACTGGACGCGTGGGTGCACCTGCGTGAGGAAGAAATCCATGAGGGGAGGGAAGGGAAGGGGATGGGAGAAGAGCAAATCAGAGACGGGCGAGAGAGTAGTACCTTGACGAGCAGCAGCACTTGGGTGGGAGCAGGGGGGGAGCGGCGTCCCGAGCAGGGCAGGGCAGGGCATGGCGTGGGCACGGAGCAGGGAGCTCGTCTTGTCACGCCGTCGAGCACGGAGGTCCTGTCCCGGCGCGCACCTCCGTCGATGCCCAGGTCGAAGAAGCAGGCCTTGACGACGGCGCTGGCGGATCTGGGACCGCCATGGCCGCCGCCTAACCTGCTCGCTCGCTCGATCTTGCTCTTCTCTTCGGGGAAGGGAGGGAAGGGGAGGGGAGGGGATAGGGTGGGAAAGGCCGGCGGCGACGTCTGAGGGAGCCGGGGAGAGGTCAGCGCCGCCGGGAGGGAGCGAGGTCCGAGGGAGGAATGAATGTCACATGAATCGAGTTTTTTTAGGAAGACCATCGTCACTAGCTTTATTGGCTTAAATAGGGATTACATCGTCCACGAGGTTTAAGACAAGACAGCCGGGGACTCATCTCTCCAACTACTAGAAAATTTATTACAATGACTATAGTTAGCTAGCACATGCGCCGCTTTATTTGAATTACGAGGGCAATGCTTAAATTTGACATTCCCAATCAAAGACGGAACATCCACACACTCAGCAAAAATTGCGGCAGCTTCGTCCCACCATCTTGTCTGGCCATCACAAGATTCAATCACTGTCAATGAATCGGACTCCGCCTCCACTAGCGGGAATCCTAAAAAGCTTGCGAAGTTCGGACCATCCCAAAGCCTCAGTCGTGACCACGCTGGATGCATAAGGAATGTAAATACATTGAGCTGCTAAAAAGGATCCGTTCGCATCTCTGATCACCGCTGCAGTAGCTCCAACTCCTTCTGCAGCATAAAATGCTGCGTCAACATTTAGTTTAACAAACCTGGGCTTCGGCTTCTTCCATATATCTTGCACTGAGGCAGTTTCCTTTGCATTTGCCTGTTGGAAATTATTAGTTATAGCAAGGACAGATATAGGCCATTTGAATGGTGGTGGAGGAGAACCATTATGTGTATACTGGCGTCGAATCCACCACAGATACCATCCTCCCACCGCAATGATCTGCTTCACATTAAGATTAGTTTTGAGGGGCACTTGTCTTGGTGGGGCTAACAGAATATGTTCCAGAATGATTGACCCCGAACGATCAACCTTCTTCGCATCATTGATAATATCCAATATGCCGAGGCGTGACCAAAGCTCTGTAGCATGGGAACATTCAAACAGCAGGTGCTTCACATCTTCAGCCGCACGGCGGCATATAGGACATGCTCCAGCTGTCCCAATATGCCTATTAGTAAGTATGGACTTTAGGGGTAAAATTCCATGTAGTGCCGGGTAAAATTCCATGTAGTGCCCGCCAGCAAAAGATTTGAATTTTACGTGGAATTTGAAGCTTCCACAGTATACTCCACACTGCTGGTGTGCTAGACCTCCCTGGCTGCGCTAGTACATTTGCATGTGCCCTAAAAGTCCGAATCCATTGAGTGTGATAAGCTGAGCAGACTGAGAAAATACCTCTTCGGTCCGGGTGCCAGGCTAAGAAGTCCTCAAAAGCATTGTAATTAAGTGGGATTTCCAGGATCCTGCGAACATCGACGGGGTTGAAAATAGATGTAATCAATTCTTCGTCCCAGTTTCCACTTAGAGGGTCTATGAGATCATTAACTGTAGTCAGAACAGTGTGACCACGTGGGGTAATCACCATTCTATCTGCACTACTTGGAACCCAGGGGTCACTCCAGATGTTCACCTTCTCTCCTGACCCAATTCGCCATATGTACCCCAATTTAAATGTCTCCAATCCCTTCATAATACTCTGTCAGGTAAATGAAGCACCATTTTTTAGAGTAGCCTGTAATAAGCTCCCATTAGGGAAATATTTCGCCTTTAGTACTCTTGCACATAATGAATCCGGATTGTTTAGTAATCTCCAACATTGCTTTGAGAGCATTGCTAGGTTGAACGAATATAGATCTCGGAACCCCATTCCCCCTTCACTCTTCGGATAGCAAAGTTTCCACCAAGTATACCAATGCATTCTCTTATGTTCCTCATCATCTCCCCACCAGAACTGGGAAATTAAGTCAGTAATCTCTTTGCATATTCCTTTAGGTAAACTAAAGACTGACATAGCAAACACAGGAATAGCTTGTGCCACAGACTTCAGTAGGATCTCCTTTCCTCCAATGGATAACTGCTTTTCCATCCATCCTTTGAGCCTCTCTTTAATTCTTTCAACAAAGTGTTTAAAACAATCACTTCTATCCGCCCCCACCATGGCAGGTAGTCCAAGATATTTATCAGATAGGGCTTCTGTATCAATGTGTAACTCTTGACATATTTCAGCCCTAGAGACAACAGAAGTGTTAGGACTAAAGAAAACACTTGACTTAGCCAAACTCACCATTTGCCCCGAGCTTTGGCAGTAAGTCTCCAGAACATGCTGTAAAGAAGATGCATTAAGCGTGTCTGCCTTCATGAGAATTAGAGAATCATCAGCGAATAAAAGGTGTGATACTGACGGTGCATTTCTGCACACTCTAATCCCTTCTATGCCACCAGCTTCTTCTTCATACTGCAATAGACTGGAAAGACCCTCTGCACAAATGAGAAATAGATAAGGGGAGAGAGGATCCCCCTGCCTAATCCCCCTTGTAGGGCTAAAACCATCTGTTTCTTGTGAATTAAATCTCACCTTATATGTAACAGATTTCACACATTCCATAATCAATTCTACCCACTGTTCCTGAAATCCTAATTTGATCATCATGTCATGCAAGAAAGACCACTCCACTCTGTCATAAGCCTTGTGCATATCAAGCTTTATTGCACATAAACCAGCTTGGCCTGCCCTTTTGTTCTTTATCTTATGCACACATTCATATGCTATCAAGATATTATCCGTGATCATTCTTCCGGGAACAAAAGCGCTTTGAGTAGGAGAAATGATTTCAGGGAGTATATTTTTCAGGTGCAGAGCTAACATTTTCGAGATGATCTTATAAAGAACATTACAAAGACTGATAGGTCTGAATTGCGTTACCAGCTCTGGAGACTCGGTTTTAGGAATCATCACAATTGTGGTGTCATTCCAATTTGCTGGGATCTTCCTCGAGTTAATGGCCAACAAAACCTCTTGGGTGATTTCATCTCCAAGTATATGCCAGTATTTCTTAAAGAAAATTGCGTGCAAACCATCTGGCCCGGGTGCCTTAATATCTCCAATGCTGGAGATCGCCTTCTTCACATCATCTGATGTATATGGAGCCATCAGAAAATTGTTCATTTGGTCCGACACCTTATGTTGAACTCGTTCCAGAATAACAGGATTTGTTTGCTGGACTTCAGAGGAGAAAAGGTGAGTAAAATAGTTTAAGATATGCGCATTTAAATCAGCATTACCTTCCAACCAATTCCCAGCCTCATCTTTCAATTTCTTAATAAAATTCCTTTTCCACCTTGCCGAAGCAAAAGCCTGAAAAAAAGCAGTGTTACGATCACCAGCCTTTAGCCATGTTGCTCTAGACTGCTGCCTCGCTTGGATCTCTTCCAGTTCCAACAAATACTCAATTAGTTCTGATAGTTCTCTTCTCTTCTCTTCATTCTCGTCATCCATAGGCCCAGCCATGACCCTCTCAAGTTCTCGTTGAGCTTTCCGCAGTCGTTTTTTCGGTTTTTTGAGAACTCGCTGGTCCCAGTCGTGGAACTGATTATGCATTTTGTTCAACTTTTCATAAATAGTAGTCACAGTTGGGTCAGCTACAGCGTCATTCCACGCCGCCGTTACTGTCTCCTCAAAACTCTGCTCTCTCAACCAGCGCGCCTCAAATCTTTTCACTTGTACATTATTTAGGTCAGCAGTTGGGTGTGTGTAGAACTCTGTATCCACCAATAATGGTCTGTGATCAGAGTGATTGAATTCCAAATTCTGCAGTGCCGCATGAGTAAACAAGCTCGCCCATGCATCATTCACCAGACCTCTGTCTAATCTTTCTCTTATCCTTCCACGTCGCCATGTAAACGGGTCTCCGAGGAAGCCCATATCGTGTAGCTCACAGTCATCAATTGCTTCTTGAAAAGCCTGCATATATTGTACCGGACGCGGATTGCCTCCTTCCTTCTCATGAAGAAATTGAATTTCATTCAGATCACCAATCAAGAGCCACGGCAAGTTCTGACTCTGGTGAAGTTGCCGCATGCGTGACCAGGTCACGTGTTTATTCGCCCACCTGAACTCTCTGTACATCCCCGTCAAACGCCAAACCGGATTATTATTATTGTCCTCAATTATTACATCAATGAACATAGCATCTAGAGCAAGTCTACGGACATTGATATGATTATTCCAAAAAAGAACTAAACCACCACTTCTACCATTACTCGTGCACACTAGTTTCTGATCCATCTTCATTCTTCTCCTTAAGCATTCCGCCGGATAGCTGTCAAGGTGGGTCTCCGACAAAAACACCACCTTGGGGCTACATCTCCGCTGGACGTCCAGCAAAGCACGCACTGCCGAGGCGTTCCCAAGACCCCGGCAGTTCCACGATAATATTTTCATTGCGCCCGGTCATCCCCCTCCTGGGAGGATGCCGATATCTCATTGGGTTGTTTGCCACTTGAACTGTCCATAGCTTCTCCATCTTCTCCCTTTAGCTTCTTCCTATTAGCATTCTTTTGGGGGGTACTTTCTGCTGTAATTCCCGGCAGATGTTCACCTTCAATCTGTTGCACCAGTGCCGTCACTGATGTAGTTTTTGCTGAATTTGTTGGCGTTGAGTTTGCAACTATTGGGATCAAAGCTAGCTCTGTAGCTGCGCCCGAGCCCGTTGATGTTGAGTCCTGCGCCGTGCGTTTTCGTAGAGCGTTTGTATGTCGTACATCCTGGCTACCTGTATCATGCAGTTCCTCTCCAGTATCCATCTCCTCCGTATCACCTGGGTTAAATAGTGCGTTGTGACGCCAACTCTGTACTGTTCCTCTTCCGGCAAAACCGGGTGCTGTACCCCCTCGTCCCCGGCCAGGGGCATGTGCTGGGTCGCCTCTCCCTGTGCCTCCTCTTCCACGGCCAGAACCTCTTCCACCGCCGCGTCCCCGACCACGGCCTCTTCCTCCATCAGCTAGTAGAAAATCTCCCCATTCTAGTTAAGATACATCATGTTCTCCTGTACCACACTCTTCATACCAATGCCCAAGCATACCACAGTGGCCACAGAAATCTGGAAGCTTCTCGTACTGAACTTGGTAGTACTCTGTCTCCTTATTTTTTGTTATCCCTACAAATCTGATCAATTTCTTAGTCACTTGAAGCTCGACCCGAACCCTGACGAACTCGCCAACGAATCCAGCAGGCAAAGTAGTTTGCACTTCAATTACCTTTCCCATCTTTTTACACATCCCCTGGATTGCTCTCGGGAATAAAAAGTTATCCGGCAATTTGAGAATTCTTGCCCACACAGCAATCTTATCCAATACAATAGATCTAGGGTTCATAAACCCGTCATATTCAGCGATCAAGAGACCTTGGTTCCTGAACAGCCATGGCCCCATATTCATTGCCGTATTCCAGTCGCCAAGACATCCAAACTGTACTGTAAAGAGATTATCATCTACCCTGCGCCACCGCACCGCCTTCGCTGGATTCCATGCCGAACGCATGTCGGAGTAGAGGGCCGATGGGCTAAAACTCTTCTCTGTGTGCACCTTCGCTATCGCCAACCACTTGGCCTCGATCTGCTCATCCTTGCACTCCTCCTCCCACACAAAGTTGTCCTCCTCATCTTCCTGAAGATCCAACCGGCTCAGCAGCTCCTCCACTGGTTCTTTACCCTTCCTTGATCCCCCTACATCCACTTGCGTCGCCATCAGGACGTACCCGAGGGCCGGAAAAACGAAACCCAACGCACTCCCGCAGCCTACCGGACCGGGATCCGGGCCTGAGAAGGGGAGCGGATGGGGATTGACGATTTCGATCGGTAGTGAAGCACTCTCGACGTCACATGAATCGAGTTGGGTGGGGAGTTGTTTCATTTCCGCTCTCTTCCTATCCAAAAAATGAAATTTTGCTGCTCGCTCATTCGCTCATTGGTCCACCGTTACCTCCCATGGATCGATGTTCCCGTTTGATCGATCTCAGCCGTCTACTAATACCTCCCACGGATAGATGTCCCAATTAGATCGATCTCAGCCGTCTATTAGTACGTACCATCCGATGAAAGTGCAAGAGCAGTGGCGGACGGGGATTTAAATCTAAACCTCATAAATATTTTGGAAATAGTGAGGACACGAGTACCCATGACCTTAACGTTCACAGTCACTCCCACCGAGCTCTGCGCGGTTGGAACAGACGGTGGCGACCCTCCTTAGAGCATCTCTAGCAATACCCTTTATAATCGTCCGGCCCTTATATTTTCGGCAACTATACGGGTTTGAGCATTTTTTGGGCTAGAATAGACCCTGTATAGTCGCCGCGGCCTGTAAACGGTTTACAGTGGCCCGCAAAATCGTCTCCCCCGGACAGTATATTTACCGTCTCGCATGCGCTATACAGGTCACAACCCTTTTCCCCTGCCACCACAATTCACCCCTATCCACTCGCATTTCTCGCCGCCGGCCACCCCTATCCGCGACTCCAGCAACAGATCCGCCACCGCTCCGCCGCATGTGGCGCGGGATGTGGAGCACCGGCCGCTCCGCCGGCGGTGACGACGATGAGGAGCGCAAGCGCTGCATCGCGGCACCGACGCGGCGCGGACGCGCTCCGCCCGCCGGTACACCAACCGCGGCCTTGAGCAAACAGTGTCCCTCCTCCGCCGCGAGACAGAGGTGTACGACAGGTGGCAGGCTCGGCTCTCCGACGCGAGCAGCTCGCGCACACCGCTGCCGCCGGTCAAGAGGGAGGCGGAGGAGCTCCCGCCGCTCCACGCGGGCAATAGGGAGCCCGAGGCGGAACGGCCGCACGCCGACGTCGTCGAGCCGAAGGATTATCTTCCCCCTCTGAGGCGGACGCCATCGAGGCGGCAATTCTCGAGCGCAGTGCGCGGGAGGAGGAGGAGGTGGCGATTCCGAGAAATGCCACTGTAATTTTCAAACTATGAAAAATGCTATTTCCAATGGTATTTTTCAAAGTCTGCAATGGCGTTTTTCAAAGTTTGCAAAATTTGCAATGGCATTTTTCAAAGTTTGAAAATTCCAGTGGAATTTCTCGGAATCACGAGAATTCGAGTGGCATTTATCCAATTAACCCAATTAAATTTAGTAAAACCAAGTTAACACGAGAAAAACAATAAGACTCAGGCTGTGTTTGGTTGAGCTGCAGATTCTAAAAAAGCTGTTGTAGAAAAGCTGCTGCGGAAAAGCTGCTGCGGAAAAGCTGGAAGCTGAAAAGTTAGGATACCCCCAGCTTTGAAATTTACACTAAGAAGAAGCTACAGATTCTCAAAAGCTGCTTTGAACATTTACCCCTTTGGTTAGCTTTTAGCTTTTCAAAGCAGAAGTTGGTAAAAAAAGCTGAACCAAACACAGCCTCAAATACAACTTAGAAGATTTTGTTGGTTCCAATTCTTCTCTCTATTTATTTAATTTAATATTAGTGATATTCTGGTTATAGAACATTGCGTGTAATAGTAATGTGATGGGAGCTTACATGCATGCACTAGGAAATTTACAAGTGTACACCATCTTCGGAGCCCGCGGTGAGCGCCACGGATAACGTCTAACCACTACAGATAACTTACATGAAATAACGCTATTACAAATGGGAAACACTTGCTAGCAGACGTCTGATAACAGACATTCGTCAGACTGGTTGGGCGCCGTCGATGCTTTTTTATCTCACGGCCGAGATTGCCACTGAAATCTTTTAATTTGTTTCCAAAACAGCCTGATTGTTTGCCACATCTTCAGCCATAACCCCTCCCACAATAATCTCACCTGCCATAAACACACCCGTCACCTCCACCCCACCTCCATCTCTGCTCCCGAGATCGCCAATCTCGTCATTGTCATTGTTCTCACCGCCATGAACCAGCCTCCCCTGTTCTCTTGCAACTTGACACGACGGTGCGGCATCCCTTCTGGTGGTTGTGGCCTGCATTAGCCACGACGTGCACAACCAGCGAGCTCGCAACCCACCACTATCCCGGTCAATTGCTTCGGGCACCACGGTGTCCAGTCCACCCTGGCGGAGCTTCGTCTCGGTCGCCGAACAAAGCCATCACGCGAGGAACACTGCTGGAGTCGCCCCTCCCCCCTCCTCCGCCGGTACCATCCCCATCCCACCTAGGTGTCTGAAATCTTGATATTTCCATCTCAAATTTCTAACATATCTGTTCTGAGTGTTGTTTGATTAATTTTCTCCACTCCATTGTGTATTTGTATGACTAAATCATGATTTTTTTCCCACTTCTTTGTGCATTGTATGACTGAATCAGAGTAATACACCTGAATTTGATATGTACATAACGCACGTGTGCTTCCTGAATTTGGGGGCAATATTAGTGGGAGGATTTATGTCTCCCTTTTCACCTCTTCCCTGTCTTTGTTCAGAGATGAAGGGAGCACACACGGCTAGTTGCACAAATCGGCCTTCATACCATCCTCATCCAACCATTGGTCCTCAGTATCCTGATCACATAGAAAGTATGTGATTCTCTAAAAAAACTTATTGATCCTCCAAAACATAGAAAGTGTGTTGAATTTGCATTCATACCATGCTTCCAGCTTTTCATGCGTCGTACATATAGTACTACATATCATCAGTCCGTATTGTTTGCTTCATATTTACCGTGCCAGCGCTTCTAAAGTGAGTCCAGTTTGCTTCACACATATCAAACTTATGCTTAGTTTTGCTTCATCTCTACGCCTCTACAATGCTTGTATGCATCATGTTTTTACTTAATCCACAACTAAATCATGCTTCCTGAATATCAAATACATTATGGACAGGATGCACTCCCTTGTCTTAATTTGTTTGACCGTGCGGAGATCTTTTGTATCCCTATAAAATGTTCTTCCACTATGTATAAGTTGTGTTGAGATTGCATGAATACGATGCATCCAATTTTCATGATTCATCTGCATCATACATGTGCTTCTGCACAATGCAAAGTTTGCTTCATACACATGATAGTTATGCTTCTTCACTATGTACGCCGTGCTTCATGTACTTCACACGTGTGTTTCTACAACGTGTTCAATTTACTTCATTTCCATGCTCCGTACTTTTTCGTAGGCGTCATGTTTGTATTCAAATCAATCTACTCATGCTCCCACAATTTCTGCAGGGCTAACTTGAGGGGAAGATCATGCTTTACCGATTGTGAGCATGTCACGGTCATCGATGGTGGGCATGGCGGGCGACGTGAGATCAAGCATATAAGTGCCCAATATTATGTCATTGTTTTGCAATCAAACTAGCAAGACACACACTCAGTTTTCAAAGGTCAAGTGTGCCGGCCTCGCTGCACCTCACCGGGCTCTTGTGACTTGCGATGTAGATACCCGCGGATATGTGAAACAAAGGGAAGTCATCGATGCTTGGTCAAATGTGATGGACGGAGCAGAGTAGGGAGGTACTGGGAAAGGACAGTAGCAGTGGTGCTACATATAGTAGGCAAGAAGTGTACAGAGCACCTAAATCACTAGTAAGCCAAAAATATGCTATCACAACACATGGAAGCATACCTGGAAAATAAAGGAGGCAGAATACATGATACCGCTAGGAGAGAAAAATGACTATGGATTATGAAGCATGGTTTGTAGTGTTGGAAGCATGTTTTTTATTTGATGAAAGCAAATTTAGCAGATTTGTATTTCTTGGAATCAGATCCTTAATATGTTTGAAGCATGTGTTATGTATACTCATGATACTGGTTATTCTTTTTTATAAAAAGAGGTTTTATTTGCAAAGAGCAATCCCCTAGTCGATCGAAATTTTCTTCATTAGGCAGAAAACAATTTTACTTTTTTATTAACCATAGCAAGTTTAATTCAATGTTTTAGCAACTTCTTCGTGAATGGAATCAAGTTTAATTATGCTAGCTTTACACTGGAAAAGAGTGCATATGATATCGAAGCAAATCCACATGAAACTCATGGAAGCAAATTTTAATAATAATGGAATCAAAATCTCCATCGTAAGGAAGCATAGTGGAATCAAAATCTCCTTCATCAGGAAGCATAATGGAATCAAGATCTATTTTATAAGGAAGCAAATATGCTGACATGAAAACCAAGAATGGAGACTCACGTTATTTATAAGGAAGCAAATATGCTGACCTGAAAACCAAGAATGGAGACTCACGTTATTTACGGAAGTAGTCATGGCACTGATTTATGAAGTATTTGTTAGGAAAGAAATTAGAAGAAGCAACATTTATAGCTAGAGAGGGACGCCAGAGTACAGGGCGTGCATTACGGAAGAAATAAAAGTTTAGCGATTGGAAGCACCTAATCACCAAATCGGGCGTATGTCCTGCTTCCGATCCGACGGCCTCCGACTGGTCTGACACTTGCAAATTATCAGTAGTCTGATGCCTAGTGGTGCCCATTACAAATTGCGGTGTGGTATCCAGAGAGACAAATATTGAATCCATGTAATTATCCACACTAGTTCAATGACTATGCCATCACCGTCCGATGAGTAGATCTCTAGTCCAATGAGTATGTCGTCACCACCATGATCCGCACAAACAGAAACAACGCGAAGTGGGATGGATCGTTTACCTTTAAGGATTCACTTATTCAAATTGTTCCAAGGTTTTCCCGTGAAGACTACGTCCTTTTCCTTCCCCCATTGTTCAAATCTCCCAAAATCCTAATGATCCCGCCAAAGAGCAGGGAGTATTCTCTTTCGTGTCTCATTCAAATCACCTACCATATCCTAATGACACCGTTGGAGAGAAAGGAGTATTCTCTTTCGCGTTTTGTTTGAGGGAATGCAATATGTAATGTTGGGGGGAAATTGCTAACATGCAGCCCTCATATGTATTGTTTTACTCGTGATTTTATGTGATCGGGTTTTAGTAGGTTATTCTTTTAGTTTGAAATAGCTACGAACCTTACAAGTTTCAGAAATATTTGAAAAAGCATCTATGTAGGGAATTATATGGTATTATTAGATATCTACGAAGAACCACCACCCTCCAAGGGCACTCTTGCGCCCGCCCCGTACGCCATTGCCCGCCAAACCTAATTTACTAGAAAATTTTGCACGAGGTTTTGCGTTGAGTAACACAACACATATGAAAAAGATATTTTGGCAAGTGGACCTGAGCTTATTTTCATTTACATTTTCGCATGAAAAAAATAATGAACTAAATCTAAATCTAATATGAGTTCCCATGATACACAAACCATTACAATAAAAGCGAACAAGAACAAAAGAAATATGTCCAAAAATCAAACGAGTAGCACAAGGTCGGCCCAAACCCACCGTGTGTGATGTGAGGTGTAAAATTGGTGACACGCGTTGTTGAGCGGCCGTGTGACCCGTTACTCATATCACACGACCGACCCAGAACAACTGTGTGTGTCGTTCTTGGGGGCTTAGATAAACCAGTTCCTTCCCTGTGACCCTAACCATTTTCACGCTCTCACGTTCTTTCTCTCTAGATCCAAACAACCCGACATCGGCCACCATCTCTCTCCACCTCCCGCCGCCACCCCTCCAACTAGGCCCCGGTTGTCGGTCTCCTACACATTTGATCATCGTTCCGCCCCTCATCCGTCGCACCACATGGCGCATCCACGGATCTCGGATCTTACAGAGATGGAGCCACGGTGAAGGTATGCGAGAGGCTCCTTGCGTATAGGCGTGGCAAGCACCGACGTAAGTCGGACGGTGGAGCGGCGGAGGCGCGGGCATTTTAAAAAATAATGCTGACAGCGGCAACCAGACCACTGCCGGAGATGGAATTGGGGAGAGGTCGGCCGATTCCTGTGGACATAATTGTGCAGTCAACTTCTTTTGCTGTACAATATCTCTCTCTCTCTCTCTTGTTGTCTAAAAAATATCAGCTTGACGGAACTCATCAGCAGAGCGACAGTACAAGCGAAGCTTGAGGATGAGGAGATTGGGTCGCGGCCACGTCGGAGCCATGACGAGGTGGGGAAGATCGACGATGATTTCCTTTGTTGGCTGGGTGAAGGAGCAGGCCGGCGGCGTACGATTCCCGACGTCGTGATTGGGAACGGAAGAGCTTAGGAGCTCAGGCGGATGACGGGAATTGCCGAAACGTCGGGAACAAATAGAGGATGACTGCGGCGAGCTGTGGCGTGGGAGAGCACACGAATTAACTTGCTCACGAGGGAGGAGGGGGGGGGGGTGAAATTCGAGCGTGGAAAGAGAGGACCGTGTGGAGTGTTGGTGGTTGGAGCGAGGTTTGATGGAATCCGGTTTGAATTATATGCATTGAACGGACGGTTCGAGTATCAGTGTCCATGGACTGGTCCCCACTAGGCCACTAGTCCGCGGATGGACATTAGCCTTGGAGATGCCCTCACTGTTGTACGTGCTTGTTGGGGCCGTACTGACTTGACGCCCACCGATCGAGTCGGGCTCCATCACCATGCAATGCAAGCTCACCACGCTCTAACTCTCTCCGGTCCGGCGTGGGAAGAGATGACCGTCCGTGCGTGGTGTTGGGTGAGTGGGTGCACGTGGAGATGCCGGTGATGGCATGCAGCTTGGGGCCACGGGGAAGACGGCCGACATGCATGCATGGACGTGCACGTACATGGATCGATCGTGGTGCTGGGAGGTCCGGCGGTGGCTTTTGGATGCCGGAGGTCGTACGTCGGTCTTTGGTTGGGGCCGAAGCGATCGAGGTGAATGGAAGAGCGGAGACGGCGGCGACCAAACCCCTCCGGCCGGCCGGCCGGTGGATTTCTGAGTCGAGAAGTGGAGAAAAAAGCCCACATTTTTGTGGACGTGGCCGGCGAGCTAGGGCATCGTAGCGACGGCCACGAAACTGGAGCAGCGGAGGCGTGGTCATCTTCAAAACAAATTAATTCTGACGGCGGCCACCAAACCAAACCACCACCGGGATCGTCGTTGGATTCTTATGGACATTTGTGCAGTCGGTTTCTTTCTCCTCTATCTCTCTTGCATTGCTGTCAGCTTGACGGACGGACCTCATCGGCGGAGCTATCGACGACACGAACGGAGCTTGAGGATCGGAGGAGATGGTGTTGAGGGAGGCCACGCGGGAGGCGGGGAAGACGGCCGACAATTACTTTGGTTGTTGAGTGAAGGAGCACGCCGGCGACATACGTTTCCCGGCGCGCGCCTCCTCCTCCATTATGGACGGCGACGTGGGAGGACGGCCGAAATTGCCAAAACGCCGGGAACGATGAGAGGAGGACTCCGGCGATCGAGCTGCAGCGCCCATCGAAGAGCACACGATCGAACCCTTGCTGGTTGGCTCGCCTTCTCTTCTCGGGCTCATCCCCTGGTCCGCGCTGACCGCCATGCGGGGCCTCGAGGTGCTCTTCGCCGGGGACAAGCCGTACTTGACGCTCACCGATCGAGTGGTACCCCGCTGACATGACATCACCGGGCTCACCATGCAAGCTCGCCGCGCTCTACTAGCTAGCTCTCTCCGGTCCGGCGTGGAAAGAGGTGACCGTGGGGAGGAAAGGTTGGGGCTTTGCTCGGAATCGACGGCGGCCGTACATGCGTGTTGGTGGACTATAGGTGCAAGTGGACGTGCAGCTCGTTGTGCCGTGGGTGGATTTCCGAGCCCACAAGTGGAGGGGCGATCGAAAGCCGACATTTTTGTGTAGAATAGTTGTTTCCTCTGCTGAGTTTTGAAGTTGAACGCTTTGATCGATCCCCTCGGCGACGCATGCACGAGCTCCACCGAGCTGGCATATATAGGTCGATTGTCGTAGCGAGGGCGAAGGCCGCAGCAGCGGGAGACTCCCCACGGACGTCGGCGGCGAGCGCGCAAGGCGGCACATGCACGCACGTCGGCACGCGGCGTGGAGCCTCGGACGTGCACGCATATATGCATGTTGGGGTGCTTGTTGCGGCCGGTCAACGTGAAGCACGGGCCCCGGCCGGCGTGGACGCTTGCCGTGCCGTGCCGTGCGTCAGGCTCCAGGAGCTCACCCTCGATCGCCTTCAACGCCCTAGGCCTTGTCCGGCGAGGCCCCGACCGTGACCTCTCTCTCTCTCTCTCTCTCTCTCTCTCTCTCTCTCCAGCAACGCCTTCGCCGGAGATTGGGCCAGGGTCACGGCGGAGCCATGCAGGAGGGGGGGAAGACGATTCCCGGCCGGCGCCGTGCTCGTTAGAGCTTGGGAGCTCAGGCGAGTCGATCCGTACGTTACTGGAGCACGGGCGAAATTGCCAAACTTAATTGGGGAACGAACAGAGGACTCCCGCGCGCGGCTACTCTCGGCAAGCACACGAACTTGCTCAGGTCAGGTGGAGGGGAGGTCGCTGTCTCGTCCGGGGCCAGAGGCCAGAGCCAGACCATGGACGAGGGCGGAGGGACGGCAAGGCAACCGCAACGTCGATGCGGGCTCGTGGGTGGGCTCTCGATGGGGTGAAATTGGAGCGTGGAAAGAGCGGACCGTGGGGTGTGTGTTGGTGGTCGGAATCGGGATCGGAGAAAAGGCTCGAAATTGGAATCGACGGCGGCGCCGCCGAGCACATGGACGGACGTGCTCGGGAGGGAGCACCCGATGATTCGTGGGGGCGAGCTTCCAACGCGACGCTCTCGCTACCTTTCAACCCGCTCGCGGGCACCATCGCCGTGCGTCAGGCTCCAGGAGCTCGTCCTCGCCACCAACGTCAACGCCTTGGGCCTTCTCCGGCGAGGCCCCGGCCGCGGCCTTTCGCCGCTCAACCTCGGACGTGCACGCATATGCATGTTGGGTTGCCAACCTCGCCGTGGACGCTTTGATCCATCCCCCCACCCGCGCCTCTCCTTCCTCTCCTGAGTTCTGATTTCTGAACTTGAGAAGATGACGACCGTTTTGATCGATCCCTGTGGCGGCGCACGAGCTCCACGTCGACAATCGGCTGGCACGGCGAAGCATGCACATGCACTGGTGGCCGACGTGCCCGCCGCGTCCTCCGTTATGGACGGCGACGTACGTGCTCGCCTCGGGAGAGCGTGGGAGCTCAGGCAAAGATGAGGACTCCGGCGTGCGCCGAAGAGCACACGAACGAACTTGCTGGTTGGCTCGTAATCGGAATCGACCTCTCGCCGGGCCTCAAGGTGCTCTGCTCTCCGCCGGGGACAAGCCGTACTTCATGCTCGCCGATCGAGTCGTTCCCCGCTGACATGAATGACATCACCATGCAACCTCACTCTCCGGCCGGTCCGGCGTGGGAGACGAAAAGTTGGTGCTTTGCTCGGAATCGACGGCGGCCGTACATACGTGTTGGTCGAATGGCAGCTAGCTTGAGGGTTCCGCCACGGCGACGGCGACAGCTTGTTGGGTCAAATCGCGGCGGTTGGCACACGCATGGACGTGCAGCTCATCGTGCTGGGCTGGGACACGTACGCCGTCGGTGGATTTCCGAGTCCACATAGCTAGCTGGGCAAGCTAGGGCGAAGGCCGCAGCAGCTGGAGACTCCGCACGGGCGCCGGCGCAAGGCACGTCGGCACTCAGCGTGGATCTACCCGCATCGGGAGACGGTAGCATGAATTATTTTCAATCGCTTTGAATGGCGGTCATGTAATAGGATAGGCAATTAGTTTTCCTATCTTTTAATGCAGGCTGGTTGTGGCTTCTCTTTTATTTTAGCTCTTTGTGAGCCTTTTTCGTTCTTTGTTTCAGACTTGAGAACTTGTGTTGAACATTTTGCTTATTAATAATTATGGCCGTATGCATCGTTCTGATGCAGAGGCCGGAGATAACCCCCTTTCGAAAGAAAAAAAAACGCATTTTGGGGCGCCCAAAAGATGCGCCCTTTGTCAACTTGGGCGTGCGCGGACGCCGACGGCCTTGCGAGATCACCGTCCGTCCGGGCTCACCATGCGCGCAATGCGATGCAAGCTCACCGAGCTGTGCCTCTCTCCGGTCCGGTCCGGTCCGACGTGTGCTCGGAAGGAATCGGAGGAAAGGCTGGTGCTTTTTGCTCGGAATCGACGGCGGCCGGCCGTGCGTGGTGCTGGGTGCATGCATGTGCACAAGGGCGGTGAAGGTGATGACATCGGAGCGACGACCGGCTGGGCTGGGATGGCATGCAGCTTGGGGCCGGCGACGGGGAAGACGGCCGGCGCGGCATGCATGCATGGACGTGCACCAGGACATGGATGGATGGATGGGTTGTGCTCCGCAGGGTGTCTTTGGTAGGGCGGCCTGGGAGTGAGGTGAATGGAAGAAGAGCGGCGACCAATCCATGGCTCCGCCGCCGGAATCGCGGAAGGATTTCTGAGTCGAGATCGAAGCGGGAAAAAAGCCGACATTTTTGGTTTCATCGATCGTCGTCGACGGACGATGGTCGGCTAGCTGCGATCGAGGGCGACGCACTTGCCGTAGTACTAGGTGGAAGACGATGCAGAGCAGAGGAAGGTGAAGGAGGGACGGAGACGGCACGGATGGAAGGGTAGGGAAGGCATACGTACGTACGTGCGCACCCTGACGTCATGCGGACGTCAGTGCGTGCATGCGTACATATGCGTTGTAGAGTAGGAGTAGTACGAACGAGGCACGCCGGGCGGGCGTGTGCGTACGCAGGGCGAGCCGCTAGGTGATGGTGTCGATCCAACCAACCAACCCACCAACCAAAGGAAGCAAGGAAGGAAGGAAGGAAGGGTCCAGTCCAGCTCTCGCGCAACACCGCCGACCCACGCTCAGCTGTTTGTCAGCGAGTCAGATTTTTCCCCTCGATGCTTCTCTGCCGGATATATCTCTTGCTTCGTTGTAACCGTTTTTCCTGTCCCGAATTTGACACGAAGCAACCTGTGGATCTAACATCATGCAGAGTGTGGGCACTTTTACACTGGATACTGGTTCACATTTTTAACAACTCAGGTGGAGCACTTACAATTGTGGTTTTGTGGTGTCTTTATTTTAAGTAGGTTCAGGTGCTACTGATACTGCCGGACCTGGCAGCTCTGGTGGTTCTGCTCGAGATGTCTCCGGCTGTTCCGGTGGAGCTCCATCCAAAACGACCCGTGGTGTCGTCTGGATTTACTTGTTTGATGGTGATCTTGCTTTTTTAAGCTTCTGAATTCCCTAAATACACATCTGCATTAGCAGTTAACTTTTGATCTTTTGTAGGAGACACCATTGTGTTTTTATGCTCCGGTATTCCTATAGAACACAATCCGTCTTGTACAAAAGTGTTGACCTCAACAAATTTGGCTGCAGCTATGAGGGACAAAACAAAATCCCGCTCTGTCATGAAGGTTGGTAACTACTTCCCCATTTTGCTTGCTCTGTTGTTCATTTTAAGTTACTAATTGTGGCAATTCTATATTCTCTTCTTGCTTTGTTGTCATTTCAGATTCAAGTGCGCGATGCATTTAGTAATGTTGCCCCTGGGTGCTTGGAGGAATGTGAGTTAGATCACGGGACTGTTAGGGCTGCTGTTGTCAAAGTGACAGGGTTACTTGATGTTTGTGAAGTACATCTCCGCCATGGGGTGGAAATTCCGCCCCTCATTGTCGTAGTAGCCATACACTTCAATGACTCTGGTGGAGCGACGGCTGTAAAAGAGATCCTGAGTGAAGTTTCAACGCCTTCCGAGACTGTTCTTTGCAACGTATGTTGTCAGTTTGTATCTTCTTTACATGGTAGAGGAAATAAATGAATAATTTATTTTGAGGAACCAGAATGACCTAATCTATGTCCCATTAGATGCCACTTTTACTTTGTTTGATGCAAACCTTGTTGATTTTCGCTATTTTATGTGCTAGGCTGGTGATGGCGAGCCACTCTTCGACGGTGATGGGAACTTTGTTGGCATGGCTATTTTTTCCGATGGCAGGCATGTTTATGTGCAAGGAAGTGTAATTTTTGAAACTTTGGTGGAATTTGCGAGAAGGATTAGGGTACGCGTGCGACAGCAGGAACGATATAGGTATGTCTCGTCCTGAATATAAAAGCAGTATTTTTCCAGTTTGCTTATCCACACCTGTCTTTCATCGGTCATGGCTGTGGTTTCACATTCGGTGGTTGTAATCATGAGCCGTGGGTGGACAAGGACAGGCATTTGTAATTTTTTTTAAGTTGTGAATCCTACCTCATGAATTACTTCATTTCTTTGCTACGTGTACATAGATATATTTTGCACCTGGATCATGTGTCCTAGTAGCTCACTACGATTATTGACATGATTTAAGAAAACAGAAATCATGATCAATAAGCCCTCTTGTCTGATCTTAAATTTCATTGTTAGGTAGGGCGTTGAAGCCAGTACATGTGTTTGTCTAATGGAAAGAAGGAACATTTTCATTCAAGCTTAAACATAAGCAATTGAACTTAAGACTTACGACACCTCCTAACTCTCGGCGTCTATAGGCGTTAATGTCATTTTCCCCTATCTTCAGTTCTATCATGTTTTTGGTCTCTGTCGTGGATTTGATTAAGTGGGTTCATTATGCTGTGCTGCAGATGATCTATGAGCGAAAAAGGCAAGCGCCGGTGCCTGACATGATGTCTATGATGATCCAGTAAAGAGAAAGAGAACCTTCTTGTGATCTGAAAGGTGAGCAACACTGGCCACTCCTTAATAGTACTGAATATGTTATATGTGAGTTTATTACGGGTGATGCAAGTGTAGTCTTTTTTCTTCTGTGGTTAACTAATAAGGTACTAATGTGTTGTTTAGTAGTACCACCTTAGGTACGTTTAGCCTTATTACATATGTCCATCAGTATCTCACAGTTAGCTTTTTTAACGAATCCTGTCCATCAGCATCTACTTCAGCTCCTTTAATGAATCTGCTGAGTGCTTGTCATTTTTTTTGGATGAAGCAGGCCTGTCTAGTATATTATGGTTATTTCTTATTCATTTCAATACATGCCTTGTTTGGTTGCTTCAACCTGCTTTGAATTTAAAGGCTTGCTGTTTGCCGTACAGACGATGACGACAGATGGCCAGTGCAAGCCAATTTAGTATCATCCCTAGAATGATGATAAGGTAGTGATCAGCAAAATGAATCATGACTTTTGTTGAACCATGTGTGCTCAATCCAGTCAAAACAGCTATCAATATTCAGTCGGAAAAAAAAAACCAGCTATCAATAACTGGAGTCTGTCTAGTGTAACGTTGCATCCTTGTATATTGTTCACAAACTAAGCTTTTATTTTTTAGATGCACATGAGTATTGAATATATTAAATGTTTCTGATCTTGGATATTTTATTTTTATTTTTGCGGGTGCTGATCTGATCTGATCTTGGATATTAGAAAGAGGAAATCTTAGTACAACAAATATCACTACCCCAGTACCCCTATAGAAAGCACCATTGTCTCTGGAAAACGAACAATCTCAGCCATCCGCTTCATGCTTGTAACAATTAACGTTGGACTAATGCTAATTGCCCCTTAATCTCACGCTTAATGTCCCCTGGAAATCTCTCCTCATTCGGTTCAAGGTGCTCCCCTCCCCTCTGGGGCTCTGTTCAAGGGATGTGATGTAAAACACCATTTCGTAGACATGGATGGGAACCACCTGAATGCAAGAAAGAAGTAGTGAAAGATTATATTTGGGCCTGTGTAGCAAGTTAGCAACTACACTAATGTGTAATCTGTAGCTTTTAGTTTCCCTTCACTTGTAGCAGGAACATGTGAGCTCTGCGATACCAAGGTCCATGAAGTGGTAGAAAACTAAGCTATGTTAAGCTCGGTTTGTTGGCATTCATCCTAATCATTTCATATTCAGTTCAATTTTTTCTATGAAAACCTTATCTCCATGAATGCTTACAGATGCTAATTGCATACAAGTATCTACAAGATATGTAGAGGAGTTTCTATCACTGATTTATGTAGTATTGAGTTGAATATATGAGCTTCCAGCTAATAGTTCTCTGAGGGGGCTAAACTGGATTCCTTAATGGAAAAGAAACAATCAGCTGGAAGTTCCCATTTTATCTTTCTCCTTTTCTTAGCTAAAATAGACTTTTCTCTGTAAGTGAATATTCCACATAATTCTAGGCCAAATCAGTTCTCGCTTGTCTTGATTAATAGTTTATCCAAGCAGCTCCAACAAAACCTAACGAAATCACTAGCCAGTCTCAATCAAGGTTTTGGATTCCGAATGGATGAATTTTCTCGTGGAGGGGTGAGATTCTCGGTTACCATGGTTACCGAGAAATACCGAATATATTTCGGACGAAATTTATTTTTGAATTTTGAATTCAAATTCTTTTAGACTAGATATAGATAATACTTAAACTTGTATTGAACCAAGAGGTGATCTTATCTCAGTGGAACGTTAACACGCGATAGACAAAGAGGTCTCGAGTTCGACTCTTGGCTGGTACTTTTTTTTCCACGTAAATATTTTGAAAAATAAACAAAAAATGGTTTTGCAGATAAGGGGAATCGAACCTGCGTCGCCTCGGTGAGGGAAGTACAACGTTACCACCACGCCACAGCTAAGCTTGTCAAATTATTGAGATGCTACTATATATTAGTATATATTGGACGTAAAAATTCAAAAAAATTCGGAATTTTTTGCTCGGGATCCATCTTTCTCGTGGGGCAGCGAGAAACACGGTATCCGCCCGGTAACCGTTTTTATCGGGCGGTACCCAAAACCGTGGTCTCAATACAAGTTAAACCCAGTGTTTATGTGCAGGTGCGCCAGCAATTACAGAAAAGGAGGTTAGCCTTCATCTTCCTTATGGAGGTTGTTATTTTTTTAGGATTGTTGTACGTGCTCGGTTTAGTGCTCCTGGCAGCTATAATTGTTGTTGGTATGTGCATTTTACCACCTTCACTTGGATGGCTACTTCTCAGGGTAGTGCAAGGGGAAGGCCATATGGAAGATCAAGTTTGCCAATATAGAACATGAATCTTAAGAAAATATCTTGGAGATATTGGAGACAGCAAGCTTGAACATGATTTCCATTTTTTACCAACATTGAGCATGTGATCAGCGGAAGATGACAACTGTCCAGCAAGGATGAAATTAAGTGGGTGGCGGCAGAGGTGTTTAACAAATTGATTGGGGGCTCCTGCAAATTCTGGAGGTGATGCTATATACAATGGTTTAGCTAGATACTCCCTCCGTTCCATAATGTAGTGCGCCCGCGTTTCCCGAGTTCAAGTTTAACCGTAAATTTAACCAATGAGACCGACTGCGGCGGGAGCAAAAACTATATCACTGAATTCATATCGAAAACACGAATTCAGTGGTATAATTTTTGCTCCCGCCGCAGTCGGTCTCGTAGTTAAATTTACGGTCAAACTTGAATCTCGAGAAGCGTGGGCGTACTACATTATGGAATGGAGGGAGTAGTTTATAATGTTTGAAGGTTGTTTATTTTTCCTTTCGATCTAAATGGCATGTAAAATGTTGATTCATTTTCTGTGGCCATTTTATTTTATTTTATTTTTCTATACTGCTCAGTAAAGATTGTTTTTGTCAATTAAGTGAAATAAGTTTATGCTAACAACTGTTGGTTTAGCTAACATACTATATATGCGATGCATCATCTAACCAGCTCTACTACTGAGTGGTGCTCTCTATCCTTAGATTTGCCCTCACCTACAAAGGATTTCAGTACGTATGGTATGGCTATTTTTGCACTTAGCCAACTACCTTACTGCCATGTATATGAAAAAAGACAGTCAAATGGGCAGCTGACTACCTGGCTGGCATTGCACAGGGACATGGCTAATAATACAAGCAAGCAAGTCATGATGGGACATGGCAATAAAGGCAATATAGCTGGAATACAAAATCAGGCCATGTAGAGAATAGGCATTGAGGGTCACTAAAGCTTCGTAAAACCCTAATGCATGAAAGGGGGAGAACCATAGGCTAAGACAAGGCATGTGCAAGGAGGGTTTGCTTGCCTGGAGTTACAACAGCCTGGTAATGTGAAGTATTCTCATAAGTGTGTCAAAAGCAGGATTCATACTCATAAGCGTACTCGCCAGAGGTACCGGCAGGTACCGGCAGCAAGATCTATAGGAGGAAGAAGCAAATACTGACAAGAAAAGGAAAAGCAATCAAAAGTTCCAATCCGGTGCTCAAGCAATTACGATGGATGTCAAATTAAATTGTTTGAAGTAAGTTATATTTGCACTAGTCAAATTAAATGGAGAGTTAGAAAACATAAAACAATTGTTGTCCAAAAAAACTCCACATACATATTGAAATTAAAATTGACTTACCAATGATGAGTAAAGTAAAAGTTGTTAAACATGCATGATAATGCAATGAATGGATTCTATGCATTTTTTGATTAGATGAATATAAAGTTTGTCATTTTTCAGATTTAAAATGAATTAGTTAGGATTTATGAAAGTTTTAAGTGAATTAATGTAATTTAATTAAGGGATTTTTATTTCTGATGCAAATGGATATTTTATGCATGAAATTGTTTTAAACTTACTTGAAGTGTATCTATTTTCTAATAGAGAAATAAAACAGAAATTTATTTAGCCGAAACTGGTTTTGAGCCGGCTATCCAACACACACTGAGCACTGAATAGCGTTGCAGCACACTGAACCAAAGTGGATCGGGTCGTGGTCTTTCTCTTGTGCTTGACCCCCTCTGTGGCATGTGCGATGTTCGGCTCAAACCTAAAGGTACACAAGGTAGGAGTGTCAAGAAGTATCGCATCCTCGAGAGAACCAAGAAGGCACACATAAATGATATAATTCACCTTAGTATATATGATGGCGTGTCCCTTGGCGATGGATCCAGTGCCATGGTGATGACCCAAGGGTACTCCGCACCCGTTGTCGAGGTGGGGGTATCTCAAACTCTAGGCGAAACCCTTGCCCAACGGGGGAGTCGATACCAACGATGATGGTGCATGTGCACGTCTTTCTCCTCCTTGGAGGCATCATCGAATAGTTCATCTCTACAGTAGGACATGGATGGTTGGATCTTGTCCGCGATGGCTACTGGTGTGGTCGGACCACCTCCCTTGAGGTTTGGTGTGGGTGGTGATGTGAGGCTCTTTGGGTGAAACCTTTGCCCGGCGGTGGTTGGTGCTAATGACGACATAGGAGATGTTGTCGAAGATCTTGTTTCACATTTGCAGTTAGGTCTTGTCAGCCCTTGCCAGTTGGCTGTGTGGTGGTGGAGTCTAGTTTGAGGTTAGGGGTTCTACACGCTTGTTGTCGGTTTTTTTTTTGCATGTTTGTCATTCTATCCTTCAATTGTGATGTTTTTGGCCTAGTTTTCCTTATAAACTGAGTCATTCTATTATTCTTATTAAACTTGGAGGAGCACACTATCCTCTTTGACGAGGTCCGAACAATGTTGCCGGGTCATTTTATTAAGAAACTTAATGAAGTTGCAAGAGCACACTGTCTATTTGCCAAGGTTCGAAAAAAAAAAGCCTTGGAAAAACAGTTATAGTGAAATTCTTGAAATTTCGTGTGCAAAACTTTCAAAGATAAGTGAACCTCCGAAGCCTTCAATAATGAGGTTGTGCAACCACATAGATAGCTGCGTCTTTAAAGAAGCATCTTCCTGCTTCTTCTTGGATATTCAATTGATTTTGCTTCATGTATGTACTATATATAGGTCACCCCACTTGTGGATGGAAATGTTGTAGGAGTACATGTTATCAGCAGACTTGACTTTTTGCTATTGCCGATGACCCAAAAGAATCGGCAACAGTAAAGAGATTCTGGTAAATAGCAGTCACGATCCTCTTTGATCCCTTGGAGAGCTATATGGAAGAGTTATGTTGCCATATATTGTTGGCAATTATAATGGTTAACATTTAGTGGAAAATAGCATCAGTATGGTAATTTATCGTCATTTTCATTTTCCGCAACAAACAACTAATTGCTGATGTATCAATTTATAAGCTTGATTCGTGGCTGTCAATCTCCACCCAACTGAAGTGCTGGCCGTGGTGCGAATTGCACTGGAAAGAAACTTCACACTACAGTTTCCTCCCGGCTGTAACAAATGCTCACTCTGCCACTAAAAGATTCAGATAGTAGGAACGATTTACCTTTGTCAAGAACCATATGACATCCGATGATTTAGGGCCTGAAAGGCTTATACTTATACGAGAATACCTTTTGGCACTATTGCTGGATCATGGGGAGTTTCTTGTTGATGAATGCATTACCGATCCTTTGGCTAAACAGGAGAAAAGAGATGAATATGTATTTGAAGCAGTTGGTTGGCATAGGAGTATGTTGAACAGAAATCCAATGCTTGAGGATGCACGTGCAGCTGATGGTTCTCAAGATCAAAGGTGACTCGTGTCACTAGCAGTTACGTAGCTTCTAATGTGGCAGCCTGCAGCCAGCCTAATTCTTCTTCTATTGTAGCCTACGTGATGCGGGTCAAGTATGCATGCAACACGGGACAAGATAGCATGAAACCGAAACTTGTCGATCAAAGTTCCATGGGCTTTACATCAGGAATTCGCAAGGTAATTGCAATTCAAATATCCGGAGTGTCAAAACTTTCTTCAGAACTGGAAGCAAATTGGGTGCTTCACTTCAGGTTTGTAATATGGCGAAGGCTTTCAATTTCAAGGAGGAAAAACTATTGGAGCAAAGCCAAATGCTCACCAAGAAAAGTAGTACTAGTAGACGAAAGCAGTAACATAAGCGGGGTTTTTTTTTAACAACCATAAGCCGTTAATTAATTTGTAAGATTATTGTGTAGCGAACTGTAGCTACAAAGGCCATTCAAATTTGCAGCGTTCCTGCTGATAACACTTATTCCTCGCGTTTCTACGTTCTGCCATTACCTCGAAGTACTAAAGTTCTAATATACTCGGGGTTCGTTTGGTCCCCTAATCATCAAATCCATTTGCATTTGCATTTGCAAGAAAAGCTCTAGGCATTATGATTTTTCAAGGAGAATTTATGTATTTACCATTGTTCACAACTGTATTAGTTTACAACCAGGGATAAACAGAGGTCATGCAACCGTGTGTGTTTCTTTACCCTGCTGTCCGATTTCGAAAAATGTGCTCCAACTGAAACACCACGAATCAAAAGTCGCCTTCTTTCGGATTTGACTCTCGAGACAGAGTGATTCAAACCAGCAATCTGTGGCTGCTAGGCTACGCTTGGAAAGAAACTAATACATGCAGGCAATCCAACAAAGCTTGAAGCCAACGGTAAATGAAAGTACCGCATACAAAGAGCAACTCGCCTGGACACGACCATATTGGTGACAGTAACCAATTGGCAGCGACAAGGTTGTTCCTATTGCTATCCACTGCCAGATCATTCCTTGAATGGAGTTAGGTCGATCTTGAGCGGCTTCTTTCCTTTGGTGACTCGCTTCGCACAAAGAGAAAAAGGAAAATGGTGAGCGCTTAAGAGAGAGATTTGGCCTCACTATACCCAAGCAAGGATGTCTAACTTACAGCGATCGCAATCAATTCTTCCAACAGCTCCTCCAAATTGCGCAATGGCTACAAACAAATGTGCACAACAGTAATAAGTGCATATCATCACATATCATGGTTGAAAATGTCTCAACAGTGATGGAGAGGTTACCCATTGAGTTGGCCCGTCACATGGTGAATTCAGGGGATCATCATGTACCTGCCATAGGATTGTGAAAATAATCTTACAAATATTGTTGTATCTCTATGGATCATAACAAAAATGAAAGGTACAAGGAGCAAAAAGCAACATGGTAGCTTCATCTACCTCCATGAAAATACCATCAACACCAACTGCAACAGCAGTCCTTGCGATGCATGGTATGAGTTCTCGTAAGCCCCCACTTGCAACCCCACCACCATCAAGCTTACGAAACAGAATCAAGTAAGCCCGGTTGAGCAAAATTAAAATCCTCAAAAGACAGTTAGTTTGAAAGAGGTTTAATTAGGTCATCAATGTTTTAGTAGTTGATCACACCATCTTAGGAGATGGCTACGCAGAAGAACCAAAATATAAATAACCAAAAAGTCTGAATTGCTTACATATCACACCATGCATGTTTTTTTAGCTTTGGCCATGGATCATGGTTGCAGAAATATACAGGGATGGATCAGGTTGGAACATTGCCACATATCATATAATCCCTCCCAGTCCATACAAGTATGACGTTTGGGACATAGTTTTCATCAAACCTATAAAACTTTGACCACAAATTATTTTTTTTAAACATATGATTCGATTGGATATGTGAGAAATCATATTCACAGATTGGTATCAGAAAATACTTTCATAACATAACAATTTTATTAAATTTTAGCAATACTATAGTAGAAATTAAGTAGCAAAATTACGTTATGAACACCGTGTAGACGTCTAAAATGTCATCTTTTTAAAGACAAGAGGGAGTAAGTTCACATGCCAATTTCACATTCAAGGAGGTACATAAGTAAAATCTGGTCAACTGCCGCAAGTTTCCATGTAAACTATTGACAACATTTAAACATCATGATGTTATTCACAAATTGACATGACTCTGCCAAAGGGAAAAAAGAAAGAAAATAATAATTTGCTTAAGGTTGAGCAAAAATGTCTGCGAGGACAGTTACCATAAACCAAGAGAGGCATATTGGAAATAGGTGAGTATACCTTTTTCCCAGCTGGTTGTTGTAGAGCATGTGTTACATCAGCTACCTGAAAATGCATACTTCTCTATCACTGATCTATGTCATTGTTCATGATTCATTTGTAGTTACCACATAACATGATATTTGAGCATACAAAAATTGAGAATTCAGTGTACAATTCAGCTATAGAAAGGGCAATCATCTGGTTCATGTCTAAATAACCTGAATCCATTATCGAGTAATAACAACAGAAAATAGCACAAAAGCTAGACTACATCTGCCATATTAAGGCAAATGTGCCCCTAGAGGAAAAAAAAACTCGATGCTTAATCACTTAATTGACACTCAAAAACAACTACCTCCATTATATAATAGAGCTCCAATGTTGCAAAATAGGTTAATACTAACTTTTGCAAATATCACGCGATTATGAATACTGGACATCCGGATATACCCAATGTCACCAATGATAACCCTTTTTCTATTGTGGCCGAACACCAATGAGAACCTAGGCAGAGCTTTTCATGAATAGAACCAACCTGAATATGTGATTGTGCAATTGTGGACAAAAGTAAGGTGATAATACTTACAACTGGGCAATTTGCTTCCCTCAGCAACTCAAAGTTCCTTGGATCAACAATTAGATCATCTGTGTGTGCAATGAAAACAAAACAAGATATTGCTAAATCAGTTATCTGCTTCAACGAAACCATGAACATTTGTTGCTTGTTCCAGGAAGACTAAGGCCTGATTCTCCTTTAACCTGAATAAGGAAAATGGGCAAATGGTTGTATTGCTCACTTTGTTTTATGGCAGCTGCACTGCATGGTGCCCCAACCTGACTAGTAGTATGTACTACTACTATTAGTACATTCAAACACGCTAAAATGTTAAATGGCTAGCGACACAGAGACATTTGAAGAGCTAGTTAGCCCTCAGATTTCACCTTTTCATGTATTTTCTCTTTATCTAGCTGCTCCATCACAACAATCATTATTCCCCATGCCACATCATATCCGAGTGCCCAGAAAGGGCAGGATATCCTAGTCAGTACAATATGTTCCTGATAATTACATAGCCTATAATGTAATATGATATTATGTGTTTTCTCTTATTTATTTACTTCTGAAGCAGGCAGTACAAAAAAAGGCGAAAAGATGACTTAACTGTAGCCAAACATGGTGCCTCGCTCACAGACCATCACATTTTGATTTCCAGCAAGTCTAATTTTCTCTGCAGAGTTGGCCATAACCTGTTAAGGTACAGCCATACAGGATCACTTCAACAAATGTGCAACTTAACTAGATGCTGGGCACAACATTTTCCACTGAAAAAACATCTAGTTAAGTAGCACAAGCATGTAATTGGTATATGGATACAGAAAGCTACATCTTGAACAATGGCTAGCCGAACTTCTGAAGAGAAATGACAATTCAGAACAGTGACAGACTAAACTGGAACTGATAGCTTGTTACACAGTTAGTTAGACATCATGTTGGTTTCTAATGTTGGATTAATAAAGAGTAGAATAAAAGGTCCAAACAAGTGCAATTAGCTTCAACTTTGCATGACCATTCAACCTCATAGAGAAAGAAATCACATGATGTGAAATACAAAGGACATTATTGAACAAACTAAGCATAAGGTTTTTAGGCTAACACTAAAACAGACAATGGTACCAGCAATAACGCAGATAGTGGCAACAATAGTACCCCTTTTTGATTTGTATGAAGCGCCCATGAAACATGAGATTCTATCTTTCTAATGTTTGACCAATAGATAGTCAAACAATATAAAGGTTTAGTAAATATGCCCCGTGTTTAAATGTGCTTTTCACGCTGTCACAAATTGTACAAACAATATATTGGAAAAGAAATTTATGGTTAAAGTTTAATTTTGTCAAGGTGCCAACTCAAATGCACCTTATAAGAATCAAAACATGGAGTACTACATTACAAATTTGGGAAGACTGCCAGATAGAAATGCAACTTACAGACGGAGCACAGAATTGTCCTTTCTTGATATTGATAATTTTCCCAGTCTTAGCCGCAGCCACTAGAAGGTCAGTCTGTTGCCATAGATACTTATATTAGGCATGTTGAACGAGATATTAAAGAAGATTCATGCTTGATAGCTAGTAGTACTGCAGTTTTCCCAAAAACATGCATACATTAAAGTTGTACCTGGCGACAGAGGAAAGCTGGAATCTGTATAATATCAGCAACTCTTCCAACAGCTTCACACTGATTTAGTGAATTAGTTAGAAAGCATCTTTGCCTTACACTTCAGAGCAAAGGAAACAAAGGGCACAATAAACGCATGTAGCAGTACAAATTCAACACAAAAAGCCTAGCAATATATTCAAACAAAGATATTTTAAACTGAGACATGTCATATTCAAATGTAACAAAAAGTGGCGGTACCTGTGGTACAGTAACATTTCATAGGAAGGAAACATAACTAATGGACTCAGCTAAGTATGCAGAAATATTAAGTGAGCGACACAGAAGAATTTGCTAGCAAAACAGAGAATAATTTCCTTGCATACAGGATTAACAGAATCAAATGGATACCTGGCAGCTTTCATGCACGTCGGTGACCACTGGAAGGTCATATGCGGCCTTCACCTTTTCAAGGATCTGATATAGCAAGGTGAAAAGGTTAGATATGGAAGAGACAAAAGGTCTAATATTATTTTGTCACACCTTTAGGCCTTGTTCCAGACCAGGACCACGGAAGGATTTCGACGATGTACGGTTTGCTTTATCAAAGCTTGATTTGAACACAAGAGGCACCCCAAGTCTGCCATGGAGAGAAAAAGAAACAGGTTTAGTTTGGCCCAAGAATAAACAGAAGTATGGTGATTGACTCTCAAAAAAGAGGTATGGTGATTGGTTGTTTACTTGGTTGTGATGGCTTTGATGTGTTTGGCCATCTTCATGACATGTTCCTCTGATTCAATCACATTGGGCCCAGCTAACAAGAAGAATGGTTGAGCAGCCTGGTGCAAGAATCAGAGGGGTCAATTCTCGCATATATGACGTCTTCAGATGTGATCACGCTGCTACTATCATTCATATGACGACAAACCAAGGAAACGAGATGAGCACCCAAAAGCAATTTTACTATCCAAGAGGCAGAAACACAGCACTCGAAAGGAATTTCTCTGTAATTCACTCAAAAGAAAACACAAAAACAGAAATCCATTTAGTCATCATACCAAACATATCAAGGCTTGAGCATAGTCAATAGCGTCACAACACCAACAAACTTACTGAATCATGCGAAAATTTCTACATCATGTAAATCTTAACGGTGACATGCATTTAAGACTTTCAGAGAGCATTTCAACTGACTTAATTTGACAAGTATCTCACCATGAAACCTAACAAAATGTGGATTATTCTGTATGCCGTAATTAGTAAGCACCACGCAAGGCCCTAACAGAATGCGCTAACTGTCAGTTGTATTATCATCTGTTATCCAAAAGAAAAAAGGACTACAAACAATAAGCAGATAGCGACGTGATCCAACAACTTCCCACCACAAGAACCGTTTTAATTCCTAAAACACCCTTGGCGAGGAACAGAGGGCAAAGAAGGTCTGAACTGAACCCGCCACAGCACCAGCACCCGCAGGGTGGTCGACGAAATGCCACCCCCGACATCACACGCGGCGCGAGGGCATTCTTGTTACCTTTAGCTGGTTGTAGAGCGCCACCGACGGGGCGTCCATTCTTCCCCCTCCTTGGCTCCTCCTCCCTGCGGATCTGCAGTGGGGCTCCGGTTTGCTCGGCCGGGGCGACGAGGATCCGGGAAGTGGGGAGCTGAGGAGGAGGAGTTCGTTGGCGAGGAATCGGGTCGTCAGGCACACCGGAGGCAGGGTATGGAGGACGGTGGCGGATGTGGATGAATGGGGCACGGACGAGCAGAAGGAGGCGTCGGGATCAAGCGGAGCGGGGCAGAGAGCACATGGGATTGCTGGAGGAGGATGACGACTGCCGGTAGATGCGTTCGTGAGTCGGGACCGGTTTTGGTCTTCTTTCTTTTAGTTGGCAAAATTTCGTGTTTCGATCCTTTTCATGTAGTTTTGCAGGATTTGACCCCAGTTTGAAAAAATTTCGAGATTTGATCCTTTTGCTACTGCCGCCGACCCTGGCGGTAGCTTTACACAGGCTACCGCCGTCACATCTGGCGGTAGGTGCCCTGACGGCGTCTGGCAGTTAACGGCCACTGACACGTGGCAAAGGGACCTACCGCCGCCGACCCTGGCGGTAGGCTCTAACATCCTACCGCCGAGCACTCTGGCGGTAGGGTCCTGGATAAGGTTGTGAGGGGTGGGGACTGTGCTCCCCCACCCACTCATTCACCCCTATTCCCCATTCTCACTCTTTCGAGCTCAAGGCCTCTTCTCCTCTCTTCTCCTCACACAAGGCCTCTCAAATCTCACTCATTTGCTTGAGATTTGTCCGGTGGATCCGAAGCACTTTCATCACCCAAGGTACCTCCCTCACTCCCCTTCATTTGGTTGGTTGGAATCATGTATTTTGCTCATTTTGTTGCAAACCCTAGTTCATGGTTTTGTTGTGGTGAAATCAATGTATATGATGCATTTAGGGTAATGTTTGTGCTTTGACAATGCATTGTGTGACAAGCATTGTTTGGGTACTAAGAACTATCATTTAGGGTTTTGTTAGGGTTAGGTTTAATATTATGGTTAGGTTTAAGGTTATGGTTAGGGTTATGCTTAAGTAAATCCTTATGACGAACGTTATAGTAGTTACCTCTCGAATTGTAGCTCGATCTTGTCCTAGGGTTATAGTTTTTTTCAAGAGACAGTTAGGATTTTTGCCTTGGATGACCGTTATAGTAATCCCTCGACTTGTAGGATGGGATCGATCATCTTTGATGAGACTTCTGCGGAGGCGGCGGCGAAGCGTGAACGTGCAGTCATTGAGGAAAAGATGGACCCGTGGGTCGAAGCCGTCGATGCGTTGAATGCGGCTTGTAGAGAATTTTCAAAGTATTATGTGTCCAAGTGCGACGATGACAAAGTTAAGTTATACCAAGCTAAAGAGAAAAACATAAGCAATCTCAAGAGGGAAGAGAAATTTCATAGACGTGCTCTTGCAAGGCAAATTGCATTGTGCGGAACAAGGGATGAAGTGCATGAGATGGACTTAAAAAACCCTGGCCAGATCATTGACTGGCTAGTTAGGCAACCATCATCGGCGATACCTAGTCGGGCATCTCGTTGGGCTTGGGTCCGTGAAATAAATGATGTCATTTGTTGTAACCCGGGGCCGTACGACAAAGATATCGTGTTGATGGACGAATAGAGGGGGTTGAAACACACGATGTTGTAGTGTCATTTGGACTATAATGGCATGTACCCTTATCATTTATGTAACCTATGTCATTTGAACCAGTGAGAACTTTATGTAACCTAGGTCATTCTAAATAAGTTTTGCTTCGTGTTTGTCTTGTATCATTTGATTTAAGTTTTGGTTTGTTCCATTTCATGTAGCATGGAAAAAAGGACCCCGGAGGTGCAGATAGTATATGAGAAGTGTGAAGGAGAACGACGTCGTAGGATGCTGACGGAGCTTAGAAAATGGATTAAGAGTTATGAAGAGGCAAACGCGGCTATGAGTGATTTCAACAAGTATGTGTTCTGTGAGTTCCCTGAAGAGCTCGAGAGAGAAAAATGGAAGATAGTTAATGAGTTGCAGGAGAAGGAAGATGAGTGTAGATGGACTTTGGCAATGGAGATAGGCTTCTCCGTAAGCATTGATGAATTCGAGGAGGTGGACATGGCAAAGCCAGGGCAGATCATTGGATGGGCAATCAAACAAGGAGTGTCGGAGAATCCAACCCGACGTGCTCGATGGGCCTGGTTCCATGAGGAAAAGGGTTCGATGATCCATTGGGCGGGTTCTGCCATGTATGAACCGAAGCCTAATCGAAAGCGTGCGGAACAAATCAAACATATTAAGGCGATTAGGGCCTACTTTCCAGCTTATTAGGGGCTCCTTCCGGGTAGATGTCATTTGAAAATGTTCAGGAGGATATTTCTCGGTGTAGAACACTTGTCATTTGAATATTCGGCATTTTAACCAATGCTCTAAGTCAGCTAAATTTGGTAGATGGAACTTGATGTAATGAACTTGATGTTGTGATGTTATTTATGCATTTTCCGTGGTATTTGATAATGTCGATTGAACTTCAACTTGATTGAATATTCGGTATTTGGACAAATGCTCTAAGTCATTTCCGTAGTCATTACATTGTATGGCTAAAAAAGAAAGGCAAAGACCAAGGGGCAAAAAAAGAAAGGCAAGGGAAGTGGCAGGTTGGGTGGCCACCCTACCGCCATCAACCATGGCGGTAGGGTGACCAACCCTACTGCCCAAAAAGGGGCTGAATTGGTTACATAATAGGCTGACGTGGGAAGGGGACCTACCGCCACCGCCCCTGGCGGTAGGTCGGCCAACCCTACCGCAGAAATGTGGCCGAATTGGTCACAGGACAGGCAATAGAAGGCAGTAGGGTGGCCAACCCTACCGCCATGGACGTTGGCGGTAGGATGGCCAACCCTACCACAGAAAATGTGGCCGAATTGGTCACAGGACAGGCAACAGAACAGGCAGTAGGGTGACCAACCCTACCGCCGTCGATCTTGGCGGTAGGGTGGCCAACCCTACCACAGAACAGGGGAGCGATTCCGTCACAGGACATTTTGGCACCCTACCGCCGCCACCTTTGGCGGTAGGGTTTCATATCCTACCGCCAAGACATCTGGCGGTAGGGTGCAAAGCAGAATTTGCTCTGTTTTTCTTCTTCATCATCATTTCAGACAGGCCAAACAAGTCACAGCAACAACACAACAAATGTAGTTCATGACATAGTTTCATCACAAGTTTCACAAATCAAAGACATAGTTCATGACAGGTTTCACAAATAAAGTACATAGTTCATCACAAGTTTCACAAATCAAAGACATAGTTCATCACAGGTTTCTTGAATCGAAGGCATAGTTCATGACAAGTTTCTCGAATCGAAGGCATAGTTCATGACAAGTTTCTCGAAACGAAGGCCTTATTGGGTCACACGAGGCCATTTTCCTTTCTTGTCGCGTGCCTCATCCTCCTCTTGGGCTTCACGAGCCCTTGCAAGCTTTCTTGCTCTCTCCTCTTCATGAGCAATCTTCTCCTTGCGTGCCCTCTCCTCCTCATGCTTCTTTCGCTCCATCTTCTCCTTTTCACGACGCTCTTCATCCAAGCCTCTCTGAAATGCTTCTTCAAACAACCGCTACCTCCTTAGACAATCTCGATGTTGATCTTTTTTAACATCTTCTGGCACATCTTGATCTATCTATGTGAAGTACTTACAAAGTGGAGGCGGCGACTACCTAGGAAGAAAGAACAAATTTGGTCATTAGTAAGATAGGTTCAAGTTGAAGCAACGGTTGAATACTCTTTGAACTTTAACAACTTACCGGCGGTACATCATAGGCGTGAGTTGGACGAGGACGATCATAGGCATAGTTGGGACAAACAAAATATCTTCTTCCTTCTGTCCATGATTTCTTGCGGTCGGTGGATACCTTAACTTTGCAAACATCTCCACACCAGCATGATGGAGTTCTCATATCTTTGTCCTTCACCTTATCCAACTCGGCGTCTGTCCACTTGTCCGGCATGTCCTCGTGGTTAGCGCACGGGGGCCTGGTCATGGAACCGGAAGAAGCCATGCCTATAAAGAAAATTTTGGTTGTTAGTAAAGTAAATAAACATGTATATATGCAAGAAAAACAAAAAACAAGACCGAATTAAGCCAATAAATTTAATTACCGTTCATATTATTTCAACCATCCGGGTTAAGCAAGATGTCAATAGGCCTTCCTCTATCAACCCTTCTCGTCCTACGACCACGGCCACCGGCTCCTCTAAGACTCGACCGTCCTCCACGCCCTCCAATAGTGCCTCCTCGTCCACTACCGCCAAGATTCGTCTGTCCTCCACACGCACCAATACTAGATCCGCGGCCACCACTCCTACCTCCTCGTGTGCCATCGGAACCTCCTCTTCGGGCACCACTCGTCTGACTAGTGGGATCCGGAGTGTTGGCATCGGTCCGTGGCTTTTTGGCGCATTTCCTAACATTGTGTCCCGGCTCGTCACATTGACCACAACTATTGATGTCCGGTGCCTCCATGAAATGGCTGCTACCAAATTGTTTCATTCCGGTGTATCCTGCTAGATCATCCATGTCACCCCTAAACCTCTTCTTTCTTCTTCTTCCCTTTGTAGGCACCATGAGTTCGGGGTCGGGGACGATGTGTGGCCCATCATACTCAGGCCACTGTGACTGATCGAGGAAGGGATGAAACCTAGGAGCCCATGTCAACCTCGTTTGTTACAATGTGAACTCATGCAACCGCACGGTGGTACCATCGGATACGTTCAAGTTTCTGAACCTTGCGGCAGTCATCACATGTGAGCAAGGCCAATGATACTTGTGAGGTCTCTCACACTGACACCACCGGGTCTTGAGGCGCACCTCATATGCAACTCCACCGTACGTCACGCCGTCCCTTGTTGTGCCACCCGGCTCATCGACTTGGTAGATTTGTTCTTTTTCATTGAAACTAATGATTTGTTGACGCGAGGACTTGCGTGCTTGATGCTTCAACCAATCCTCAACTTTGAAGGGAAAGTCCATTTTCTCACCTATCCATTTGGCGGTGACTTCGAAATGCCTCAGAAAATACTCGTTGAGCTTGAAGAAAGTATATTTCACTATTGCAGTCACCGGCAAGGAACGGACACCCTTGAGCACATTGTTGAAGCATTCCACCATGTTACTTGTCATATCTCCGTATCGGAAACCTCCTTCGTCGTAAGCACGTGACCACTTATGCTTCTCCGGAAGATGCATTGTCAAGAATTCTCTCCCTCCTTTGTTCTTGTTTATCATAGCGGCTTTGGAATGTGTCGGTGTTGAATGCCACACAAACATGGGTAAGTTCCTTGCAAAACTCCTTACTCTTGCATGCCCGGTAAAAGTTTGCCACGAAATGCCTCATGCACCAACGGTGTTGGAGCTTTGGATAGCCTGGAATGTCAACTTCTATTGCTTTGAGAATCCCATGATGGCGATCCGATATGATGCACACCTCTCTTTTGGGGCCAATCACCTTCGTCCTCACATGATCCATAAACCACTCCCAATTATCATCGTGCTCGGAAGGCACCAACGCAAATGCCATCGGCAACACATTGTCATTGGACGAGTGGGCCATTGCCACCATCAACGTGCCCTTGTACTTGCCGATCAAGAACGTGCCATCAATTGACAAGATCGGGCGGCAATGCCTAAATGCATCGATGCATTGCCCAAAGCTCCAAAAAGCTCGATGAAACACTCCCTTGATTGACTCGACCCTATGGCGCATGCCCGGGTTCCGATGAGCAATGGCTCCCAACATTCTCGGAAGAATATTGTACGCGGCGACATAATCACCATGCAACATCCTTATAGCGTTTGCCTTGGCCATCCACACCTTTCCATACTTGACCTCGTACCCGAATCGTTCGAAGACCAAACTCATTAGGAACTTCACCTTCATAGTTGGATCATGGGATATCTCATTCAACAATTTGTAGCCTAGATACTCGGACGTGAGTTGGCAGTGTCCCTTGCTTTGGTCCGCTTTGTCCGGCAGTATGCACTCGTGGGTGTCCACACAACTCTTCAACTCCCATTGCCCGATTTCCTTGATCTTTCTTCCATGGACCTTCCATGGGCAACCTTCTTTGTCACATTTGATGGTGTAGCACACTTTTTGGTTGGAATGACCAACAACGAACGACCTATGGTTCCGAATGGCGTAGTCACTCAACCATATCTTGAACTCTTGCAAACAACCAAACTTGATCCCTTTCTTCAAATGAGCATTCTCGTCCTCACCCGGTGGCCTTGGATCACCCATCCTCGGGCAAGTTGATGGTTCGACCAAGCACAACCTCATGCCACCATCAACAACGGCCTTGTCGGCAAGACTAAGATCACGAAACAAAGAGGGTCCTCTTTCCTTGCCGTTGACCTTCTTGTAGACTTGATTTTCTTGCGTCGTGAATCCATCCTCATCCAATTCTTCCGGTGGACCCTCATCATCCGACTCATACCTACACATACGGCTATAAGGGAGGTTACGGTCCATGTCTTGTTGATGCACAATGACATCCAAGTCACCAATGGGATTGTAATGAATCTCTTCTCGTTCCGCATACACATCATCTTGAGCAATAGCATCTTCATCAACATGAGCAATGGCATCTTCATCAACATGAACAATTGCATGTTCATCAACATGAGCAATGGCCTCATCTCCAACATGATCATCACCTAGAAGAACTATGGCTCTAGCATTGATGTCCACTTCATTTAGTTGGCTACTTGGTGGTTGGCTACCCGCATTGTGGTCATACACCACGACACCATCATGTATTGGAGAGGACACATTCCGGTTCAAGTCGAGTAGTAGCCGAGGAACTTCAACCTTTGTGGCAAATAACTCAAGTGACTTGTCTTGTGATCCCTCAACTTTATCCTTATACACATCCCAATGCAATTCAGAGGTGATGGGCATACTCTTTAATCGGGACTTTACTCCCACTCCCACATCATACCTCCCAATAAGCTTCACACCATCACTTGGGTTAATCCAATTGAGGACGCTTCTCACTTTCACGACAATATCATCACAGCTCGGGCTTGTGTCAAAAACCATGGCCTCCTCCCCTTCATCGGCATTTCCATCCATGAAAGCCGCCTTGTCCAAATAATGCACATTCACTAGTTTATCCATCTAAAAACAATGGAACAAAATTGAGTCATCCATGGACCGGCCATTTCATATGGATGAACTATCTAAAATATGCATACTTTGAATCAAACAACTAGTATACCTTAATCATAGCATTAACCCTAACCCTAACACCTAACCCTTCCCTAACTAAACCACTAACCCTAACACTTAAGCTAGCTTGCCACAACAAGGATTGACACAAAATACTTAGGCAAACCATAAATGCACAATAAATGCAAAACTTGAGCAAGAACTAGGGTTTGCAAAACTAGTTGATTCCAACAAAACTAGATGATTTCAGCCAACCAAATGTAGGGGGGTGGGAGAGGTACCTTGGGTGATGCAAATGCCCCGGATCCACCGGACAAATCTCAAGCAATGGAGGGGGATCTAGTGGGTGCTTTGGTGGGGGATAAGAGGGGGAGCGAGCTTGAGGTCGGGGAAGAAGATGAGTGGAGTGGGTGGGTGGTGAGTGGGCCCCACAAACCTTATCCTCCCGGACCCTACCGCCATAGTCTCCGGCGGTAGGATGTTAGAGCCTATCGCCAGGGTCGGCGGCGATAGGTCCCTTTGCCACATCAGCGGCCGTTAACGGCCAGACGGCCGTCAACGACACCTACCGCCAGGTTAGGCGGTGGTAGCCTGTAGATCGCTACCGCCAGGGTCTCCGGCGGTAGCCAAAAGGGTCAAATCTCGAAATTTTTCCAGACCGGGGCCAGATCCTGCTAAACTACACGAAAAGGGTCAAAACACGAATTTTTGCCGCATGGAGAATACATTAATGAACCTCAGCGTACCGAACGAATGGAGCATCTCCAACGGCCGCGCCAGAAATTTTGGGTTTTTAGCGCGTGCGCAACCACTCCGGGAGCTCCAGCGGAGGCGCCATAACCGCGCGCACGGCATAAGTAGTTCAGCGCGCGGTCCGAAACGCCATCGCGAGCTGTTTATTTGCTGCGCCCGCTCCCACGCGCTGCACACTCGAGCGCCCGCGCCGCTTTCACCCCGCCCGCGCCGCCGCCGGCGAATTTGCCCGATGGGCGAATGCGCCGACATCCCCCTCACCTCTTCCTACACCCACGACCCCTCCGCCGCCGCCGCTGCAAACCCTAGCATGGGGAGCTTTGGCTTCGCCTCTGCCGATGCTCCTCCAAGCATCGGCATTGCGCGCGGCCTTTTCATGCCGCCACGGACGACCTCGGCGGCGGGTGGTGTCGCGCCGGCGCCCGCCGTGAAGCCACGTGCCCCCCTCTCGAAGCTCCCAAATGTGGCGCGGGCGAAGAAGGGTAATGTGTCCGCGAAGAAAAACAAGGCGATGGACGGCTCGTCTAGGAGCGAACTAGGTTGTTGGAATGGGAGAAGTACTTGTTCTTCATGGACACATCTACCCTCGATGAGAAGCAAAAGGAGTACATCAATCTTGCCCGTGAAGAAGTCTTGGTCCAAAAAAGAGCCATGGTTGGCATGGGTGGCATGGGCGGCATGGGTGGCGGTGGTATGGGCGGCATGGGAGGCATCAATGGCTTCGGAGCTACCATGGGCGGCATGGGTGGTATGGGTGGCTTTGGAGCTACCATGGGGGCCATGGGAGGCATGGGTGGCTTTGGAGCTACCATGGGAGGCATGAGTTTTGCGTCTCTCATGGGAGGCATGGGAGCACCTCCGGGTGGTATGGGTGGAATGTCTTCCAGTGTGCCTCATCACACACCTTCGCATGATGCCGTTGAAGATCTTGCCAACACCTTCCGAGCTCCACATGATGATGCGGCGCGCAACAATGAAGAGGAGGAGGAAGAATCGTCTTCGGATGAGGATGATGAATCGGAGGAAGAGGAGGATGAAGACGAGGACGAGGCATGATTGTTGATGTGCCATTCGTTTGTGTGAACTTTTATGTTATGAACTTGGTTCAGATTTTGAAATTGGTTGGATGATGTTGTGGGCATGAATTTGAACTTTTATGTCATGAACTTGTTTGGGTGATTTTAAACTATGTCATGTCTTGTTTTGATGTTTGAAATATCACCATATTGTCTCCAAAATGCAACATATGGCAAGCGTCGGCTGCTCGCGCGCACTGTAGTTTAGCGCGTCTGTTGGAGATGCTCTGAGAGCATCTCCAGCCGTTCGGTCCCCAGGGGCTTGAAATATCACCGCCTGAGGCGCACCGGCGAAAATATCGGCGTGGGGGCGGTCGGTTTCCCAACCGCCGCCCCAAGACTCCCCCAGACGCCGTTTTTTGAAAAATAAACTCGGCCAAAATTCGGCCAAACATGACACATATTCGTCCAAACTAGGCGATTTTATTGATATTTGTACATAAAAACTTAAAAATATGAATTTAAACTAACTACTACACCGCCGCCGCCGCCCGCCTTCTACATGTCGAGGAGCCTGTAGAACCGGGTGTAGTCGTCGTCGTCATTGTCGCCGCCGTCGTGCATGCCGCCGCCGTCCTTGCTGCACCCCTGACCAGCATCGCCGATGCGCAGGGGGTTGGACGGCCCCGGCGCTTCCTCGTCATCGCTGTCGAGGATGACAATGCCACCCTCCTCGCGTCCGCGGCGCTGAGCGACGATCTCCTCGAGGGCACGGCGCTGGCGCGCCACTTGCTCGCGGACGTAGTCCTCCTTCGCCCATTTGTGGGCGGTCTCGTCAGCGACGGCCATGTCCGCGTGCTCCTTCTTCACGGGGAGCAAACCCGGCTCGGTCTTCGGCCTGACGAGCCAGGAAGAAGAAGGAGAGGGGCGGCCGCCCTCGTGGATGACGAGGGCGCCGCCGCGGGTGCGGCGCCCGAGCGGCGTATCCTATGACTCCGACTTGACAGGGCGGAGCACCGGCGAACCGGAGGAGAGGGAGCCAGAGCCTGACAACAAGGAGGTCGCCATCTCCATCCGCCATGGCGTCCAGGAGCTGCCGCGACGGCGCGAGAAGGTGGAGGGCGCCGGGTACTCCAACCGCGGCGTGTTGCCAGCCTCGATGTGCTCGAGGACGGCTTCGAGGGTGCGGCCAAGGATGCCCCACCATCGGCGCCGCCCCTCGGAGTTGTGGCGGCTGTGGGGCTCGACGTCGTTCGAGGAGGCGAGCTGGTCCGCGTGGCGGTGTTCGAAGTACGCTGTCCACAGCGCATTGCTGTCGGGGGCGTACCTCGGCTCATTCCGCGCTTGCTCTGGCACCGGGACTCAGCGCACCGGGATCTCAGCGTGCCGGGCAGCGCCGGTGGGCGCTGGTGGCACCGGGACTCCACCGGCGCTCAGCTTCCGCGTGCCCGGCACCCGCATGTCCGGCGGTGCCGGGCAGTCGGCCTCGTAGAGGAGCCATGCCTTGTCCTCGTGCAGGTGACGGCAGCCGAAGCCGTTGGCCGCCGCACCGTCACCTGGGTAACGCTCGGCCATGCTCGTCGGGGGGAAGAAAGGGAGAGGAGAGGCAAGCTTGGTCGAGAGGGGCGTCGGCGGCGAGAGGAGGAGTTGTGGCGACTGGAGTGTGTGCTTCCTGGCGAGGGAGGGGCGGCTTTTATAGCCGGGCTTGGGCGGTGGGAGGGCGGCCAACATGTGTACGCGTGGCGGGCTCGGGCGGGACGCGCGTCGCCGCGCCTTCACTGCGCCGCTCGTGAGGCATCAGTGGAGGCTGACCGGCGCGGCAGCCTTGGCATTGATTCCTCGCGGGAACCAAGGCGATGAGGACGGCGATGCGCCGGGGTCGCTGACTCGGCGGGCCCGCCGTTCTTTCACAGCAAAAACGATTCCCCCGGCGCCCCCGGGCACCCCCAGCGCGCCGGGTTCGGCCTGGGTCCGCCGGCGCCAGTTTCGGGCCTAACCGGCGAAAATTGGGCTTCTAGGGACGCGACTCAGCCATTTTTTCAGCGCCGTCGCTAAAAAGGGCCTTGGGGGCCTGTTGGGGGTGCGGCTGGAGATGCTCTAACTGTTAGATCTTGTATATCGCCTCTTCCGACAAAATAACAGTCATTTTACAGGATCGGGATAAAAAATAATCCCGATCAGATCCTGTAAAATGTCTCTTCCCGTAATTTTTTTAGGGGGACATGTATATTTCGCCCCTCGTCTGTCATATTTTTAGGATTTTATCCTCTCTTTACAGTATCCTTATCCTTGACAGAAGGGAAATTTCAAACCCCAACCGCTTCCCACCAAATAAAAGAGAAGCGGTGGCCAGTGGAGGGTGACCTTGGCGGGGACAGAAACGGAGAAGAAGATGTTGGCGGCGGCGCGAGGCGAAGTGGCGTCCGCGCCCGCAAGCGCCGCGAGGCAAAGAGCACTAGTAGAAAACAAGGCTTTGGTCCAGGCCAGATAAGGGCATTAATCCCGGTTCTCTTACGAACCGGGACCAAAGGGTGCATCAGTCCCGGTTCGTGAGGCCAGGGCGCCGGCCGGGCCTCGAGGGCCATTGGTCCCTGTTCGTCTGACCCCTTTGGTCCCGGTTCCAGACACGAACCGGGACCAATGGGCCTCGCTCCTGGCGCAGCACCTTTAGTCCCGGTTGGTGGCTGGAACTGGGACTAAAGGCCAGTCTTCTGTCCCGGTTCTGCCACCAACCGGGACTAAAGAGATGCCTATATATACCCTCGCCCCTGCCCACCCTCTCCTCTATTTTTTGGCCGTGTGGGAGGTGTGCATGCGCTGCTCTGTTCTCCCTTCTATGCATGCACATGAGGTGTTCAATGAAATGCCCGAGCCACACTTAAGCTTTCTCCTCTCCAAGCTCGACCTCCAAGCTCCATTTTCCTCAAGATTTGTCTAGGTTTGGCGGCCCATCCCATCCCGTCCCCGTCCCCACCGCCGTCGATCGCCCGCGCCAATCTCGTCGCCGGCACCACCGTGGTGAGCCTCTTGTTCTTATCTTCTTTCTAAAACAAAAAAATTCTTACTTGTATGATTTAGATAGATACTTGTATAATTTTCTTACTTTTATTATTGTTTGTTATTATATAGTGCCATGGTTTTGGTATCCTCCCCCGTCAGCCCTCGTCCTATCTATGATTCGGATGTGGTATATTATCTTTTATAACTATTTGTTTCATTTAGTGTTTATGACAATTATGCCGACCAACGTGACATAGATGTTTTTATCTAGGAGGTATGTGAACCGGAAATTCCAACCGACCCTCTTGTCGAGAGGTTAAATTTAGTAGAAAAAGAAAACAATTACTTGAAGAAAAAATTGAAAATAATTGAGGAGGAGAAGATGGGATTGGAGTTGCATGTTGCGGATGTCGTCGATAATCACAAGATCAAGATGGATGCAATGCGCTTGAAGATTAGAAAGATTAGAAAATATGCCATTGATACTGAGGCTTGGTATCATTATGCCGTTGGATCAATTGTTACCTTAGTTGCGATTTTGATTGCATTTGTTGTTGCATTGAAATGTTTTACATAGTTTCAATGTATGTTTTAATTAGATGCTCTAGAGAGCTATATGTTGTTCAATGAGAACTATGTATGGACGTTATGTATTTATTTTTTCAGTAATAACATTTGATCACTACTGTACTTTGGTTTTAATGTGATGATGACCTTGTATTAATTTGGTCACTTCTCTATTCATGATGTTCTGTAATGGTTTTTGATACACTTAATTATATAATGCACGCAGATGAACCGACAATGGATGTACGGTGACAGACGCACCTCCAAGTACATTGAGGGCCTGCATAATTTTCTCGAAGTGGCTGAGGCAAACAAGCAGAATGGTTTTATGTATTGTCCATGCCCTGTCTATGGGAATACGAAGGATTACTCTGACTCGAAAACCCTTCACATCCACCTGCTTGAGAAGGGTTTCATGCCACACTATAATATTTGGACCAAGCACGGAGAAAGAGGGGTTATGATGGAAGATAACGAAGAAGAAGAGGATGATGACAACTATCCCCCTGAATATGGTGATACTGCAATGGGGGAAGCTGAAGATCAAGAGGAACCAGATGATGTGCCCGATGATGATCTTCGCCGGGTCATTGTTGATGCAAAAAGACAATGCCAAAGCGAAAGGGAGAAGTTAAAGTTCGATCGCATGTTAGAGGATCACAAAAAAGGGGTGTACCCAAATTGTGAAGATGACAACACAAAGCTCGGTACCACACTGGAATTGCTGCAATGGAAGGCAGACAATGGTGTATCTGACAACGGATTTGGGAAGCTACTGAAAATAATGAAGAAGAAGCTTCCAAAGGATAACCAATTGCCCGACAGTACGTACGAAGCAAAGAAGGTTCTATGCCCTCTAGGATTGGAGGTGCAGAAGATACATGCATGCCCTAATGACTGCATCCTCTACCACGGTGAGTATGAGGATTTGAATGCATGCCCGGTATGCGGTGCATTGCGGTATAAGATCAGACGAGATGACCCTGGTGATGTTGAGGGCGAGCGCCCCAGGAAGAGGGTTCATGCCAAGGTGATGTGGTATGCTCCTATAATACCACGGTTGAAACGTCTGTTCAGAAACAAAGAGCATGCCAAGTTGATGCGGTGGCACAAAGAGGACCGTAAGAAAGACAGGAAGTTGAGAGCACCCGCTGACGGGTCACAGCGGAGAAAAATTGAGAGAAGGTGGGGGAACTTTGCAGGTGACGTAAGGAACGTATGGTTTGGTTTAAGCGCAGATGGCATTAATCCTTTTGGGGAGCAGAACAGCAATCATAGCACCTGGCCTGTGACTCTATGTATCTATAACCTTCCTCCTTGGTTGTGCATGAAGCGGAAGTTCATTATGATGCCAGTGCTCATCCAAGGCCCTAAGCAACCCGGCAACGACATTGATGTGTACCTAAGGCCATTAGTTGAAGAACTTTTACAGCTGTGGAATAGAAAAGGTGTACGTGTGTGGGATGAGCACAATCAGGAGGAATTTGACCTTCATGCGTTGTTGTTTGTAACCATCAATGATTGACCTGCTCTCAGTAACCTTTCAGGACAGACAAACAAGGGATACCAGGCATGCACGCACTGTTTAGATGACACCGAAAGTATATATTTGGACAAATGCAGGAAGAATGTGTACCTGGGACATTGTCGATTTCTTCCGACCAACCATCAATGTCGAAAGAAAGGCAAGCATTTCAAAGGTGAGGCAGATCACCGGAAGAAGCCTACCCTCCATACTGGTGACCACATACTTGATATGGTCAATGATTTACAAGTAATCTTTGGAAAGGGTCCTGGCGGACTATCTATTCCGAATGACGCTGAGGGACCCGCACCCATGTGGAAGAAGAAATCTATATTTTGGGACCTACCCTATTGGAAAGACCTAGAGGTCCGCTCTGCAATCAACGTGATGCACGTGACGAAGAATCTTTGCGTGACCTAGGCTTCTTGGGCATGTATGGGAAGACAAAAGGTACACCGGAGGCACGGGAGGACCAACAACGTGTGCACGAAAAAGACGGCATGCATCCAAAGAAGTATCAAGGTCCTGCCAGCTACGCTCTTACCAAAGAAGAGAAGGAAATCTTCTTTGAATGTCTGCTCAGTATGAAGGTCCCGTCTGGCTTCTCATCCAATATAAAGGGAATAATAAATATCCCAGAGAAAAATTTCCAGAACCTAAAGTCTCATGATTGCCACGTGATTATGACGCAACTGCTTCCGGTTGCATTGAGGGGGCTTCTACCAGAAAATGTTCAATTAGCCATTGTGAAGCTATGTGCATTCCTCAATGCAATCTCTCAGAAGGTAATCGATCCGGAAATCCTACCAAGGTTAAAGAATGATTTGGTGCAATGTCTTGTCAGTTTCGAGCTGGTGTTCCCACCATCCTTCTTCAGTATCATGACGCACATCATAGTTCATCTAGTCGACGAGGTTGCCATTCTGGGCCCTGTATTTCTACACAATATGTTCCCCTTTGAGAGGTTCATGGGAGTCTTAAAGAAATATGTTCGTAACCGTGCTAGGCCAGAAGGAAGCATCTCCACGGGCCATCAACACAGAGGAGGTCATTGGGTTTTGTGTTGACTTCATTCCTGACCTTAAGCCGATTGGTCCCCCTCAATCGCGGTATGAGGGGAGACTGACTGGAAAAGGCACGCTAGGAGCAGACTCAATAATATGTAGGGACGGGGATTCTTGGGCTCAAGCACACTACACAGTTCTACAGAATTCTACCTTGGTGACCCCGTATGTCAATGAACACAAGAATATTCTGCGCTCCAAACACCCGAAGCAGTGTGACGACTGGATTACATATGAACACATCAGGACTTTCGGCAGTTGGTTGCAAACACATCTCATGGGTAACAACACTGTTGGAGATGAGCTGTACTCGTTGGCCAGGACACCATCTTCGACTGTATTGACTTACAAAGGGTACGAGATAAATGGGAATACATTTTACACGATCACCCAAGATCAAAAGAGCACCAACCAAAACAGTGGTGTCCGCTTTGATGCAGCAACCAATAGGGGAAATGACACATATTATGGTTACATAGTGGACATATGGGAACTTGACTATGGACATGATTTTAAGGTCCCTTTGTTTCGGTGCAAATGGGTCAATCTGTCAGGAGGCGGGGTACAGGTAGACCCATAGTACGGAATGACAACAGTGGATCTGAACAATCTTGGGTACATAGATGAACCATTCATCCTAGCCAATGATGTGGCGCAGGTTTTCTATGTGAAGGACATGTCTACCAAACCGAGAAAAAGAAAAGGTAAGGAAGCGAATACATCATACGATGAGCCAAAGAGCCACATAGTTCTTTCAGGGAAAAGAGACATCGTGGGAGTGGAGGGCAAGACAGCCATGTCTGAAGATTATGAAAAGTTTCATGAAATTCCTCCCTTCGATGTGAAGGCTGACCCAAGCACCCTGTTAAACGATGAAGATTATCCATGGTTATGGCGCAATAAGCAAGGGACACACGCGAAGAAAAAGTGAAGACTTTCTCTCCACAACTATTCTGATGATGGATTTGATTACGCGAAGAAAAAATGAAATTCCTTTGTAGTAGATGAGTTTTCGTCCGAAACCCTGATACTTCGAAATAGATTGTCCAGTTTGTACAGGAAGTGCATCCAGTTTTTTCCGTAACCCTCTCAACTTTTTAGCACATGCTATGTGGTTGAAATGATGATACCATGCCAACTTTCAACCTTTTTAGAGTTCATTTTTAGTGCTTTTCAATTTCAGGGTCATTTAGCTAAAAAAATCAGTAAATGCATGAAAAATACCAAATGAAGTCAGAAAGGGTTGAAAATTGATGATGTGGCTTTGAATGGTGCATGTTGAACGCACAAAAAGTCTGGAGTTGAAATAAGTTCAAAAAAAATGAAATCCCTTTGTAACAGATGAGTTTTCGTCCGAAACCGTGATACTTCGAAAGAGATCCATTTTGTACACGAAGTGCATCTAGTTTTTGTCATAACCCTCTGAACTTTTTAGCACATGCTATGTGGATGAAATTATGATACCATGCCAACTTTCAAACTTTTCAGAGTTCATTTGTAGTGCTTTTCAATTTCAGGGTCATTTAGCTCAAAGAATGAACTAATAGCAAAAAGAATGAACTAAAAAGCTTTTATAAAACTCTAATAGCAAAAAGAATGAACTAAAAAGAATCAATTAAATATAATATTCTTCAATAGAAAAAAGAATCAAAATAATATTAACTAAATTCTCAAGTATCGTTATTGTAAAAGAATAATTAAAAAAGAATCAACTAAAACATTAACTAAAAGAATCAACTAAAAAGAATCAAAATATATTAACTAAAATTATCAAATTATTTATTTGTTAAAAAGAATGAACTAAAAAGAATCAACTAATATTAACTAAAAAGAATGAACTAAAAAGAATCACTAAAACATTAACTAAAAAGAATGAATTAAAATATTTTGTTATGATCAACTAAAACAAAACTATAATATTCTTCAATAGCAAAAAGAACCAACTAAAAAGCTTTTATAAACCTCTAGTTATTCTCAAAATAATATTAACTTAAAATTATATAAAATTTATGCAACTAAAATTATCAAAGTCTTTTTTTGTTAAAAACTTTAACAGCAAAAAGAATTTTCATAAAGTTTTTTTTTGTTAAAATCTTTAATAGCAAACTAAAATAACAGAAAAAAATTGCCCACCTACTAGGCCACAACGGCCTGCATATGACTAGAAACCCAACTACTAGTTGGGCCAGGATGCAGGCCCGCTGGGCAAGTAGGCCCCACAGGGCAGTAACAGGTTCATTCGGCCCACACAGGCCTGCTTTAGAGAGGAGCTCGAAACCGTAGCCACGGCGGGGCTTATAAACAGGTGCGAGCGCCTCTCAACTAGCGAGGTGGGACTAAACTTTCGACACCGCTATGCCAGGCTATTGGTCCCGGTTGGTGGCTCGAACCGGGACGAATGCCCCCTTTCGTCCCGGTTTGAGCCACCAACCGGTACCAAAGGTCTCTGCTTCCCGCCCTTTGGGCTGCTGAAATTGACCTTTAGTCCCGGTTGGTGTCACCAACCGGGACGAAAGGCCCCCCTTTCGTCCCGGTTGGTGTTCGTCCCGGTTGGTGACACCAACCGGGACCAATGCTTTTTGTATATAAGCAGCACTTAGCAGTTTCTCGAAAGATCAGTTCTTTCTTCCCCGACGCCCCCAGGCTGCTCCTCGTCGCTGTCGCTCCCGTCACCATCGAGCCCTGCCCCGCCGTCGCCGAGCCCCTGCCCCGCCGTCGCCGTCGCCGCCCCCGAGCCCGCGCCGCCCTCGAGCTCGCGCGCGCCGCCCCCGAGCCCGCGCCGCCCCCGAGCTCCCCTGAGCCCGCGCCGCCCCCGCTGTGAGCCGCCGCTGCTCCGGCCCGCTGTTTTTTTAATTATGTTTATGTATATGTATGTATGTATGATATGATGATAGGATGATAGATGTATGTATGTATATGTTTATTTTTATTTTTTTGCGAGCATGTATATGTTTATTAATTATGTTTATGTTTATGTAGATGCTTAGTGTATATATAATGTAGATGCTTAGTGTATATATAATGTAGATGTATATGTATGTATGTATGTATGTATGTATGTATGTATGTATGGATGGATGTATATAGAAAATATTGGTAAAACTTTAGAAATTCGTACAAAATTAACCATAACTCCGATGAAAATAATTTATATATAAAAATCGATCAGAAAAATATGACGAATCCGAATATGCCCTCCGTTCGTCTGTCACAAGCAGCTAGCATAGCGAACCTGGAACCATCCCCCTCCGGTTCATCTGTCCGAAAATGCAGACTTCTGGACAACATTCCCGGATGTTATCCCCGTTCACCTAGCTATATCGTGTAGTGCCGCATTAGAACACCTGTAACTCTCTCGGGAATTCAACATATCCCCGATAACTTCAACATGAGGGGGGGGGTCTGCAAGTATCCTCGACGACCATGAGAGAGGCGGTCCGCAAAGTATCCTCTCTCGAAAGATAGGACGACTCATCAGACGTGAGGGGGGAGGAGTCCTCGACGATCATCTGAAACTGACTATTATAAAACTTGTCAACTTTGCATGATGTTTGCCACTAATCCATTGCTCATATGCATATGATTCCTTGTTGTGATATTAAGTCCATGTTTGCCACTAATCCATCTCTCATGTTTGTATATTACCATGTTGTAATATTTGTAGAAACTATGGATAGAGACATAGAAAAAGAAGAGTTGTTGGGGGATATAATCCGCGACGGAGGTGATATCATCTTGTCGTTTCTCAACGACACCGATGGTCAGGAAAGAGAGGATGACGGCTCCGTTGATCCAATGGAGGAGGAAGGAGATCATGACGGCTCCGGTGACCAAATGGCGGAGGAAGGAGATCATGACGGCTCCGGTGATCGAACGGAGGAGGGAGCCTTAACTGTTGCAAAGTCCGGCGAGGTATATATGTATATATATATATATATTAATTAAGCCTGTGCTGACTTGATGCATTAATTGTTTTGTATGTACATATATTAACGCTTCTTTCTTCTTTTAGCCCTCCGGATCGAGCCAAACTTCCGTAAGGAGATGAGGCCCGAAGAAAAGGTTGCGCCAGGATGAAAGGTTCACGATCACAGAAGTCGCGAAAGATGGCCAACCGATTGCTCCCAAGAGGACCAAGGACACATTTGTACATCAGTGCGGAGTTGTTGTTAGGGACAGCATCCCGATCAGCATGCAAGAATGGAATAAGAAGAAGGACCCTGAAGTTTCTTATGTCCAGGATAGACTGAAAGATGATCTTTGGACCTCGCTGATGACAAATTTCAGTCTACCGCCAGAGGAGGATCCGAATAACCCAGTTATAGAGTGAAAGGTCAAGGCGTTTGCTCTTAAGAAGATGGCAGAACTATTCAAGAACTGGAAGAAAGAGTTGAACAAAACGTTTGTCGAGAAAGACAAGACTCCAGAATTCATCGGTCAATATGAGAAGATAAGAGATCACTGGCCCGCATTTGTGGCCTACAAGAAATCGGACAAGGGTAAGCAAAGGTCACTGACAAACAAGCAAAATGCTACAAAGAAGAAGTATCACCATACCACGGGGTCAGGTGGCTACAGCAAAGCCCGGCCATTATGGGACAAAGCTGAGAAAGACTTGCTTGCTAAAGGGGTCCAACTAGCGACATTGCATTGGCCAGATCAGGCAAGGACTTGGTTCTTCGGGGTTGGGGGAACTTTGTACCCAGAATCAGGGAAGTGTGTTTGGACGAACGATCAACTTGCAATACCCGTCACGAAGCTTGAGGAAGCAAACAAGGCAGCGTAGGAAGGGACGTTCATTCCCGACAGATAGAAGGACGAGCTGACAGAGGCCCTCGGGAATCCTGAACACCATGGACGAACACGAGGCACATCAGGCTCCGTTCCGTGGGTGCATGGGTTTCTCGACAGCGGTGGTTATAGAAGCCGAGAGAGAAAGAAGAAAGAGGAAGCAAGCGAAATGCAGAAGCTCAGTGCAAGATTAGCGAAACTAGAGGAACTTGAGAGCCAGTGAGCTACCGGCCAACCATCTCAGCGGCACGAAGATCCTTCCTTCAACACTGCCCCAGAAGCTACCCCACCATCTCAGCGGAGAAGCAACATGGCTTCCACGGAGCTCGCTCAGCCTGATTTCACGGCTCCTCGCTACCTCGTGGATAGTATCACGGGGACTGAACATTGTGTGCTAATGGCAAAACACCAGAACCTGACCTTGAAGGTGGCGGTCGGCTCTGTTTTACCTCCTCGAGCTGAGGGAACTTTCCATTGCCGTCCGATTCCACATGGCCATGCTATTGTCATGGTGGATGAAATAATGGAGGGATTTGAGGGGCTGGAGTTTGACTACCCTACAGATGAAGGGGATATTCTTCTGGAAAATGCTTTAAGGAGTACCTCTATGGAGAAAGGAGAACATCAAGCTTCCAAACTGGACGCCGCCTCAGCAGACTCAGCCGGATCCTCAGCGGACTCCTCCTCACAGTCCAGCTCTGCTATCTCCGCTGCTTGAGTCATTCCGGCGCGTCAGCCGTCTCCGCCACCTCAGCAGACTCTAATGGAGGAGGCCCCTCAGCAGAATCCTCCTCTGCCTCAGCTGTCTCCGCCGCCGCAGCCATCTTCGGCGTGTCAGCGGGCTCCGCCGCCTCAGCGGGCTTCGCCGCCACAGCAACAGCTGAAGAGACATGCCGTCGCTCCGGTGGCTAGCAGCACAAAAGGCAAGAAATTCAAAGCTGGTCCAAGCCTCAAGCCTCTTCCAAAGTTACCATATGAGAGGACTGAGGAGGAAACCAATGACATCGTGCATGCCAAAGTGCAGGCCCATTTTGAACGGAAACGTCCACCTCCGAAGGAAACAATAGATCCGGTGAAAGTGAAGTGCACTCTGGATGCCCTTAAGCGGCCACCACTGCCTCCGCCGCAATCCAACTATGACCACTGTATTGAAAAGACATATGATGAAGCGCGGCGGTCGGGAAGTACTACCAGTGCTGCAAGACGAAGTGGGAAAAAAATTCCCCAGCTCGGCTAACAGGAGAAGCAATCGTGCCCCCCGCTCAAGGTGTCTAGCGATATCGCTAATCATCCGGGACTAGCGCCTGGTACCACTCTTGGTGATTACATCGGCGATGATGTACAGTTTGAAATTGCTGAGGTAGTAGCGCCCTTTAGATACGAGCACGGGAAGCCTCTCGTCAAACCTGATCAGCTCCCGCATCTACCAACGATGATGCGAAGATTGCATCACTGGTACTTGGAAACCTGCAGCAAGAGTGGGACAGACAGTATTTTCGTGGGAATTAAAGATGAGCACGACTTCATTGGAGTCGACCTGATGCATGTTGAATTTGTGGAATTATTTCAGTTATTCAATCAAGACGCCCTCGACAAACAACTCATGACTTGCTATTGTCTGTAAGTATTACTTCTGTAATTAAGTCTCCAGCTCAGCTCGTTCATTGCATGTATATATAATTATCCTCACTATATTATGCAGATTGAAGATCGTCGAATGCAAAAGAGGACAAATCTATGACATTGGGTTCATTAGCCCAAATGCCGTAAATGAATGGACGGTACAAAACAGAGTTGAAGATACTGAGGAAAACTTGCTAAAAGCGTTCCTTCGACATCAAAACAAAAGGGAAATACTCTTTCCTTACAACTTCAAGTGAGTCTTACTGTCTTGTGCATATTCGGTTTCGCTTACTCGAGGTTAAGTACTATAATTGATGAGTTATGCGTGCGCAGGTTCCACTTTATTCTGCTATCCATTAAGCTTGACGGGGGAGTAGTAACTGTCTTAGACTCGAGACGTAAAGATCCTAAGGATTATGCGGACATGAGTGAAATGCTCCAGAAGTAAGTTCAATCATTATCGCACCATATCGGCAACTTTCGTTCATTTCCTGATATCAAGTAATCATTTTCTTTGCCGGGCAGGGTTTGGAAAAAGTTCACCGGAATGGTTCCCGGTCTGAAGAATGAGCTGCGATTTACACACCCCAAAGTAAGTAGTACTAGCTAGTTCCGCGCATCTCTCATTGATTCTAGTTTCATCAATACCATTATCATGCTTGATTATCATTTTGATTGAACTCTATTCTCATAAAGTGCTTGTTGCAGCCACCCGGGACTAATTTATGTGGATACTACGTTTGCGAGTTCATGCGCCACTCGACCTCTAAGCGGGGTTCTCTGACCAACAATTTGAAGTACGTAAACAATATTCACAATTTTATTTTATTACCATCAATTGTGTTGAGTTTCATTCATATATATGTATTGATCCCCTTCTTTAAATTAGATGCGGGATAAACTCCTACCACATGATCGCATACGAGCAATCAAGAGGAATTGGCGGGATTCTTTCTTGACCACGTCATACATGAAAAGGGAGAATACCATACGAAAATTCAAATGGATTTTCGGTAGATGATGTCAGGGATTGTAAGAGATGTTATATTGTATATATGTAGTAGCTTCGGATAGATATACGAAAACTTGTTGTTCGACCAAGAACGGAGAAAGAGAGGTCACTTCTCTCTATATATGTTCATGACATTCTTGTGTAATTAATGATTCCTTCATTTTCTTATTAGCTAGCGTCGAGTTCTCTCTATATGTAGTAGCTAGCGTCGACCAAGCATGAAGAAAGAGAGCTCACTTCTCTCTATTAGCTAGCTAACACAATATGAAACCCCTAAACCCTCCAAAACCCCTAAACCCCCCCTTTAAAAAAAAACCCAGCGCCTGGGAGCTGCTGACGCGTGGTTGTTACCAACCGGGACTAAAGGTCCTCCTGCTTGGGTGCCCCACAGCGGCCACGTGGAGCTCCTTTAGTCCCGGTTCGTAAGCCAACCGGGACTAAAAGTGAGAGACTTTAGTCCCAATCATTTTGTCCCAGTTGTAGAATGATACGTCTCCAACGTATCTATAATTTTTGATTGTTCCATGCTATTATATTATCTGTTTTGGATGTTTTATATGCATTAATATGCTATTTTATATTATTTTTGGGACTAACCTATTAACCTAGAGCCCAGTGCCAATTTTTGTTTTTCCTTGTTTTTGAGCCTCGCAGAAAAGGAATACCAAACGGAGTCCAAACGGAATAAAACTTCACGATGATTTTTCTTGGACCAGAAGACACCCAGGGGACTTGGAGTCCAAGTCAGAAGAGCCACGAGGCGGCGACAAGGGTGGAGGGCGCGCCCTAGGGGGGGCGCCCCCTACCTTGTGGGCCCCTCGGGACTCCCCTGACCTAGCTCTTCCTCCTATATATTCACAAATATTCCAGAACCACCAGAGGCATCCACGAAAACACTTTTCCACCACAACAACCTTCTGTTCCCGTGAGATCCCATCTTGGGGCCTTTTCCAGCATCCCGCCGGAGGGGGAATCAATCACGGAGGGCTTCTACAACAACTCCATTGCCCTTCCGATGATACGTGAGTAGTTTATCTCAGACCTACGGGTCCATAGCTAGTAGCTAGATGGCTTCTTCTCTCTCTTTGATTCTCAATACAACGTTCTCCTCGATGTTCTTGGAGATCTATCCGATGTAATCTTCTTTTGCGGTGTGTTTGTCGAGATCCGATGAATTGTGGATTTATGATCAGCTAATCTATGAATATTATTTGAATCTTCTCTGAATTCTTTTATGTATGATTTAATATCTTTGTATTTCTCTTCGAATTATCGGTTTGGTTTGGCCAACTAGATTGGTTTTTCTTGCAATGGGAGAAGTGCTTAGCTTTGGGTTCAATCTTGTGTGATTTCACCCAGTGACAAAGTAGGGGTAGCGAGACACGTATTGCATTGTTGCCATCGAGGATAAAAAGATGGGGTTTTCATCATATTGCTTGAGTTAATTCCTCTACATCATGTCATCTTACTTAAGGCGTTACTCCGTTCTTTATGAACTTAATACTCTAGATGCATGCTGGATAGCGGTCGATGTGTGGAGTAATAGTAGTAGATGCAGGCAGGAGTCGGTCTACTTGACACGGACATGATGCCTATATGCATAATCATTGCCTTGGATATCGTCATAACTTTGCGCTTTTCTATCAATTGCTCGACAGTAATTTGTTCACCCACCGTATTATTTGCCTTCATGAGAGAAGCCTCTAGTGAAACCTATGGCCCCCGAGTCTATTTTCCATCATATTACTTTCCAATCTACTAATTTGCAATCTTTTATTTTCAGATCTATATACCAAAAAAAACCAAAAATATTTTATCTTTTGTTTATCTATCTCTATCAGATCTCACCTTTGCAATTGACCGTGAAGGGGTTGACAACCACTTTATCGTGTTGGGTGCAAGTGTTTGATTGTTTGTGCAGGTGTTGGTGATTTGTGCATTCTTCTCCTACTGGATTGATACCTTGGTTCTTAACTGAGGGAAATACTTACCTCTACTATTTTGCATCACCCTTTCCTCTTCAAGGGAAAAACCAACGCAAGCTCAAGAAGTAGCAGGAAGAATTTCTGGCGCCATTGCCGGGGAGATCTACGCCAAGTCAAGACATACCAAGTACCCATCATAAACTCTCATCTCTTGCATTACATTATTCGCCATTTCCCTCTCATTTTCCTCTCCCCCACTTCTAAAACGATTTTCGAAAAGATTTGCCTTTTTATTCGCCCTTCTTCCATTCGTCTCTTTCGTTTGCTTTTTGTTTGCTCGCTTGCCTTGCCTCATGGCTAGTCCTTCCATCATTGTTAGCACTCCCGAAAATGAAGTCCTTAATTTTAAGCAAAGGATGGGAGAAAATTTAAAGGATGCTTGGTATAGAATTTTCAATGCTCAGAATAGATCTACTCGAAAGCAATCTACTACCGTTCTTCTTCGCAATTTTTATGTGGGCATTACTCCTTGGAATAGATATGTTTTAGAAACAATTACTGGGGGAAATTTCTTGGGGAGCCATACTTTTGATGCGTATAATGCTATGATAGATTTGTTAGGTCCACCACCTCTTATGGTCAATGAAACCGTTTTAACCTTGGAACATGTGATGCAAAGGCTTGATATTATTGAGAATAAAATTGCTACAGTCGAGCTAATTGAAAACTTGGATAAAAAGATTCATAATCAAATTACTCAATATGGATCTAAGGTAGGAGTTACTTTAAAAAATCTTAGGGAAAAGGAACCCCTAGTTAATGAAAAAATAGATCAAGATTCTACTAGAATTGGCAAACTAGAAGATATTATTACCAACTTGGGTTCCACCTTTTCCTCCATTAAAACTTCTCAAAATTTTCCTCCTATTAAGGCTAAGAAGTTTATTTATGTTCCTAAGTATAAGGGTGAATCTTCTAGTAAAGGAAACGAAGATCTTAACATGATAAATGTTCACCATAACCTTTTCGAAATTATTAAGGAACTAATTTCCACTAGAGAATTTCTTGATTTCTTGCCTAGGAGTTTGATCATTGATAAAACCAAAGAATCTCCTAAGGATTACAAGTGTGCAATTGATGGATTGCATACCAAAGATGACAATAACTAGATCTATGTGTTTTTATGCCTAGCTAAGGGCGTTAAACAATAGCGCTTGTTGGGAGGCAACCCAATTTTATTTTTGTTTTTACTTTTTGGTTATGTTTTTCAATAAATTTTTCATCTAGCCTCTGGTTAGATGTTTTTTGGTGTTTTAATTAGTGTTTGTGCCAAGTAAGACCATTGGGATGGCTTACGGTGATAGTTGATTTGATCTTGCTGAAAAACAGAAACTTTTGTGTCCAGTCACAGAATTTTCATAATTCAATGGAGTGTTTAAAAACCCTGAATTTTTTACACGAGATTGATGTACAAATTTCATCTGCTTTCCTAATTTTTCAGAATTTTTGAATTTACATAAGTATTAGAACAATTCAGATCTTCGCAGACTGTTCTGTTTTTGACAGATTCTGTTTTCTTTGTGTTGTTTGCTTATTTTGATGAATCTATGGGTAGTATCGGGGGGTATGAACCATGGATAAGTTGGAATACAGTAGATATTACACCAATATAAATAAATAATGAGTTCACAACAGTACCAAAAGTGGTGATTTTATTTTCTTGTACTAACGGATCTCACGAGTTTTCTGTTGAGTTTTGTGTTGTGAAGTTTTCAAGTTTTGGGTAAAGATTTGATGGACTATGGAATAAGGAGTGGCAAGAGCCTAATCTTGGGGATGCCCAAGGAAACCTAAGGTAATATTCAAGGACAACCAAGAGCCTAAGCTTGGGTATGCCCCGGAAGGCATCCCCTCTTTCGTCTTCGTCTATCGGTAAATTTACTTGAGGCTATATTTTTATTCACCACATGATATGTGTTTTGCTTGGAGCGTCTTGTATGATATGAGTCTTTGCCTTTTAGTTTGCCACAATTATCCTTGCTGTACACACCTTTTGATAGGTACATGCATGAATCGTGATTATTAGAATACTCTATGTGCTTCACTTATATCTTTTGAGCTAGACAATTTTGCTCTAGTGCTTCACTTATATCTTTTTAGAGCACGGCGGTGGTTTTATTTTATAGAAATTGTTGAACTCTCATGCTTCACTTATATTATTTTGAGAGTCTTTCTAAACAGCATGGTAATTTGCTTTGGTTATAAATTTAGTCCTAATATGATAGGCATCCAAGAGGGATATAATAAAAACTTTCATATAAAGTGCATTGAATACTATGTGAAGTTTGATTCCTTATGATTGTTTTGAGATATAAAGATGGTGATATTAGAGTCATGCTAGTGAGTAATTGTGGATTGTAGAAATACTTGTGTTAAAGTTTGTGATTCCCATAGCATGCACGTATGGTGAACCGTTATGTAACGAAGTTGGAGCATGAGGTATTTATTGATTGTCTTCCTTATGAGTGGCGGTCGGGGACGAGCGATGGTCTTTTCCAACCAATCTATCCCCTTAGGAGCATGCGCGTAGTACTTTGTTTCGATGACTAATAGATTTTTGCAATAAGTATGTGAGTTCTTTATGACTAATGTTGAGTCCATGGATTATACGCACTCTCACCCTTCCACCTTTGCTAGCCTCTCTAGTACCGCGCAACTTTCGTCGGTGCCATACACCAACCTTTTACCTTCCTCAAAACAGCCACCATACCTACCTATTATGGCATTTCCATAGCCATTCCGAGATATATTGCCATGCAACTTTCCACCGTTCTGTTTTATTATGACACGCTCCATCATTGCCATATTGCTTTGCATGATCATGTAGTTGACATAGTATTTGTGGCAAAGCCACCGTTCATAATTTTTATACATGTCACTCTTGAGTCCTTGCACATCCCGGTACACCGCCGGAGGCATTCATATAGAGTCATATTTTGTTCTAAGTATCGAGTTGTAAGTAAATAAAAGTGTGATGATCTTCATTATTAGAGCATTGTCCCATGTGAGGAAAAAAATAAAAGAGGCAAATGAATCCCACAAATAAAATAAAAGAGGCCAAAGAAGCCCACCAAAAAAAATAAGAGAGAAGGGGCAATGTTACTATCCTTTTTCCACACTTGTGCTTCAAAGTAGCACCATGATCTTCATGATAGAGAGTCTCCTATGTTGTCACTTTCATATACTAGTGGGAATTTTTCATTATAGAACTTGGCTTGTATATTCCAATGATGGGCTTCCTCAAATTTCCCTAGGTCTTCGTGAGCAAGCAAGTTGGATGCACACCCACTTTGTTTCTTTTTGAGCTTTCATAAACTTATAGCTCTAGTGCATCCGTTGCATGGCAATCCCTACTCACTCACATTGATATCTATTGATGGGCATCTCCATAGCCCGTTGATACACCTAGTTGATGTGAGACTATCTCCTTCCTTTTGTCTTCTCCACAACCACCATATTCTGTTCCACCTATAGTGCTATGTCCATGGCTCACGCTCATGTATTGCGTGAAAGTTGAAGAGGTTTGAGAACATCAAAAGTATGAAACAATTGCTTGGCTTGTCATCGGGGTTGTGTATGATTTGAGTACTTTGTGTGACGAAGATGGAGCATAGCCAGACTATATGATTTTGTAGGGATAACTTTCTTTGGCCATGTTATTTTGAGAAGACATGATTGCTTTATTAGTATGCTTGAAGTATTATTGTTTTTATGTCAATATTAAACTTTTGTTTTGAATCTTATGGATCTAAACATTCATGCCACAATAAAGAAAATTACATGGATAAGTATGTTAGGTAGCATTCCACATCAAAAATTCTGTTTTTATCATTTACCTACTCGAGGACGAGCAGGAATTAAGCTTGGGGATGCTTGATACGTCTCCAATGCATCTATAATTTTTTATTGTTCCATGCTATTATATTATCTGTTTTGGATGTTTTATATGCATTAATATGCTATTTTATATTATTGTTGGGACTAACCTATTAACCTAGAGCCCAGTGCCAGTTTCTGTTTTTTCCTTGTTTTTGAGCCTCGCAGAAAAGGAATACCAAACGGAGTCCAAACGGAATATCACGATGATTTTTCTTGGACCAGAAGACACCCAGGGGACTTGGAGTCCAAGTCAGAAGAGCCACAAGGCGGCGACAAGGGTGGAGGGCGCACCCTAGGGGGGGGCTACCTTGCGGGCCCCTCGGGACTCCCCTGACCTAGCTCTTCCTCCTATATATTCACAAATATTCCAGAACCACCAGAGGCATCCACGAAAACACTTTTCCACCGCCGCAACCTTCTGTTCCCGTGAGATCCCATCATGGGGCCTTTTCCGGCATCCCGCCGGAGGGGGAATCGATCACGGAGGGCTTCTACAACAACTCCATTGCCCTTCCGATGATGCGTGAGTAGTTTACCTCAGACCTACGGTCCATAGCTAGTAGCTAGATGGCTTCTTCTCTCTCTTTGATTCTCAATACAATGTTCTCCTTGATGTTCTTGGAGATCTATCCGATGTAATCTTCTTTTGCGGTGTGTTTGTTGAGATCCGATGAATTATGGATTTATGATTAGCTTATCTATGAATATTATTTGAATCTTCTCTGAATTCTTTTATGCATGATTTAATATCTTTGTATTTCTCTTTGAATTATCGGTTTGGTTTGGCCAACTAGATTGGTTTTTCTTGCAATGGGAGAAGTGCTTAGCTTTGGGTTCAATCTTGCGTGATTTCACCCAGTGACAAAGTATGGGTAGCGAGACACGTATTGCATTGTTGCCATCGAGGATAAAAAGATGGGGTTTTCATCATATTGCTTGAGTTATTTCCTCTACATCATGTCATCTTACTTAAGGTGTTACTCCGTTCTTTATGAACTTAATACTCTAGATGCATTCTGGATAGCGGTCGATGTGTGGAGTAATAGTAGTAGATGCAGGCAGGAGTCGGTCTACTTGACACGGACGTGATGCCTATATGCATAATCATTGCCTTGGATATCATCATAACTTTGCCCTTTTCTATCAATTGCTCGACAGTAATTTGTTCACCCACCGTATTATTTGCCTTCATGAGAGAAGCCTCTAGTGAAACCTATGGCCCCCGAGTCTATTTTCCATCATATTACTTTCCGATCTACTATTTTGCAATCTTTTATTTTCAGATCTATATACCAAAAAAACCCAAAAATATTTTATCTTTTGTTTATCTATCTCTATCAGATCTCACCTTTGCAATTGACCGTGAAGGGATTGACAACCCCTTTATTGCGTTGGATGCAAGTGTTTGATTGTTTGTGCAGGTGTTGGTGATTTGTGCGTTCTTCTCCTACTGGATTGATACCTTGGTTCTTAACCGAGGGAAATACTTACCTCTACTGTGCTGCATCACCCTTTCCTCTTCAAGGAAAAAACCAACGCAAGCTCAAGAAGTAGCACAAAACCGGGACTAAAGGCCCTCTGGAACCGGGACAAGTGCCCTATTTTCTACTAGTGGAGGTGGCCGACGCACGCCACGAGCAGCTGGAGCTCGAGGCGTCCAATGTGGGCCATGAGCAGTGGAGCTCGAGGTGGCCGGCGTGGGCCACGAGCAGCAACCAGTTGGAGCTTGAGCCGGCGTAGGCCATGGGCAGCAGTAGCTAGGCGCGCCTGGCAGCAGGCCACGAGCAGCTGCAGCAGGATGCAATAGCACGGCAAAGGCCATGGAGCCGCACGTCCAGCCGACAACGCGGGGGGCTTTGTGCTATGTGCTAGGACCCAATCGTAATCTAGATTTTGTTCCGAGGGTGCTTTGTGCTATTTTGTAGGGATCCTACTGTGAATGTAACTACTGACAAATGGGCTTCACGGGATCTATTTTGTCGGAACACATGTCATACGGTAAAAACCATTTTGCGGGATCCTGTAACTCGATTTTGCGGTACGAGCTTATAAGGGATCTGAAGATGAGCATCTCTAGCAGTCCCACAAAAGCTCGCCAGTCCATAAAAATCTGGCCGTTTTACAAAAGCACACTATTTTTCGGCCCCAAAAGATCCGTTAAACAATGGCCGGCCTGTAAATTTTTTACTGGTGGCTCGCATATCCCCTCCGCCGCAATCCCACCGTCTTGTCGCTAGCCCTCCCGAACTCCGACGACAAATCCAGCCACTTCTCCTCCTTTTTTTTCATCTCCTCCATGGTGGTGCTCGCAGGCGTAGCGGTCGTGGTGGGTCGCCACCGCCAAGGATAAGGGATCGGCTAGGTCCCGATTAGGGGAGTGACATAGAAATTTTACTCCTCTAACCGGTTATAAGGGATCGGTTAGAGTTGCCCTTAGCACATCCATCAACTCATCTACGGATATAGACCCGTTGTCCTTTTGCTCCAGACCGAGCATCTTTTGCACCTTTGGAAGCAGCCTTTTACGTTCATTTGTACCAACGCGACCTACATATGTATGATGGATCCGCACCTTACCAGATTCTATGCCGGTAATGTGCACAATGTCGTCTGCCGTCATTTCTGTTAGAGATACGACATGCAATAGAGAACGAAGAAGAACGAATCAACAAAGAGAGACACACGATTTTAATGCGGAAAACACTTCCAATGCAAAGGGGAAAAACCACGGGCACCAACCAGCAAAACAACTAATAAACTTATCTCATGTGACGGCTTACAAAGCATATATATATAGTAGTGGTGACCTTGGTCGATACTAATTTGTACCGCAGGGGGAGGGGGGCATCCCCTCCCCCCCCATATATAATAATGGTGACCTTGGTCGATACTGATTCATACCGCAGGGCGAGGAGGGCATCGCCCCCCTCACCCCCCTCTAGTACGGCCCAAGCCTTCAGGAGTGAGTCCTAATGTACCACCAAGAAGAGGAAGAAAAAGGGCCTGCGTCCCACCGACAAGGTAACCAACCATACGACTGGATCTGTGACTTTGTGCGCTTGTTGCTCTACCCTGAGTAGTTTGCTGTTTGCGCTTCTTCATTAGGATGATATATTAAATATGTTCGTGCCCCTATATTATTCGTGTCATTATATTGTTCGTGCTATATACTAGTAGTAGTCTTCTTGGTTGATGGCATATGCCAATGAATGTAAATATGGTTTTGCTGTCAATCAAAGTATATAAGCATTAGTAATTTACTAGTCGAGTGCCCGTGTGTTGCCACGGAGCAACAAACTTAGACATGGATCCATTAAGCAAAATAACATTATAATGCCCAGTGCGTATCTAGCATGTGGCTCTGAGCATCTGTAGCAGATCGCCAAAAAACCTTTCCCTATAAGTGGATATTGGGGCTCCCCCAATAACACAAAATCTGAGCAGAATTCCCCATCCGGCCATCGAGTCGCGCCGCGTACAAGGGTTTGCGCAAGCGAGGCGTCGTTTTTTTCGAATTATTATAATTCTTTTTTAGAGAGGAATCCTTTTTTGTGAACCTCTTTTTTCTTTTTCTTGAGAGAAAAAGTCGGTAACGCGCCGCCTGAAATGTTTCCTCTGGTGGGCCGGCCCGGTAACGTGGTGATTACCTTCTCTCTTTTCCCTGTATTTTTTTTATTTTCTCATGTCTTCTATTTTACATTGTTTTTCTTTTGGGGGCGTGGGGTAGGTAAACCTTAAAATTTCCATTAACACATATATTCTAACATGCATGAGCAACTTTTTTAAAACGTACTAACTTTCTAAAAAATACTATGTGGAGATTCAGTTTCATATGCGGGGACTTTCTTCAAAGATGATATGCATTTCTTTAATCTTGTAGGAGAGCAAAAACATCTGATCATAACAGAAGAAGAGGAAACAAAAGTGCAAAGTCCGAGGGAGTACAAGGGCTATAACCCAATAACACCACACACATGCAAGCAAAACAAACACTGCCGACCAGCGACTTGGGACACTTAGCCTTGTACCAGTAAAAGGCATCAACTGGTCTATAACAAGATCGAGCTAGTTGAACCTATTCTCAGACACTCTATATCTTGTGTTCTTTCCGTGTGGATCAAGTGACTAGAACGATGATACTATTCAACTTCTTTTTCTCGATGACTAGGATGTCAGTTTTACCCAAGGACCACCGATCCTAGAAAGGGGTGTTAAATGCACATATTGTAACGTGACATAAGGGATAGACATTCAGGTTGTTAGCTTTGGTAGGACTCTAGGTAGATTACATTGTAACTCTATCTCTTGTAACCGAATCCTCTTATCCCTTCTCCTCCAAGTTTGTAATCTCAACAACATGTATGCACTGTCATCAGGGATGTGCGCCCCTGCCTATAAACACGTACGGCGCCCCCTCATACGAGGGTAAGACACTTTCCGCCTATCGTACATGGTAATCACAGCAACTCCTTTCCAATTCATCTAGCTTTCCAATCTCCATTAGTGCCTAGCTATGTCTTCCTCCGGTTCCTCCCAGATTGGTCTCAACAACCAGGTCACGGAGAAGCTCACCCGTAAGAACTACATACTGTGGCGCGTCCAGATCACACCGCAGCTAAGGGGAGCTGGCATCTTCGGCTATGCCGACGGCAGCACGCCGGAGCCAGCCCGTTTTCTTCCTAGGAAGGACAAGGACGGCAAAGACTCCACCGAGCCCAACCCTTTCCACCCCATCTGGGTCCGGGAGGATCAACAGGTGCTCGGGTACCTGCTCAACAATCTCTCCAAAGAGGTGTTGGTGCAGGTGACCGCGATCACCACGACACACGCGCTCTGGATGACCCTGGCGGCCATGTTCTCCTCGCAGTCGCTTAGCCGCATCAACGACATCTGCACGGCTCTGCTTCATGCGCAGAAGGGAACCCAGCCGGTCACCACCTTCTTCGCCTACATGCGCGGCCTCGCTGATGAACTCGCCGCGGCTGGAAAACCCCTGCAAGATGACGAGATCGTCTCCTACATCATCCATGCGCTGGAAATGGAGTACCAGCCCCTGGTGTTGGCCCTCGACGCCCGCACCACTCCCGTCACCCTGGATGAGCTGTTCACCATGTTGAGCAACTTTGATCAACGCATGGCACTCTACCAGGGTTCGGTCGGCTTCAAGTCGTCTGCGAACGCAGCCTCTCGTGGCCGCGGCGACCGCCGCGGCGGACCTCCATGCGACAAGGCAAGATCGGGCGGCAGCGGGAACTCCTCCAGCAGCGTCAATCCTCGCGCCGGGCGGCCCTCCTCCAACAACCCCAAGGGACGCCGCGGCGGCGGCGGCGGCTCCAACAGAGCGCGCCCCGATGCACCGCGCTGTCAGATCTGCGGCAAGCTCGGGCACAGTGCCAAGGACTGCTGGTACCGCTACGACGATGATGACTCCTCCTCCCAGGATGAGGACAAGGTGGCTGCAGCTACGGATGGTTCTTACGGCGTCGACACCAACTGGTACGTCGACAATGGCGCCACCGAACACATCACTGGTGAGCTTGAGAAGGTGACCATGCGGGAAAAATACCGCGGCAAGGACCAAATCCACACTGCTAGTGGTGCAGGTATGAGGATCCGTCACATTGGTCATACAATTATTAAAACTCCCCATCGCAAACTTCATCTTAGAAAAAATTTGCATGTCCCTCGTGCTAGTATGAATCTTCTTTCCGTTCCTAGAATTGCCATTGACAATCATGTCTTCCTCGAGTTTCATCCTTTTTTCTTTTTGATCAAGGATCAGGCAATGAAGAAAGTTCTCTATCGAGGTAGATGTGTTCGAGGGCTCTACCCGTTGATTCCGGAGCATAGAAGATTCAATAAATGAGCCTATGGTGTTGCCAAACTTTTGTCAACATGATGGCACGACCGATTAGGCCATGCCTCTTTTTCTTTAGTTGAAAGATTGCTTAGGAAAAATAAGCTCCCGTTTGTTGGTGAGCGCAATGTTGAAACAGTTTGTGATTCATGTCAACGTGCTAAGAGTCATCAATTACCGTATCCAATATCAACTAGTGTTTCTACCAAACCATTGCAATTGATTTTTTCCGATGTTTGGGGTCCTACCCCTAGCTCCATTGGTAGACACACATATTACGTGAGTTTTATCGATGACTATAGCAAATACTCCTGGATCTATCTTCTTAAGAAAAGATCCGATGTCTTTCAAGTTTTTCAAAACTTTCAGGCTCTTGTTGAGCGCAAGTTTGACAGCAAGATCATTGCTGTCCAATCAGACTGGGGGGGGGGGAGAGTACGAAAAGTTAAACTCTTTCTTCCAAAATCTTGGCATCTCTCACCATGTGTCATGCCCTCATGCTCACCAACAAAACGGTTCCGCAGAACATAAACACAGACACATTGTCGAGGTAGGACTAGCTCTCTTAGCTGGCACCTCCATGCCCCTCAAGTTTTGGGACGAAGCTTTTCTTACAGCTGTCCACATCATCAACATGCTTCCTAGCCGTGTCATTAATAATGAAACTCCCGTAGAGAGACTCCTCCACACTAAACCTGATTATAAATCACTTCGTGTGTTTGGTTGTGCATGTTGGCCCAATCTTCGCCCATACAATAATCGCAAACTTATGTTCCGCTCAAAGCAATGCGCTTTTCTTGGGTATAGTCCTCTTCATAAAGGTGTAAAATGCCTTGATATCTCCACTGGCCGTGTCTATATTTCTCGCGATGTCATTTTTGACGAGACAAAATTTCCTTTTGCTGATCTTCACCCTAACGCCGGTGCTCTACTTCGAAAAGAAATACTTCTCTTGCCCCCTCATCTCACCGGTTTTCATCAAGGGGGAGAAAATAATTGTGATGATCCAGTGATGACTAACCCTCTTAACCATGCACATGAGGCTTGTGATGTTACAGGTGAAAGTGGTGATGAAAACAGAAAAGAAAATGATGAAGAAATCAGCCCCCAAGTGCCATGATGTGTCACGGCATGGGGGGTAGATCCTCCTCGGGATCGCTGCAGGAGCAGCAGCGCAGGCAATCTGCGCCGGGATCAGCACGGGCTGACGCGTCAGAGCCGACAGTGGACCCGCCCGTGCGACCGCCCGCGACTCCGCGCCCGACACGCGCCAGCCCTCAGGTGGAGGCAGCCCAACGCCTGCCCTGCACCAATCATCGGCTGCCACTTGGCAGCTCCCTGGTGGCCCAAGCGGCGTGCGATTTCCCGACGAATCACAGTGCTACAAGCGGCGCACTCAGCCGCGGCTAACGGGCGCTGAATCCGGTGCAGATTTGCGTGGGCCCGTGCAATCATGCGCACATGATGAGCCGGTAGGGAGGCTGGGATCTTCTGCGGCTCCTACTGAGTCTGTGTTGTGGGCCACAGCCACCGAGGATCCGGTGCCAGCGCGAGGCGAATCTGCCTCGGGATCTGCTGCGCCCAGTACTCCTGTGCGTGGCTCAGGATCTTCTGTGATGGTCGATCCTGCTGCACCATCACAACGACGAACACGGCTACAACAAGGTGTGATACAACCTGTTAATTACAAACACATAACCAAATATGGCCTAGTTTGTTCTACAGGTGAACCAAGCTCTCTTGAAGAGGCACTTGGTGATGAAAAATGGAAAAAGGAAATGTAGGAAGAATACTTGGCACTAGAGAAAAATAACACGTGGCATCTAGTCCCTCCACAGCAAGGTAAAAACCTTATTGATTGCAAATGGGTTTTTAGAATTAAGAGAAAATCTGATGGAACCATCAATCGTTACAAGGCCAGACTTGTTGCGAAAGGCTTCAAGCAACGGTATGGTATAGACTATGAGGACAATTTTAGTCCTGTTGTTAAAGCTGCAACAATCCGTCTTGTTCTATCTAGTGCTGTTTCTATGGGATGGAATCTCAGACAGCTAGATGTACAGAATGTGTTTCTTCATGGCGTTCTGGAAGAGGAGGTATACATGAAACAACCTCCTAGGTTTGAAAATGAAGATGCCCCCTCTTATGTATGCAAACTTGACAAAGCACTTTATGGGTTAAAGCAAGCACCAAGGGCATGGTACTCACGTCTCTATCACAAGATGCAAACACTTGGTTTTGTTCCTTCCAAGTCTGACACCTCATTGTTCATTTACAATAAATTGAATACATCCATATTTGTTCTCATATATGTTGATGATATTATTGTTACAAGTTCATCTGATGAGGCAATAGCAGGACTGTTGAAGGATTTGAGTACAGATTTTGCTCTTAAGGATCTTAGAACTCTCCACTATTTCCTAGGGATTGAAGTGAAGAAACATGATGATGGACTTCATCTCTCCTAGGAAAAATATGCCACTGATTTGGTAAAAAAGGCTGGCTTGCAAGGTTGTAAACCCTCACCTACTCCATTATCAAGTTCTGAGAAACTGTCTCTTACAGAAGGTACACCTCTGAGTAAAGAGGACAACACTAAATACAGGAGTCTAGTAGGTGCATTACAGTACTTGACTTTGACAAGACCTGATATTTCTTTTGCTGTCAACAAAGTATGTCAGTTTCTTCATGCACCCACCACTGTTCACTGGACTGCTGCTAAACGTATAGTTAGATATGTCAAAAATACTTTGAGCATTGGTCTTAATTTCAGCAAGTCACCATCTACTTTGGTCAGTGCCTTTTCTGATTCTGATTGGGCAGGCAGCCTGGATGATAGGCGCTCCACTGGTGGATTTGCAGTGTTTTTTGTCCCAACTTGATATCATGGAGTGCAAGGAAACAAGCAACTGTGTCCAGATCTAGTACAGAGGCAGAGTACAAAGCATTGGCAAATGCAACAACAAAAATTATATGGGTTCAATCCATTCTTAAGGAACTTGGTGTGAAAAACACTCAAGCTCCATGTTTGTGGTGTGATAATCTTGGTGCTACCTATCTATCTGCTAATCCCGTGTTTCATGCCAGGACAAAACACATAGAGATAGATTTTCACTTTGTCAGAGAAAGGGTTGCTAACAAGCAACTTGACATTCGTTTTGTGCATTCTAGAGATCAGGTTGCAGATGGATTCACCAAAGCTTTGCCCACACGGAGTTTTGAAGACTTCAAGCATAATCTCAACTTGATGAAGTTGTGATTAAGGGAGGGTGTTAAATGCACATATTGTAACGTGACATAAGGGATAGACATTCAGGTTGTTAGCTTCGGTAGAACTCTAGGTAGATTACATTGTAACTCTATCTCTTGTAACCAAATCCTCTTACCCCTTCTCCTCCAAGTTTGTAATCTCAACAACATGTATGCGCTGTCATCAGGGAGGTGCGCCCCTGCCTATAAACACATACGGCGCCCCCTCATACGAGGGTAAGATGCTTTCTGCCTATCACACAAGGGGCATCAATGGCAAGGGAGGTCGCAAAGAGACCGGCCAAGCCGAGCGATTTGCTCCATATGATGCTAGAGATTGAGCATCCGACTAGAGGGTCTTCGGCATCTTCAACCACAACAGAGCAAAGGACGCAGCGCTCATTATGGGGAAGCCCGCGTCTGGCGAAAAGTTTGGCAGCCCAGACCCTCTCTCGCACCGTGTGTGTGTCCATGGCCATCGATCAATTTTGCTCTGGCCATGTCCACTTCTAGGGTTTTGTGTTCCTTGATGCTACAGGTGTGAAAATTGACTGTGGTTCATATGTTCACTAAAAATGTGTATAAGAGTAAAAGGATGTATATGGTTTTAGTGCCAAATTAGCCCTAATTTGTTTGCCCATCCGTTAGAACCCCTCTCCCACAAACAGTATATGTGAGCTCTCATTTGTTCTTGATACATCTTGAAGTGTTTGTGGCTATTTAATTTTTAGATGATGAAGATGCCTCTTCTGTAGATGTGATTCACATGTTTAGTCATTAGTACAGCTTATTATGTCTGAATTGTGAGATATTGTTGTGCTCCTGTCACGAGAAAGGATGGATTTTTCCCCTTTAACTTGATTTAATCTCAACTGGAAACATATCAATTCTTTTGACTTTTGTCCTCACAAATAAAATTATTTGGACTTTTAATTGTACTAGCTCTAAACATTTCGATCATGTACTTCTCTAATGATTCAAGAGAATGTGCCAACTTTAACTGTAAAAATGGTTGCTGCTCTGCATTTGATTATTAATACCATGTGACAAATCGGCATGTTCAACAGATGGCTAATGGCAATATTGACAATGACAGCCGACGTACGATTCCAACAGATTATCTGCTTGTGCAGTCTTCGTTCTATAAATGAACACCAATCTGTTGTTGATGCTATGGTTTTGGTCGCATTGCGCCATCTTGGTATCTCTGTTTTTTACCCATGTACTGAAAGTCTGGAACATGAGGGTCAGTGTCTTAGGTAGTTTATCTGCATTGTGACTTGCTCTGCCTTACTGATGCCCTTCTTATAGACGCAGTCTGTTGTATGCAGCTTCTGTTCATCGTGAATTACTTCTGGGTTATCCATGAAGTCATGATGAGTAGGGTGTCCAAACTCTCTGTTGTCTTGCTGCCAAATGTTCCACTCCCAACACCTGTCTTTCTACTCACAACTTGCTCTCAAAATATGTATATCTCTTGTATCTTTCCCAATTCTGACTTCCAATTGTCATCTTATTGGTGGTCAGGGATTTGGCTTGCATGAAGAAGGATGACTTGCATGGAGAAGATGGACCCAAGCAGCAACTGACAATGATAATATTGAGCAGCATTAGCCACCGCTGGAACCCTTCTCCTACCGACACTAGATGTAAGATTTGAAGCCCAAGTACTGCATCTTGTAGATCTAACATTTTAGACTAACTTCAGGAACAATTATCTAGTTCAATCTGTTTTTAATCTCATTTACTGGGAATGTAAACTGGACTGGCATGTGCTTTCATAGTAGAAAGAGCACCAGTAGCCCCTGTCATGATAAAGAGTGGATTTTTTCCCTTCAACTTGATTTAATCTCACCTCAGAACATATCAATTATTCTGACTTTGGTCCTCTCAAATAAATTATTCAGACTTCTAATTTTACTAGTTCTAAACATTTTGATCATGTATTTCTGTAATGATTCAATAGAAATTGCCAGCTTCCTCTGTAAAAATGGTTGCTGCTCTACCATTGATTATTATTAATATCTGACAAACCAACATGTTGCTTCTTCAGTTTATCAATCCTCACTGCCCTGCTCTGCGCTAGTTCTTAAATAGTCCAGTCACATGGTAGCTTGCTGTAGCGCACAATTACTTCTTCAACATAGTAGTGTCTCTCTATTCTTATCCTGTTTCATCCGGTTGATGTGAGCTCTGAAGCCTCTAGTTCACCTCTTCTTTATCTCATTTACTTGACATGCGAACTGGACTGACACATGCTTTTATAGTAGAAAGAGCACCGGAAGTCGTTCTGCATCTAGACCCCACTGCCGTTAAGCTATCACACGTAATGGTGGTATTGACAATGACAGCCGATGTATGATGTACCAAACTGAAACTAGTGCAAGTTCCAATATATTATCTGCTTGTGGAGTCTTCATTCTGTGAATGAATGCCAAACTATTGTTATCCATAAAGTTGTGATGAGATGGGTGTCCCAACTCACCGTTGTCTTGTTGCGAAATGTATGTTTCACTCCCAGCACATGTCTTTCTACTCACGACTTGCTTAGAAAATATGTCTACCTCTTGTATCTTTCCCAATTCTGATCTCCATTTTTCATTTTATTGGTGGCCAGGGATTTGTCTTGCATGGTTACTTGTCGAAGAGGATGCCTCCAGTTCCTCCTAGTGCAATGTCTTGTGCATAAGATGAACCCAAGCAGCAACTGTTAATGATATCTAATAGTATTAGCCACCGCTAAACCCCCTCTCCTTCCGACACTAGATGTAAGCTCTGAAAGCCAAGTACTGCATCTAATAGATCTAACATTTCACCCTAAGTTCAGGAACAATTATCTACTCCCACCGCCCCATAATATAAGATCGTTTTGCAAGTTAAAATAGCTTGCCAAACAATCTTATATTATGGGACGGAGGGAGTGCTTTCGTAGTAGAAAGAGCACCAGTGGCCGTTCTCTATCTAGAGTCAACCATCATTAAGCTGCCACATTGACATGGTACATTTTGTTTGGTCTGCCTAATTGAAATTTTTTTACAGGCCAGGTTAGGGAGGATGTTGAGCACAAGTTTCAGCAGCTGTCAGGTTCTGTAGATAAGGTGGGGATGGTACTGGACTCGGTCCGAACTAAGGAAGCAAACGGCATGGCAGTGGAAGCAATATTAGAAGGTAGTAACCTTATCTATTTTTGTTATTTTACAGAAGCATTATTTATGTTGGATGAATCCACTAACAATCATTCATGAATGATTTACATGTATCTACTGCCCATTTGATTTCCCCTCTCACTAGAAGTAGAGAACTACACATGATCTTAATGATCCTATTATGTTTGCCTGGCATTTGCTTACTTCTAGCTATCTACTTGCTACCACCACCTGCTACTTAAACCATTGATTAATAGAGGTATAGATTGTCTAGATATTTGATGCATCGAGGTTTATGAAGATCAACAGTTATATCTGTCAATATTCTTTGTTCTAAAAAATGACTGTATATTTGGTTGCCAACGTTTCAAGGCGTACTTACCTATCTCGTCAAACTGTATTTTTTTCTCTGCCGTGCTTGAGAAGGGTTCAAACAAGTGTCCGTTGTAGGCCCTGTACAACAGTACAAGTATTTGGTTTGTGTTCACTGTAGGTTATGTATGAGTTTTTGGTTTGTGATGGTACATTACCTGTCAGAATGGTTGTATTTTCAAATGAACCATTTGCTTGATTTTATGCTGACTGGTAGCAATAGCTACATATACGATTGATACGACTCCAACGTATCTATAATTTTTGATTGTTCCATGCTATTATATTATCTGTTTTGGATGTTTTATATGCATTAATATGCTATTTTATATTATTTTTGGGACTAACCTATTAACCTAGAGCCCAGTGCCAGTTTATGTTTTTTCCTTGTTTTTGAGTTTCGCCGAAAAGGAATACCAAATGGAGTACAAACGGAATAAAACTTTCGCGATGATCTTTCTTGGACCAAAAGGAAACCAGGAGACTTGGAGATGAAGTCGGAGGAGCCACGAGATGGCCACAAGGGCGCGCCCCCACCCTTGTGGGCCCCTCGTGCACCTCCTGACCTAATTCTTTTGCCTATATATACTCTTATATGCCCAAACCACCAGAGGCATCCACGAAAATACTTTTCCACCGCCGCAACCTTCTATACCCGTGAGATCCCATCTAGGGGCCTTTTTCGGCGTCCTGCCGGAGGGGGATTCGATCACGGAGGGCTTCTACATCAACACCATTGCCCCTCCGATGAAGCATGAGTAGTTTACCTCAGACCTATGGGTCCATAGCTAGTAGCTAGATGGCTTCTTCTCTCTCTTTGATTCTCAATACCATGTTCTCCTCGATGTTCTTGGAGATCTATTCGATGTAATACTTTTTTGCGGTGTGTTTGCCGAGATCCGATGAATTGTGGATTTATGATCAGCTTATCTATGAATATTATTTGAATCTTCTCTGAATTCTTTTATGCATGATTTGATATCTTTGTAATTCTCTTCGAACTATCGGTTTGGTTTGGCCAACTAGATTGGTTTTTCTTGCAATGGGAGAAGTGCTTAGCTTTGGGTTCAATCTTGCGGTGTCCTTTCCCAGTGACAGTAGGGGCAGCAAGGCACGTATTGTATTGTTTCCATCGAGGATAAAAAGATTGGGTTTTCATCATATTGCTTGAGTTAATTCCTCTACATCATATCATCTTGCTTAATGCGTTACTCCGTTCTTTATGAACTTAATACTCTAGATGCATGCTGGATAGCGGTCGATGTGTGGAGTAATAGTAGTAGATGCAGAATCGCTTCGGTCTACTTGACACGGACGTGTTGCCTATATTCATGATCATTGCCTTAGATATCGTCATAACTTTGCGCTTTTCTATCAATTGCTCGGCAGTAATTTGTTCACCCATCGTAATATTTTCTATCTTGAGAGAAGCCTCTAGTGAAACCTATGGCCCCCGGGTCTATTTTCCATCATATTACTTTCTGATCTACTATTTTGCAATCTTTTATTTTTAGATCTATAAACCAAAAAACCCAAAAATATTTACTTTATCTTTTGTTTAGTTTTAACTATCTCTATCAGATCTCACTTTTGCAAATAACCTTGAAGGGATTGACAACCCCTTTATCGCGTTGGGTGCAAGTTGTTTGATTGTTTGTGCAGGTATTCGGTGATTTGTGCGTTGTCTCCTACTGGATTGATACCTTGGTTCTCAAACTGAGGGAAATACTTATCTCTACTTTGCTGCATCACCCTTTCCTCTTCAAGGGAAAAACCAACGCAAGCTCAAGAAGTAGCAGGAAGAATTTCTGGCGCTGTTGCCGGGGAGATCTACGCCAAGTCAAGCCATACCAAGTACCCATCATAATCTCTCAACTCTCGCATTACATTATTCGCCATTCGCCTCTCTTTTTCCTCTCCCCCACTTCTAAAACGATTTTCAAAAAGATTTTCCTTTTTCTTCGCCCCTCTCTTTGCCTTTTCTTTGCCCCTCTTCCGTTCATCTTCTTCGTTTGCTTTTTGTGTGCTCTTGTGTTGGATTGTTTGCTTTATCACGATGACTCAAGAGAATTCCAAATGATGTGATTTTTCCAACACCAACACCAATAACAATGATTTTATTAGTACTCCGATTGCTCCCGCTACTAATGCGGAATCTTGTGAAATTAAGGCCGCTTTGCTGAATCTTGTTATGAAAGATCAATTTTCTGGCCTTCCTAGTGAAGATGCCGCATCCCATCTAAACAATTTCATTGATTTGTGTGATATGCAAAAGAAAAAAATATGTGGATAATGATATTGTTAAATTGAAGCTATTTCCGTTCTCACTTCGAGATCATGCAAAAACTTGGTTTTCATCTTTACCTAAAAATAGTATTGATTCATGGAATAAGTGTAAAGATGCTTTTATTTCCATGTATTTTCCTCCAGCTAAGATCATCTCCCTTAGGAACGATATTATGAATTTTAAACAACTTGATCATGAGCATGTTGCACAATCTTGGGAGAGAATGAAATTGATGATACGAAATTGCCCTACTCATGGTTTGGATTTGTGGATGATTATACAAAAAAATTATGTCGGATTGAATTTTGCTTCTAGAAATCTTTTAGATTCGGCCGCGGGAGGCACTTTTATGGAAATTACTCTAGGAGAAGCTACTAAACTTCTAGATAATATTATGGTTAATTATTCTCAATGGCATACCGAAAGATCTTCCACTAGTAAAAAAGTGCATGCAATTGAAGAGATTAATGTTTTGAGTGGAAAGATGGATGAACTTATGAAATTATTTGCTAGCAAGAGTGCTTCTTTGGATCCTAATGATATGCCTTTGTCTACCTTGATTGAAAATAATAATGAATCTTTGGATGTGAATTTTGTTGGTAGGAACAATTTTGGTAATAACGCGTATAGAGGTAATTTTAATCCTAGGCTGTTTCCTAGTAATTCCTCTAATAATTATGGTAATTCCTATAAAAATTCTTATGGAAATTATAATAAGATGCCCTCTGAATTTGAGAATAGTGTAAAAGAATTTATGAGTTCGCAAATTTTTTTTAATGCTTTGATTGAAGAAAAATTGCTTAAGATTGATGATTTGGCAAGGAACGTGGATAGAATTTCTCTTGATGTTGACTCTTTGAAACTTAGATCTATTCCACCCAAGCATGATATCAATGAGTCTCTCAAGGCTATGAGAATTTCCATTGATGAGTGCAAGGAAAGAACCGCTAAGATGCGTGCTAAAAAAGATTGGTTTGTGAAAACATGTTCTTCTAGTTTTTGTGAAAATAATGATGAAGATCTTAAGGTGATTGATGTGACTCCTATTGAATATTTGTTTTCCAATATAAATCTTGATAAATATGGGACTGGAGATGAGTCAACTTTAGTTAAAAGGCGTCCCAATGATTCAGAGTTTTTAGATCTTGATGCAAAAATTGATAAAAGTGGGATTGGAGAGGTCAAAACTTTAAGTAGCAATGAACCCACTCTTTTGGATTTCAAGGAATTTAATTATGATAATTGTTCTTTAATAGATTGTATTTCCTTGTTGCAATCCATGTTGAATTCTCCTCATGCTTATAAACAAAACAAAGCTTTTACTAAACATATCGTTGATGCTATGATGCAATCTTTTGAAGAAAAGCTTGAATTGGAAGTTTCTATCCCTAGAAAACTTTATGATGATTGGGAACCTACTATTAAGATTAAGATTAAAGATTACGAGTGCCATGCTTTGTGTGTTTTGGGTGCTAGTGTTTCCACGATTCCAAAAACTTTATGTGATGTGTTAGGTTTCCGTGAATTTGACGATTGTTCTTCAAATTTGCATCTCGCGGATTCCACTATTAAGAAACCTATGGGAAGGATTAATGATGTTCTTATTGTTGCAAATAGGAATTATGTGCCCTTAGATTTCATTGTTCTTGATATAGATTGCAATCCTACATGTCCTATTATTCTTGGTAGACCTTTCCTTAGAACGATTGGTGCAATTATTGATATGAAAGAAGGAAACATTAGATTTCAATTTCCGTTAAGGAAGGGCATGGAACACTTTCCAAGAAAGAAAATTAAATTGCCATATGAATCTATTATGAGAGCTACTTATGGATTACATACCAAAGATGACAATACCTAGATCTATTCGTGTTTTTATGCCTAGCTAAGGGCGTTAAACAATAGCGCTTGTTGGGAGGCAACCCAATTTTATTTTATTCTTTGCCTTTTTGGTTCTATTTTGCAATAAATAATTCATCTAGACTCTGGTTAGATGTGGTTTTATGTTTTAGTTAGTGTTTGTGCCAAGTAAAACCTTTGGGATGGCTTATGGTGATAGTTGATTTGATCTTGCTGAAAAACAGAAACTTTTGCGTCCAGTCTCAGAATTTTAGTAATTCACTAGAGCGTTGAAAAACCCTGAATTGTTTATACGAGATTTACATAGAATTTCCCTATGTTTTCCTAGTTTTTAAGAATTTTTGGAGTTAGAGAAGTATTAGAACAATTCGGATCTTCGCAGACTGTTCTGTTTTTGACAGATTCTGTTTTTCTATTGTTTGCTTATTTTGATGAATCTATGGGTAGTATCGGGGGTATGAACCATGGAAAAGTTGGAATACAGTAGATATTACACCAATATAAATAAATAATGAGTTCACAACAGTACCAAAGTGGTGATTTATTTTCTTATACTAACGGAGCTTATGAGATTTTCTGTTGAGTTTTGTGTTGTGAAGTTTTCAAGTTTTGGGTAAGGATTTGATGGACTATGGAATAAGGAATGGCAAGAGCCTAAGCTTGGAGATTCCCAAGGCACCCCAAGGTAATATTCAAGGACAACCAAGAGCCTAAGCTTGGGGATGCCTAGGAAGGCATCCCCTCTTTCGTCTTCGTCTATCGGTAAATTTACTTGAGGCTATATTTTTATTCACCACATGATATGTGTTTTGCTTGGAGCGTCTTGTATAATTTGAGTATTTGATTTTTAGTTTGCCACAATCATCCTTGCTGTACACACCTTTTGATAGGGCCACGCATGAATCGTGATTTATTAGAATACTCTATGTGCTTCACTTATATCTTTTGAGCTAGGCAATTTTGCTCTAGTGCTTCACTTATATCTTTTTAGAGCACGACGGTGGTTTTATTTTATAGAAATTGATGAACTCTCATGCTTCACTTATATTATTTTGAGAGTCTTTAAACAGCATGGTAATTTGCTTTGGTTATAAATTTAGTCCTAATATGATAGGCATCCAAGAGGGATATAATAAAAACTTTCATATAAAGTGCATTGAATACTATGAGAAGTATGATTCCTTATGATTGTTTTGAGATATAAAGATGGTGATATTAGAGTCATGCTAGTGAGTAATTTTGGATTTGAGAAATATTTGTGTTAAGGTTTGTGATTCCCGTAGCATGCACGTATGGTGAACCGTTATGTGATGAAGTCGGAGCATGATTTATTTATTGATTGTCTTCCTTATGAGTGGCGGTCGGGGACAAGCGATGGTCTTTTCCTACCAATCTACCCCCCTAGGAGCATGCACGTAGTACCTTGTTTCGATAACTAATAGATTTTTGCAATAAGTATGTGAGTTCTTTATGACTAATGTTGAGTCCATGGATTATACACACTCTCACCCTTCCACCATTGCTAGCCTCTCTAGTGCCGTGCAACTTTCGCCGGTACCATACACCCACCATATACCTTCCTCAAAACAGCCACCATACCTACCTATTATGGCATTTCCATAGCAATTCCGAGATATATTGCCATGCAACTTTCCACCGTTCCGTTTATTATGACACGTTCCATCATTGTCATATTGCTTTGCATGATCATGTAGTTGACATCGTATTTGTGGCAAAGCCACCGTTCATAATTCTTTCATACGTGTCACTCTTGATTCATTGCACATCCCGGTATACCGCCGGAGGCATTCATATAGAGTCAAATTTTATTCTAAGTATTGAGTTGTAATTCTTGAGTTGTAAGTAAATAAAAGTGTGATGATCTTCATTATTAGAGCATTGTCCCATGTGAGGAGAAGGATGATGGAGACTATGATTCCCCCACAAGTCGGGATGAGACTCCGGACGAAAAATAAAAAAATAAAAGAGGCCAAAAAAAAGAAAAAAATGAGAGAAGGCCCAAATAAAAAAATGAGAGAAAAGAGAGAAGGGGCAATGTTACTATCCTTTTACCACACTTGTGCTTCAAAGTAGCACCATGATCTTCATGATAGAGAGTCTCCTATGTTGTCACTTTCATATATTAGTGGGAATTTTCATTATATAACTTGGCTTGTATATTCCAATGATGGGCTTCCTCAAATTGCCCTAGGTCTTCGTGAGCAAGCGAGTTGGATGCACACCCACTTAGTTTCTTTTTGAGCTTTCATAAACTTATAGCTCTAGTGCATCCGTTGCATGGCAATCCCTACTCACTCACATTGATATCTATTGATGGGCATCTCCATAGCCCATTGATACGCCTAGTTGATGTGAGACTATCTCCCTCTTTTTGTCTTCTCCACAACCACCTTCTATTCCACCTATAGTGCTATATCCATGGCTCACGCTCATGTATTGCGTGAAAGTTGAGAAGGTTTGAGAACACCAAAAGTATGAAACAATTGCTTGGCTTGTCATCGGGGTTGTGCATGATTTAAATACTTTGTGTGATGAAGATGGAGCATAGCCAGACTATATGATTTTGTAGGGATAAGCTTTCTTTGGCCATGTTATTTTGAGAAGACATAATTATCTTGTTAGTATGCTTGAAGTATTATTGTTTTTATGTCAATATTAAACTTTTGTTTTGAATCATACAGATCTGAACATTCATGCCACAATAAAGAAATTACATGGATAAATATGTTAGGTAGCATTCCACATCAAAAATTCTGTTTTTATCATTTACCTACTCGAGGACGAGCAGGAATTAAGCTTGGGGATGCTTGATACGTCTCCAACGTATCTATAATTTTTGATTGTTCCATGCTATTATATTATCTATTTTGGATGTTTTATATGCATTAATATGCTATTTTATATTATTTTTGGGACTAACCTATTAATCTAGAGCCCAGTGCCAGTCTCTGTTTTTTCCTTGTTTTTGAGTTTCGCAGAAAAAGAATACCAAATGGAGTCCAAACGGAATAAAACTTTCGCAATGATCTTTCTTGGACCAAAAGGAAACCAGGAGACTTGGAGATGAAGTCGGAGGAGCCACGAGGCGGCCACAAGGACGGAGGGCGCGCCCCCACCCTTGTGGGCCCCTCATGCAGCTCCTGACCTAATTCTTTCACCTATATATACTCTTATATGCCCAAACCACCAGAGGCATCCACGAAAATACTTTTCCACCGCCGCAACCTTCTGTACCCGTGAGATCCCATATAGGGGCCTTTTCTGGCGTCCTGCCGGAGGGGGATTCGATCACGGAGGGCTTCTACATCAACACCATTGCCCTTCCGATGAAGCATGAGTAGTTTACCTCAGACCTACGGGTCCATAGATAGTAGCTAGATGGCTTCTTCTCTCTCTTTGATTCTCAATACCATGTTCTCCTCGATGTTCTTGGAGATCTATTCGATGTAATACTTTTTTGCGGTGTGTTTGCCGAGATTCGATGAATTGTGGATTTATGATTAGCTTATCTATGAATATTATTTGAATCTTCTCTGAATTCTTTTATGCATGATTTGATATCTTTGTAATTCTCTTCGAACTATCGGTTTGGTTTGGCCAACTAGATTGGTTTTTCTTGCAATGGGAGAAGTGCTTAGCTTTGGGTTCAATCTTGGGGTGTCCTTTCCCAGTGACAGTAGGGGCAGCAAGGCACGTATTGTATTGTTGCCATCGAGGATAAAAAGATGGGGTTTTCATCATATTTCTTGAGTTAATTCCTCTACATCATGTCATCTTGCTTAATGCATTACTCCGTTCTTTATGAACTTAATACTCTAGATGCATGCTGGATAGCGGTCGATGTGTGGAGTAATAGTAGTAGATGCAGAATCGCTTCGGTCTACTTGACACGGACGTGATGCCTATATTCATGATCATTGCCTTAGATATCGTCATAACTTTGTGCTTTTCTATCTATTGCTTGACAGTAATTTGTTCACCCACCATAATATTTTCTATCTTGAGAGAAGCCTCTAGTGAAACCTATGGCCCCCGGGTCTATTTTCCATCATATTACTTTCCGATCTACTATTTTGCAATCTTTTATTTTCAGATCTATAAACCAAAAAACCCAAAAATATTTACTTTATCTTTTGTTTAGTTTTACCTATCTCTATCAGATCTCACTTTTGCAAATAATCGTGAAGGGATTGACAACCCCTTTATCGTGTTGGGTGCAAGTTGTTTGATTGTTTGTGCAGGTATTTGGTGATTTGTGCGTTGTCTCCTACTGGATTGATCCCTTGGTTCTCAAACTGAGGGAAATACTTATCTCTACTTTGCTGCATCACCCTTTCCTCTTCAAGGGAAAAACCAACGCAAGCTCAAGAAGTAGCAATGATCATTGTAGTGGTCATTGAAGTTTTGTTCTAATTTTGTACAGATGATGATGTTGATTAGCTATCCAAATTACATTACTAGTAACCATACCTTTTGCGGTTTGCTTTTGGCCAGAGAAAATGTCCTGAAAGCTGATAGTTCAAAAAAAGAGCTCTTTTACGGTGATTGGTGTAGTACTGGGAGTACTTTCGAGTACTTGCCCCTCTAATTTTTATTAGCCGTACGATCTGGTGGGGGATTAAAAATGAATAAACCTAATTAGTTTAATCCGAGAAGGTCATAATGGTCTAGGGTAAAATATTGTGGTTTCAACTGATCATGTCCACGACCAGAACCACGTCTAGTCGATCCAGGAGGTCAAGTCCTTGTTCTCATCCCCTTCCTTCTGTCCGACGAGCCCGACGAGAGGAACCAATTCACCGTCATCGGCCTCGTCATCGTCCTCCCCCTCGTCCCCTTCACTATAAAAGACGTGCCCGATAGCAAGAAGAAGAATAAGGCATCACATCTGCGGCGGTAGTGTCGGTGGCGACGGCGGCTGCGCTATAGGAACTCGCCCCCCGCCGATCCCATCGCTTCTGGACTTGCATCCTAAGGTATGAATCGCCCGAATCTCACCTGACTTGGATTCTTAGCCTGCACTTCCTACTTAGATTAGTTTAGTCATCATCGATTTAGGTTTCCCTAGTGCATGCAATTCAATTTAGAATTTTTCATCATCCATGGTCACTTCTCTAGTTTATGGGGGACCAAGTTTATGGACGTTGATGATCGCTTGCCATAACATGTACAAGGAGCAAAGTTTAAAATTCCAAGCAAGATTTCGTACTGGGTTTTGCATGCATTTTTGTTTGTCGTTCGAGCTTTTTATTCATCTGAATGGTGATGCAGGAAGACATGGCGGATGTAAGTCATGAGTCAATGCTGGAGTACTATCATATTGACAACAAGATGTTTCATAGTGAGGATGAAGGTTATAGATTCTATAACAAATATGGTCTTAAGAAAGGTTTTAGTGTCCGGAGAAGCTATGTCGAGTGGGATGGATCCAACTGCCATATAATTTTAAGGAAATTTGTGTGTAGTCGTGAAGGGGTTCGTGAAGAGAAGCACATGAAGAGAAAGATGGAAGATAGAAAGAGGAGGCCACGGAGTATAACTCGTGTAGGGTGTAAAGCTAAATTGGTGATTGCAAGACAGGAGGAAACAGGTCGGTGGTTTGTGAAGGATTTCATCGATGAACACAACCATCCTCTAGCCCCACAGGATCTTTCGTGTCTTTTGCGTTCACACAGAAGAATTAGCAATGAGCAGAAAGCGGACATTGCAGACATGGAAAAATCAGGGATCAGGAAACACCATATTATGGATATTTTGTGCATGCAATATGGTGGATATGATAAGGTTGGATGCACGACGAGAGACATTTACAATTTCTGCCATGCTAACAAGCAGGAATCAATCGCTTCCGGTGATGCTCAAACGGTGATTAATCACATGGTGGCGTGGCGAGAGCGAGATTCCGATTTTTTCTTCAGGTACTTGGTAGATGAAGCTGGCCATCTCAAGGGACTGTTCTGGTGTGATAGTCAATCCCGACTTGACTACGAGGCTTTCGGAGACATTATTGTTTTTGATAGCACATACAGAACAAATAAGTACAATCTGCCATTTGTGCCGTTTGTCGAGTTGAATCACCATCGCAACACTGTTATTTTTGCATGTGGTATCATTTCTCATGAAACAAGCCAGACATACGAGTGGATGTTTTTTTAGAACGAAGGCTCAAGATGAGCCCGGCTTTGAATTAACAAAGCCATCAACCGGCCAGGAATTTAAGGTATAAGGGTGCTGATCGACAGCTTATAACACAACACACACCACAAGGCACTAAGAAAAAAAAATCTAAGATTGAAACACGGCCTAAAGTGCAGTCGCCCTACAAGATGGGAAGCCCAAGGAAGGAGATCAGAACAACATCAAAGGACAGTCCAACGCTCAGAGAGCGAGCACGTCGACTACAGCACTAGAAGACGATATGACCACGCACCCTCCTTCTCCCTCGACAAAGGGGAACCCTTTCCCCTCGTCCAGGCTCATGGACGCCGCACCGTCGACCGAGAGGAGGCGCTCACCCTAGAGCTGGGAGGAATGCGGACCGGAGTACACCTTCGTCTATTGATCACATGACCACCTTGTTGAAGAAGATGTCCTTGTCAGAAGCCAGGCCGCACCCCTTGGACAACCAAACAGAGGGGGTAAACTGAAGAAGAAACCTTCGAGCAGAAGAAGTTGGGAGCCAAAAGGCAGCGAACTGAACCGGAGAGTCCTGTTGATGCTGAGAGGCACCGGAGCTCAGCGCACCACCACAACACTGCTGTCGGGAAGAGGAACCCTTTCCCCTCCCGTCCAGACTCGAGGGCGACGACCCTCCAACAAACAGGCGGACACAGGCGGCCGAGCAAGACGGAGGATAGCCAAACAGGGGAACTCACCGGACTACACTCACCGGAATCCCAACCCACCAGCTGACCGGCACCAACCACACTCATAGCCCACACACCTACACCTCAGGTTCCCCCAACGCCGCCCCCAAGGAGGACATGACGCGAAACGCCGACGACGCTGAATCCGGAGGATACTGGACTTTCATCCGGGAACTGAGGGGAGGGGATGGGGAGAACAAACCTTGTCAATGCCTCCAGGGAGGGGCACGGTGCCCGTGGACGTCGCGTCGCAGAGTGAGAGTTTAAACTCGGTGCTACATACGCATCTTGAGGCTAAGATGATGTTGTTTCAAATGCTAGAGCACTATGAGCATTGCCTTGCATCGCGACGCTTGAACGAGGCTCTCCGAGACATCGAGGCCTTGCAGTCCATTCCGTTCACAGAGGAAAATGCTTCAAGTCTTGAGAAACACGCCGCAAAAGTTTTCACTCCTGCTGTGTTTAAGCAGGTCTTATGGAGCATAAATGCTGTAAGCAAATGTGAGATCAGAGAGGTACTTGATGCAGCAGAAGTTACCACATACGTTGTGTCTAAGAAGGAAATAATGGATAAAATGATCGAAGTGCGCACGGAGTCGAAGGAAGGTCTGCTTCACAGGATCAGTTGTTCTTGCCGCAAATTAGAATGCGCATGCACACCATGTTCCCACATATTTTACATATTGGGAATTTTACAAGAAGAAACACTGCCCAGGTGTTGTGTTCCCACTAGGTGGACAATGAGTCCAAAATGTGCATTCGCACCGACCAGAAAGAGCGAGATGTATGAATACTCTGCAACCCTGCAAAGGTACTGTAAGTTAAGGAATTTTAGTCACGCAGCATGTTTCAAGGCATGCCACTCTGATGAGGCGTTTCAACATCTAAAGCGGGTTTTGGAAGGACAAGATGTTTGCAAGGGATCAACTATTGAACAAGCTGACAGCAAGGGATCAACTAATGCTCAGAGTAACAGCATTAGGTTTGGCCCGTTGATGCCACAATCGGCTAACCTTGATGGTGAAGGTTTCGATAAGGTTCTGGATCCCGTGCATGTGCCAGGCCGAGGTGCTCCGAAGAAAAGGCTACAGGCAAAGATGAAGAAGATAAGATCACAGGGTAGATGTGGCTATTGTCATGTGGCAGATGGTCACAACCGATGTATGTGCACCAAATTGTTAGAGGTACCTAATATGTCGTAATTTAATGTTTGCATTTGTCCAAATATATTCCATGGCACTAATGATATCCTTCTGTGTAGGATCTCGAAGCAGAACTATGGTAGCTACAACATTGTGCGCACGGTCGGACAACAAGTACGTCGACGATGAACCTGATGTTGTCATGTGCATTGTTGTCTATGTCTAGTACCGTGTGACCTTGTCTCTAAAATATACTTCATTCTGTCAGTTAGTTAGTGACTTCCTCATAATTATTTGTATGTATGACTCAGCTATTTGGTGGTCCACTCCCTTGTAACAGTATGAGTTTGGGATATTTGGTTTGCATTTTCTATGTGAGTTTGGGATATTTGGTTTGCATTTTCTATGTGACTTTTTGATGTGCAAACTCAAGAATCATGGTTTCTTCGTGGGCAGCGTGTAGCTTGTGTATTGTGCACGAGAAAATTTGGAAATAGATGTAGTGGAGGAATTAAATTTCGCTCGCAAAAAAAAATAGGCCAATAAATCCGAAAAAATACATCAGTCATCCATGCTCTCTAGTTGAAGAATATACACGATGAATACAGACTTTATTACAGATGATGAATCATATTCATCATGCATATCCTCCAAATAGAGTGCAAGGAAGACCCACGCTTGTAACAATCAAATAGATGAAGGTATTTAAGCAGGTGCAGGACTTGCTCGGGGGGCGAGGTGGGACTAAAAATTTTAAGACGTGATCCTGGCACGAGATCATCGCGACGTGGGCCGGCCCGCGCTGAATTGCTTGGGTGGGTCAGGCTTTGGGGGAGGAGGCAGGGCCGACGTGGGAAACCTACGTGCATGCATGGCGTCGGTAATCACGCCTGCACGAACGAACTCCACACCCCACCATGGATCGCGCGGGGATATCGGACTGGGGCCCGACAGGCGTACACGTGTGGGGCTCACACCGATTAATTTGGTCGGCCTGTCTCCGGGTGACGACGCGCACGCGTGCGACGACCCTTCCTCATGCGCTTTGGCGGGGATCCGCCTACGCTTCGATGCGCCCTGACACCGCACCGATCCCGGAGCAGATCTCGTCAGGTCTGACTCCACGGATCCCGAGGATGATTCGCCAGCACTTTTGTCACGTTGTGTCACATAAAATGTCCGTTTGGTTTATTTCCTGCACCGTTTTGCACCAAATTTTTTTTAGTCTCAGTTGTACATGATCCTGCAGCACCTGGCGCGGGGTCTTCTGCGGTGTACACAACCATCGCTAGCACATGTGCGGACACATCGACGGCCATGTAGCATGAATGTACATAAATGTTCTGAAGTGACTGCACATTTTTTCCACAAAAGGCCTGCTCACAAACAACTACTCCCTCCGTTCCTAAATATAAGTCTTTTTAGAGATTTCATTATGAACTACATACGGAGCAAAATGAGTGAATCTACACTCTAAAATATGTCTATATACATCCGTATATAGTTCATACTGAAATATCTTAAAAGACATATATTTAGGAACGGACGGAGTGTACGGTTGGATATAAACACATGCATGTCGCGTCGGAAATGGAAATCACATTCTAGCAAAAATGTTGTTAAAAGACCTCCATCGTGAATGAATTGTTTCATAACTACAAACATTCGTAAAAAAAACCAAAAATGTTGTCTCAAGCTTAAAACATTTCAAATAACATTAACCCTCGTACGGAAGCTCGTCTCCGGTGCCAAAATCCAGTGACTTCTTCGTATTGGTCGTTGGAGTTTTCGTCAGGCTTGGTGACGACCCACCTTCTCCCATATTTTTACACGGTACATCAATGTAACCTAAGGAGTCCAGTTGTTCCTCTACCTCAAGCTCTCTAGCCAGACCCTCCGCCTCCTCCATATCTCGGATGCGCAGTTCCTGTCAAAAATCATACGAACATATTAGGACAAACTTAAGGATGATGAAGCCGTAAAATTGATGTAACATGAAGAATAGGAACCTCTGAATCCATGTCCGAACACTCATAATCATCTTTCGATGGATGATTATACACCAAATACAAATGACATGTGTTGCTGATGTTCAAACGGGAAATCATCTTTGCAAAATCAACTGGTCCTGAAATCAGGAACATTCCTTCTTGTAGTTTGCACGCATACTCAGGTAAGAAGTGGTACAAATCTGAATCCTTTTTATAACCAAATCCAGCCATTTCTTTCATGAGAAAATCATAGTCCAATACGCTGGGTTTAAACAATCTCATCTCACAGGGTCTTTCGTCAAAGTATCCTGTCGGGACATGCGAAAGCTCATAATCCCTATGAATGAAAATTTTCATTAACAACACCTACATACGAGTATCTCATGTCAGATTTAATACATTGGAATCACCAAAGTGCCATACATAATTTTGGATGTGCGTAGCAACATCGCGACAAAGTTACCTTATTATATGGGATGGAATCTTCATCTGTGGAGATTCAGGATTGTTCCGTCTCTGGTTGCTTGGCCTACGTATGAATCGCCGACAGAGAGTTACACACGAATTAAAAATGGTCATACAAAATGTTGGATGTGAATGTTTACCATGGGTGCGAGGTACTTACAGGGGGAGAATTGAAGACATGTTCTTCGAGTGGAGTACTATAGCATTCAACGGGTGACACCGACATCGCTAGGCCTTTAGTGTTTGGGGATTGTGCCGCGTTATGCTGCTTGGCCTGCATATGAATAGCTTACACAAAGTTACCCACAAATAAAAACTATTCATACAAAATCTCGGCAAGGTACTCACAGGGGGAGAACTGAAGACATGATCTTGCGTTCGACTGCTGTGGCATTGAACGTGGGACTGAAACATCGCACGGTCTTCCAAAATCTTTCCTTCCATCATGATCTGCTCCACCATAGCCTTGTAGTCCATGTCCTTGCGCTCCTGTTGCAGCCTAATGTCCGTATTGGCACGTGCCTGCAACACATTGGTGTCCATGTTGACACGCTCTGTCTGTATAAGGCCGTAAACAACCTTCCGGTCCTTTTGCAATGTAAGCTGCATCTCCTTGTACGCCAGCTGGAATTTCTTTTCCATGTCCTCGCGGTCCTGCTAAAACTTTTTTTCCATCTCTTCACGCATCTGCTTAATCTTTTGAGACATATTAGCACGCTCATCTTTAAGCATCCCGTCGACATACGCATGTTCTTGTTTGAGTGTCCTGTCCATCTCATCACGTTCGTGTTGGACCTTCGCGTCGATCTCCCGGCGGGCTTCACGCAACAACCTGTCGTACTCCGCACGGTTGTCATGCACGTGTGAATCCATGGTGCCTACAACACCAGATAGTAGAATGCAATTAATGAGATCCAGATTGTCAAAATATACCGATTCTCACTAAAACATAGGACTATTTAAATACCTCGTAATATAGAATAGCATGGTATATGTGAGACAAACTGAGTGCTGAATTTCCAGTAAAAGCTCTAATCTCCTAAAATTTGTATTCCTAATTTGCTAGGAACAACCACATCCAAATCAGTCATAATAATCCAGCAACTCCTTCAACAGTACCTCCTTTACTATAGTATTGAGAACAAGTCTGTGTACATCACATCTAAGTGGCTAAATCAAACATCATCCAAATTATTCCTACTAATGCAACATAGCCTAAAGGTCTAGTAAAGTAACTCCACCGACAAAACAAAATATATCCATAGCTAGATCGTATGATCAGGTACCCCTAACAACCAATCGCAAAGCTCTTGCATAAAATTCTTCACTCCAACCTCATGCAAATCATTCATAGTAATCCAGTATAGCTCAAAGGGATAGAAAATTAGCTCCACCGACATAATATATCCGTAACCAGATCATATTATCAACTACTGTGAACTTGCAATCACATATAATCTCATAACGGCCTTTACTCCATGTAAAGACAACCACACACAATCTTGCACCAAAAGAGTACCTTCGACGAAAAACTAATCCCCCAGGAACAACTACCAAAGATCTTGCACACAACATGGCATCTCTAATCTCATCACAACTGCCTTCCTGGTCCAATCAACGGAAAAAAGTATGAATGTTTCAAGAGATGGAAGGAGACATGGAGGATGATACCTTTTTCTTTTTACTCCAGCGTCGGCGTGGGCGTCTGCAGAGCGATGACGCGACTCCCGGTGACGGCTACCTCAGGAGACTAAAACTTGATGGGGCGGTTAAGATAGGAGCGATATACAGAAAGAAAGATGGGAGGGATATGCGGTACGTTGGAAGGGTACATATCCGTGATATATGACGATCAAATATATATTTCCAAGTAATGCGGATGAATGGAACGATATCCGTCCGTGATTTTAGGGTCAGTTAGTCGGTTGGAAGATTTGTTAGTTAGCCTATTTAGAGGGAGCACGATCCTCTGGTGCTGGTGTTAGGGTTTGTTAGCCCAGCGGACGAGCGAATATTTTTAACAATAAACATCCCTAGTCCTTCTCTTACCCAAAGGATTAGGGCCACCGTCTGTCATTGCCGCAGTCGCCTGACACCAAATCAACCATGTCATCGTCGAGCTCGATTAGGTGTGCGCTGAGGGGCCGATCAATTGATGTGCCCCTGATCCCTTGCCCTGATTGTGGCGAAACGGTGAGATTCTATCTCTCCAGCCGAAGAGCACGATGGCTGGGTGTTCTACAAGTGCAAGCACCACAATGTACAATCTCTTTATACTTTGGGTTGAAATTTACTGCATGAGTATCTTTTCTACTGTTTCATTAGTGCTGGTTTGATTTGTGTTCACTTGATTCATAGGATTCATGTGATCTCTGGCACTGGGAACTAGAGTACGTGGATCATCTTTTTGGTACACGTGTCCTTGTTGGTGCTTATGCCGTTCATGCAATTGCTGCGGCACAGGATAGAAGGGAAGAGCTACAACGCACAAAAAAACAGTGGGGAAAGAATGCATGTACCAAGAGTGGCAACATTGAAGGCAGGACAAATTACAGTCAGAGCAATGTGCCAACCATTACGAAGCACCAAGCTTATACGATGTTAGGACTAGGGAGACAAATTGTTTTCATGCTGAAGCTGTTGACGGCTAGTGTAATGGTGTTGTGTGTGTTGTGTGTGATGTTGATTGTGAAGAAATAGTCTATTTGTGATCGTATCGAGGCAATTATCATGGTCACCTGTAATAACAGCTTAATAAGAAGAGGTGTTCTAACATGCTACCTCTTACACCCCCTCTTTTAACATGACAGGTAAGAGTAAGAAATAAATCTTACACGATGATTGCATTAAATAGTTGTTTTGATTAATTCTTACCTTCTTAACTATTATGAGAAAACAAGGGGTAAGACAGAGCATGTTAAAATTGCTCAAAAAGAATGAATAAACCGAGTTCCAATGAAGGCAATCGAATGGAAAAACGTAAACAACCATTTAAAGTCTTGCCCACTATGTTGTGCACGAACACAAGAGTACCATGAAATAAAAATAAAGTACCTCATTACAGCAATGACTTAAAAATCCCTAAATTTATTTTCGCACACTACGTTTTGCCAAAACTACTCGAGAGGCACTTCAGGAACATGGGAAACAAATAAATAAATCCCATGATCTCCCAGGTACAGGAACATCAGCACCTTGTGTCCTAACAGCAAGACTTTTTCCTTCTTCATGAACTCGTTCCATTTGTTGACGTAGACACGACCGTCAATATCAGAAATGGTGTATGTACTTGACAGAGTAGTGTGTGGATGACAAACAATGGTTATGGCACCATATTCATCCATGTCTTTGGGGACAACACGATGAGGCAGTTTCTGTTTGAACAAAATATTTGTTACATCAACACATCACAACTTATTGTTATGTAGTAAAGGAAGAACAATTAATTTGGAACAAAGCTAAAAACATACTGAAATGACACAAAGTAAAGGAAGAATAGAAAGATGGTTACCGAGAAGTTCTTGTTGCAATCTGGCCATGTCAAGGTATGGAGGAATCCATATGCTCTTCCTTAATCATAGTTTCCAGCATCATGACGCTCCACTAACTTGTCAAGGTTCATCACTTGGCGTATGACATACTCCATCATTCTCCAGTTGAAGTTTGTCCCCTCAGTTACAGCGACATTGTCAATAATATCTCTTTTCTCAGTGGACAATTGGTAGTATGCTACAATATTATAGCACAGACAATTTAATTTATAACATATGTTATATGATAAAGTTAGAGTAATAAAACTTGCACGAGCAAAAAAGTATTTTACTTGGATGTATGATAGGCAAATTCCTAGTTGTCACAATGCTACTTGGTACTTCTGAATTGTCAGTACTGAACGTAATCTCCTGACCCACATATAGCGTGTAAACTCTAACAAATTCCTTCCAAGAATCTCCAGAAATGTATGTCAACTCATTTTCGTTGGTAATCTCACATGGGAATTCAAACCCCTCATTGGTCCTGAAACTTGCTTCAAAGTTCCCATATTTTCCCAAGGGCACTCCAAATTTCTGCATGAAACTGTATCTGCTGTAGCAGGGGATTACCTGAGTAGCATATGTACAATTGTTAATATATACGAATTGCCTGTTAATCTAAAGAGTTTGTCCAATCATAGATGACTAGCATAGTAGTTCACTAGTTCTTAACAGTAATATCATATAACCCCATAGAAGATTTAAATTTACATGCACTTACACAAAACCATTTGATCATCTAAGAAATCAACATGCAATATAACTCTTTTTGCAGTAAACATTACAAACAACTGACTGAGTACAAAGTGTCCGAGTACAATATTCGTTCAATATTACTGCCTCCGTCTAAAAATTTGTGGACAAAGAATTGTACATACGAATGTATCTATCAAGAAAACATGACTAGATACATGCGTATCTACATGAATCTAACACATTAATTTTGGATCGGACGGAGTACTAAATTTCTCATGATATTTGCTACGAGACATGTCAGACTTGATCTTACTATCTTGTTCGCAAATCCCGCGCACAGGGTGACGGTACAAAACTCCCTCATCCGATGCTCACCGGGGCACAAACCCTTGGTGTCCAAACAAATGCCACACTGCGAATCGAGATAAATCACATTACTAGTACAGTCTTAAAGATTAGTGCTAACAGTTGAGTTCAGATCTGACAGATTCTATAGTGCAAATACGTACCGCGCTTATCTCCTTAACCATTTTCGCTCGAGAGAGGGACATGAGGAGGAGGCGGCGAAAAGAGCAGTCACTTCCGACCCCTCAACTGACGATGGCGGCGGCGGTGTCCGGAGATTTCGAAAAGCGCGTACGCCCGACGTCTCTGATCTTATATTGGAGCGGACGTGGCGGTGGTAGGAGGCCCCGATGCCACGGGTGGTTATGAGGAAGGCGGTGCAATCACGGGATTTCGGGAGAGGTGGCGTGCGTGAGTTATGGGATCTTTTAACATATATCAGCAAGATTAAAAAAACATTATGTTGTGCTAAAAAATACATTTCATAAGGGCTGAACTAGGTTTTTGGTTCCAAACAAGTATGAACGATATATAATTCCAAATTTGGCCTTGTCCACTTTCCAAATGTGTTTCACAACAATACATGCCATGACCAATGCAAGCAAGCATGCAAAATGGTTTTTAGTTTAGCGAAGTTTTTCATTTTCTGGAATTTTTTCGGACGAAAATGCCCGAATGTGGCCGCACATGACAACACTTGCATTCATTGCCGAAAGTGGTTCAAACTAGGCATGGAGGCCTACAATGGCCATGAATTGTCACCCCAAAAACGTTGGGTTGACTTAAGATATGTGAAGAAACCATCGAGTATTTTTGAAGGGTGCCAGGCTAGCCCGGAAGGGTGAGTCTGGGAGCACCTCCATGTTAACACCACATACAAATGATTCCAACTTTTTTTCATGGCCTCCCATGAGCAAATCAAGCAAACATGCAAAAATGGTTCTCAGTTTTGACAACTTTTCCATGTATTGGGATTTTTTATATCGAAAATGCCCGAAAACTGGCCCCACGTGACATTAGTTGCAAACTTTACTTACAATGCTTCAAACTTGGCATGGAGGACTAACATGACCATGAGTTTTTACCCCAAAAATTTGTGTTGATTTAAAAAAGGTCAACAAACCAGCATGTGTCCTCTCAGAGGATGCCATGTTAGCCCAAGGAAGGGCACGTATTGGAGCACCTCTGTGTTTACAATATCGACAAATGATGCCAACTTTATTTCATGATCTCCCATGAGCAAATCAAGAATGCATTCACAATGGTTTTTAATTTGGCCAACATTTATAATCCTTCTGCAATTTCGAAGCGAAAAAGAAACATCGCCTGCATGGTGTACCCCCTAGACACCCATCGAAAGCAGGTGGCACATGATGCATTACATTTTGTTTTTCTTATGGTGGACCTAGTTGACACACCAAACCTAGTTGGATCATTGGCCTACACCGGATTCCATGTCGTATAATAGCTCAGGTACATCACCTGCTTCTGTCTAGAACCTTCAAATTACACTGTCCACTTTGTGAAGCAAGTACAACATGAAATATGTGAAATTCCCCCAAGCTTTTAAAGTGCATTTCATGACAAAATCAAGCAAGCATGCAAAAATGATATTCAGTTTACCCAAAAATTACCATGTATGGTAATTTTTTCGGTCGAAAATACTCAAAAACTGGCCGCACGTGACAAAACTTGCAAACTTTGCAAAAAATGGTTCAAACATGGCATGGAGGCCTAACATGGCCTTGAATAGTCACCCCAAAAAGTTGGGTTGATTTCAGACAGGTCAGGATAGTAGCATCTACTCTCAGAGGGTGCCAGGCTCGGCCGAAAGGGCTTGTGTCGGGGAACCTCCATTTTCACACCATCTTCAAATTATGTCAACTTTATTTCATGGCCTCCCATGACCAAATGAAGCATGCATGCACACTGGTTGTAAGTTTCTACTAGATTTTCCATTTTCTTCTATTTTTTTAGTCATAAATGCCCGAAAAATGGCCGCAATTGCCAAAACTTGCAAATTTTGCTGAAACTCGTTTAATGTTGTCCTGGAAGCCTATAATGTAACCTTTTCCATTGCATGTCATAAGTTGGGTTCATTACACATGAAGCATGATCTACTTGGTTCATACATTCGACAATGTAGCACGAAGGTTCTCGATGGAGGCAGTGGGTGTACCGCATCGACTCCATGGATGGAATCCAGTTTGAACCAATGTTCACTCTTGGTATGGTGTCAATTAGGTCCACCCTAAGGCAAAGAAGCTTGAAGGCATCATGTGCTACCCCTTTTGATGGTTGTCTAGGGGGGTAGATAGTCTGGGAGATGTTTACAGGTTTTTTTTCATTCGGAAAATGAAAAAATCATGAAAATGATGTGTAACCTTGAAAGCACTGTGCTTGCATGCTTGATTTGGTCATGGGATGGCATGAAAATAACTTGGAATCCTATGTAGATGGTGTATTAAAGGAGGTGGCCCAAGACGGGCCCTTCCAGGCAATCCTTGTACCCTCCGAAAGAATATGTTGGTTTATTGACCTATATTAAATGCCCCCAACTTTGTAGGTTTACAATCCATGGCCATGTTAGGGATACATGCCAAGTTTGAACCATTTTCATCTAAGTTTGCAAGTTTTTTCACGTGCGGCCAATTTTCGAGCATTTTCAGTAAAAAAAATAAAGAAAATGGAAATCTTTGTCTAATCTGACAAGCATTTTGCATGGTGATGTCTACTATGCAACTTTATTCTTGTAGACTCATGTTGGGCCTCCAAGTGCAGAGTTTTGTAGGACAGTAGCAATTTTCCCTCAAGTGGATGACCTAAGATTTATCAATCCGTGGGAGGTGTAGGATGAAGATGGTCTCTCTCAAACAACTCTGCAACCAAATAAGAAAGATTCTCTTGTGTCCCCAACACACCAAATACAATGGTAATTTGTATAGGCGCACTAGTTTGGCGAAGAGATGGTGATACAAGTGTAGTAATGATAGTAGATATTGATTTTTGTAATAGGAACAATAAAAAAACAGCAAGGTAGCAATTGATAAAACGGAGCACAAACGGTGTTGCAATGCTTGAAAATGAGGCCAAGGGTCCGTACTTTCGCTAGTGCAATCTCTCAACAATGCTAATATAATTGGATCATATAACCATCCCTCAACATGCGATGAAGAATCACTCCGAAGTTCCTATCTAGCGGAGAACATAAGAAGAAATCGTTTGTAGGGTACGAAACCACCTCAAAGCTATTCTTTCTGATCAATCTATCCTACAGTTCGTTCGAAAATAACACCAAGCTATTCTTTCCAATTGATCTATCCAAGAGTTCGTACTAAAATAACACCATATGATACACATCAACCAACTCTAATGTCACCTAGATACTCCAATGTCACCGCGAGTATCCGTGAGTTGATTATACGATATGCATCAAACAATTTCAGATTCATAATACTCAATCCAACACAAACAACCTCAAAGAGTGCCCCAAGATTTCTACAGGAGAAACAAAGACAAGAACGTGCATCAACCCCTATGCATAGATTACCCCAATGTCACCTCGGGAATCCGCGAGTTGAGTGCCAAAACACATATCAAGTGAATCAATATGATACCCCATTGTCACCACGGGTATTCATAGTAAGACATACATCAAGTGTTCTCAAATCCATAAAAGTATTCAATCTGGTAAGAACGAAATCTCAAAGGGAAAACTCAATTCACAACAAGATAGAGAGGGGAAAACACCATATGATCCAACTATATTATCAAAGCCCGCGATACATCAAGATTGTGTCATCCCAAGAACACAAGAGAGAGAGAGATTAAACACATAGCTACTGGTACAAACCCTCAGCCCCGAGGGTGGACTACCTCCTCCCCATCATGGTGGCCCCCGGGATGATGAAGATGGCCACTGGTGATGATTTCCCCCTCCGGTAGGGTGCTGGAACGGGGTCTAGATTGGTTTTTCGTGGCTACAGAGGCTTGCGGCGGCGAAACTTCTGATCTAGGGTTATCCCCAGGGTTTTTGGAATATTTTGCAATTTATAGGGTGAAGAGGCGGTGTGGGAGGTCACCGACAGGGGCACAACCACCCTGGGCGCGCCCAGGTGGGTTGTGCCCACCTCGGGCCTCCCATCTAGTACGTTTTTAGCCCATCCTGGGTCTTGTGGTCCAAAAAAATTCTCCAAATTTTTTTGCTACGTTTGGACTCCGTTTGATATTGATTTTCTGCGAAGTAAAAACAAGCAAAAAACAGCAACTGGCACTGGGCACTATGTCAATAGGTTAGTCCCAAAAAATGATATAAAGTTGCTATAAAATGATTGTAAAACATCCAAGAATGATAATATAACAGCATGGAACAATAAAAAATTATAGATACGTTGGAGACGTATCAGCATCCCCAAGCTTAATTCCTGCTCGTCCTCGAGTAGGTAAATGATAAAAACAGAATTTTTGATGCGGAATGCTGCCTATCAAGTTAATCACATTCTTTTCTTTTGTAGCATGGACATATGGACTTTTATATGGTTCAAAGCAATAGTCTAGTTTTGACATGAAGATTTAAATACTCAAGCATACCAACAAGCAACCATGTCTTTCAAAATATCAACGCTAAAACAAGTTATCCCTAGCCCATCATGCTCAATCATTGATCCATTCATGAAACACATTCGCATATTAGCTACACCCAATGCTCAAGTATGATCATAGTGCCCCTTAGTTTGTGCTTTATAAGAGAAGATGGAGACTCAAATAAAAATAAAAATTGCATAAAGTAAATAGAAAGGCCCTTCGCAGAGGGAAGTAGGGATTTGTAGAGGTGCCAGAGCTCAAAGCAAAAATTAAGAGATAAAACATTTTGAGAGGCATACTTTTCCCGTCAACGAAAACGACCGAGTAATTCCCAACACTTTCCATGCTAGATATATCATAGGCGGTTCCCAAACAGAAAATAAAGTTTATTCCTTTTTCCACCATTCTTTCACGATCCATGGCTAGCTGTATCCACGGGTGCCCTCCATACCAACACTTTCCAAGGAATTTGTTATTTGACAACATAAAGTAAATTCATTTTTCATTTCGGGACTGGGCATCCCTAATACCTTTGCCGTACTCTCGTGCAATGACAAGTGAATAAACACTCATCTTGAGAATAACACATCTAGCATGATGCCACCCCCTGCCACTTCATGAGAGGTACGAGCACACAAAAAGGAAATTATTTTGAAAATTTAGAGATAGCACATACAAATTTGCTTAGAACGTCATGAGAATATCGCATATAGGTAGGTATGGTGGACTCATATGGCAAAACTGGTTTTAAGGATTTTGGATGCACAAGTAGTAATCCTACTTAGTACAAGTGAAGGCTAGCAAAAAGATTGAGAAGCATCCAACCAAGAAACGAAAAATCACATAAGCAAGCATTAAGCATAACTAACACCGAATAATGCACCACAAGTAGGATGTAATTTCATTGCATAACTATTGACTTTCGTGCTTGCATAGGGAATCACAAACCTTAACACCAATATTCTTACTAAGCCATAATTACTCATTAACACGACTCACATATCATTATCAACATATCTCAAAACCATTACAAATAACCAAGTTTATTTTGTCCAATGATCTTTATGAAAGTTTTTATTATATCCTTCTTGAATATCTATCACTTTGGGACTAGTTTAATATGTTGCTTTTGAAAGCTCAAACAAATCTAAGTGAAGAACATGAGCATAAATTTTTTTCATCTCCCAAAATAATATAAGTGAAGAATGAGAGAATTTATTCAAAAATTACTAACTCTCAAATAAATCTAAGTGAAGCATGAGAGCATAAGACAAACTACTTCAAAAAGATATAAGTGAAGATCAAGCGAGTGGTTAAGTCAATGGGTGGCTGTTTGAGGACTCTATCTTATTTAAAATCTTCAGATCTAATTATTTTATTAAAACATCAAGAAAAACAAAATAAAATGACATTCTAAGAAAAGCACAACTCATGTGAAGAAGCAAAAACTTAGGCTCAACCGAAACTAACCGATAATTGTTGAAGAAGAAAGGTGGGATGCCCACGGGGGCATCCCAAGCTTAGATGCTTGAGACTTCTTGAAATATTATCTTGGAATGCCTTGGGCATCCCCAAGCTTGAGCTTTTGCGTCTCCTTAATTCCTCTCATATCACGGTTTCCCTAATTCTTAAAAACTTCATCCACACAAAACTCAACAAGAACTCGTGAGATAAGTTAGTATAAATCAATGCAACATCTTATCATTCTATACTGTAGCAAATCACTAAAATTATTATTTAACATTGAATACTAAATTCCTCTGCATATTTAATACTCCTATCCTCAAATAGAATCATTAAACTAGCAAACATATGCAAACATAACAGCATTCTGTCTAAACAGGATAGTTTGTAAAGAGTACAATTTTATTCATACTTTCCTAACTCCAAAAATTATGAAAAATTACTACACTGTATAAAATTTATCTTAGCTTATTGTGCAAAAAATTTCAACATTTTATCACATTCTGACTTTTCTGGAGAATTTTTGCAACAGCGAGAAACTTTCTGTTTCGAAACAGCAACTCATATACTTGCAAAATAAGCATTGTGAAGGCTATCATTGCCACTTTTATTCAAGTAAGAGATGCAAAACATTATTATAAATAACAGAAATCAAATCCTAATAAAATAATATGACGCTCCAAGCAAAACACATATCATGTGACGAATAAAAATATAGCCTCAAGTAAGGTTACCGATATTGTTGGAGACGAAAGAGGGGATGCCTTCCGGGGCATCCCCAAGCTTAGTTGCTTGGATCTTCCTTAAATATTACCTTGGGGTGCCTTGGGCATCCCCAAGCTTAGGGTCTTGTCACTCCTTATTCTCCTCATATCGATATCCCACCCAAAACTTGAAAACTTCAATCACACAAAACTTAACGGAACTTTGTGAGATGGGTTAGTATGATAAAGACAAATCATTCACATTGGTACTGTCAATATAAGATTCATAATTGTTCCCACACAGTTCCTACTGTACTCTAAAATTTCCACAATTTATATTAATCAATATAAGCCATAGAAACCATAAAACAAGCAAACTATGCATTGTAAACAGAATCTGTCAAAAACCGGACAGTACATAAATATCTGAATTAAGGTCATACTTATGTAACTCCACAAATTATTGAAAATTAGGATAACATAGAATTTTTTTATACCAATCTACTGTAAAAAATTCAGAATTTTTCAACATTTCAGTAAAAGACAGGAATTTCTTTACTGGACGCAAAAGTTTCTGTTTTTGCACAGAATCAAGTCAACTATCATCCACACTATCACAAAGGCTTTACTTGGCACTTTATTGAAATAAAAGCAATAAAACATGATTACTACAGTAGAATAATCATGTGAACACACAAAAACAGTATGGGTAAATGTTGGGTTGACTCCCAACAAGCGCTTTTCTTTAATGCAGTTTAGCTAGGCATGATGATTTCAATGATGCTCGCATAAAAGATAAGAATTTAAACACAAAGAGAGCATCATGAAGCATATGACTAGCAAATTTAAGTCTAACCCACTTCCTATGCATAGGGATTTTGTGATCAAAGAATTCATGGGAGCAAGAATCAACTAGCATAGGAAGGCAAAACAAGAAAAACTTCAAGATTTTCAACACATAGAGAGGAAACTTGATATTATTGCAATTCCTACAAGCATAAGTTCCTCCCTCATAATAATTTTCAGTAGCATCATGAATTAATTCTACAATATAACTATCACATAAAGCATTCTTTTCATGATCCACATGCATAACTTTTTTTATTACTCTCCACATAAGCAAATTTATTCTCATGAATAGTAGAGGGAGCAAACTCAACAAAATAGCTATCATGTGATACTTGATTGACATAATCAATTTGAGCATTAAAATGATGATGATAAGATTCATTGTGATCATTATTCTTTATATCATGAGTGTCATCACAATAATCATTATAGATGGCAACTTTGTTATCAAAATCAATTGAAACCTCTTCTAAGATAGTGGAATCATCATTAAATAAAGTCATGACCTCTCCAAATCCACTTTCATTAATATAATCATCATAAATAGGAGGCATGCTTTCATCATGGTAAATATTCTCATCAAAACTTGGGGGACTAAAAATATCATCTTCATCAAACATAGCATCCCCAAGCTTGTAGCTTGGCATATCATTAACATCATGGATATTCAAAGAATTCATACTAACAACATTGCAATCATGCTCATCATTCAAAGATATTATGCCAAACATTTTATTGAATTCTTCTTATATCAATTAAGCACAATTTTCCTTTCCATCATTTTCAAGAAAGACATGATAAAGACGAATAATATGAGGCCACCTCAATTCCATTTTTTTGTAGTTTTCTTTTTATAAACCAAACTAGTGATAAAACAAGAAACTAAAAGATTCAATTGCAAGATCTAAAGATATACCTTCAAGCACTCACCTCCCCGGCAACGGCGCGAGAAAAGAGCTTGATGTCTACTATGCAACTTTATTCTTGTAGACTCGTGTTGGGCCTCCAAGCGAAGAGTTTTGTAGGACAATAGCAATTTTCCCTCAAGTGGATGACCTAAGGTTTATCAATCCGTGGGAGGTGTAGGATGAAGATGGTCTCTCTCAAACAACCCTGCAACCAAATAACAAAGAGTCTCTTGTGTCCCCAACACACCAAATACAATGGTAATTTGTATAGGTGCACTAGTTCGGCGAAGATATGGTGATACAAGTGTAGTAATGATAGTAGATATTGATTTTTGTAAAAGGAACAATAAAAAGACAGCAAGGTAGCAATTGATAAAACGGAGCACAAACGGTGTTGCAATGCTTGAAAATGTGGCCTAGGGTCCGTACTTTCGCTAGTGCAATCTCTCAACAATGCTAATATAATTGGATCATATAACCATCCCTCAACATGCGATGAAGAATCACTCCAAAGTTCCTATCTAGCGGAGAACATAAGAAGAAATCGTTTGTAGGGTACGAAACCAGCTCAAAGCTATTCTTTCCGATCAATCTATCCTAGAGTTCGTACTAAAATAACACCAAGCAATTCTTTCTGATCGATCTATCCAAGAGTTCGTACTAAAATAACACCATATGATACACATCAACCAACTCTAATGTCACCTAGATACTCCAATGTCACAACGAGTATCCGTGAGTTGATTATACAATATGCATCAAACAATTTCAGATTCATAATACTCAATCAACACAAAGAACCTCAAAGAGTGCCCCAAGATATCTACCGGAGAAACAAAGACAAGAACGTGCATCAACCCCTATGCATAGATTACCCTAATGTCACCTCGGGAATCCACGAGTTGAGTGCCAAAACACATATCAAGTGAATCAATATGATACCCCATCATCAGCACGGGTATTCATAGCAAGACATACATCAAGTGTTCTCAAATCCATAAAAGTATTCAATCCGATAAGAACTAAATCTCAAAGGGAAAAATCAATTCACAACAAGATAGAGAGAGGAAAACACCATATGATCCAACTATATTAACAAAGCCCGCGATACATCAAGATCGTGACATCTCAAGAACACGAGAGAGAGAGAGATTAAACACATAGCTGCTGGTACAAACCCTCAGCCCCGAGGGTGGACTACTCCCTCCTCATCATGGTGGCCGCCGGGATGATGAAGATGGCCACCGGTGATGATTTCCCCCTCCGGCAGGGTGCCGAAACGGGGTCTAGATTGGTTTTTCGTCGCTACAGAGGCTTGCGGCGGCGGAACTTCAGATCTAGGGTTATCCCCAGGGTTTTTGGAATATTTGGCAATTTATAGGGCGAAGAGGCGGTGCGGGAGGTCACCGATGGGGGCACAACCCCCTGGGTGCGCCTGGGCTCCTGGGCGCGCCCAGGTGGGTTGTGCCCACCTCGGGCCTCCCCTTTGGTACTTTTTTAGCCCATCCTGGGTCTTCTGGTCCAAAAAAATTCTCCAAAAATTTTCACTGCGTTTGGACTCCGTTTGATATTGATTTTATGTGAAGTAAAAAACAAGCAAAAAACAACAACTGGCACTGGGCACTATGTCAATAGGTTAGTCCCAAAAAATGATATAAACTTGCTATAAAATGATTATAAAACATCCAGGAATGATAATATAACAGCATGGAACAATCAAAAATTATAGATACGTTGGAGATGTATCACATGGCAGCTTGTTTTTGTCATGGGATTCCATGGGAAATAGTAGAGATCATTTGTAGATGATCTAAACATGGAGGTGCCCCCAGACACGCCCTTCCGGCCTTTACTGGCACCCTCCGAAATCACATGCTGGTTTGTTGACCTACCTGAAACCAACCCAACTTTGTAGGGTTGCAAGCCATGGTAATTTTTGGGCTACATTCAAGTTTCAACCATTTTCAGCAAAGTTTGCAAGTTTTGTCACGTACGACCAGTTTTCAGGCATTTTCAGAACAAACAACATATTTTACCACTTAAAAAATGTATTCCTTTCTCAACGACATATTTGTTTTTTTTCTTTGGAACATTAGATGCTAATGTTTCAACCTCCCATAACTCACGCCGCCCAGATCTGCCGAAATCCCACGATTACAGCTCCTCCGTCATAACCTCTCGTGGCATCCAGGTCCCCTACCACCTCCCACGACCGCTGCAAGATCAGATTGTAGCCGCCGGCCACCGCCCACCGGGAACGTCACCTGAGGGGTCGGACGGCAGTGGTGCTGTCGCCGCCTCCTACTCGCGTCAATGCGCCGCTACTCCTATTGCTGCCGTCGAGCGCCACACAACCACATCTAGTGTGGGACGCACTATCCACTTGGAGCATTGCGTCGCCACCGTCTCCAACAGAAGGTTACATGATCATAGCTCTTTTTAATCTTTCTCAGATGCACGTCTACTACTAAAACCCTAATAGGTTTTCCACAAGTTATTCCGGTCGTCAAGATTACTTGATCATAGCTCATATTAATAATTATCTTGTAATCAATCTTGCCACAGTACACGAACGTCCGAACAAGTAATACCACAACAAGGGTATCTCTTCCATGAAATAACATGTCGTATGTTTATGCAATCCTAAACCCTAGTTGAACTGTCCCAATGTTATGCATGACCAAAATATGTAGTGTGCCTAAAGTTACATGTAGTTCATATTATTTAAAAAACTCATCCATACCTGCATATAAGATTTTATTTTTGTTATACATTTCTCAACATTAAGCTCAAATAAATTGACCCAGTTTTGCTTCTGTTCCATAGGTGCCAGTAAAATGGAAACTACTGTTAAAAGTTCTGCTAATGGAGAAAAACACTTCTCCAAAATAACCGATGAGGTACGTAGTTGACATTTCGTTTGAAAACTGTACGTGCACATACTTCTTTCATACTCGCTAAAATCTAATGCCACTTTGCAGGAACTCTTTGCGAAGCACGCCCATATGAAGTTAGCATGCTCACCGTCAAGGTTCGCCAAAGCCATGAAATTGTTGTCACCAAAACACATAGAGTCCATCATAAGCGATACCGGTCTTGGGGGTCTAACCAAGATGCATGAATTTAATCTCTGGCGCATGATGTTGATAAGACTAGCAAAGAGCTTCGATAGTGAGACGACGTCCATTACCATAGGTAAAACACCCATTCCTATCACCGCAGAAGACGTGCACCATATATTTGGCCTTGCGATAGAAGGGGAGGATATTGATGAAAAGCTGCAAAGCACAGCGGATCCAAATTTGTTTAACACATTTCAACACAATGAGACAATTTCTCTGGCTGACCTTGAGACAGCGATCATAAGTTCCAAAACTCCGGACGATGATTTCCTGGCGTGGGTTGTTCTGTTCTTTATTGGTACAATTTTAGCACCAACCGCACAATCTTATGTCGACACGAAATATCTTAAACTTGTTGCGGATATTAAAAGCATTCGGACATTGAACTGGGGAAGTTTCACACTAAAACACTTGTTCAGATGCATATACAAATTTATCTTGATCAAGTATCTCCACAGGGAAATCTACCTCTGCTTCAGGTTAGTGCAACATCACTAGTTAACATTCTACACTTGTTGTTCTTTTCTATATCTCTCTATATTGATGAAGTAATTTATTGTGAAGATTTGGTACTGGGAGCACGTGCGTTCTGGCAAATTGATGTATCCTGCTATACCCCCACCATTAGTCGCATGATGGGACGAATGCATGTGCAAAATAAGAACATAAGCTTACAGCACAGGAGGTCTTCATAAAGGACTGGTGTGTTTGTAGATTGACCCTTGTATATATCCGGTTATTTATTTGCTACTACTGATTCATTCTACCTGATTCAAAGGCTGTGATGGAAATTTGTGGTGGACAACCAGAGGCCAACAATACAAATGATCCACGAAGCAAAAAAATTGTACATGTGGATGAACGTGATTCATCTCGAGCACAATCACAAGGTCAAAATATGAGTAGCTAAAAGTGCAACTAATCCCCGGGTGGTTTTGGTAATTCATAACAACATATAGCTCATTGAACTAATATCCTTTCAAGTTAAATATTTCAGAAAGTTCAATGATTGGCATGGCACATGGACTAGGGATGTGGACCCCTCAAAATGCTAAGGACAAATATTGGCAAAAGCTCAAGACTCTATATTTATATTTTAGTGATCCAAGATCACATTGAGTCCATAGGAAAAGCCAATACTATTAAAAGGGGATGAGGTGTTGCTTAATGGTCTACTTGCTCAAAGTGCTTAGTGATATGCTCCAAAGCCCTCAACCACTTTCTCAAATCCATATATGTCCTAAACCTAAAGTCAAACTCGGCCCCACCGATTTGATCTATCCGGCGCCACCGAGTTCCTTTGACATAGCCACTGCCAGAAACCCTAATCAGTTCGGTCTCACCAATAGGGATTTTGGTCTCACCGAGATGGGATTGCAAACTCTCTGTTTCCCTTCGTAATGTTTTGGTCTCACCGAAATGAGCGATCGATCCCACCGAGTTCGCAATGCAAACTCTCTGTTTCCCTTTCATAACGTTTCGATCTTACCGAAAGGAGCGATCGGTCCCACCGAGTTTACCTGACCAATTCTCTGTTTGCTCATTGCTGAAATCGGTCTCACCGAGTTCATGCAATCGGTCACACTGAGATGAGGTTTTGCCCTAACCCTAGCACATCGGTCCCACCAAGTTGATCATGTCGGTCCCACCGAAATTCCTAACGTTCACATTTTGAATTGAATCGGTCTCACCGAGTTCTTCCATTCGGTCTGACCGAGTTGAGTCAAATGTGTGTAACAGTTGGATTTTGTGTGGAGGCTATATATACCTCTCCACCCCCTTCTCTATTAAAGAGAGAGCCATCAGAATGTGCCTACACTTCCACTACTCATTTTCTGAGAGAGAACCACCTACTCATGTGTTGAGACCAAGACATTCCAATCCAACCACAAGAATCTTGATCTCTAGCCTTCCCCAAGTTGCTTTCCACTGAAATCATCTTTCCACTATATCCAAATCCGTGAGAGAGAGTTGAGTGTTGGGGAGACTATCATTTGAAGCACAAGAGCAAGGAGTTCATCATCAACACACCATTTATTACCTTTTGGAGAGTGGTGTCTCCTAGATTGGTTAGGTGTCACTTGGGAGCCTCCGACAAGATTGTGGAGTTGAACCAAGGAGTTTGTAAGGGCAAGGAGATCGCCTACTTCGTGAAGATCTACCTGAGTGAGGCAAGTCCTTCGTGGGCGATGGCCATGGTGGCATAGACAAGGTTGCTTCTTCGTGGACCCTTCATGGGTGGAGCCCTTCGTGGACTCGCGCAATCGTTACCCTTCGTGGGTTGAAGTCTCCATCAACGTGGATGTACGATAGCACCACCTATCGGAACCACGCCAAAAATCCTTGTGTCTACATTGCGTTTGCCTTCTCCAAACCCTTCCCTTTACCTTCATATGCAATGTTTTACTTTCCGCTGCTACACTCTTAGAATTGCATGTGTAGGTTGATTGCTTGACTTGTGCTAAGTTGCTAAAATCTGCCAAGACTTAAAATTGGGAAAAGGCTAGATTTTTATTTGGTCAAGTAGTCTAATCACCCCCCTCTAGACCTACTTTCGATCCTACAGTAGCCAACAAGTAAGCCCAACAAAGACAATTTTCATTTTCCAAGAGCAATAAAAGGTTGCGTCGAAACTCATTCATTTTGCTTTGTTCTGAATGGGGTGTTATTTCATTTGCATAGGTGGAAATGATAGTTGCAGCCATGAATGCATGTTTTGCTGAACAAGAAAAGAAGATAGGCAGACAGTTAATGGAATTTCAGCACATATTTGACGCGAAATTCCTCACCGTGAGCGAAGAGTTAATCGACCTTAAGAGTAAATCTGGCAGTAATCCTAGGCTCTAGATGGCCGAGGACGAAATTAAGGACTTAAGGAGGGAACTGAAGGTATGTCATGTTGTGCATTTTTTATTGTTATGAATATGTTCCTCCATATTCATTATTGTTTTAATTGTTACAGGAATTAAAAAACCAAACTAAAGTCAGCCGACAATCCGTGTCACAGAAAGCATGCGTCGAGGTAATAATTATGGCCCACCACATACGTACTATTAACAAACTAATTATAATTAACCATTTTTTTATGGTAGGAACAAGTCAATGTTTGCAGTGAACCCTTCACGGCGACTCCTAAGTTCGACGCATCCATGCCACGTACTTTGACTCCAACACCAAGTGCCAGACACGTCCTGCCAAACAAGGAGGATCCTCGAATCACACCGTTGAAACCTCTGTTTGATAATGATTACATGCTCACCACTCAGGACAAAGAGGAAGCCGTTTTCATCTGGGGAACACACGACCCTGTTGAAGTAGCTCTAATCGAAGACATTCCCCTAAGAGCGGAAGAACTCAAGCCAATTTACAATAAAAAATACATCTGTGGTGATGTAAGCCCCTTGTACTCCATTGTACATCAACTATTTGAACTACTGGCACATCATTATGTGATTAAAAATTTGGCAGGTTATTATGGCGTATGCTCGCATCAGTTGAGTTGAGACTAATACTACCTCAGTCATATCCCCCGATGAAACCAGAAAGCTTTTAGAATCAAAAGGGGTTATTCCAAGGGGCCGTGGAAGCTTGTGGGTTGTTCGTATTGCAAATAAATTTGTAGGACGCCGGAAGGTACCCGTTTTCCTCACTTTCATATATCGTAATAGATAGTGTAGATGAAATATTTCAGGGGTCCCCCGAACCATAATTGTTACCATATCTAAATTATTCCGTGGAATGAGTCCGCTTTAACTTTACGGCAGGTGCACATCCCGTTGAATGTGCATAATCTCTACTTCTAATGGAGCAGTTGGTAGGATTGCATCCATGTTTTTTTTTGTTCAACCACTTTCGTTCGGTTTTTTTTTGACTGGTTTTTTTCATCCCCTCCCCCGCCCCACCGGTTTAGTTTCGCGTCACCCTCTCACACAATGAAAAAAATCTGAATGGATCAGAACTTTCCATGCTGGCGCAAGTTATTTAGTAATGTCTTTATGTGAAAGAATCAATCACGATCAATCTCTAAAGATCAAATCTAAATTAATTAACCTTAACTTAAATCGCTCAATCACATTAATTAGGAAACAAATAACCAATTTTAAGAAAATTAATGTGTAAATCATAACAAAGAAATCTCTACTATCTAAAAAAGACGTAAGGTTCCTTTTCCTGCCAATGACTCGTCCCGCCCTCCCTTCCGTGACCCACCCCCACGATCAGTTCCTTCCCCCCTCGCCCCCACCTCGATAGCCCCTCGTGAAAAAAGAAGCCCTCCAAGAAAAATAGGATCCCTCCCGATCCAACTTTCTCTCGCTGACCAAGCCCTATTCCCATCCCAATATGGCCACCGCCACGATTGTCAACGTCACCTACCCTCCTCTACCTTCTCATGAGCGTCGGGACATGGCTGTCCTCCAGAAATGCGCCGCCCACCCACCGACGCCGCACACCTGCGATGACGATGTACCGCCTGCGACTCGATGCGAAGCCCCGAGCTACTTCTCCAATGGCATCCGCCATTCATCGGCTTCGTCCTGGTCTTGAAACTCCTCCCATCTCTCTCGCGTGGCAACGACCTTGGATCCAGAGCAACGGCGGCCGGACCTAGGCCAGCTCCGGCGGCGACCCAGGTTTTTTTACGAAGCACATCACTATTTACTGCATATATTAATATTTACAGAAGGAAAAGAAAAACTAGATCTAGAGTATGTATAGGAAATAACCTATAGGCTATACAAAATTGTCTGCCCAGGCCTGGTTACAACAGCGTATTGAGCTAAGATTGTTTCTTGCAGGAATGTAAATAAGCGTTATGTGTTGGTCATGGCAGGAAAGGACAAGCAAGATTAAGACCAAATAAGCCTCCTACCAGGTTTTCATTCGAGTTAGAAGATAAAGTTGTGTGTATTGTTCCAGACAAACCGTGATGCGGCAGCTATGTGAAGCAGTAGGTCTAGCAACCCTTAATGTCCTTCTTTGCATTTGTAAACACTTGGCCTGATTGTTTTTAAAGATTGTTGCGTTTCTTGTGGTCCAAATGCTCCAGCAGCTAAGGATGATCAACTCATGGTGAAAAGGTTTCTTCAGAGAGCCCTTCAGAGCAATGATCCATTGATTGGCAGAAGACAAATTGGTTTGTGATCAAGGGTGGGGCATAAATATCCCTAGCAAAGCTTTCCAAACGGCAACTCAGGTATTGTTCATGTGGGTATTCAAAGTGAAATTAGTTGGCTTGATTTGATTCTTTTGGAAAACTAATTAGTCACACTTTTGACATGAAGCGGGCACAACATGGGTGTGCTGCTACATGGCCGTACGTGCTCTCGTCTTCTTTCATCTACATGGTCGTGGACGTGGAGCTCCATCGCCCACCGGCCTGTGGTGCATCGTAGCAGATCGACCATCGACGGCGTCCGCATAGGTGAAGGTACGCAATCCAAGTCCACCGGTGACCTCTCAAATGCCCCAGACAACTCAGCTGGAGTTCATGGAGCTATAGTTAGCAAAACAATTAAGGAGGAAGCTGCACACTCAACATGAAAGTGCAACGCGCTGCCTGAAACGTTTCCGCTTCTGGGCCTGCCCGGTAACATGGTGATTACCTTGTTTTTTTTAGAACAACTAAGTGAGGAGCGCAACGGCCATACAGCTTTCGGTGAGGGACTTGGCAAGGGAAATCTCAAAGCTATTCATCTCCCTGAACACGAACTCCAACTTGGCATTTTTCAGATGATTCCGCAAGCAATTGAAATCACAACCGCTCAACCCCGGGAGCTCTAGAACATCCAAGGAACGACCGGCGTCACCATCGATCATGAGTGATCTCCTTGGTGTAGCACCTCTTGAACAAGTCCATAGACACATCAAAATGCGGTAGTACCACGTCCTCTGTAACAACTCCATAGCAGTTTTGGCAAATCTTGGATCATAGGGCAGCACTAGAGCAGGTTGGCAACGGTAGTAGCTACGTCGTTTCTTCGGCCTTGGTCACATGGCCCTTCAAGTTCCAGCCTTTTGAGATAGAGCAACATCACCAAGTGCTCATGTTCCACTTCCTTGGTCACCGTGATGCCACGGATGTTTGGCACCTTCAATTTGAGGATATTGGCATGTTGAAAGTTGCGTATGATTTGCCAGAAAGGACCGAACCATGGCTTATCTGTCTCATCGTATCTACTATAATATGATGTGGGGGTTAAAGCCAGCTCCACTCATGCCAACTCGGGTGCCAGAGATTTCATGGAGAAATCCACGAGGCCTCCGTCGTACTTGATGTTTTGCAAGCATGGCATGTCGAGCTCAATGCTTTTGTCGGTCCTCAACCCTGACCGGCAAGCTTAAGGGTGATGACGCTTGGGCAGTGCAGTGCCAAACGATCGACGATGCTCATGTTGTTGGGGTAAGAAAAAAAAATCCAGGGAGTCGATATGCTGGCTTTTGAGGCTCGGAGCGGCGCGGATGAAGTCCTCGAGATCCTTCATCGAGGACAAGCACTTGTGAAGGCAGAGCACGAGGAGGCGAGGGAGGAGGAAGGTGCCTCCCGGCCGTGGCATTGTGATCCTTGTGCATTGTTTCTCTAGGAAATATGATGTAGGGTAGAACCCTAGATGCCCGATCTTTCACAATTGAAGCGGATCCCGCGATGAACACGAAGAACACGAGGAGAAACGCGAGGGGAAACACGAGGGGAAACGAGAGGAATCACTCAAATCAACGAGAAACGATCACACATGTGCTAGATCCATGAACACAAAGAGAGATACACGATCCAAAGTCAACAAAGGACGATACAAACGGTAACTAGTTCATCTCCTTGAGGAGGTCTTGAATCCGCGAGGGATCTTCCCGTGAGGGGTCTTGAATCTGGTGTGGATCTTCTCCGAAGAGGCCGCGGTCTCTCGAACGAGAAGAACCACAAGGATGAGCAAAGCTCTATCTCTATAATGAGCTAAACCATTGCTAACCCTAAAACGTAGGTGGAGGGGAAGTATATATAGTCTAAGGGGAAGGGGTACATGGGCCTCGGCCCAGATGCACTGCACGCAGGTAGGGGGGGCCGGATGTTCGGGCGTCGGACCGGATGTCCGGGCCTTCCCGAGGGGCCGGATGTCCGGGCTGGGGGGCCGGATGTCCGGGCTGGCGAGGTCGGCCTCGGTGCTCTTTGGATAGGGGGCGCCGGATTTCCGGGCTTCTGGCCGGATTTCCGGGCTGTGGCCGAATGTCCGGGGCCTGTAGGTACTTGGCGGCCCCTATCCAAAGAGCATGGGTCAAGTGCAAGACAATCCAAACATAACGTGCATAGGGTGTAGTGAAGATAGTGTGGCACTCAACACAATAGAAAGATCAATTGTTCATCATGTGTGAGGCAATCAAGTCAATCATGTGCAAATCATGGTAATGGTTGTCATCAACCGCATGAAGTGAGCAAGTATGAATCATTGGTGATGCAACAAGGCAAGCAAGCATAGTGCTCAAGTTGTGCAAACTAGTGGAGCGAAGATGCAACACACTAGAGGAAATCATGGCAATCATGTCATGTGAGCAAATAATAGGCATAGGCAATGCACATGACATAACGCAAGCACGAACACAAAGCAAGATCATAGTATCATCATAGGAATGGGTCATAAATGTTACATGGCAATAACAAGCAATATCTCCACCAAGCTTGCAAATACACATACAAATAGTAGAATCAATCATCATGTGTAATGCAAAGCATGGGTCACAAATGCATGGCAAAGGCATAGGAATGAGCATATCATGCAAAGTGAACATGGCAAGATGGGCATAGAATATGTAATGGATAATAACCCATAGCCAAGTGAGGGCCTTGTAGAAGAAATGCGCGAAGTCTTTGCGCGATGGGAACGGTGTGAAAGCCAATCGACGGGATCCCAAGTCATCGTTGCTCTCTAGAGCTCGTTTTGTCAACTCATGGGATTGTGAGGTTGACAAGTATTCATGGGCACCTACACAAAAGAGACACAAACGAAAGAAATTGTGTGCGTGGTAAATGTACACATCATCTATCATGATGTGTATGTGCACATGTGAGTTAGCACAAGATAAGCATCGCTTGAAGAAATTTGATGCATGATATAAGAACATGTCATCCATCATGGAAGAATAGTTGTTATGTATGACACGATGGGGACACAAATTGAGTGTGCAAGTATATGGCACAACAAGATCATTTGTATTCATGGGGAGCATATTGTGCACACAAGTAATGGGATCATGCAATGGATAGGATTGATCAAAATCTCCTAACATGTATGAGGAAACTATGGGGGTCTCCTCATGAGCAATATTGGAAACATCATATGGAGAAAATGGACAACATCCAAAACAATGCATATCCGAAGCTAGGTGGTCATGGCATGGCATATAAGATAAATGATGCAAAGGGAGCATATCAATATCATCACAAGAAAAACAAATGCCAATAACCATGGGCTTGTCATCTATGCCATATGTACAAATTGGGTTAATTTTAATGGCATATGCATAGTCACTATGAAGAGATTGCAAATATGACATATGGTTGATCTCATGCATAGCATATGACAAGTCAAGTGGACTGTCAAACATGATGTGACCTAAAGAATTGTCACAAGAAATCCTATGTAACATGGCATCACAACTAATAGACTCCACATGAGAATCATCATACTCATCATAAATAGGTAAATCATCACATGGGGAAGTCTCACTAGCATGAAGCATGGTAATGGGTTGATCAACATCATGCAAGCAATCAATCTCAAGATAGTCCACTAGTGGGACAAGAGCATCACCTTCACCTATGTTACCATTGTCATTCCACTCAAGTGGTGTAGGTGAGGTGGGAAAGACCAAGTGGTGGTCATCTTCATTGTGATGGAACCATGTGGGGGGTGCATCATATTCCACCATGGCCATCGTCTTGTCCAAAGGAGGGACGTAGTCGTCGCGAATCGGCGCGTCATCATATATGGGACCTAGCACCAAATGAGAAGACACAATAGAGGTAGAGGTTAAGTCGTTAGAAATCGAAGTGGCCTCACATGCCCTATCAACTACCTCACTCTCTCTATGTGGTGGTTCACTCACTCCCTCAAGGTAGGTGCACTCAATCTCACGTATGGTGGAGTCACTCATCTCACTCAAGTGGTGGGGGTTGTGGCTCTCCTCACATGGGAATTGGGGCAACACATCATATATGGGGCTAGTGGTGAAGTCACTCTCACTCTCAATATGGTGGCAAAATTCACTCAAGTCATCATACGTCGCCGTGGTTCAAGAGAAAATCCCATGCTCAACCATCTCGTCACCGTCGCCATGGATGAAGGCCGAAGATGGCACATCATCACTCTCGCCTCCTAAGATGGAAGCATCATCCTTGCTCGTCACCATGTCGCTCGCCTCCAAAGCTTGGTCCTTGATGGTCTCCGTAGTCGTAGTCGTCTCCGCACCGTCTTGAAAAAGAGTCGAAGGAGACTCGGCACTATCAATGCCACAAAGAGGGATGGCGGTGAAGTCGAACTTGGGAGCATCATCTTGGAGCTCGTCGGGCTTGGACATTGTGATGGTACTAGTCTCATGCTCATTGTCGTGGAGCTTGGTCGTCGAGAAGTGTGCTTGGGGTGGAGAAGCCTTAGCCTTCATGAGTTCTTGTTCCGCCTTGAGAGCACCAATGTAGTTGTCGTCGAGGGACTTGTAGTTCTCGAGGAAGATAGTCTTGGAGATGTCGTTGTGCAATCCCATCATGAAGTGGAACTTCATCGAAATGGGGTCGTCCACGCCGGCTCGTCGCAAGGCAATCTTCATCTCCTTGAGGTACGCGTCGATGGACTTGGGTCCTTGGATGGTGTTCTCCAATTGGCGTAGAAGTTGTTCCGTGTAGGTTGGAGGCACAAACTCTCGCCGCAAAGCTCTCTTCGTCTTGGGCCAACTCATGTCATAGCTCTCCGAAGGTGTGTGAAGCCACCATGCCGATGCGTAGTCGTGGAAGTTACTTGTGGCGCACTTCACTTGATCTTCGGGAGGAACTTGATGTAGCTTGAGGTAGTCGTCTATTAGGCGCTCCCACTCGAGATACTCCTCGGGTTCGTGAGTCCCATAGAAAGGAATCTTGTGGTCGGAGTCGAGGTCATAGTAGCTCGTGAAAGTCGCGGACTTGAGCTTGGGGAGCTTCTCTTGAGCGTAGTCTTGGGGTGCTTGTTGGCGAAGATGCCGTATGTTCGTAGGCGAAGATGCCTTGAAGTCGCTTGGCGAAGATGCCAAGGGAGATGGTGAAGTCGTTGAGCGGTTGTTGGTGTTGAGCTCTTGACCTTCACGTTCTTGTCGGTGGTGGTGTCGATGCCGATGTGATCTTGCCGGAGATGGTAGCTCGGAGGCATGTGCTCTTGAGCGTCTTCTCGAAGATGAGGAAGATCGCTTGTAGGACTTGATGAGGGCTTTGATCTCCTCCATTTGAGCTTGCATCTTGGCATCGAAGTTGTTGTTCGTGGCATCGAACTCGTTGTTGTAGACCGGAGGTGAAATGCCTTGCCTATCCATCACAAGACTCGAGCAAATATGAGTGGAAGAAAGGAGAGAACTATACCAAATGTACCTTGACCGATGTTGAAGATGGATCAATGATCACTCAATAATGTAACAAGGAAATAGCACAATTGATACCGATCTCGTCAATTTCTCACACCTACACAAGTAAGGCTTATGGTGGAGCTCGGTGAGGATAGTGGCACAAAAATTTGATGCAAATGTTAGCAAGAGTCAATAATGTTGAAAGAGATTCACAAATTTGCAAGTGCAACAAGTAGACCAATAGCAATGTGGGCACACGGAAACACACGCACGAATAGATAAATGTGGTTGTGCAACCAAGGATTGAGCGTAAAATGTGGAATCCACGGAAAATGCTCTTGTCGCACAACACTAGAGAGACACTAGCCGATTGCTCAATAGGCGGATACGAACTTGTGCACTACCTATATGAGACAAAATGTAGCGACTTCCTATCACAAGTATGCTATGTATGTATGGTTCCCGGTGTTCCTCTCAAGATGATCCAAGATGATCGGATATGACAATCTTATGTGCAATGTGGTATGATGCTATGGCACTTGCTTACAAGCTCTTTGTTCACTCTTTTTCTTTGCTTAAAAGCTTATTCTTGTTTTTTTTATATGGCCACTATGCGAAATGCACAAACCAAGATAGCAATTGTGTATATGCGGGAACAAGCTTGTGGCACACGAGATGATATGATGATACCAATATGATATGGTATGTATGCAATGGAAGGTGTATATCGAAGATCACTAATGTGCACAAGTAACGTTGCCGGCAATACTCAAAGGCTAGTCTCGATAGGCAAGTGACGCAAAATTGGCTAGGGGTTAACAATGCAATTGCAAGGGAAATATACAATGGTGTCGTCGAGGTTACCGTCCGTGTCGATGATGAGTGGCGGTGTTCTTGATGTCGAACCGTTCCTAATTAGCCGAAACACCTTAGGAAACGGAAAAACCGTGAACTCAAAATCTCCAAAAGCAAATGTCAAAAGATGATAGCGGGAATGCGGTGGTGGTTGCGGAAGTATTGGTGAAAACCCGGTCAAAATGGGTTAAGTTGGGGTGGCGGAAGTGTATGGTGGGTAAGCCTATGCGGAAGTTATGGTGGTGGTTGATGAAGAAGCAACCATCCCTAAGTAGCCGAAACACCTTAGGAAACTTGAATCACTCCTCAAGCAACCACTAATTCTATATGGATCAAAATGGGTCAGGTTGCGGAAGTCGGTGGTGGTTATATGGATGATATGGTGGAAACCCTAGGCAAAGATGCCAAAGTTCCAAAAATTTGATGGAGTCAAATGATGATGGTAGTATTTTTATGTTATGGGGGATGTCAATAGCTTCAAAACGAGCTAAAGAACATCAAAAACCGAGTCCGAATGAATTAGTTATGGCCGAAACGGTAAAACACGGGAGGCTGAATTCCCAGTGGCCGGATATCTGGGGTGTGGGGCCGGATTTCCGGGGGTCAGTGTCCAGAACCGTGCAGATTTGACGCTCCAGGAGCCGGATGTCCGGCCCGATGGCCCGGATGTTCGGCCTGTGGCCCGGATGTCCGGCCCGACGATTCCAGATCGGGATTTGGACTTCGAAACTCGATTTGGGGCGGAAATTGATGATTTCGGGGGCAAAATTTGATGGATTTCGTGGATGGAAAGGGGGAAAAAGATGCGGGAAAGCTAGATCCACTTGAAACCAAGCAAATTCATGGATCAAAATCAACAAAATCTCATCAAACCAACAAATCACAAAAAAAATTGAGGGCTATTTTTGTAGGGATTTTCGAAATTTGGGAAGAACACAACAAAATTAGGCTAGAAAAAGAGGGGTAGGGGCTCCAAATTCGTGATCAACCTTGCTCTGATCCAAGATGATGTAGGGTAGAACCCTAGATGCCCGATCTTTCATGATTGGAGCGGATCCCGCGATGAACACGAAGAACACGAGGAGAAACGCGAGGGGAAACACGAGGGGAAACGAGAGGAATCACTCAAATCAATGAGAAACGATCACACATGTGCTAGATCCATGAACACAAAGAGAGATACACGATCCAAAGTCAACAAAGGACGATACAAACGGTAACTAGTTCATCTCCTTGAGGAGGTCTTGAATCCGCGAGGGATCTTCCCGTGAGGGGTCTTGAATCCAGTGTGGATCTTCTACGAAGAGGCCGCGGTCTCTCGAATGAGAAGAACCACAAGGATGAGCAAAGCTCTATCTCTATAATGAGCTAAACCATTGCTAACCCTAAAACATAGGTGGAGGGGAAGTATATATAGTCTAAGGGGCGAAGGGGTACATGGGCCTCCGCCCAGATGCACTGCACGCAGGCAGGGGGGGCCGGATGTCCGGGCGTCGGACCGGATGTCTGGGCCTTCCCGAGGGCCCGGATGTCAGGGCTGGCGAGGTCGGCCTCGGTGCTCTCTGGATAGGTGGCGCCGGATTTCCGGGCTTCTGGCTGGATTTCCGGGCTGTGGCCGGATGTCCGGGGCCTGTAGGTACTTGGCGGCTGGGGCGGCTGCTGTGGGTGATGCTCCAGGGGCCGGATGTCCGGGGTCCTGGCCGGATGTCCGGGTCCTGGGAGCTGTCTCCGTCTTCTTCTTCCATCGTCGCTTCCATGCTTCCCTCACGGATGGTGTAGTTGTTCCTTGGCGCTTGCACTCCTCCTCGTCGTCCGTGAAGCTCCAACAATACCTATGCATGTACACGAGAGGGGTGTCAAGTAGTATACCATCCTCGAAGGGGCCAAGTGAGCACGTGTAAAGGAGATGATCCACCTTTGTGTATGTGAAGTATTGTATTTTGCTTCAGCCGGGTTAGTAATTGTTCTTCGTCATTATGCTTCCCCCCCCCCCCCCCCCCCCCCCCCCCCCCCCCCCCCCCCCCCCGTGTGTCTCTGATCACCAGGCAGTAGAGCTTGGTGGTCTGAATGATGAACCTGCAGGCCGCTGTTTTACCCGCGTTCCTGTCAGTAGAGCTTGGTCATCTCAATGATGAACCAGCAGGATGCGGTTTTACCATCAGGGGTTCCTAAAAGGTGTGTTCCTTAATCCAGTCCATTCAGCGATGGTAAGATGCATGCGAGCCTGGTCTGCTACTAGGAGTAGGAGGCAAAGTACTTTTCATCTAAATAAATGTTCCACGCCAGAATCCCCTTTTATCAAATATCAGAAGCCAAAACCCCATTTTTTTGCTCACATTTGTCGGTACTTCACTATACCAGGAGAGGATACAAATACTGGGGATTTACAACTGATCAACTTATCTCGTGTGACGTCTTACAAAGGATATATATTGTAGTGGTGACCTTGGTCGATACTGATCCATATTGTGGGAGGAGGGGGGCATCGCCCCCCCCCCCCCCACTCCACTACGGCCCAAGCCTTCTGGCGACAGGCCCTATGGCTAGGGGAGGATAAGAAGCAGAACAGAAGCTGGTTTCTCTGATCATGAGCTCGAACTTGAGTGCTCTCTGTGCACGGACCACCCACAGCTTGACAACCATGGAAGCTGGCTTCTCTGATCATGAGCTTGAACCTGAGTGCTCTCTGTGCACCGACCACCCACAGCTTGACAACCACATAAGCTGGCTTGACTGACCTCAGAACTTGGGTGCTACGAAAATGTCGGGCGTCGTATAAAAGCACACTCACTCTCACAGGAGGAGCTGCCCAACCCATCCATTCGAATCCCAGCGGCGCAGCAGCCAAGAAGCTCCCTCCAGCGAGAAGACCGGCCGCAGAAGCTCCCTCCGGCGAGAGAATACCGGCGCAGAAGCTCCCTCCGGCGAGAGAAGACCAGCGCAAAAGCTCCCTCCACCGAGAAGACTGGCACAACAGCGAAGGGAGCCTCTGGCGGCCCGCATCCCACCGACAATGTAGCCCTACAACTGGATCTGTGAATTATTGTTCTTCCCTGAGTAGTTTGCTGTTTGCGTTTTCTCGTTCTCGCCTAGTAGATTGTTTTATGCTTCAGATGCCGCCCAAGGAGGAGGCCAAGGAGAAGGAGACCAAGGGGAAGAGTAAGGAGGAGAAGGAGAAGGCAATGGAGGAGGAACACCTCACCCACCCGTTGCGGCGAGTTTCTCAATGAAGCCACGACCACTCTTCGCCACACTCCGGAGGAGTGCAAGAAGATGAAGGCCAAGCGGGCCAGGGGAGGATCGGCATATGCGGTCATTATTAGGATGATAGCATACTAATATTGTGTGTGCCCCTATATATCGTTCGTGCCCCTATATATTGTTGGTGCCTAATATCGTTCGTGCCATATACTCCCTCCATTCCACAATGTAGTGCCTATAGATTTTTATGAAAGTCAAACTTTGCCAACTTTGACCAAGTGTATAGGGAAAACTGTCTACATCTACAATATCAAACATGTACATTCTAAAAATATAACTCATGATGTATTCAATGATGTGCATTTGGTATTCTAGAGGTACCTACTTTTCTCTATAAATATGATCAAAGTTTGTAATGTTTGCCTTTTGCAAAACTCTATAGGCACTACATTATGAAACGGAGGGAGTACTAGTTAGTAGTCTTCTCGGTCGACGGCATATGCCAATGAATGTAAATATGGTTTTGCTGCCGATCAGAGTATATAAGCATTAGTAACTGAGGGTACCACATCCAGAACGGAGGGTGCTGGTTGCCGGCGTAACTTTTTTTTGACGGTGGTTGTCGGTGTAACTGAAGGACTGGCGTAACTGAAGGATGGGAGTGGAGCAGCCGGAGCTGCGCGCCGGGCAGGACCGGCCGGCGACATCGCCGACGCTGCATCGACAGTGTGTTCCGTTTCACTCCAATGGTCTGTCGGTCTAATGACAAGTTGAATCAAATGAAGTGACTTGTCTGTCGGGCAATCTGCTACAGGGCACGATACCTGGAGTCAAGATGCTGGAGGAGATCATGTCGCCGTGCCTCAGTGAGCTCTACTACGTGCAGCACCTGAAGTTCTGACCTCTCAGCGATTGTAACGTAAGTGTACCTGTTGTGCTAGTAGTACTGCTCATGATTGATGATGGCCTGGATGGAAGAAGCTTAAGTTTTGTAGATACTTGATGATGAACAGCCATGTAGGAGGACTGTGGTGCGACCCGATTCGACCTGATTCGCTTGCACGCTCGGGAAAACCGATCCGACCCAATTCCATTCGCGCGACCGTACGTTACGTACGCATGCATGGTGCAGTGACGTCCGCATGCATGACGTCAAGTACGCTACTCCATCTCCATGCCCGTTTTCTTTTCTTCTTCTTGATAGAAAAAGAAGGAAAAAACAAAACCGTGCCGTGCTGCTACATGGCCGTAGGTGCTCTCGTCTTATTTCATCTTCCTCTGCTCTGCTCTGCTCCATGGTCGTGGACGTGGAGCTCCATCGCCCACCGGCCTGTGATGCGTCGTAGCAGATCGACCATCGACGGCGTCCGCTTAGGCGAAGGTACGCAATCCAAGTCCACCGGCGACCTCTCAAATGCCACAGACAACTCAGCTAGAGTTTGTGGAGCCATGGTTAGCAAAACAATTAAGGAGGAAGCTGCACACTCAACATGAAAGTGCAACGCGCCGCCTTAAACGTTTCCGCTTCTGGGCCTGCCCGGTAACATGGTGATTACCTTCTTTTTTTTCGAGAACAACTAAGTGAGGAGCGCAACGGCCATACAACTTTCGGTGAGGGACTTGGCAAGGGAAATCTCAAAGCTATTCATCTCCCTGAACACGAACTCCAACTTGGCATTTTTCAGATGATTCCGCAAGCAATTGAAATCACAACCGCTCAACCCCGGGAGCTCTGGAACATCCAAGGAACGACCGGCGTCACCATCGATCATGACAGTGATCTCCTTGGTGTAGCGCCTCTTGAGCAAGTCCATAGACACATCAAAATGCGGTAGTACCACGTCCTTTGTAACAACTCCATAGCAGTTTTGGTTCACAATCCGAATCTGCAAATCTTGGATCATAGGGTAGCACTGGAGCAGGTTGGCAATGGCAGTAGCTGCGTCGTTTCTTCAGCCTTGGTCACATGGCCCTTCAAGTCCCAGCCTTCGAGACTGAGCAACATGAACAAGTGCTCATGTTCCACTTCCTTTGTCACCGTGCTGCCATGGATGTTTGGCACCTTCAATTTGAGGATCTTGGCGTGTTGAAAGTTGTGTATGATTCGCCAGAAATTAAGGACCGAACCATGGTTTCTCTGTCTCACTGTACCTATTGTAATATGACGTGGGGGTTAAAGCCAGCTCCACTCATGCCAACTCGGGTGCCGGCGATTTCATGGAGAAATCTACGAGGCCTCCATCGTACTTGAAGTTTTGCAAGCATGGTGTGTCGAGCTCAATGCTTTTGTCGGTCCCCAACCCTAGACTGGCAAGCTTAAGGGTGGTGACGCTTCGGCAATGCAGCGCCAAACGATCAGAGACACTCAGGTTGTCGGGGTAAGAGAAAAAATCCAGGGAGTCAATAGGCAGGCTTTTGAGGCTCGGCGCGGCACGGATGAAGTCCTCGAGATCCTTCATCGGGGATGAGCACTTGTGAAGGCGGAGCACGGTAAGGCGAGGGAGGAGGAAGGTGCCCCGTAGCCGTGGCATTGTGATCCTTGTGCAGGCGAGGTCCAGGACCCGGAGAGTGTTGGCTGGTAACACGGAAGGGTCCAGCTTGCCTCATTCCTTGTTGATGGAGTAGAAACCGAGGCGCACCTCCTCGATGCTCTGAAGCTCCGGGACCGCGAGCAGGGCGACTAGCGGGTCGTGGGGGTTATCCCATCCCCAAAATCCGCTGGTGGCGCTCATGATGTTGTGGCAGTACGTTGTTGGAAATATGCCCTAGAGGCAATAATAAATTGGTTATTATCATATTTCCTTGTTCATGATAAATATTTATTATACATGCTAGAATTGTATTGACCAAAAACTTAAATACATGTGTGAATACATAGACAACACAGTGTCCCTAGTGAGCCTCTACTAGACTAGCTCGCATCAAAGATGGTTAAGATTTCCTAACCAAAGACATGAGTTGTCATTTCATAACGGGATCACATCATTAGGAGAATGATCACTAGTAGAAAAAGGGCCTAATGTGAAGCACATTAGTCCCGGTTTGTTACTGAACCGGCACTAATGGTACCGGTCCAACGGCTAGGCGGGCGGCGCTCATTAGTACCGGTTCGTGGCGAACCTTTAGTACCGGTTCGTGCCACGAACCGGTACTAAAGAGGTGGTGGTAGGCTGTTGTCAGGCTGGGGCCCCACCAGCACCTTTAGTACCGGTTCATGCCACGAACCGGGACTAGAGATGCACCTTTAGTACCGGTTGGTTAGATGAACCGGTACTAAAGGTCATCCTATATAAACCCCTTCGTCGAGCCCGAGCGCTCTGTTCTTCCCCTTTCCTCTCCTCTGTTATCTTCCTCTTCCTCTCGAGCTCACACTCCATTTTTGCCAAAATTTGTGAAGATTTGAAGGCACCCCATCCATCCAAGTGATCACAAAGGTTGGCAACTTTGTCCTTTCATCTCTCATTGCTAGATTAGCTCTTGCAATGCTCTATAAGTATAGTGATTTGTGGGTTTTATTTTGGGAGGAATTATATGTGGTAGTATTTGATTTACATGCAATTTGAGGTCAAAATAACTCTTAGTTTGCATATGTAGGTGTGGTTTACTTAGTGCCTTCCCGTCTCCGTCCTAACCACCGTCGATCGCCCGCACCGTCCCGTCGCCGGCACCACGTTGTGGCGAGCCTCTTATTCTTATATTTTTTATATAAAAAAAATCATGTTTGTGTGATTTAGATATATTGTTACTTGTATAATTATCTTACCCGTACGTTGTTTGTTATACATAGTGCCATGGTTTTGATATCCGTCCCCGTCGGCCCTCGTCCGGGTTATGATTCGGATGTGGTATATTCTCTTTTATAACTATTTGTTGCATTTCGTGTTTATGACAAATTATGCCCATCAAGTTGACATAGATATTTTTATCTAGGAGGTATGTGAACCGGAAATTCCAACCGACCCTATTGTCGAGAGGTTAAATTTAGTTGAAAGAGAAAATGAGTATTTGAAAGAAAAATTGAAAAGAATTGAGGGGGAGAAGATGGAATTGGAGTTGCATGTTGTCGATGTCGTCGATGATCACAAGATCAAGATGGAGAAAATGCGCTTGAAGATTAGAAAGATTAGAAAATATGCCATTGATAGTGAGGCTTGGTATCATTATGCTGTTGGATCAATTGTTACCTTAGTTGCGATCTTGATCGCATTTGTTGTTGCATTTAAATGCTTTAGCTAGAGAGTTATTTGTATGTTTATTTTATGAGAATAAGTGTTGTATGAACTTGTATTAATTTTGTCTATTCGGTGCTGTGTAATGAAGATGATCCGGCAATGGATGTACGATGACCGATGCTCTCCCCAGTTTGTTAATGGTGTGCAAACTTTTCTGCTTGTGGCTGAGGCAAACAAGCGGGCGGATGGTTTTATGTATTGTCCATGTGTTGGCTGTAAGAATGATCGGAGTTACTCTAAGTCAAAAACCATTCACGTCCACCTGTTTGAGGCCGGTTTCATGCCCCACTATAATGTTTGGACCAAGCACGGAGAAAGAGGGGTTATGATGGAAGACAATGAAGAAGAAGAGGACGACGACAGCTATCCTGGCCATGGGTTGCCTGAATACGATGGTACAACAATGGGGGAAGAAGCTGAGCCAGCAATGCAGGAAGAAGCTGAAGAAGAGGCATCAGATGAGCCCGCTGATGATCTAGGTCGGGCCATTGCCGATGCAAAGAGAAACTACGCAAGTGAAAAGGAGAAGAAGAAGTTGCAGCGCATGTTAGAGGATCACAAGAAATTGTTGTACCCGAATTGCGAAGCTGACAAGAAAAAGCTGGCACCACACTGGAATTGCTGCAATGGAAGGCAGAGAATGGTGTATCTAACAAGGGATTTGGAAAGTTGCTGATAATGTTAAAGAAGATGCTTCCAAAGGACAACGAATTGCCCGAGAGTACATACGAAGTAAATAAGGCTGTCTGCCCTCTAGGATTAGAGGTGCAGAAGATACATGCATGCCCTAATGACTGCATCCTCTACCGCGGTGAGTACGAGGATTTGAACGCGTGCCCAGTATGCGGTGCATTGCGCTATAAGATCAGCCGCAATGACGCTGGTGATGTCGAGGGCGAGCGCCCCAGGAAGAAGATTCCTACCAAGGTGATGTGGTATGCTCCTATAATACCACGGTTGAAACGTTTGTTCCAAAACAAAGAGCATGCCAAGTTGATGCGATGGCACAGAGAAGACCGTAAGAAAGACGGGAAGTTGAGAGTACCCGCTGACGGGTCGCAGTGGAGAAAAATCGAGAGAAAGTACTGGGAGGACTTTGCAGAGGAAGCAGGAAGCAGAACGCGTTCAAGGCCTAGAATCAGCGCACGCAGAGTTGGCACTCCAATTCCAGCGGCAGCAGTAGCAGATCGACTCACTTAGCCAGGAAAGGGGGTATCAGCAGCGGCATCAGCTAGCGGATCCAGCATTGGATAGCACCGTCCCATCCATGCCGAGAAGCAGCGTGGGTTCCGCCCTGGGCGAGGCACTGCTGGATAGATACCCTGTCGATGACATCATGGAAAACACTAATTGTGAGCTACACTTCAAAATGAAGAACATATCCATGAAGATGGCGGACATCGTTGCTTATACAAATCCCCCTGAAGCAACCTTCCATTGCAACCCGATTCCAGCTGGCTATGCTCGTGTCGTGGTTGATGAAGTGGTGGCACAATATTCGGGGCTAGAGCTTGACATTCCTGGAGGTGACGACAAGCACACACTGGGAGAGGCCATACATCATATCATTCTATCGAGAAAGGATTGCATCATCTTTCCAAGGCCACAGACACCGCATCAGCCGGCTCCTCCAAGTCCGCCACCACGTCAGCAGACTCCCGCTCCTCCAAGTCATCAGCCACCACCTCAGCAGAGTCCTGCTCCTTCAAGTCCGCCAACGTGTCAGGCCACTCCTCCTCATCCAAGTCTGGTACCGCGTCAGCCCACTCCTCCTCCAAGTCCGGCACCGCGTCAGCCCACTCCTCCTCCTCCAAGTCCGGCAATGCGTCAGCCCACTCCTCCTCCTCCTCCAAGTCAGGCACCGCGTCAGCCATCTCCGCCACCTCAGCGGGCTACGCCGCCTAAGCAACAGCAGAAGAGAGCCGCCGCAGCTATGGTGGCTAGTGGTACAAGTACAAGTACATGAGGCAAGAGATTCCAATTTGGTCCAAGCCTCACGCCTCTTCCGAAGAGGCCTTACGACCTGACTGAGGAGGAAAACGAAGCCGAAGTGCAAGCCCAATTGAGGGCCCATTTTGGACCGAAACCGCCACCGCCGCCAAAGGAGACAGTACCTGAGCATGTCATTGACCACTTTATTCGTATGGACGAACCACCAGCTCCCAAGCCTATTGACTCAGACTATAAGGGCCAAATCAGGAAGGCATATCAAGCACAAAAAAAGAAGGAGTCGAGCTCGAGCTCGAGCTCCAGCCAAGCAGCTGCCAAAAAAAGCGGGAAAACTGTTCCCCAGCTGGGAGAACAGGCGGTGCAGTCGATCCCCCCGCTCATTGTACCAACACATGTGAGTACCGGTGCCGATCAGCTGGTAATAACCGACGATCATAGAAGGCAGGCTGAAGAGGCCGGTATCACTGTTTATCAACTCCTAGAGATCGAGCCCATGGATATGATTAGAGAGGAGGACATAAAACGGAAATATGCCCGTGGCGAACCTATGGTCAAGCCTGAGGAGGTCAAGAAGCTCTCAACGAGAATGTATGAATTGCATGAATGGTACATGAAAATTGCCAAGACTACCAATCGAGAGTCCCTCATGGTGAAAGTCAAGCCAGAGTATTACTACCATGAGAATGATCTATATGTTGAGTTTACAGAATTGTTTCAGTTATTCAATCAAGACGCACTCGACAAATCTATCGTCAGTTGCTATTGTCTGTAAGTGATTTCTTTCTGTAATTTAAGTCTCAAGCTACTAGCTGTAGTGCTCGTTGATCATTACCTGTAATTATCCTCACTATATTCTTTTCTGTGGTATTATGCAGGATGAAGATCTATGAAATGAAAATAGCTGGACGCTATGGCATTGGGTTCATTGACCCAAATACCATTAATCAAGAGACATGGACGCGTCCATGGGAACGAAAAGACACAGAGAAAAGCTTGCTAGAGTTCTTGAAGCTCCTAAATACCAATCGAGATATACTACTTCCTTACAACTTCGGGTGAGTCTCACACTGTCTTGTACTACAAATTCTATTTTTGCTTACTAGCTAGATGTTAATAAGTGTATAGGGTTTAGGGTAGTTGCTGAGTGTTAGTCACATGCCCGCTTAATTTATACATGCAAACGTGTGCGCATGCAGTTTCCACTGGATCTTGTTAATCATTCAAGTTGAAGATGGAAAAGTTGAAGTACTGGACTCACTACTTAAACCAGTTACTGAGTACGAAATCGTGAAGGGGATAGTCAACAGGTAATTTCAATCATTATCGAACTATATATGTCGGCCTCTTTAGTTCGTCATTTCCTGATATCAACTAATTAATAACTCCTTTATTCATTTTCTTTGCCGGCGGGCAGGGCTTGGGAAAAGTTCATCAAACAGGTCCTAGGCACTTGGAAAGAAAAGCTGAAATGGTATCGACCCAAGGTAATTAATTAAGTAGTACTAGCTAGCTACCATCTCTTTAATTCTAGTTTCAATACCATTAATTATCATGCTTGATTAATTATTATCTGATTGAATTCTATTCTCGTAAAGGCCATGAAGCAGGCGCGGGGGACTGATTTATGTGCATACTACGTTTGCGAGAACATTCGCATGATGGCGTCCGAAAGGAGCAGATCTGATAGACAGACATGGGTACGTTTGCCAGAACACTATTCATAATTTTACATCATTATCGATATCTAATATATATACACACAACTAATACATGCATATTTGATCTCCTTCTTTAAAGTTCAACGAGATGCGGGATAAGCTCCTACCAACGGATCGCGTACGAGCAATTCAAGAGGAAATAGTGGGATTTTTGCTCGACCAGGTCATAGATCCCAAAGGAGAATTCCATTACCCGCTACCGCAGTAATGCCTCCATGTAGGAGAAATTGTATATACCAAATTGCATATATACATGTGTATGTGTGAATGGTCGTGCGAGACATTCGATGATATATATATATATATATGATCGGTTCTACGAGAAATTCTATTTATATATATGCATAACGTGTACAATATGTAGTATCGTAAAATACCAGCAAATGAAAAAGAATTAAATGGAAAACACAAAATTAAAGGAAAAATAAATCATAAACCCAAAACCCCCCAAACCTTTTAGTACCGGTTGGTGTTACCAACCGGTACTAAAGGTCTCCCAGCCCCCGGCGCTGGCTCGTGCCACGTGGTGGCCCTTTAGTGGCGGTTCGTGTTGAACCGATACTAAAGGGGGGGGGGGGCTTTAGTCCCCACCCTTTAGTGCCGGTTACAGAACCGGCACTAAAGGGCCTAATGAACCGGTGCTGAATCCCGGTTCTGCACTAGTGGATGTGATGGACAAGACCCAACCGTAAGCTTAGCATCAGATCGCTTAGTTTATTTGCTATAGCTTTCTTCATGTCAAGTATCTGTTCCTTAAACCATGAGATCGTGTAACTCCCTGACACCGGAGGAATACTTAGTGTGTATCCAAACGTCACTTCATAGCTGGGTGATCATAAAGGTGCTCTACAGGTATCTCTGAAGGTATCTGTTGGGTTGGCATGGATCAAGACTGGAATTTGTCACTCCGTATGATGGAGAGATATCTCTGGGCCCTCTCAGTAATACAACATCTTAAAGAGCTTGCAAGCAATGTGACTAATGAGTTCGTCATGGGATCTTGTATTATGGAACGAGTAAAGAGACTTGCCGGTAACGAGATTGAACTTGGTATGGATATACCGACGATCGAATCTCGGGCAAGTAACATATCGCCGGACAAGGGAAATTGCATACGGGATTAACTGAATCCTTGACATCATGGTTCAACCAATAAAATATCTTCATGGAATATGTAGGAATTAATATGGGCATCCAGGTCCCGCTATTGGTTATTGACCGGAGAGGTGTCTCGGTCATGACTACATGATTCCTGAACCCGCAGGGTCGCACGCTTAACGTTCTTTGACGCTAGAGTAGTTTTGGGATATTTGATGATTGCTAACCGAATGTTATTTGGAGTCCCAGATGAGATCCCGGACGTCATGAGGAGTCTCGGAATGTTCGAGAGGTAAAGATTTATATATGGGAAGTCATATTTTGGGTTCCGCAAAAAGATGCAGTTTTTCGGTATTGTACCGTGAAGCTTCTAGAAGGTTCCAGAGGATTCCGAAGGGGTCCGGAAGTCCACAAGTGTGTCCACCACGACCCAAGGGCTGGCATGGGTTGAGGGGAGGCGCCCTGGCCTTATTGAGCTAGGCGCACCAAGTCCTCAAAAGCCCATGTGGCTAGGGAAGGAAAAAAAAAGGGAGAGTCTTAGTAGGAATAGGATTGGACTTGGAGTCCAAGTCCTCTCCCCCTTGGCTGTGCCCTAGGGCTTGGAGGGGTTGTCCCCCATGCCCCTCCACCTATATATAGAGGGGAGGGGGCGCCTCAACAGGACACACCAAGACCTTGGCGCCCCTCTCTCTCCCATTACTCCGTAGTTCCTTCGTCCTCATTCTAGTAGCGCTTGGCGAAGCCCTGCTGAACTAGCTCCACCACCACCATCACCACCATGCCATCGTGCTGGTTGTGCTCCCATCTACTTCTCCGCCTTCTCTTGATGGATCAAGGAGGAGGAGACGTCATCGAGGCACACGTGTGCTAAACTCGGAGGTGCCGTCCGTTTGCCACTAGATCGGTTGGATCGTGATCGGCTCGCGAAGAGTACAACTACATCAACCACGTTATATACGCTTCCGCTTTCGGTCTATGAGGGTACGTAGACACATTGTCCCCTCTCGTTGCTATGCTTCTCCTAGATAGATCTTGGGTGTTCGTAGGAATTTTTTTGATTTTCATGCTTCATTCCCCATTAGTGGCATCATGAGCTAGGTCTATGCGTAGATGTATATGCACGAATAGAACACAAAGAGTTGTGGGCGTTGATGCTCAAATTGCTTAGCTCTCTTGTCTTATTTGGATTCGGCGGTATTGTGGGATGAAGCGGCTCGGACCAACCTTACATGTCCTCGCGTCTTGCACGGAGCTTCGGTGGAGCTGTCAAGTCATGCCTAGCCGACAGGTGCTACGCTGAGTCACGCCTGGTTGGCAGGTGCTACGCACGACATATCTTCTAGAGTCTTCACGTCTGGACGGATGAGCGCAGGGCGGTGATGCCGTTGGGCGCCGTGGTGGCGTCAACGGATGTCCGGATTGGCAAGGATGGTGCGGTTCTCTCTCCTGAAGATGGATCAGTGGTCCGATGATTATGGCGGCTCCTAAAATGTGTGCATGTGGTGTGCGCTTTAGGTAGGCTGCACCGGATGTTGGTCCCGATATGTTATGTGGATGGGTCTGCGATGACACCGGTTTTAGATATGGGGAGTGAGAATACTCCACATTATCGAGTTTGTAGGAGTGAGTGGTGGCTTCGGGTGGATTGATGTATGTTCTTGTTAGTCCTTTGTGGAATAATTAATAAAGATGGCTGCATGCATCAGTTGATGTAGAGGCTGGGGGTTTAACCTCCTTTTCTAAAAAATAAAAATGAGACTGGTTGCACCGACTAACATGCAACTTGTTTTGCATAAGGTGGCTAGCGGGTGTGTGGCACCCCGGCTCAGAGAACCAGATTACTAGTGTTTCCAACCCAGAGATCATGTCTTCTGGAAACACACAACAACTTGGAACAGAACGGAACTGATCTTTATTGATAAACTTCGGGTACAAGCTCATATTTTATATCGATAGCGAGGCCAAAGGCAGACCTGGTGCTATGACAATATCTACATTATTTAGGAAACATAGCGGGCCTCCAAACTACTAGGGAAACTCTACGGCATAGTGGAACATAGCAGAAACTCCATCCACAGGGACACTGCTGGGACACAGCCTAGTTAGCGTAGCACGAACCATCGGGACCTCCATCCTCGGCTTCTCCTACATCTGGCATGATACGCTAGGTGAGTACTTTGAATGTACTCGCAAGCTCATGACAACTAAGTAATGCAGCAAACAATAGCATGGCAATCAACATGTTAAATTCTTAAGTGATTCACTTACTGTCATCGGTTATCAACTTACTCTCTTCCGGGTTGTCCCACAACCCTCGGTATACTCATAGCTCATCGAGTACTTCTGATCATACGATGAGTTCTTCCATCCTTATTATCACTGTTACGGTTGACCACCTAGTGAGGCCTGGACGGACTGTCCAATATCGTGGACGCGGCTATTCGAATAGATTTTACACTCTGCAGAGGTTGCGCACTTTACCCACACCATGGAGCACCTGACCTAGTGATCCCATTCGGGTGGACCAGCGTTGCTCCAACGAAACCCGCCTGACCCGTGACTCTCCCATCGTACCACCAGCAATCATCCTCCCCCGGAGTCAAGCCCTGGGTGGCCCCTATGTCACCCATGACACCTGCCACCGTCGTGGCCAAACTAAATTGTCCCAAACGGGGACGCCGACACAATACTCAACTGGGCTCACAGGGTTATCGCCGTCTACCTGATCAGGGTAGCACGCACGCATAACCCTCCCTGTATGGAAGTACCGGTGAAAGAGCACGGAGCCAGACCAAGTCAAGGCCGTCCCATACAGGCAAATGTGGTTGCACGGATAAGCCCAGACAGGTGACTCTAGATCAACCGACTAAGTTTCATTTAGCAAGCATAGTGGTTTATCATAATAACTTATGATGACAGCAACTAGGCATTAAATTAATTTACTATGAATTATTATATAGCAAGTAAATGGAAGTAATTCATTTAAATATGCAATGCTATTGAAATGCTTCATGAAATGGGTGTCCTGGCATGCCTTGCTATGTTGGGTTGCCCAAAAACTCCTGGTCTTCAAAACCACCAAAGTTCCCTTCTGAAAATATTTTAAAATAGCAATTGAAAATGTCACATATCACTGTTTTGTGCACCAGAAATTCTGTGAGTGTGAGAAAAATACCAAACTTTACCAGAAATTAGAGGAGCTCAAGACAAACCAAATGCAAAAAGAATCAATTGATTTGGAATTATGGTTAAAAAGATATAGTCGGTCAAAGTTACGGGTCAAAACTGGAATTTAAATAAACATCAGAAAACCTCCCAGCCGGCCACGTCGATGGTGTAATATCCGAAGGCGGCTCCACTCAAAAATGGTTCGGGCGCGGTCGGGTCGATGACAGGTGGGGTCCCTGGCGATTTAAAAGAAAGGGAGGAGGGAAACAGAGGCGAGGCTGCTCACCGGCGATAGGGACGGCGACGAAGTCGGGCGACTGCGGGGATGGGTTGAGTGTGCTACGCCGGTCCTCCCTATACCAGCAGCTCCTCCGGGGACGGCCTAACGGTGTCGCCCCCTTCCTCTCCGGCGGCGGCGGCGTTCGGGGCTCGTCGGCGTCGGCGATTCCGGCAAGGATTGGGCTGGCAAGGGGTCGAGGAGGACCAGGGAAGCTCACTGATCTCGTGGGTGAGGTCGGACAAGGCTGGGATGGGGTGGAGGGTGCTGGTGGTGGAGCTTCTCTGGGCGGCAGAACTCCGGCAAGGTTCGAGGCCAGAGTGCCTCTCGGCCGTGGCTCGGCACTCTGGGGGTCGATTTGTGGTGGAGGGAGTGGGGTGAGGAGCTCGGAGGGGCTGGGCATGGATTTTTATAGCCGGAGTCGAGCTCGGGCGAGCTCTCTGGAAGAGGCTGGTCTCGGGCCACGTTGCCGCTTCCCGTACACCGTGCTGGCTGGCCGGGAGCGAGCGACGAGACGGGAGAGGGCAGGGAGGAGTTAAGGCGCGGTGGAGGCTAGCGGAGGAAGAAGACGCGCCGCAGGCCACAGAGCAGCCACGGGTGGCACAGTGCCTGGGTGCCGTGGTGGCCACCGAGGCCGATTCCGGCGAGGAGAAGCTACGGGAGAGGGTTACATGGACGGCAACGACCATGTCGGCACCCCAGGACACGAAATGGCAGCGCGAGGCCTCTGGAACGACCTCGATCGACGCCGGCAAGATGCAGGGCACGCGTACTGGCATGCCAGTACCATGCTCACCACGGGGTCCAGCGCATGGAGGCCGGCCAAGTCCAGCGCACCATGTCTAGGGTGTTCTCCTTTGGTCACTTAGTGCCTCCACATGCTTAGTTTGGCTAGGTTCACTCTGCTGTGAAGTGTAGCTTCAGCTACAGTTTCTGGCAGCAATCTTGAGATTGATCCAGAGGAGGGGTGAGCTGGAGATGAAGCCAGTGGAGAAGTCTGGTGTGTTCCACTTTGGAAGGACTCCAAGCTGACCAATTTTTAGGTCGTTTGGAGAAGTTTTGAATAGGGTTCATATGTAAACTGCCATACTGGTCCAGAAACTAGATCAGCTTGGTTCACTCACATGGTAGATCTGATGAAGCTGAAATTTGGTAGGAGGGAGTCATTTGATGTATAGAAGTTGCCATAAAAATTTCATGGCCATTGGATACCTCTTGCAAGTACTCCTTTCACAGAGGTCCCAAAAGTGCAGCAACTTGGCAGAGCCTTGTTGCTAAAAAGTTATTTTGGCCAAAGTGGTATTTTTGGATATTATGGCTAGGTAGGTTCCCTAATATCTCAGGGAATTTTCTGAGCTAGGAAAATAGAGGTTGCTTCATAATTGACCAATTCTGACCAGAAAGAAAATAATTATTCTGGCCAAAATTTTGTACTGGACTATGGAATATTTTTGAAGATTATGAGATTATATGATGATAAGAAGGTGTGTCATGAGTTTGGGATTCTTCTGATCATCAGAACTATAGGTTGCTTCACAACCCATAGTGATGACATAGTTTCCCAAACGAAGAAAATAAATTATTGGAAAAGATTAAAATTGAAGTTGGATCCAAGAGATGTGTGGCAAAGTTTTGGCAAGGTGGTGAGGGCTTTAGGTCACTTGGGAAAAGGTTCAAGATTCATAAGTCCAAAGTCAACTGAAAACCCACCAAAATGCAAATAAAACCAAAGAGATTTTGAAAAGAAAAAGTTGCCAAAAACCAGGGTGTCACGGGGTGCCTGTCTCTCCTACTTTAGTTGAATCTAATTTGACAAAGGCGGTCCTTATAGAAGGTTAAAAGGCAACTTGATTATCATAGTTGTGGCTTTGCGTAGGTAAGAACGGTTCTTGCTAGTTGCCCATAGCAGCCACGTAAAATTTGCAACAACAAAGTAGAGGACGTCTAACTTATTTTTGCAGGGCATTTTGTGATGTGGTATGGCCAAAACATGATGTGATATATGTTAATCTATGAGATGATCATGTTTTGTAATAGGTTTACGACTTGAATGTCGATGAGTACGGCAACCGGCAGGAGCCATAGGGTTGTCTTTAATTTATTAATCGCCATGTAATTGCTTTACTTAATCGCTATGCGTTAGCAATAGTTGTAGAAGCAATAGTTGGTGGAGACGACCACGTGACGACACGGTGATGGAGATCATGGTGTGATGCCGGTGACGATGGAGATCATGCCGGTGCTTTGGAGATGGAGATCAAAGGCATGAGATGATAATGGCCATATCATGTCACATATTGGTTGCATGTGATGTTTATCCTTTTTATGCATCTTATTTTGCTTAGAATGACGGTAGCATTATAAGATGATCCCTTCACTTAATTTCGAGAATTTGTGTTCTCCCTGAGTATGCACCATTGCAAAAGTTCATCGTTTTGAAGCACCTCGTGATGATTGGGTGTGATAGACTCTACGTTCGCATACAACGGGTGTAAGCCAGTTTTACACATGCAGAATACTTCGGTTAAACTTGACGAGCCTAGCATGTACAGACATGGCCTAGGAACACAGGAGACTGAAAGGTCAAACATGAGTCATATAGTAGATATGATCAACATGAATATGTTCACCATTGATGACTACGCCATCTCACGTGATGATCGGACATGGGTTAGTTGATTTGGATGATGTGTCACTTAGACAACTTGAGGGATGTTGATTTAAGTGGGAGTTCATTAGTAATTTTGTTGTTGCAATATTTGCCCTCTTGTGTTTTGGAGATTGTTGACAGAAACAGGCATGGACTGATTTGTTTGCTAGTGCACACAGAGAGAAATAGTCCATGCAGAACCGAAGAGAATATTGTCTCCGGTGTCAAGTTCAAAAACTTTACCGAAGAATATCTGCATTGCAGAGAAGAATGAGCTACATCTGTTGAGAACATGTAGAAGAGAAGATTGACGCAAAGGAGTTAACCCCTCGAGAATTTATTGCTGAAGTGAAGCAATTGGTTCGGAGATTCTGCCGAAGAAATTGACTACAGTGAATGGAAGTCGAAGACAAAGTGAAGACATAGTATTCATTTCGTTGTTCTTGTTTCGTTCATTTGAGTCATAGGACCTCCGTACTACTAAGAGGGGTATAGGTTCTCGAAGCTTAGATCCACTGTGATGCTTAGCCCAAACCTATGGGAGACCGAGAGAAATCTCTTTATGTTTCGAGTGAATACCTGCCAACAGTAGACGTTGTTCTTCGTGTTGCAGGAGATATCTTTCGAACTGAGGAGTTAGCATTACTTGCTCCGCAAGAAATGTTACTGTTGTGCTCAAATTTCTGACCGTTGGACTCGTGTCGTTCGGCCATTGGCTGCTCCACATGTCCAATTTGGTCATTTCCCTTCAGGGAAGGCTGCGCCTATAAATAGCTACCCCGCTCCAACGTTGCCCGTTGGCTGCTCCGCTTAAGATTTCCGAGAAGATTGATTGAGCATCCCCTCTCCAAGTGATTTGAGTTTAAGATCCACCGAGAGAAAAAAAATCAAGAGCCCAAACTTAGACAGTGGTTGAGCATCATAGTAGTTCTAAGTTTAGAGTTCTTGTACCTATTACTCTTGAGAGCTGCGCACTCTCTAGACGGATAGGTGTCGGCTCAAGTGTTGAAGAGTTGTTGTCTTCACCGATTAATATCTTCAGCAACCAAGAGTCATTCTGGTTCGTGAAGGTCTGTCGAAGGTTTGGAGATCGCCGACAAGTATCTACCACGAGTGAAATCAACTGGAGTCTGATCAGCTCCGAGTTGAAGGAGAATAGGGCGAAGAGAGTTTATCTTCTGTGTTAAATCACAATCCCTCCAACCAGACGTAGTCCTTTGGCAGAAGGGCGAACTGGTCTACCAAATCCATCTGTCTCCATCGAGCACCACTGGTTCAATCTACTTTACTACATTACATTCAGCAGTTTACTTTCGTGCTATGTGACGATAGGTTATCTGATCATTCATTGACTGTTGCATATCGTTCGTCTCTATTTTTTGGTCGCTCCCATCTGTTATCATTCGTTGCTCTCCCTGTTGCATTCTCATCATTCTGGGTAGTCATTTCAGTCATATACATATCTGCTCGCACTTAGTCTGGCGTGATTTCCCTGTGTCGTTTTCTTTCACCTTGTCATAATTCTTTCTCGTGTTTATCCATCGTATTTCATACCTTGTTTCTGTCATGCTACTGTATCTGTGCGCATATTGCAATACTATCATCATTGTCAAACCTATGTTATCCTATGCTCGAACCATTATTGCTTCCTATCTCGATAGCTATGTTCCTCAGTAACGTGCTTGATTGAGTTCCTATCTACCGAACCTTATTTCCGCTGCTGTGTTTGGGATCCATTCATAACATTTGCAAGAATTTTTGAATCTCCCATTCACCCCCCTCTGGTCGATATACTCTCGGTCCCAACAATTGGTATCAGAGCGGGTTCTCCCTGTCTCTGTTTATTAAAGGTTTAACCACCTTGGAGTTTTGAGTATGTCGTATGCCGGTAGATCCTCGCACTCTGAAAGGTTTCCTATCTTCGATGGAAATGGCTATATCTACTAGAAAGAGAGAATGAGAATCAGACTTCAAGCCATCAACATAGATCTATGGTAGATTGTGGAAAATGGATACACCATTTAGCACCCTGATGCTCCAAATTCTGATGACAAAGCTATACTGCGGTTGAATGCACAAGCAAAAGATATTATCTGTGAAAGTATCTCGAAAGACATTTTCATTCGGTTTTGAACGCTTGACACTGCAAAGCAACTCTAGGATGCCAAAAAATGCTCATGAAGAATTCATTACCAGAACAGATTCTCACACTGAAATGCTTCATGCTAAGTTTGCTGGTTTCAGAAGTCTTCGTAAGGAAAGTGCTATGGAACTCACTGATCGTTTGACCAATATTGTTGAAAGACTTCACCAACAAGGAGTAACAGATATCACCAATAAAGATGTGGTCAACAAGCTACTGAGTGCTGTTGATGTAACCTTCGATCCAATCGTAGCTGAAATCAAGCAAAGACCAGACTATGAAGAACTTCACTACGTCGAGGTCATGACGCTGCTGTCTGTTCACGAAGAAAATATGGAACTTGAAAATGGAGATCAAGAATCTTCTTCGGAAAGTGAAGGGGAAATTCTCTCACACTATGGCAGCTCAAAAGAAGAAGATGTTGAGAATCAACACACCATCACAAGGGAACTAGAAATGCTCACAGAAAGGCTAAGTGATCTCAGAAGACAGAATTTGTGTCTCACAAATGATGACGAATTTGACTTGCTTGAATCTTCAAGAAAGTTACATCCAAAAGAAATGTAGTGCTTCAAATGCAAACAATTCGGTCACCTCATAGCAGACTATCCGTGCTGGGATAGAAAACAAAGCGACAGATGGATGTATCTTCACGGCAATGGATTCACTCGAATGGATCGTCACACTAAGCTCTTGAAGAAAAATGAATCTTCCTCATCTTCTTCGATGAGACCAGTCACTGGCGTGAAAGCCAGAGCAACCATCGAATCAAATATGAAGAGAATATCACAGCTGAATAGAGCATGTACTGATATGAACTTGGAATCTGAAGATGAGACATCTGAATTAGAATCAGAAGATGAAGAGCTTCACAGAAGGATAGGAAGAAGCAATGCTTCCGTGGCTTATGAATCATCTGAGAAATCACTCGAATCAGTCATTGATGACAATGCTTCAAGTGATGATGAACCAATTGCATTCTGTCTAATGGCAAAAACCTCTAAGGATCAGGTATCAGCAAAACACCAAAAATCTATGTCTGAATATTCTTCTGAATATATTGCCTATGCTAAACTGGTTAAGATTGCAAAATCTCAACAAGATGAGCTTGAAAAACTTGAGAACAATCTTAGGAAAACCGAAGGACTACTGGTCAAAGAGATGGAGAAGAATCAAAAGTTGATTGAAGAGCATGATGCTTTTTCTTCAACTATTGATGATCTTTCAAACCGATATGATTCCTTTACAGTTGAGTACGAGAGTTTATCAGCTGAACTCCTTAACAGGAATCAAGAACTCGAGTCACTGAAAGAGTGTCATAATGTGTTTGCGAAAGAAAAGCTTCTCTCTTTGCCGAGCAATCTAAACAGCTTCCTGATGATTTTGTGCCTCCTTGCTTAAAATGCCTAGAACGTAGCAATGCTGATTCAAATGTTGAAACATCTATGCTGTCATTGAGAATATTGCAACATCTACGAATGATATTTCTAACCCCTCTTTTGAGGAATTTGTTACTGTATCTGATGAAAATTGCAGATTAAAAAGCTTGCTTGAGACAGGAATGCTAAAGAGCCTCAAAGGGCATCAAACTCTCTGTGATGTGCTCAAAAAGTCTATACTGCACAAAAACCCTCAAAAGGAAGGTTTGGGTTTCAAAGAAAACTCAATGTGGATGGAACCTACTGGACTCCTGAGCAATATCCTCGAACAAGTTGGGTTCTTGCTAAAAGTAAAACTCTCGAACTTGCGATTCTGTCTAGATATGACTCTCCCATTTCTGTTGTTTCTGACGAGTCTAATGACTCACACTACAAATTCTTCAAACAACATAATGGTAAGGTTTTCGCTCGGTATGTTGGAACTAACTGCAGGTCTGGTTCACCCAAGAAGCAAATCTGGGTGAAGAAGTGCATCACTGAAAATTTATCTATCACTGCTAACTTGAATATGCAGAGTGATTCTTTTCGAGGAAATGGTTATAATTCATAGATTCACACTGAAACTTCCTCGAATAGATATGGGTCAAACCTTCGACAGAAGGAGTACATGCGTACCTCCTCGAATCATTATGCTCATGTCTCTGGAAACAATTTCAATGCTTATTCATATGATTACTCTCAAAATGCACAAGTAAACTACAGATCTCACCAAAGGAATGTCCCTACACACACTAAGCAAATGAGATGCTCGCTGCCCACGCAAGTGTGGGTTGCGAAAAAGAACTAACCTTTCTTGCAGGAACTCTATCAGGGATTCTTCTCGTTTATTCTTATCCCTGAGATTTTCTTTGTTGGTGCTTGCTCTTTGTGTTTATTTGCTCTCGTTCGTGAGTTTGTCTTCTTTTCGCCTGTTTGTGTTTCGTCCGATAAGCAACTCACTCATAGCTCCATGTTTATGTGTTTTCATTGTTGGAAATATGCCCTAGAGGCAATAATAAAATGGTTAATATTATATTTCCTTGTTCATGATAATTGTCTATTGTTCATGCTATAATTGTATTAACCGGAAACCATAATACATGCGTCAATACATAGATCACAGCATGTCCCTAGTAAGCCTCTAGTTGACTAGCTCGTTGATCAATAGATGGTTATGGTTTCCTAACCATGGACATTGGATGTCATTGATAACGGGATCACATCATTGGGAGAATGATGTGATGGACAAGACCCAATCCTAAGCATAGCACAAGATCGTGTAGTTCGTTTGCTAGAGCTTTTCTAATGTCAAGTATCATTTCCTTAGACCATGAGATTGTGCAACTCCCGGATACCGTAGGGATGCTTTGGGTGTATCAAATGTCACAACATAACTGGGTGACCATAAAGGTGCACTACAGGTATCTCCGAAAGTGTCTGTTGGGTTGGCACGAATCGAGACTGGGATTTGTCACTCCGTATGACGGAGAGGTATCTCTGGCCCCACTCGGCAATGCATCATCATAATGAGCTCAATGTGACTAAAGAGTTAGCCACGGGATCATGCGTTACGGAACGAGTAAAGAGACTTGCCGGTAACGAGATTGAACGAGGTATGGGGATACCGACGATCGAATCTCGGGCAAGTAACATACCGATGGACGAAGGGAATTGTATACGGGATTGATTGAATCCTCGACATCGTGGTTCATCCGATGAGATCATCGTGGAACATGTGGGAGCCAACATGGGTATCCAGATCCCGCTGTTGGTTATTGGCCGGAGAGATGTCTCGGTCATGTCTACATGGTTCCCGAACCCGTAGGGTCTACACACTTAAGGTTCGGTGACGCTAGAGTTGTTATGGGAAATAGTATGTGGTTACCGAATATTGTTCGGAGTCCCAGATGAGATCCCAGACGTCACGAGGAGTTCCGGAATGGTCCGGAGATGAAGATTTATATATGGGAAGTCATCATACGGTCACCGGAAGTATTCGGCGGTTTGCCGGTATTGTACCGGGACCACCGGGAGGGTCCACCTGCCCCGGAGGGCCCTATGGGCTGTATGTGGAAGGGAACCAGCCCCTAAGTGGGCTGGGCGCCATCCCCCTTAGGGCCCATGCGCCTAGGGTTTTGGGGAAACCCTAAAGGGGGCGCCCCCTTGGCTTGGGGGGCAAGCCCCCTCCCCTTGGCCGCCGCCCCCCCTCTAGAGGGGCCGGCCCCCTTCCCCCTTCGCCCTATAAATAGAGGGGAGGAGGGAGGGCAGCAGCACCTGATCCAAAGCGCAGCCCTCCCCCTTTCCAACACCCCCTCCTCCTCCGTTGAGCTTGGCGAAGCCCTGCCGGAGAACTGCAAACTCCACCACCACGCCGTCGTGCTGCCGGAGTTGTCTTCCCCAACCTCTCCCTCCTCCTTGCTGGATCAAGGCGCGGGAGACGTCACCGGGCTGCACATGTGTTGAACGCGGAGGCGCCGTTGTTCGGCGCTTAGATCGGAATCGACCGCGATCTGAATCGCTGTGTGTATGACTCCTCCAACCGCGTTCTTGCAACGCATCCGCATCGCGATCTTCAAGGGTATGAAGATGCACTCCCCTCTCTCTCGTTGCTAGTCTCTCCATAGATTGATCTTGGTGATGCGTAGAATTTTTTTTTAATTTCTACAACGATCCCCAACAGTGGCATCATGAGCTAGGTCTATGCGTAGTTTCTATGCACGAGTAGAACACAAGTTGTTGTGGGCGTCGATTTTGTCAATTTACTTGCCGTTACTAGTCTTATCTTGATTCGGCGGCATCGTGGGATGAAGCGGCCCGGACCGACCTTACACGTACGCTTACGTGAGACAGGTTCCACCGACTGACATGCACTAGTTGCATAAGGTGGCTAGCGGGTGTCTGTCTCTCCCACTTTAGTCGGATCGGATTCGATGAAAAGGGTCCTTATGAAGGGTAAATAGAAATTGGCATATCACGTTGTGGTTTTGGCGTAGGTAAGAAATGTTCTTGCTAGAAACCTATAGCAGCCATGTAAAAAATTTGCAACAACAATTAGAGGACGTCTAACTTGTTCTTGCAGCATATGCCGTGTGATGTGATATGGCCAAAAGGATGTGATGAATGATATATGTGATGTATGAGATTGATCATGTTCTTGTAATAGGAATCACGACTTGCATGTCGATGAGTATGACAACCGGCAGGAGCCATAGGAGTTGTCTTAATTTATTGTATGACCTGCGTGTCAATGAAAACGCCATGTAATTACTTTACTTTATTGCTAACCGTTAGCCATAGTAGTAGAAGTAATAGTTGGCGAGACAACTTCATGAAGACACGATGATGGAGATCATGGTGTCATGCCGGTGACGATGATGATCATGGTGCCCCGAAGATAGAGATCAAAAGGAGCCAAATGATATTGGCCATATCATGTCACTATTTGATTGCATGTGATGTTTATCATTTTTTTACATCTTATTTGCTTAGAATGACGGTAGCATAAATAAGATGATCCCTCGCTAAAATTTCAAGAAAGTGTTTCCCCTAACTGTGCACCGTTGCGAAGGTTCGTTGTTTCGAAGCACCATGTGATGATCGGGTGTGATAGATTCTAACATTCGAATACAACGGGTGTAAGCCAGATTTACACATGCAAAACACTTAGGTTGACTTGACGAGCCTAGCATGTACAAACATGGCCTCGGAACACAGAAGACCGAAAGGTCGAACATGAGTCGTATAGAAGATACGATCAACATAGAGATGTTCACCGTTGATGACTAGTCCGTCTCACGTGATGATCGGACATGGCCTAGTCGATTCGGATCATGTATCACTTAGATGACTAGAGGGATGTCTATCTGAGTGGGAGTTCATTGAATAATTTGATTAGATGAACTTAATTATCATGAACTTAGTCTAAAATCTTTACAATATGTCTTGTAGATCAAATGGCCCACGCTAATGTTGCCCTCAACTTCAATGCGTTCCTAGAGAAAACCAAGCTGAAAGGCGATGGTAGCAACTACACGGACTGGGTCCGTAAATTGAGGATCATCCTCATAGCTGCCAAGAAAGCATATGTCCTTGAAGCACCGCTAGGTGACGCACCTGTTTTCCCAGCAACTCAAGACGTTATGAACGCCTGGCAGTCGCGTAGTGATGATTACTCCCTGGTTCAGTGCGGCATGCTTTACAGCTTAGAACCGGGGCTCCAAAAGCGTTTTGAGCAACACGGAGCATATGAGATGTTCCAAGAGCTGAAAATGGTTTTCCAAGCTCATGCCCGAGTCGAGAGATATGAAGCCTCCGACAAGTTCTACAGTTGTAAGATGGAGGAGAATAGTTCTGTCAGCGAGCACATACTCAAAATGTCTGGGTTGCACAACCGCTTGTCTCAGCTGGGAGTTAATCTCCCGGATGACGCGGTCGTTGACAAAATCCTTCAGTCGCTTCCACCTAGCTACAAGAGCTTTGTGATGAACTTCAATATGCAGGGGATGGAAAAAACCATTCCTGAGGTATATTCAATGCTGAAATCAGCGGAGGTGGAGATCAAAAAGGAACATCAAGTGTTGATGGTGAATAGAACCACTAAGTTCAAGAAAGGCAAGGGTAAAAAGAACTTCAAGAAGGACGGCAAGGGAGTTGCCCCACCCGGTAAGCAAGCTGCCGGGAAGAAGCCAAAGAATGGACCCAAGCCTGAGACTGAGTGCTTTTATTGCAAGGGAAATGGTCACTGGAAGCGGAACTGCCCCAATTACTTAGCGGATAATAAGGCTGGCAATACCAAAGGTATATATGATATACATGTTATTGATGTGTACCTTACCAGCGCTCGTAGTAGCTCCTGGGTATTTGATACCGGTGCGGTTGCTCACATTTGTAACTCAAAACAGGAGCTGCGGAATAAGCGGAGACTGGCGAAGGACGAGGTGACGATGCGCGTTGGGAATGGTTCCAAGGTCGATGTGATCACCGTCGGCACGCTACCTCTACATCTACCTTCGGGATTAGTTTTAAACCTCACTAATTGTTATTTAGTACCAGCTTTGAGCATGAACATTGTATCAGGATCTCGTTTGATGCGAGATGGCTACTCATTTAAATCTGAGAATAATGGTTGTTCTATTTATATGAGAGATATGTTTTATGGTCATGCCCCACTGGTCAATGGTTTATTCTTATTGAATCTCGAACATGATGTTACACATATTCATAGTGTGAATGCCAAAAGATGTAAGGTTGATAATGATAGTCCCACATACTTGTGGCACTGCCGCCTTGGTCACATTGGTGTCAATCGCATGAAGAAACTCCATGCAGATGGACTTTTGGAGTCTCTTGATTATGAATCATTTGACACGTGCGAACCATGCCTCATGGGCAAAATGACCAAGACTCCGTTCTCCGGAACAATGGAGCGAGCAACCAACTTATTGGAAATCATACATACTGATGTGTGCGGTCCAATGAGCGTCGAGGCTCGCGGTGGTTATCGTTATGTTCTCACCCTCACTGATGAATTAAGTAGATATGGGTATGTCTACTTAATGAAACACAAGTCTGAGACCTTTGAAAAGTTCAAGGAATTTCAGAGTGAGGTTGAGAATCAACGTGACAGGAAAATAAAGTTCTTACGATCAGATCGTGGAGGGGAATATTTGAGTCATGAATTTGGCACGCACTTAAGGAAATGTGGAATTGTTTCACAACTCACGCCGCCTGGAACACCTCAGCGTAATGGTGTGTCCGAACGTCGTAATCGCACTCTATTAGATATGGTGCGATCTATGATGTCTCTTACCGATCTACCGCTATCATTTTGGGGTTATGCTTTAGAGACTGCCGCATTCACTTTAAATAGGGCACCGTCTAAATTCGTTGAGACGACACAGTATGAATTATGGTTTGGGAAGAAACCTAAGCTGTCGTTTCTGAAAGTTTGGGGATGCGATGCTTATGTCAAGAAACTTCAACCTGAAAAGCTCGAACCCAAATCGGAAAAATGCGTCTTCATAGGATACCCTAAGGAAACTATTGGGTATACCTTCTACCTCAGATCCGAAGGCAAGATCTTTGTTGCCAAGAATGGATCCTTTCTAGAGAAAGAGTTTCTCTCAAAAGAAATGAGTGGGAGGAAAGTGGAGCTTGATGAGATGACCCTTCTCGAACCGGAGAGTAGCGCAGCTCAGGAACATATTTCTGTGGTGCCTGCACCGACTAGAGAGGAAGTTAATGATGATGATCATGAAACTTCAGATCAAGTTGCTACTGAACTTTGTAGGTCCACGAGGACACGTTCCGCACCAGAGTGGTACGGCAACCCTGTCCTGGAAATCATGTTGTTAGACAACGGTGAACCTTCGAACTATGAAGAAGCGATGGCGGGCCCGGATTCCAACAAATGGGTTGAAGCCATGAAATCCGAGATAGGATCCATGTATGAGAACAAAGTATGGACTTTGGTGGACTTGCCCGATGACCGGCAAGCCATAGAGAACAAATGGATCTTTAAGAAGAAGACAGACGCGGATGGTAATGTGACCATCTATAAGGCTCGACTTGTCGCTAAGGGTTATCGACAAGTTCAAGGGGTTGACTACGATGAGACCTTCTCACCCGTAGCGAAGCTGAAGTCTGTCCGAATCATGTTAGCAATTGCCGCATTCTATGATTATGAGATATGGCAAATGGACGTCAAAACGGCATTCCTTAATGGTTTCCTTAAGGAAGAATTGTATATGATGCAGCAGGAAGGTTTTGTCGATCCTAATAATGCTGACAAGGTATGCAAGCTCCAACGCTCAATCTATGGGCTTGTGCAAGCATCTCGGAGTTGGAACATTTGCTTTGATGAGATGATCGAAGTGTTTGGGTTTACACAGACTTATGGAGAAGCCTGTGTTTACAAGAAAGTGAGTGGGAGCTCTGTAGCATTTCTCATATTATATGTGGATGACATACTATTAATGGGAAATGATATAGAATTCTTGGAAAGCATAAAGGCCTACTTGAATAAGTGTTTTTCAATGAAGGACCTTGGAGAAGCTGCTTACATATTAGGTATCAAGATCTATAGAGATAGATCGAGACGCCTCATTGGTCTTTCGCAAAGCACATACCTTGACAAGATATTGAAGAAGTTCAATATGGATCAGTCCAAGAAGGGGTTCTTGCCTGTATTGCAAGGTGTGAGATTGAGCACGGTTCAATGCCCGACCTCGGCAGAAGATAGAGAAAAGATGAGTGTCATCCCCTATGCCTCAGCCATAGGGTCTATTATGTATGCCATGCTGTGTACCAGACCTGATGTGAACCTCGCCGTAAGTTTGGTAGGGAGGTACCAAAGTAATCCCGGCATGGAACACTGGACAGCGGTCAAGAACATCCTGAAGTACCTGAAAAGGACTAAGGATATGTTTCTCGTTTATGGAGGTGACGATGAGCTCGTCGTAAAGGGTTACGTCGATGCTAGCTTCGACACAGATCTGGATGACTCCAAGTCACAAACCGGATACGTGTATATTTTGAACGGTGGGGCAGTCAGTTGGTGCAATTGCAAGCAAAGCGTTGTGGCAGGATCTACATGTGAAGCGGAGTACATAGCAGCCTCGGAGGCAGCACAGGAAGCAGTCTGGATGAAGGAGTTCATCACCGCCCTTGGAGTTATTCCCAATGCGTCGGGCCCAATGACTCTCTTCTGTGACAACACTGGAGCTATTGCCCTTGCCAAGGAGCCCAGATTTCACAAGAAGACCAGGCATATCAAGCGTCGCTTCAACTCCATTCGTGAACATGTTCAAGATGGAGACATAGATATTTGTAAAGTGCATACGGATCTGAATGTCGCAGATCCGTTGACTAAACCTCTTCCACGAGCAAAACATGATCAACACCAGAATTCTATGGGTGTTCGATTCATCACAATGTAACTAGATTATTGACTCTAGTGCAAGTGGGAGACTGTTGGAAATATGCCCTAGAGGCAATAATAAAATGGTTATTATTATATTTCCTTGTTCATGATAATTGTCTATTGTTCATGCTATAATTGTATTAACCGGAAACCGTAATACATGTGTGAATACATAGATCACAGCATGTCCCTAGTAAGCCTCTAGTTGACTAGCTCGTTGATCAATAGATGGTTATGGTTTCCTAACCATGGACATTGGATGTCATTGATAACGGGATCACATCATTGGGAGAATGATGTGATGGACAAGACCCAATCCTAAGCATAGCACAAGATCGTGTAGTTCGTTTGCTAGAGCTTTTCTAATGTCAAGTATCATTTCCTTAGACCATGAGATTGTGCAACTCCCGGATACCATAGGGATGCTTTGGGTGTATCAAACGTCACAACGTAACTGGGTGACCATAAAGGTGCACTACAGGTATCTCCGAAAGTGTCTGTTGGGTTGGCACGAATCGAGACTGGGATTTGTCACTCCGTATGATGGAGAGGTATCTCTGGGCCCACTCGGTAATGCATCATCATAATGAGCTCAATGTGACTAAAGAGTTAGCCACGGGATCATGCGTTATGGAACGAGTAAAGAGACTTGCCGGTAACGAGATTGAACGAGGTATGGGGATACCGACGATCGAATCTCGGGCAAGTAACATACCGATGGACGAAGGGAATTGTATACGGGATTGATTGAATCCTCGACATCGTGGTTCATCCGATGAGATCATCGTGGAACATGTGGGAGCCAACATGGGTATCCATATCCCGCTGTTGGTTATTGGCCGGAGAGATGTCTCGGTCATGTCTACATGGTTCCCGAACCCGTAGGGTCTACACACTTAAGGTTCGGTGACGCTAGAGTTGTTATGGGAAATAGTATGTGGTTACCGAATGTTGTTCGGAGTCCCGGATGAGATCCCGGACATCACGAGGAGTTTCGGAATGGTCCGGAGATGAAGATTTATATATGGGAAGTCATCATACGGTCACCGGAAGTATTCGGGGGGTTTGCCGGTATTGTACCGGGACCACCGAAGGGTTTCCGGGGGTCCATCGGGAGGGTCCACCTGCCCCGGAGGGCCCTATGGGCTGTATGTGGAAGGGAACCAGCCCCTAAGTGGGCTGGGCGCCATCCCCCTTAGGGCCCATACGCCTAGGGTTTTGGGGAAACCCTAAAGGGGGCGCCCCCCTTGGCTTGGGGGGCAAGCCCCCTCCCCTTGGCCGCCGCCCCCCTCTAGATCTCATCTAGAGGGGCCGGCCCCCTTCCCCCTTCGCCCTATAAATAGAGGGGAGGAGGGAGGGCAGCAGCACCTGATCCAAGGCGCAGCCCTCCCCCTCTCCAACACCCCCTCCTCCTCCGTTGAGCTTGGCGAAGCCCTGCCGGAGAACTGCAAACTCCACCACCACGCCGTCGTGCTGCCGGAGTTGTCTTCCCCAACCTCTCCCTCCTCCTTGCTGGATCAAGGCGCGGGAGACGTCACCGGGCTGCACGTGTGTTGAACGCGGAGGCGCCGTTGTTCGGCACTTAGATCGGAATCGACCGCGATCTGAATCGCTGCGTGTACGACTCCTCCAGCCGCGTTCTTGCAACGCTTCCGCATCGCGATCTTCAAGGGTATGAAGATGCACTCCCCTCTCTCTCGTTGCTAGTCTCTCCATAGATTGATCTTGGTGATGCGTAGAATTTTTTTTTAATTTCTACAACGATCCCCAACATTCATCTCGTCCGGCTGAGTGTTTTGTTTCAGACCCTTTTATCCCTCTATTCTTCCTCATCCAATCTATGTTGTCCGTCATAAGCATGCAATTTGATCTGAAGAAAATTTCTGTCTGACGTCCTTGGTCGCGAAAGAAATCGACTTCGAACCTTTAATCATGTTCGGCGCTTGCCCTTCTTCAAACCTTTCGGTCTCCCACTCAGTTTCTGAGTTTCTTGCAGGAAACGGTTGCCACGTGCCCACAATCCCCATGATCGTGATCGTGTCCGTTGAATGTAGAACGTCCCGCTTCTGAGGACCATAGATCTCGGAGAGGTGGTTCTGCTCACCAGCTATATATATACCCCTCACCGTATCTTCTTCCTCCTTGCTCCTCAAACCCTCATCCACCTCCTCCCAAGCCCGTGCTCGAAGCAACTTTGGCGAGGTGCCTTGCCGTGCAACTCTGTTGAAGTCTCGTCGCAGTTGATCACGCCCGTGCGGTAATCTTCCCTTCCGCATTGCCGTAGTTGATCCAAGTAGCCAAGTTAGGGTGCTTGGATCTGGAACTGCTCCTGTCTCATCTCTGTTCTTAGGGCAGTTCTTACCGAGGCTATTTTCATTGATTTATTTCTTTGTTGTAGATCTTTAGGAATCACTAGGTTATGACTGGTACGGTTTGTAGATTTTCCCTCATACTAGTTCTCCTCGATCAAGGGTTCATGAGTACTTATCCGAAAGATTAGATAGTTTTTTACTAACCTTGATCGTTCTATGGCCAGTTTAAATCTATCAAAGATATCTTCTCTAAGTATACCATGGATTCCTAGGTTTCTTCTGAAAACTTTCATTTTCGTTCCAAATACATCTGTGCATGTTTATGACCCTACCCCATTTTCCCTCGTATCTATTCTTTTCACAGGTTGGTCATGGCACAGAGTTCGGATGAGTATACAGATTCTAAAGGAGAATTGCCTCAGCTTCCACCAAGGTCTGACCAAATGAGATTGACAGGAGGAGGAAAATCTTCAAAGCCTCCCAAGAGACCAAAGAAGAAATCCGAGTCTGAATCCGAAGAAGATGATGATGAAATTCCCTCTGCTCACAGTCAGCCCGAGGATGAATTGGTCATTGATGCCCTAACCCTCTTCTCTGATGGAAATCCTAAGAAGGGTGGTCGTGGCAGAGAAAAGAATACCATAGTTGAAATATCAGATCTTGATGGTTACAGAACTCCACCTAGGGTTGAAACAACAACTGAACGCAACAACAGGCTACAAAGGATTCGCCGCCACTGGGCAAAGAAATGGTTCAATTATGAGAATGTTCGCGAGAAGTATCAGATCCTGTTTGCCATCACACCACCGTGGAATGACTGCATTGCTGAAAATTGCATTGGCCCAGATGATGAAAAAGTCAAACCACCACCACCACCTTCAAACGCTCATCCTGAATCCCTCAAAACCATCGCTGATTTTCACGATGAAGTGGCTAAGAGGGCGAAGGCCAAAGCCAAGCGTGATGCTAGGCAAACAAAGAAAAACCAAGTCGAAGCGAAAAACGTCACGCTGACACAGCAAGACATCCAGAAGAAGAAGGATCGTGCTTATGCATCCAAGGGAAGCAAGTCCAGAAAATCTGTTTCCCCTCGTGCTTCCCTAAAGAAAACCATCCCCAGGAAATCGAAGAAAGTAGTTTCTAGCTCATTTGATGAGTAATCGAGTGAAGATGCTCCTGATGAAATTCCCATGTATGAACAACGTGCCATTCTCAACAAGCCATCAAATAGCCCCTCACCAGTGAAAGTTTCGCCATCTCCAAGGAAATCACCAAGGCATGCACCCAGTCCCCTAACTGACAAACCTTTGGGTTCTATAGCTGCGAAAAGAAAGCTGCAGTCTGAAGGAAAAGCTGAAGTATCTGCTAAGAAGGCCAAACCCAGTGTTCCTGCTTCCACAAAGGAACAAAACTATGACTTCAATCTCATGATTGATGTAATTGAGAGTGCTGCTTACGATGCAAAATCTGATGATATAAGCAGTCTGAGACTTCCTAATGATGTTACCAAAATGGTAACGAAACATTTCATCGAGCTGAGGAAAATTACCAAGAAGCTGAATCAGGCTGCCAAGGACAAGCAAACCGTCGAGCAAATGAGAGAGGCCAACATTGAATCCGAAAGGAAGATTCTGAACAAAGAGATTGTTGAGCTCACAAAGGCACTCAGTCTCATGCGAAATGACAAAATTGATTGGCACTCATGACTGAAAATGGAAGTGTCTCAGTTGTGTGACAGAAGAAATGATGAGATTGACCGCAAGGCAGATCTTGCTCGAAGGAGAATTAAAGAAGAAAAACATCAAAAGGCTAAAGCAAGAGCTAGCAAACCGAAAGGAATCAAAGATCGCCGCCTTCAGACTGTTGCTGATGCTCAACCTCTTGACTCCAGTACTCCCTTGTAGCAGATTCCACCATCTCCACCTCATGAGGATGAACCTATGCATCAAACTAGCCAGGTGGAGGTTATCATTCCTACTCCAGCAGCCCAAGAACAACCAGATGTTGTTGATATCTTCTTCGAAAAGAATGATGAAGAAAATGCTTCGCCTAAGCAGCAAGCCCCAACTGATGATGATGTTGATGAGGAAATTGAAGTTGAGAAGGCAGATCCATCGCCTCAGAGAAAATTGCAAGCTGAGCCCTCCGGAACAAACAAGGAGGAGAATGACAAGATTGAGGGGGAGCTAAATGCTTCCCGAGACAAAACCACCCCGTTCGCATCATCTAGTGCCCCTACCTAGATACATGTTGATCCTGCTCCTTGTTCCACTGCACCATAGTTGGAAGAGGAAGAAAAGAAATCTGAAGAGTTGATGGCTCACGAAGGAATTGCTCCACCAGTTGTGCCCCAAGCGTCCGAGAAATAGGTCGTTGTGCCTCCAGCCAAAGGAAATACAGTGAAAGAAAAGGCCCTAGTGCCCGAAAGTCAGAAAAACGCTGATGGAGTTCCAGCGGGTAAAAATGATGGTCAGTCAAGTACCTCAAAGAAGTCAGCCCAAGAGAAGTCAAGGAAGCCTCGTGCTCCTCTCAAGCCTATTGAGGAAGGTGTGCAAGCACCTGATGACATTCGGACCCGAAATATGAGTGAAGAAGAACATCTGAAAAATCCATTGGAAACATTTCCCTTGTTCCCAGTTGAAGATGGCCCAAATGGTCTTGTATTTAACAAGCAGTTTCATCTTTTGAAACTTGCATTCTTTGGAACCAGCCCATACGACGGAGAAAGAACTTCCTTGTCACTAAGATTCTGGACAAAGGAACATGTTGTGTATTATGCTCGTATTCTGTACGAAAAGAATCGCATCTTCAAGCACAAGATTCTGGATTTTGCCGAGCTCAAAAGTTTACCCTGCTTCCATCACACCATCGAGCAGATTCAACTTGTCTTCCTGAAGAGTTTCCTTTGTTTCAATCATGGCTGGAATCGTGAAGTGATTCATCAATTCTATGCCACACTTTATATCACAGGAGATCTTACAGATAGCGGCACTTGGATCCTCGAATGGATGACAGGAGAGGAAAAGATCAAATGTTCGGCAGACTAGTTCTTAGGACTGTTGAATCTTCCACGGTGTGAATTTGATGCTAATCGAGAACACAAGCTGCACTATTGGGAAGTATCCGAAGCTCAACTTCATCTGCTGTTGGACCCCAAGCTTATTGGTGATGAATGCATAGAGACAAATCCAAAGAATCTGGCGTATGAGAACAAAGTGCTATTCTACATCCTCTGCAACTCCCTCACACCAACAAACAGGCCAGAAAACATCAATGGCATCATGGGAAATGCACTTCTTGCCACTGCTTAGGGCATTCATTTTGACATTCCAGATCTTTTCATTCGCAACTTGGCCTGCGCAGCTGATAGCCCTCAAGCATTGAAGCCATATGCACCTTGGGTCATGTTCGCAATTGGGCAGCTCATTGAAGAAAATGTTTTCTGCCCATATGTTCCGAAAGTTTATATGCCACCAGTCCGCGACACACTCAGGATTGTGAAGGACATAAGCAAAGGAAAAATGCCAATGGATGCTACTATTTTTGCTTCTATGCCTGCTTCTGCTAGAGTACCGAAGGTCAAGAAGGCAAAAGTTGAAATCCCTCATGAAGAAAATCCTTCACTGTATGAGATTTGTCTTCGCACTCAGCAAGCCTTGGAAAGCCATATCAAGCTCGACCGGAAAGTGAAGGTGGAAATGATGACTGAGATAAATTTGCTTCATAATTATTCTCGCCAAGCTCTCCTATATGAGAAGGAATAGAAGAAGCGCTCATGGACCCTTCTGCGCAAACATTACTCTCGCAAACAACTTTCTGCCAAGGGTATCAAGAAAGAATATGATTATCTGGAGTTGTTTGAAGTTCCTCGCATCCGAAGGCAAACCCCAGTGCTTCCTTAGTTGTAACACCCCCGATGTCTAGCTACAGTAAACCCATGCCAATGGTGCCTTGTTATCACAATTAGTCTTGCTAAACTTCATTTTGGTCCCAACCCAATTGAAATTCAAAATTTAAAATAAAGTTGAATTTAATAATTTTTCAAACAGTAAAACTAAAATGTTCACGTTATTCTATAAATTCTCCTGATCATTGCCATGTTGGAACAAACTACATTCGACTCACAAATAAATTCCTAGGAAATTAATAAGTGGTCCAAAGGCTTTTAAATTGGCCTTTCAAAATAAGCAAATATTTCAACCTTTGCAAATGCCCAAAAACTTTTTGTGTAGCCCTAGAATATTGCATAGCATTTTTGTGCAAAGTTTATAAATAAACAAAAATCATTTGATCACTAAACTATTTAGAGGGCAGTAGCTACTTATCGTGTAAAAAAAAGAAAAGAAGAAGAATTAGGAAGGCCACTGTGCACTTAAGCCATTAGGAATAGTAGCAACCCAGCCCACCTCCACCTCTCCTTCCACCTACAGGAGACAGGGTATCGTGGAGGGCATCCAACCGGCCATGGCCGCGCCATGGCACGTGCCGGCCATCCCTCGGTCCCCTTGGAGTATTAGGCCGACCCCCCGACCCCATCGACGAACCCTAACCCTCACTCTTCCCCCCTCGCACCGCTCTCTTCCCCGCAGCGCTCGACCGACATCGTCATCGCCATGGCCGCTGTCGCCCTCACGCCCATTGAGCTCCCCGGCGCCTAGGAGCGTGCCCTTCTGCCCCGTCTACATCGACTACTTCGCCTGAGAGGAGCAGATCGACCGGAGCCGCACCAGCGCAAGCGGATCGACCTCAACTTCGTCTTCGGCCACCGGAGCTCCGCTGCTTTGATTCGTCACCTTAGAACCCTCCCCGAGCCCGCTGACCAACCCATCTTCCCTGCGGTGAGGCCCTCGTCCGATTCCCCTCTCCCTCCCTCATTTCCATCATCATAGCGCCGTCCGCGTCCTCCCGTTGCCGCGCCCGGAGCTCCGGTCCGCACACGACCTGGCCACGCTCGTAGCGCCCCTGGCCATGCTCGCCACGCCCCTGGTTGCCCCCTTGGCCACACCCCATCGTGCCCTTCCAGGCGCTGGCCGCACCCGCGGCCTTGCCCTGCTGCTACTCACGCTGCAACTACTTGATGCCGCTGCTAGTTGCACTATTGTTGCTGTTTGCCGCACTGCTGCTGCTTCTTTACTTGCCGCCACTGCTCGCGCACCACTGTTGCCTGCTCGCTGCTGCTGGCCGCTGCTCCTTCCCCTGTCGCCAGCTGCTGCTGCTGCCTCCCACTGCCGCTGCTTGCTTTGCTGTTCCTGCTGCTTTTTGCTAGTCGCTGCTGCTGCCGCATTACGGGCCCTTCTTAGGTTAGATATATAGGATTAGTTTAGGGTTGTTCTATGACACATGTGCCCCATGTTAGTTTAACCTTCCATTTAATTTAGCACCCAACTAATTTCAGAGCATATGACGTGTGGGCCCCTTTAATTAGGTTTGTTTTATTTATTTGATTAGGTATGGGCTATGACATGTGGGTCACACCTTATGTTGACCAGTCAACTTGACTTGGTCAACTCGAATTAATTTAATTACAGAAATTTCAGAAAATCATGTAAACTTTGAAAATTAATATAAAAGTATCCGTAACTCGGATGAAAATACTTTGTACATGAAAGTTGCTCAGAAAGACGAGACGGATCCGAATACGCAATCCGTTCATCTGCCACATGTCCCTAGCATAGCGAACATGCAACCGTCCCCCTCTGTTTCATCTGTCCAAAAATACCAAACTTCAGGAAAACATTCCCGAATGTTTCCCCCCTTCGCCAGTATCACCTAGTACTGCGATAGGTCACCTCTAGCACCGCTTATTGTCATGTCATGCATCGTCATGCATCTTTTTGCACTGTATTCATTGTTTCTTCCCCCTCTTCTATTCGTTAGACTTCGAGACTAGCGCCACCTCTGCCCCGATCAACTACGGTGTTGACGACCCGTCCTTCTCCGCAGAGCTTCCAGGCAAGCCAACCCCCCTTGATAATCCCGATATCACCTATTCTTTCCCTCTACTGCTTGCATTAGAGTAGTGTTACTGTTTCATCGGTTTGATCCTATACTACTGCATAGCCTGTCCTTGTTGCTACTGTTGTTGATACCTTATCTGCTATCCTAAATGCTTAGTATAGGATGCTAGTTTATCATCAGTGGCCCTACATTCTTGTCAGTCTGCCATGCTATACTATCGGGCCGTGATCACTCGGGAGGTTATCACGGGTATATACATACATACTATACTTGATACATGATGTGACTAAAGTCGGGTCGGCTCGTAGAGTACCCGCGAGTGATTCACGGACTGGGGCTGAAGGGGCAGGTGGTTCGATCCAGGTTGTGATGGGCCTGGGTTCCCGACAGCCCCCGAGTGATTCTTTGTGGTGGAGCGACAGGGCAGGTTGTGACCACCCATGAGAGAGGTGGGCCTGGTCCCTGGTCGGCGTCCGCAGTTGTTTCAAAATAACACGCTTAATGAGATTTGGATATTTGATCTGAGTTGGTCTTTTGGCCTATAGTCACTAACCAACTACGTGGGGACAGTTATGGGCACTCGATGTCGTAGTATCAGCCGAAGCTTTCCAGACGTCAGTGACTGAGCGGCGCGCGCAGGGTTGGACCGCGTAAAGCACCCTCCTTTGTAATGGAGGCTGCCAGGTCTGCTCACCGTCTGCCCATGTAACGTGCAGGAGTGCAAAAGGCGATGGGCCCAAGACCCCTGCGCACTTAGGATTTAGACCGGCGTGCTGACCTCTCTGTTGGGCCTAGGTAGGGTTGAGACGTGTTGATCTTCCGAGGCCGGGTATGACCCAGGGAAAGTGTGCCCGGCCAAAGGGATTGAGCGTGTTGGGCAATGTGGTTCACCCATGCAGGGAAGTTTATCTATTCGAATAGCTGTGTCCACGGTAACAGGACGACTTGGAGTTGTATTCCGACCTCATGATAACTAGAACCGGATACTTAATAAAACACACCCAGATAAGTTCTAGAGACAACTCGGTGATCGCTCTCTCGCAGGGTGATGAGGAGAGGATCACCGGGTAGGATTATGCTATATGATGGTACTTGATGCTATACTTGCTACTCTCTTCTATATGCTTCAAGATGGAGGCTTCCAGAAGCGTAGACTTCGATAGGACTAGCTATCCCCCTCTTATTCTGGCATTCTGCAGTTCAGTCCACAGATACTACCCATTTCATTGATACCGATGCATATGTAGTGTAGATCCTTGCTTGCAAGTACTTTGGATGAGTACTCATGGTTTCTTTGCTCCCTCCTTTCCCCCTTTTCCCATTCTTCTCGGATGTCGCAACAAGATGTTGGAGCCCAGGAGCCAGACGCCACCGTCGACGACTCCTACTACCCCGAGGGTACCTACTACTACATGCAGGCCGCCGAAGACCAGGAGTAGTTTAGGAGGATCCCAGGCAGGAGGCCTGTGCCTCTTCGATCTGTATCCATGTTTGTGCTAGCCATCTTATGGCACCTTGTTTAACTTATGTCTGTACTCATATATTGTTGCTTCCGCTGACTTGTTTATGTTTGAGCTTATGTATTCGAGCCCTCGAGGCCCCTGGATTGTAATATAAAGCTTGTATTACTTTAATTTGTGTCTAGAGTTGTGTTGTGATATCTTCCTATGAGTCCCTGATCTTGATCGTACATGTTTGCGTGTATGATTAGTGTGCGATTGAATCAGGGGCGTCACATCAGTGTTCCACCTCTACTGACCTGCTGTTTGTTGAACCTGATGATGATCTTCAAGACACAGCAGGAACATTTATCTACAATCCAGATGCACCTCGCAATGCTACTCCCGAAGCTGATCTCGAAGCCCATGTTGCGTCTCCAGATCCTGCTTCGGCCTCGACCGTCGCTCGCTCTGCTTCTCCGAACAGTTCGAGTTCTGATTCTGAGGATTCTTCAGACGAGTAGTTCCTCGCATGCATTGTCTTTCCTTTTTGACACTTGTTGACAAAAAGGGGAAGAAGAACATCGAGTGATAGATTAACGGGTTATTTGCAGGGTGTTTCCATTCGCTATTTGCTTTGCTTTCAGACTATTTGGTTTCGACGAACTATTTGCTTTTGAAACTTGGAGCACCGCCTGTGGTGTTGATATACTTGGTCGTCATGTACCATTAATAACCCCCCTACAATTGTATTTGCTTCCAATTGTCTGTTTGCAGGTGCTATCGAAAGCTTACTTCCTTGCAATAATTATCCTCGATACTTATCTATCATGCAGGGAAAGTAAAAGCATTTCAAGGAGAATTGGAAATCATGCTTCTCTAAAAGAGACATTTCACTCCTTGAAATTATTTGTGTCTTGTGGTTAGATATTCTATAATGATTATCATTTGTTATCTAACCTTGCAGGAAAGAAAGTTAGCTTCAGAGTGAATTTCTTGAGAATCAAAAGCGAAATCTTTCCTTCTGTTTCATAAGCTGTTTTTTCCTCGCATATATCCTTTGTTTCATTATTATTGCAAGAAAAGCTTGTCTCAAGCATATCTACTCCGAGCATACCTATGATTCCCTTGCTCTGATTCTTCTTGAGTATCTAACTTGCAGGGAACTTATATCTCGTGTGGATTCAAACTGTGTTCTGAGTGAACTCTCAAGACTTATCCTTCGTCACAAATCATTTCAAAGTAGTCACTCTATCTAACAAATCTTTTTTTAAAGATTGTGTGTGACAGGAAATACCTCAGACACTATAGAGTGTATTGAAAGAGACCACGAATGAGATCATAAGTCAATATCACTCGTACAAAGATTCATCTCGCTACCTTCAGGTTTATCTTCTATGCATTCGATGCATATATTCAGGGGGAGCGTGTTTCATCTTCGTGCTTATCTCTCGTCTTTCTTTATCCTTCGCATTCCATTTCATTCATTGTCTATCTTTTGATGTGTTATGTTTTGTCAACAATCATCCAAAAAGGGGGAGATTGTTGGTGCAATATTTGCACTCTTGTGTTTTGGAGATTGTTGACAGAAACAGGCATGGATTGATTTGTTTGCTAGTGCACACAGAGAGAAATAGTCCATGCAGAACCGAAGAGAATGCTATCTCCGGTGTCAAGTTCAAGAAACTTTACCAAAGAATATCTACGTTGCAGAGAAGAATGAGCTACATCTGTTGAGAACATGTAGAAGAGAAGATTGACGCGAAGGAGTTAACCCCTCGAGAATTTATTGCTGAAGTGAAGCAATTGGTTTGGAGATTCTGTCCGAAGAAATTGACTGCAGCGAATGGAAGTCAAAGACAAAGTGAAGACGTAGTATTCATTTCATTGTTCTTCTTTCGTTCATTTGAGTAATAGGACCTCCGTACTATTAAGAGGGGTATAGGTTCTCGAAGCTTAGATCGGCTGTGATGCTTAGCCCAAACCTATGCGAGACTGAGAGAAATCTCTTTATGTTTCAAATGATTACCTGCCAGCAGTAGACGTTGTTCTTCGTGTTGCAGGAGATATCTTTCGAACTGAGGAGTTAGCATTACTTGCTCCGCAAGAAATGTTACCGTTGTGCTCAGATTTTTGACCGTTGGACTCGTGTCGTTCGGCCATTGGCTGCTCCACATGTCCAATTTGGTCATTTCCCTTCAGGGAAGGCTGCGGCTATAAATAGCCACCCCGCTCCAATGTTGCCCGTTGGCTGCTCCACTTAAGATTTCTGAGAAGATTGATTGAGCATCCCCTCTCCGCACTAGTGCAGAAAAGCCTAGCTATGGCGTGCCAAAAACAGCCTTGCTGGCGTAGGAGCCCCACGCCACCAATATGGCGCCAGTGTTAAAAATTAGTGGTGGCGCTGGAGCCTACGCCAGCAGTATTATACGTGTTGCTGGTGTGCGATGTTTGCAATGCCACCACTATATTCCCTCACCTAGTGGGGCATAATGTAATTTGCATGCCATGAACGTTTCATGCAAAAAAAAGGTTTTTCAACACCATTTAACATTTAGCATTTCACATTAACACTAAGCACATACTATATAACATTACACAGTCACTACAAAAAATAAACTTCCGTGATGATACGTGTTTGTCACAGTAGGTCACGTTTTCTGTCATGCATGTACATCCATGACGATTTTATGACAGAATCAAGATAGTCATACGTGTGCTGTCGTAGAAGTGTTCCATGACAACCAAAATTATCATCACGGAAGTGTTCACTTCCATGACGATAAATGACGCATCATGGAAGTGCTTTCGTCACGGGTAACCGACACATGGCATCTGATATGTCTCCATCGTATCTACTTTTCCAAACTCTTTTTTCCTTGTTTTGGACTCTAATTTGCATGATTTGAATGGAACTAACCCGGACTGACACTGTTTTCAGCAGAATTGCCATTGTGTTATTTTTGTGCAGAAATAAAAGTTCACGGATTGGCCTGAAAATTTACGGAGAATATTTTTGGAATATATAAAAAATACTGGTGCAAGAATTATCCAGAGGAGTCCACCTAGAGGCCACAAGCCATGGGGGCGTGCCCACCCCCCTAGGGCGCGCCTTGCAGGCTTGTGGGCCCCCTGGAGCCCCTCCGACCTCAACTCCAACTCCATATAACCCTATTCGGGGAGAAAAAAATCAAGGAGAAGAGTTCATTGTGTTTTACTATACGGAGCCGCCGCCGCCACCTCCTGTTCTTCATCGGGAGGGCAGATCTGGAGTCCGTTCGGGGCTCCTAAGAGGGGGATTCATCGCCATCATCATCACCAACCTTCCTCCATCACCAATTTTATGATGCTCACCACCGGGCGTGAGTAATTCCTTCATAGGCTTGCTGGACGGTGATGGGTTGGATGAGATTTATCATGTAATCGAGTTAGTTTTGTTAGGGTTTGATCCCTAGTATCCACTATGTTCTGAGATTGATGTTGCTATGACTTTGCTATGCTTAATGCTTGTCACTAGGGCCCGAGTGCCATGATTTCAGATCTGAACCTATTATGTTTTCATTAATATATATGTGTTCTTAATCCTATCTTGCAAGTTGTAGACACCTATTACGTGTTATGATCCGCATACCCCAAGGTGACAATAATTGGGATTTTTCCGGTGATTACCATAGTTTGAGGAGTTCATGTATTCACTGAGTGTTAATGCTTTGGTCCGGTAAGGAGGCCTTAATATCCCTTAGTTTCCATTAGGACCCCGCTGCCACGAGAGGGTAGGACAAAAGATGTCATGCAAGTTCTTTTCCATAAGCATGTATGACTATATATGGAATACATGCCTACATTATATTGATGAATTGGAGCTAGTTCTATGTCACCCTATGATATAACTGTTGCATGATGAATGCCATCCGACATAATTATCATTGCTGATCCATTGCCTACGAGCTTTTCACATATTGATCTTTGCTCAGTTACTTTGCCGTTGCCACTGTTACAATCACTACAAAACTGCTACTGTTACTTTTGCCACCGTTACCGTTACTTCCATACTACTTTGCTACTAATTTTTTTTTGCAGATATTAAGTCTTTCAGGTGTGGTTGAATTGACAACTCAGCTGCTAATACTTGAGAATATTCTTTGGCTCCCCTTGTGTCGAATCAATAAATTTCGGTTGAATACTCTACCCTCGAAAACTGTTGCGATCCCCTATACTTGTGGGTTATCAAGACCTTTTTCCGGCGCCGTTGCTGGGGAGCATAGCTCTATTCTCTGAGTCACTTGGTATTTATATCTGTTTATCACTATGAAGAATCCGAAAGATCCAAGAACCAAGATTTATCCCTCTACTACGAGGGGAGGTAAGGAACTGCCATCTAGCTCCGCACTTGATTCACCTTCTGTTTTGAGTAAGCTTGCGACACCACCACCTACTATTAATCCTAATATGTCACAAGTAATTGATGATGCTACTTCTGCTATGAATGATGCTTATGATGCTACTACTATGCTTGACAATACTGTGCCACTGGGTGAATTTCTTGATGAACAACATGCTAGTGCTAAAGATATTGAGAATGATGAAACTGATGATATTTCTGAAACTGATGAAATTATTGAAACTGAAATCTTTGAAACACCCATTAGACCTAGCTCTCCTAGATATGAATTGCCTGTTATACCTAAGGGTTATGTTATGGATGGAGAGGTGGCTAGAGACTTTCTTGCTTGTAAGGATAGAGATGACCTTAAGAAATTATTATGCAAGTGGAAAGAAAAATCTTTGAATGCTAGAATGCAATATGATCCTATGTTTGCTACTTCACCTATCTGTGTTACAGATAAGGATTATGAATTCTCTATCGATCCTGAGTTAATTACTTTGGTTGAATCTGATCCTTTCCATTGTTATGAATCTAAAACTGTTGTGGCACATCTTACTAAACTGAATGATATAGCCACCCTGTTTGCTCATGAGGAAAACAATCGCTATTACTATATTCTTAAGTTGTTTCCTTTCTCATTAAAGGGTGATGCTAAGATATGGTTTAATTCTCTTGCTCCTGGTTGTGTGCGTAGTCCCCAGTATATGATATATTACTTCTCTGAAAAATATTTTCCTGCTCATAAGAAACAAGTTGCTTTACAGGAAATATTCAACTTTGTGCAAATTGAAGAAGAGAGTCTCCCACAAGCTTGGGGGAGGCTTCTCCAATTGCTTAATGCTTTGCCTAATCATCCTCTCAAGACAAATGAAATACTTGATATCTTTTATAATGGACTAACCGATGCTTCTAGGGACCACCTAGATAGTTGTGCTGGTTGTGTTTTCAGGGAACAAACTGTTGAACAAGCTGAATTACTATTGAATAATATATTGAGTAATGATAATGATTGGACTCTTCCCGAACCACCTCCTAAGCCAACTCCGAAGAAAATAGGTATTCTATTCCTCAGTCCTGAATATATGCAAGAGGCAAAGAAATCTATGAAAGAAAAAGGTATTAAAGCTGAAGATGTTAAGAATTTACCACCTATTGAAGAAATACATGGTCTTAATACTCCGACACAGGTAGTAGAGGTAAATTCTCTCTATAGATTTTATGAAGGTGATATTCCTCATAATAAGCCTGCTAGTCAATGCTTGGATGAATTTGATAACTTTATTGTTAAACAAGAAAACTTCAATGCTTATGTTAGTAGACAATTGAAACGTAATGCTTATATGCTTGATTGCTTGGATGACTATATGTGTAGAACTATTAATTATCTCAAGATTATTAGTAAACATGCTTCCATGGTAAAAACTCAAGTAGAACAAGTACTCAAGGCACAAAATGATTTGCTTAATGAGATGAACAATAAACGAATGATAATGTTGTTAGAGTTATGACTAGAGGTCGTAAAATGACTCAGGAACCTTTGTATCCCGAGGGCCGTCCTAAGAGAATTGAGCAAGATTCTCAGAGAATTAATACTGATGCACCTAGTCCTTCTAGTAGTAAAAAGAAAACTGATAGGACTTTGCATGCCTCTAGTGAACCTGTTGTAGACACACCTGAGAATCCAAATGATATTTCTATTTCTGATGCTGAAACACAATCTGGTGATGAACATGAACCTAGTGATAATGTTAATGATGATGTTCATGTTGATGCTCAACCTAGTAATGATAATGATGTTGAGATAGAACCTATTGTTGACCTTGATAACCCACAACCTAAGAATAAAAGATATGATAAAAGAGACTTTGTTGCTAGGAAACATGGTAAAGAAAGAGAACCATGGGTTCAGAAACCCATGCCCTTTCCTCCTAAACCATCCAAGAAAAAGGATGATGAGGATTTTGATCGCTTTGTTGAAATGCTTAGACCTGTCTTTTTGCGTATGCGTTTGACTGATATTCTGAAAATGTCTCCTTATGCTAAGTATATGAAAGATATTGTTACTAATAAAAGAAAGATACCGGAAGCTGAAATTTCCACCACGCTTGCTAATTACACATTTAAAGGTGGAATACCAAAGAAACTAGGAGATCTAGGAATACCAACTATACCATGCTCCATTAAAAGAAACTATGTTAAAACTGCTTTATGTGATCTTGGAGCCGGTGTTAGTGTTATGCCTTTCTCTTTATATCGTAGACTTGATTTGAATAAGTTGACACCAACTGAAATCTCTTTGAAAATGGCTGATAAATCAAATACTATACCCATCGGTATTTGCGAGGATGTACCTGTCATAGTTGCAAATGTTAGTATTTTAACGGACTTTGTTATTCTTGATATACCCAAGGATGACAGTATGTCGATCATCCTTGGTAGACCCTTTTTGAATACTGCAGGGGCTGTTATTGATTGCAACAAGTGCAATGTCACTTTTCATGTTAATGGTAATGAGCATGCGGTACACTTTCCGAAGAAACAACCTCAAGTGAATAGTATCAATTCAATTGGAAAAATTTCAACAATTACTATTGGAGGTTTTGAATTCCCTCTTCCTACTGTCAAAAAGAAATATGATATTCTTATTGTTGGGGGCATGCATATCCCCGTTGAGGTAACCTAGTGTTATTCGAAAATTCTCCTGTTTCATGTCATTCGGAAGAAGTTTGTTAACAAGACTTGATCAACCTTGTTAATGGATTCCTTTTGACAGGCATGAGATGGAAGAATTTAGAAGGCACAACCTTCTGTACCCTCTCTTTTCTTTCTGTTATTTAGAGTAAATAAAGCAAAAATACTATTATTTTTCCTATTTTCTGAATTATTCGTGCAATAAAAAATGACCAGAAAATACAAGTTCTCTAAATGCCCTGAAAATTTAGTATGTTTTTTTTCCAGAATATTTAAGAATTTTTGGCACTGAACACACATCAGGGGGTTGCACCAGTGGGCCACAAGCCCATAGGGTGCGCCCACCCCCCTGGGCGTGCCTAGCAGGCTTGTGGGTCCCATGTGGGTCCCCCTCACTTATGCCAGCACCCATTCACTTCATCTTCCTCCAGAAAAAATCCCACCATTGCTCAAACCCGTGTTCTTGCTCATCTTGCTGCCATTTTCGATCTCCTTGCTCAAAGCTCCATTTGCAAAACTGTTTCAGGGGATTGTTCCTCGGTATGTGACTCCTCCAATGGTCCAATTAGTTTTTGCTCTAGTGCTTTATATATGGCAAATTTTTGCTGCTGTGGTGACCATGTCCTTGAGCTTGCATGTCAAATTTATATGGTCCAAACTAGTTTTGTTGCATGATATAGCCTCTACACACTTATGGGAGTAGTTGCTATCAATCTTTTTGAGTTTGGTTTACTTTTATTTTGAGTCACTAAAAAAATTCAGAAATTTTTCAGAAAAAGAAAATGTTGAGGAAAGTGTTCCAAGGTGGTTCCTCAAAGAAGAAGGCCCCAAGGCTCTCAATATGTGAGTCAGATCTCAAACCACCGAGGGATGCTCAAGTGCAACCTTGCGAATGGCCGTCAGATTCCTTCATGACTCGTGCAGGTTTCAAGGGAGAATTTGATATATATGTACACAACGCCGGCCTGACAGACTTCATGTCAGATAAGTGTTTTCAATACTACAATCTCATTGATTCCTTTGTGCCGAGATTTAAGTATTCGGTCCATCGCAATACGCATTCCGTTTTATTTGATCTTTATGATAAATCTTTCACCATGGACCTAGAAGATTTTAATAATGCATGCAAAATTCCACAATGGGGTACTTGTACTGAACCTCGTAAATCTGATTGCATTGAATTTCTTTCTAGCATTACCGTTGGTGAAACTTGGACTATAACACAAGCTACTATAGGGAGCATTCAGTTTCCTGCATTACATTACTTTGCTCTCTTTGTGGGTAGATACATTAATGGTAAACATGATCACAGTCACCTCTGCGCCCCTGATTTGAGTGTCATCAAGAGTGCTGTAATGAATGAAAAACAATTTAATTTGGGGGCTATCATTGCGCATAGATTACATAACAATGCTAAAGATGGCGATTTCTTTGGTGGAATTTATGCCACCCGCTTAGCTAATTATCTTGGTGCCCCCATAAGAGAAAATGATACTCTGTTGCCGCCTGCTTTTCTTGATTATAATGCTATGGTACGTTACCAGTTCCTTGAGAGGAATGACCAGTCCCTCCTGTACTGACTAATCTTTGATAAGGAGCGCGTCTTCTGTATTACGCTTCCTGCTCCTGCCTTCTTTGACTATCAGGTGAAACAAAGATATTTCATAACCAGAGAGGAGGAGGACGACTATGAGAGAGAGGGGGAGGCCGCTCGTCTCCACGAGGCAGCTCTCCAAGCGGTAGCCGCAGCAGCTCAGTACAACCCCAACTACAACTTTGGATATCTGCCAGGCCAGCCGTGGCCCTAGACCAACTTGGGCCAAAAGCCTAAGCTTGGGGGAGTATGTATTTCTCACCGACATTACATTCATGTTCACACACTCATTCTACTTGTCGGTGTTCATACTTTTTCATTGTATTATCCATGTTAGTTTATTTTTCTCGCTTTCTTCTTGTGTGTTTGAAAAACTTAGAGAAAATCCAAAAAAAATAGTTCTCGCTCTTTTTAGTTTTTCTTTCTAGTTTATTTAGTTGCAGTATTAAAAGAAAACCCAAAAAGATTTCTCGTTCTTCTTTTGCTTGTTGGGAGCTTTCCCGTGCAAATAGTTTTTCTCGTACTTGTTTTACTTTCTCCAGAAAAACAAAAACTCCAAAAATATTTCAGTGTGTTTCTTTGAAATTCTTTTCTTTTCTTTGGGTTGTAAGGAGAAGACCACGATGAAAATGTTGAGTGGATCTCATATGCATTATGATCTAACAAAGAGCCCATATTACCTTGTCTTCTCCTTTGATTAAATGTTGCAGATTCCAGCTTAGTCCAATGCACGTGCACTCTTATTATTATTATTCACACCGTTCGGTCGTGCAAGTGAAAGGCAATAATGACGATATATGACAAAATGATTGGGATTGAGAAAAGCTGGTACGAACTCGACCTATTTTGTTTTTGTAAATATGATTAGCTCATCGTTCCTGATTCAGCTTATTATGAATGAAACATGTTTGCAATGACAATTAGAGATTATAGTTACTCATGCCATGCTTAACTAGCTAGGAGTGTATAATGGTTTCTCTTGTGTGCCAACATGCAATTTAAAATGGTTATGATGTAGTATGATAGGATGGTATCCTCCTTTGAATGATTCAAGTGGCTTGACTTGGCACATGTTCACGCATGTAGTTGAAACAAAAACAACATAGCCACCACGATATTTATGTTCATGGTGATTTATATCCTACTCATGCTTGCATTCAATGTTGGTTAATCTCAATGCATGTTTATGACCGTTGTCGCTCTCTAGTTGGTCGCCCCTCAATGTTTTGCTAGCCTTCACTTGTACTAAGCGGGAATACTGCTTGTGCATCCACTTCCTTAAACCCAAAGTTGTTCCATATGAGTCCACCATACCTACCTATATGCGGTATTTACCTGCCGTTCCAAGTAAATTTCCATGTGCCAAACCCTAAACCTTCAAATAATAATCTATTTTGTATGCCCTAATCGCTCATGTAGTGACTGGAGGCTGTCAGTATCTTCCATGCTAGGTGGGTTATTCTCACGATGAGTGTTGATTCACTTGTCATTCACAAGAAAGTGGCTGGTAATCGGGATGCCCAGTTCCATGCTTGAAATCAAATCAAAATATAATCATAAAACAAAACTCCCCCAGGACTGTTGTTGGTATGGATGGCACCTGTGGATTCGGCTAGTCGTGGAGTGTGTTTGATTGGTGGAGGGGGAGTAAAAAACTTTACCATTCTGTTTGGGAACCGCCTATAATGTATCTAGCATGGAAGATAGTGAGATCTCTTGGTTGTTATGTTGACAATGAAAGAATACCGCTCAAAATTATATTCATCTCTATTTTAAAAGCTCCAAGCTCTAGCACCTCTACAAATCCCTGCTTCCCTCTGCGAAGGGCCTATCTATTTACTTTTATTGTTGAGTCATCATCCTCTTATAAAAAGCACCAGCTAGAGAGCACCACTGTAATTTGTATGCTTTGCTATTAATTGATGTTGAGTATAAGTGTGACCGGATCTCTTTTGCCATGAATTACAATGTCCAGTCAGTCCTTGGTCTTCAAAGGTGCTCTGCATTTATGTTTTGCGGTCTCAGAAAGGGCTAGCGAGATACCATTATATCATATAGTATCATGATTGTTTCGAAAAAAGTGTTGTCATCTGAGATTTATAGTTATTGCTCGCTAGTTGATTATGCCATTGATATGAGTAAATGTGAGACCTAAATGTTATTGTGAATGTGGTTAGTTCATAATCTTTGCTGAAAACCTAAACATCTCTTAGACATATTTACAACAACAAGATCAAACAGAGTTTGTAAAAGTTTTCCTTTGTCACTTTCAGTTTGTCAACTGAATTGCTTGAGGACAAGCAATGGGTTAAGCTTGGGGAAGTTGATACGTCTCCATCGTATCTACTTTTCCAAACTATTTTGCCCTTGTTTTAGATTCTAATTTGCATGATTTGAATGGAACTAACCCGGACTAACGCTGTTTTCAGCAGAATTGCCATGGTGTCATTTTTGTGCAGAAATAAAAGTTCTCGGATTGACCTAAAAATTTATGGAGAATATTTTTGGAATATATAAAAAATATTGGCGCAAGAATTATCTAGAGGGGGGCCACCCAAAGGCCACAAGCCCTGGGGACGCGCCCTGTAGGCTTGTGCACCCCCTGGAGCCCCTCCGACCTCAACTCCAACTCCATATAACCCTATTCAGGGAGAAAAAAATCAAGGAGAAGAGTTCATCGTGTTTTACGATATGGAGCCGCTGCCACCTCCTGTTCTTCATCGGGAGGGCAGATCTGGAGTCCGTTTGGGGCTCCGGAGAGGCGGATTCGTCGCCATCATCATCACCAACCTTCCTCCATCACCAATTTCATGATGCTCACCGTCGGGAGTGAGTAATTCCTTCATAGGCTTGCTGGACGGTGATGGGTTGGATGAGATTTATCATGTAATCGAGTTAGTTTTGTTAGAGTTTGATCCCCAGTATCCACTATGTTCTGAGACTGATGTTGCTATGACTTTGCTATGCTTAGTGCTTGTCACTAGGGCCTAAGTGCCATGATTTCAGATCTGAACCTATTATGTTTTCATGAATATATATGTGTTCTTGATCCTATCTTGCAAGTTGTAGACACCTATTACGTGTTATGATCCGCATACCCCAAGGTGACAATAATTGGGATTCTTTCCGGTGATTACCGTAGTTTGAGGAGTTCATGTATTCACTAAGTGTTAATGCTTTGGTCCAGTTCTCTATTAAAAGGAGGCCTTAATATCCCTTAGTTTCCATTAGGACCCCACTGCCACGGGAGGGTAGGACAAAAGATGTCATGCAAGTTCTTTTCCATAAGCACGTATGACTATATACGGTACATGCCTACATTATATTGATGAATTGGAGCTAGTTCTGTGTCACCCTATGTTATAACTTTTGCATGATGAATGCCATCCGACATAATTATCATTACCGATCCATTGCCTACGAGCTTTTCACATATTGATCTTTGCTCAGTTACTTTGCCATTGCCATGGTTACAATCACTACAAAACTTCTATTGTTATTTTTCCACCGTTACCGTTACTTCCATACTACTTTGCTACTAAAAACTTTGTTGCAGATATTAAGACTTTAAGGTGTGGTTGAATTGACAACTCAGCTGCTAATACTTAAGAATATTCTTTGGCTCCCCTTGTGTCGAATCAATAAATTTGGGTTGAATACTCTACCCTCGAAAACTGTTGCAATCCCCTATACTTGTGGGTTATCAGCATCCACCGTAACGGGTGGCCGTTAAGCTATCGGGTCCGGGTTTGGATCCGATAACCCGTTAACAGCAAGGACTAATGGGGATTTTCCATGTGTAAAATTCTCATTCGCCGGCGGATCCACGTGTCGGCTCAGCGTTGGGACAGATGTCATCTAGTGAATGGACGGTATGCGCCTATGATACGTCGACACATGGATCGGTCCAATAGTAGCCCATTCAGGTCAAAACGCCGGCCCGTTTGACCTGGTCAAAAGGTAACGGCCCAGCCCACTGAAAGCGTGTTAACGGTCTGTTCGCATATAGCCCATTTACAGCCCGCTAACACACGGCCCATTGTGGCCAATCCGAATTAGGCCCAGTAGCGTCATCTGGGCAGTCCAATATGATTTCAGCCCGTTGTAACTTCCGACGCATGTATGGCCCATGATGTCTTTCGGCCCATATGAGGCCCTGTGTAACACTTGGCCCACTAACGACCCGTGGTGAAACTGGCCCATAATGAACAGTATATCGCTTTATGCCCATTAAAGGCCCATTATTCCGTTGGGCCGTTTCCAGCCCGTGTTATCTTTCGGCCTTCTAAGGGCCCATTTATTCTTCGGCTGATTTGCAGCAATCAATTACTTACGGTCCGTTACTGGCCTGTTTCGGTTATGGGCCAAATTCAGAGCCTGGTTAAAGTCGGCCCGCTTGTAGGCCGTTAATCCGTTGGGCCGTTTTCATAGCGTCATCAAATACGGCCCATTAACGGCCTGTTATGCCTGTCGATAGAATTAAGCCCGTTATACTCATCGGCCTATTAACGGCCCATTACGGTCGGCCCATGAATGGATGATTCTCAATCTAGCCCGTTTCGGCCCACAATGCGGTCCGTTATTGGCCCACGTTTGGCCAAACGATCATACGACCGTAGAAGGCCCATTGATTCTATGGCCCGTAGAAGGCTCGTAGGAGGCCCATGGTCACTATAGCAGATAGCAGGACCATGGTGGCAACGGTCCATATGTTGCCCATGGTTATTGTGGCCTAGTTTTAAAACATAGGTTATTGCGACCACTAGCAAACCGCGGAAAAAGAACTGCACTGACTACAAATAAACAAGACAACAAGGAAATAAATAAGCAAGCAACTTACGCTAGGATATTACAGCTATTACACATATTACATCCACTGGGCATCAAAGTTCACCACCAGTGCAAATATGGGGAACAAAGCAGCATATTACATTCACTGGTTGTCAAAGTTGGCGACCACTACAAATAAACGCCGCAGCAAAACAAGTCTAGAACTGAAACCACTTCACAAGAGCTCAAGAAACAATATCCTGGGTATCCATGTGACGCCCCCGGTTCAATCGTACACTAGTCATACACGCAAACGTGTACGATCAAGCCCAGGGACTCACGGGAAGATATCACAACACAACTCTAAACACAAATAAACGGAGGTCCACAATATTACAGACCAGGGATCCGAAGATCCGAATACATAAGTCAGTCATACAAATAATATCTGAGTACAGACATAGTTAGACAAGTTCTGCCTTAAGAAGGCTAGCACAAACAGCGACACTAGATCGAAAGGCGTTGGCCTCCTGCCTGGGAGCCTCCGATCCTACTCCTGGTCAGATGGCTCGATCCAGTAGTACGTGCCCTCTGGACCCGCCTGGTAGTAGGCTCCGGTGGTGGCGTCTGGCTCCTGGACTCCATCGTCTGGTGTATCATCAAGGTGGGGTATATGGGGGAAAGGAGAAAATAAAGCAACCGTGAGTACTCATCCGAAGTACTCAGCAAGCAAGGATCTATACTACATATGCAACATTATCAATGGAGAAAAGGCTGTATATGTGGACTGGGCTGCAGAAATGCCAGAATAGAGAGAAAGGCCTAGTCCTATCGAAGACTAGCATCTTCAAACATCTTCTCAAAGCCATCATCTTGCAGCAGTAGAAGAGAGTAGAATAGCATTTTATTTAACAAACATGTTGAATTACAGCTCAAAGATCCTTCCTCGACTCCCAGCGAGAAAGTAATCCCGAAGCTTCAATTAAGTAACAAGTATCCAGTTTAAGTAGTAGATCGGGATACACAAACTGAGCGTCCTTTACCGTAGGACCGGCTATCGATAGAAGATTCATCCCTGCAGGGGTGCACTACTGTTACCCAACACGCTCGATCAACTCTGGCCGGACATACTTGATGGGTAATGCCCGTCCTCGAAAGATCAACACGAAGCAGCGCTCTACCTAGGCTCAGCAGAGAGGTCAGCACGCCGGACTAACCTATGCACCCAGGGGTCTCGGGCCATCGCCCTGGGCACCCTGCGCGTTGCGTGGCTGGCCGGGGTGCAGGCGCGACACTGAACTCGCCAGTGAAGTATCCAGCCCAATCCCGACGATCAGCCCGCACGGTGAATCGTGACGTCTGATAAGCTTTCGGCGAAACGTACATCGCAGAGGGCCCCATAACCATTATCCCGCGTGGTGGCAGTGCGTATAGGGCACGTCGACCCACTCAGATCACACACCCAAATCCAATAGGCTCAATTAGTATCAAGCGAAGACAATCAGAGTCTCTGATGCTCCGCCACAGTGTCACACTCGAGTGCCCTTCCGGCACACCCGAAATCATAGATCCCCAGCGGGTACCCACCAGGGTGGACCCGCCTATGAAAAAGGTCAAGTAACCGTGTGGTCATAATCATCAGGGTGAACGTAAGAGGTATCACCCTCGAGGTTCACACTGAGGGGTTGCACGACAGAGTCGTATCGGACATGGAGAAGGAGGAATCACCCTCGATGACCACGACCGTACAGCTATGCTGCAGAGTATTCATCAGGAGTGCGTTACGAGGTATCACCCTCGGCACTCGATAGTTACTACGCAGAGTCGTACAACTAGGGGGGGGGTGTGAAGTGAGGCGTCTGTCTCTGATCGACGATCACGTTGATCGAGTCGTCGATGAACAAGCAGGGGCGACAAAGTAAGGTGGTGGGGTCACAGATGGTTCATACCAACCTATACTAAACAGTTTATCATAGGCAGGTAAGGTAGCAATGAACAGGTTACAACAGCAGGCTATGCATCAGAATAGGAGCATACATTAACAGTAGCAAAATCTAATGCAAGCAGGAGAATAGAATGGGCGATATCTGGAATGCTCAAGGGGGGGGGCTTGCCTGGTTGCTCTGGCAAGAGAGGGAGGTCGTCAACGGGCTGCTCGTCGGTAGAGTAGTCGTAACCTGGTGCAGCGTCGTCGGTCTCGGCGTCTATCGAGAGAGAAGGAGGGGGAGAGAAACAATAAATTCCACGGCAAATATGCAAACAATATGTATGACATGTCTAAATGATATGCCGGGGTGTTCTACTGCCTAACTAAATGATTTAGTTAATTTAGGAATTTATTCGGATTTATTTAATTAAAGTTGGACACTATTCATTTATCGAAATCGGTCTAATTGTTCAACGTTCTTATAGTTGCGGGCATCTGACGGAGATACCGAGGGCATATCCGGGTTCGTATCGTCGTTCCGAGCAAGTTTCATGTACAAAGTATTTTCATCGGAGTTACGGTTTAAAAGATATGATTTTCTAAAGTTTTTATTAATTTCTGAAATTTAATTAATTATTTAATTCAACATTATCCGAAACAGTGATTGATGACGTCAGCATGACATCATGCTGACGTCAGCAGCCACCTGACAGGGTGGGTCCCACCTGTCATAGGCTGTTAGGTTAATTAGGTTTAATTAATTTAATTACTGATTAATTAACACTAATTAGTTAATTAGATTAACCTAATCAGGATTAATTAACTAATTAATTAACTAATTAATTAACTAATTAATTATTTAATTAATTACTTTATTTATTTCTATTTTTATTTTCTATTTCTTTTAAATCGTTTTTAGGGGGTGGGCCCCATTTGTCAGCGTCACAGGGGGGGTTCGGGCCCCACTAGGCAGTGGCCCAGGGGCGGACACGTCCGGGGCGTGCCCCTTTTGGGACCGGACATGTCCGGTGCCCAAAGGGGACGCACGGGCGGGCGCGGGCGGTCGGGGGCGCGGCGAAGCGCGGGCGCAGGCGAGCGCACGCGGGGCCGGAGGCGGGGCGGCGGCGCGGTGGCTGGAGCGGCCGCGGGCGGCAGCGCGGTGGCTGGAGCGGCAGCGGGCGGCGGTCGCTCGGAGGCGAAGCGGGGCAAGATCCGCGAGCAGTAGCGAGGCAGGGCACGCGCGCGCGTGTGCGAGGCCCGGCGAGGCTGCGGTGCGCGCGGGCGCGTGCGCGAGCCGGCGAGCGCGGGCGGAGCGGCGGCACGGGGGCGCGGTGCGCGCGGCGAGGTGCGGGAGCAGAGAGGGGGAGGAGAGGCCCGAGGCCTCACCGTGATCCGTAGGGACGGGGCAGCGGGGGTCGGGGTGGTCGACGGGGACGACGGCGATGGGGAGGCAGGCCGGCGGGGAGGCGCGGGCTCCGGGCGGCGGCGAGGTCGTCGCGGCGTCGGGCGACGGGATCGGGGGTCTTGCCCGATCCGGATCCAGTCGAGGGAGGGGGGCGAAGAGCGCCAGGGGCTGGTGGGGAAGAGGAGAGGACGGGGCGAGTCGGTGGTGGGGCGGCGTGGCGCTGGCCGATCGGCGCGGGAGCGGGGCGCGTCGGCGAGCGGCGTCGGGGGGGGGGGGGATCCCGATCCAGATGGGGGGGGGGGAAGGAGAAAGCGAGGGGGGGGGATCGGCTAGGGTTCGGCCGGGGGCCTTATAGGCCAGGGGCGACGCAGGTGGGCCGGCCGGGTGGGCTTCGGCCCAGTGGGCCGGGGGGGGGGGCGTTGCTCTTTTTTTTTTCTTTTCTGTTTCTTTTTCCTTTTCTTTATTCTCTTTTCTCCACTGTTAAATGTTTAGGCCCCAAATGGTTTTTGTAAAAAGTGTGACCTATTTCATAAATACCAGTGCATTATTCCCTAACACCTAAAATTAGTTTGGGCAAAACATAATTCCATATTTATTTCAGATTTAATAAATGGTTACTAAATATTATCTTTATCCACTGTTTGAGGTTGTTCGAGTCACTTATCCAATTCCAATGATGTTGGTTTCAATTTTAGAATAGCCTCTGGAATATTTGTTATTTATCTGACATTTTAGCTCCTATGTTGGACAACTTTTATATTCCACTTTCATTTAAATTTGAATTTGACTTAGGAGTTGAAATGCAATATGATGCTAATGATGATTATGCACTGTTGATCATGCTAACATGTCATTATCAAAAGTGATTACTGTTGCTAATCACCGGGGGTGTTACAATCCACCATGCTGGCAAGATGCTTAGCAAGCTTATTAGCTTTCTCTTGTTTGGTGCTTAAATCCTCCAGCGCTTGCTGTTGCACCAGAAAGTATGCATCTGAATTCTGCAGGGACTTCCTCAGTCCTTCGGCTTCCTGTCGCAGCACATCTGATCGATGTCTTTCAACTTGAAGTTGAGACTCAAGAAGCCGAACTGATTCAGGCAGCGAGTTCGAAGAGCTTGTGCCAGCAGTACTGGCAGTAACTCGAACACTACATCAAGACAGGACTTTGTGGTTGTCTCACTGTCTTCAAGATAGTTTTTATCAGCTTTCTTGTAGACCAACAGGGATGTCTCACTATCTTGAACCTTATCTGCATTACTTCCTTTACCATTGCATAACGGAGTACTCTTCTCCAATATTTTGTCTGCATTCTAAAAGAGAAACAAGCAGACACATCACAGGTTTACCATGTTGTATATGAAACTCATTTTGGTAAACCAGTTCAGTAGAAAGGTGGACAGGATAACAGCATGAAACAAACATATATCTATGCACTATGGTCACTGTATGGTCTATATCATTCTAGTTTATGTTGCCAAATCAAGATAGAGACAGTTCAAATCATATCTGTTTAAGACAAAGCAGCATAGACAGCATATAAGTGTGGGAAACTACACAACACTAACAACACTTGTAATGTGCATGGCATGAGAACATAACTGTTTATTCAATTGATACTGAAATCAACATAGAGCAAGTTACAACAACAAACCAGTTAAAGAAACAGGTTTAAAATATACCTGTTGCGCCATTGGATTTTCAATTGCATCCTTCAAATTTGGAATTAGCTGTTATGAGTAAATACAGTGATGCAAGAGCAAAGGAGTATGAACCATAGCTACGAAACCTGACCTAAGAACAATTCTTCTTCTGCTTTAAGCGTTGACTTGGGGTTCGGAGTGGTGGTCCTCGTGCTTTGGGCACTGCAGTTGCCTTACTAACTGCTCGTGTTTGGGTGCTCTGTGGTGGAGACGATGCTGTGTCAACTGGAACTGGGTCACTATCTGCTGGGGTTGGAAGGGGTGTAGCTGGTTCTCTGTCCAACTGGGTAGGGGTACAATCTGCGTGTGTCTGGGTTATATGTGGTGGGGCTGGTTCTTGGGCAAGTACAACCGTGGTTCTATCTGCATCGACGGGTAGCACTATCTTTTCTGAAGACCGTGTTTTTACTCCCATAGATATCGCCATCACCCCGTCCAATTCAAATGGCTGATAAACAAGAAAAGTAATTGAATGTACAGACATTGTATGATAGACAAGGTGCAATGGATAGTAGGGAAGAAAACAGGGCATGAAATAATTCACATTTATGTTGTCTAACCAAACAGGATAGCATGACACAATTACACATATATGATGGCTAACTAAACAGGATAGCATGACACAATTTCACATATATGATGGCTAACTAAACAGGACAAAATGACATACTTCAAAATATGATGACTATGTAAACAGGATGACATGATATAACCATACGATGTGTCTATTAAAGTAGTTGGCGTGCCATAATTCACATACATGCCGTCGATGGAAACATGATGGCATGATATAATTCACGGATAGAATGACATAATTCAAAATATGATGACTATGTAAATAGGATGAGATGATATAACTATATTATGTCTTTCGAAAATGGGTTGGCATGCCATAATTCAGATACATGCTGTCTATGTAAACATCATGGCATGATATAATTCAAATATATGATTTATATACTAAGCAAATAAGTAGAGGCAATCGCATATATGATGTGTAAACTAAGTAGATGGCATTCAATATTGTGTATATGATGTAAAAACTAAGCATTGCAAGACAACATATGCATGATATGAGTAATATAACCCTGCCAAGTTTGAGCATACACCTCAGGGGGGAAATAGGACTGGTCAGCTGTCTCTGAATCCTCCTCTGAGGAGCTATCTGTAACCAGCAAGATATCTGCATCAGCAGGTAGCATTGTCTGCTCTGAAGACCTTGTTTTCACTCCAGATTTTTCCATCACTAATTCAAATGGCTGATGCATAGGAAGAGTAGTTGAATATACAGACATTCTCGACAAATGGAATACGTAATACAAAAAAAGGATGGCATGATATAATTCACATATATGATGCGTGGCTAAACAGCATGGCATTGCATAGTTCACATATATAATGCCTTGCAACAAGATAGCATTGCATAATTCACATATATAATGTCTTGCAACAAGATGGCTTTGCATAATTCACATATATGGTAATTAGACACTACAGGTGGCATTCACACAAAGCATGTCTAAACTAAGCAAATGACATAGCAATGCAAGACACCATATGCACGATATGAGCAATATCCAAGTTAGAGCATGCACCTCGGGGGGGAAATAGGACTGCTCCTGTGTCTCTGAATCCTCCTCTGAGGAACTATCCGTAACCAGCAAGACATGCGCTTCGTCAGATAGCATTGTCTGCTCTGAAGACCTTGTTTTCACTCCAGATTTTTCCATGACCGTGTCGAATGGCCGATGCATAGGAAGAGTAATTGAATTTACTAACATTGTTGACAAATTTAATATGTAATAAAAAAGGATGGCATGATATAATTCACATATAAGATGACTGGCTAACCAGGATGGCATTGCAAAATTCACATATATGATGCCTGGCTAACCAAGATGGCATTGCATGATTCACATATATGATATAGAAACTAAACAGATGGCTTTCACACAAAGAATATCTAAACTAAGCAGATGACATATTTTATGTATAAAGTAAGCAATGCAAGGCACCATATGCATGATATGACCAACATCAGCATGCCAAGTTAGAGCAAAAGACCTCAGGGGGTAAATAGGAGTGGTCTGCTCCCTCTGAATCACACTGTGAACAGTTATCTTCCTCTTGATTACAGTCTGGAATGGGGGGAGGGGGGTTGCTTTTGCGCCCACCATGGAGCGACGTCTGCATGAAATTTTATTGCCACGCAAGGATCGTCTCTTTTGCTGTACATCTTCAGTAGCATTGTGTACAATAACTGACATGCATAGGAATAAAACATAGTGAGATTATGTAAGGAGTGCATGCACAAATCTAGAGTGATGGTAGCAACCTGTGGATAGAACCAAAACAAATGATAGCAGACATATAATAGCTTCAGTTAAAAAATACAGATAATGGCTCTTTTAATGTTTGTTTCTCACCCAATATGAAATTCATAGTAGACACCCGAGATTAAGCAGATAGTAGATAGATACTATTGATTGCTGCCCCAATATGTACCCCACAACCATTTAAAAACTCAAGTTTGAGCATTAGTTTGGACCTGACTCGGAGTCTAATCGGTGAACAGGACAATAAAGTAGCATGCTATATTAAGCGATGCATAACGTAAGCAGACATGAAAGAGTGCGACCTCTCTTGCGGACCCGTGTAGTCCTCAAGGTCATCTGCTCAGTTGATGATGGTAATGCAGTTGTCGTGGCTGTCGGTGGCAGGGAAGAAGATCTGAGGCGGCGAAAAATAATCTGGAAGGCGGATCCCTGTTATGGTGAACCCTTCTTTCCTTGGAGCAGCTGAGCTGGGGTGGACGACAGCGCAGCAGGGGCGACACAAACCACACAAGGTTTTCTTTGACACATATCTGTAACACAAGTAATTTTGTAAGTGCTTGTTTGAATTGGAGGATTCTAACAATGCAGGGATAGGAAATACACAGGAATAGGATAGGAATGCACGTGCAAAACAGAGAATTTAAAAACACAGGATTTCTGTCAATCTGGGTGTTTGGTTCACAAGAATTGGAAGATCACAGGAATGCAAAGCATGGTGAAATTAAGTCAAATCACAAGAAAATGTACAGTTATAATGTTATTATGCTACTATCTCCTAGTCTTGTCCTTCATGAATAGGAATTTGAAAAGAAGGCCAAGTGGATATTAAAATTCTTACGATTTTTCTTTGAAGGAGACACTACAGGAACAAATCATGCAGTTTTCCTTTGCTGCATTCCTTTGAATCAAATGCATGAATAGTAGTACCATAGGAAACTTTCCAAATCCTATGTTTTTCCTTCTCTTTTCCTTTCAAGCAGTGGCGATTCTATAGGCAGGCTTGAACAGGCAAAAGCCTACACTCCATAAATGTTTTTGTGCTACTTCTACTACTTTGGACCCAGGCCACTGCCCTACTAGCTGAACTCCCAGGCACATCTACAAATGCATAGGTCAAACGCGCAGAAATAACTAATGATGGCTTTCGAGAGAGTCCATCACGGATAGCTAAGTTGCCTGGTACCTCACTGCTTGTCATATAGTAGGAGAAACTAATCGTATTTCACATTACTATGCGAGCTCAGTGGAGAATATATATAACATGTAGAGTAAAAAAGCGATGCAACAAGTGTACAACCTCTTTGGCAAAGCCATGTAGATCTCAACATCATTGGGTTGGTCGCTGAGGATGTTGCAGCTGATGTGGCTATCGGAGGAGGGGAAGAAGATCTTAGGCGTCTGGAGATGGAGCCGAGGGTACTGCTCCGCTGTGATGGAGGGTTTTGTCATTGGAGCAGCTCCGGTGAGTTGTATGACGATGAGGCTGAAGCAGGACAAGAGAGACAACGTAAACCTGAGAGGAATTCTAATACCTTCTCCAATAGATGATGTAAAATACATAACCACAAAGTGCTAGATGTAAAATACATCAGCCGCTCATCTCTGAATTAACTGTCGAAACTAAATTTAACTGTCAAAACTGAATTTTACTGTCGAAACTGAATTTTGCTGTCGAAACTGAATTTTACTGTTGAAACTGAATGCACTAGTAGCAGAAAAGCAGTGCACTAATAGTTTTGCCCCCTCGAGCACTAGTGGCAGAGTAGTAGTGATCTAAATCGGTAGCCGCTCCAGCAGGGAACATAGTACCAGAGAGCAGCCGGGGCAGCTGGTCGTGCAGCAGAAGTAGAGCCCAGAGCAGTAGCGCGTGCGAGAGCCGGGGCAGCTGGTCGTGTAGCAGCATCTCGGGTAGCAGCTGCAGGAGCTCGAGTGACAGCCGGAGCTGCTACTCGTGTAGCAGCAGTGCGAGCAAGAGTAGAGCAACAACGCAAGCAAGAGCAACAGCGCGAGCAAGAGCAAGAGCAGACCAGGTAGGGGACCGAGAGCAAGAGCAGAGCAGCAGCGTGAGCGAGAGCCAAAGCAGCAGCAATAGTGCCGCGAGAGCCGGAGCAGCAGCAGCAGCTCCTACTGATGTCGATGTAGCCGCCGAGGGAGAGACGCCGTGGAGGAAGTGGCCGGCGATGCCGCCGTAGATGGGGCCGTGCCATGGCGGCTCGGGACCAAGCGCCGACAGCACCGTGAGATTGAATCAAGAAGAAAATGCAACGACTAGTGTAGAACCTCTTTGGTGGAGCCGATTAGGCCTCAGCTTCATCCGAGGAATCGGTGATGGTGCTGCTCTTTCGGTGGTGCAGGTGAAGACGGCGGTGTGGCAATGGAGGTGGCGTGATAGACGAGGCGAACGTCAGGGTAGCTCCTTGGAGGTGGAGGACGGGGTGGCTGAACCGGCGGGACGATGAGATCGACGATGGATCCTCATGCGGTGCGGTGGATGAGGGATGTCGAGCTGTTGCGATGGACGATGTTGTCGGGGAAGAGGCTCCAGCTGGGTGGTGGACGGAGGAGGGTGTGGGGCTTCACGGTTTTTCGTGACCTCGGTGTACGAATGGTGGGGCGGAGGGGTGATACATCTCCAACGTATCTATAATTTTTGATTGTTCCATGCTATTATATTATCTGTTTTGGATGTTTTATATGCATTAATATGCTATTTTATATTATTTTTGGGACTAACTTATTAACCTAGAGCCCAGTGCTAGTTTCTGTTTTTTCCTTGTTTTTGAGTTTTACAGAAAAGGAATATCAAACGGAGTCCAAACGGAATAAAACTTTTGTGATGATTTTTCTTGGACCAGAAGACACACGTAGGACTTGGGGAGGAAGGCAGAAGAGTCTCGAGGGCTCCACAAGCCCTCAGGGCGCACCCTAGGACGGGGCGCCCCCTGGCTTGTGGGCCCCCCGGGAGTCCTCCAACCCTAATCTTTGGCCTATAAATTCAAAAATATTCCCAACCGACCAGAAGCGTCCACCAAAATACTTTTCCGCTGCCGTAACCTTCTGTACCTGTGAGATCCCATCTAGGCGCCTTTTTCGGCATCCTGCTAGAGGGGGATTCGATCATGGAGGGCTTCTACATCAACTCTATTGCCCTTCCAATGAAGCGTGAGTAGTTTACCTCAGACCTACGGGTCTATAGCTAGTAGCTAGATGGCTTCTTCTCTCTCTTTGATCTTTAATACAAGGTTCTCCTCAATTTTCTTGGAGATCTATCTGATGTAATATTCTTTTGCGGTGTGTTTGTCGAGATCCGATGAATTGTGGATTTATGATCAGATTATCTATGAATATTATTTGAATCTTCTCTGAATTCTTATATGCATGATTTGATATCTTTGTATTTCTCTTTGAATTATCGGTTTGGTTTGGCCAACTAGATTGGTTTTTCTTGCAATGGGAGAGGTGCTTAGTTTTGGGTTCAATCTTGCGGTGTCCTCACCCAGTGACAATAGGGGTAGCAAGGCACGTATTGTATTTTTGCCATCAAGGGTAAAAAGATGGGGTTTTCATCATATTGCTTGAGTTTATCCCTCTACATCATGTCATCTTGCTTAAAGCGTTACTCTGTTCTCTTGAACTTAAAACTCTAGATGCAGGTAGAAGTCGGTCGATGTGTGGAGTAATAGTAGTAGATGCAGAATCGTTTCGGTCTACTTGGCACGGACGTGATGCCTATATGCATAATCATTGCCTTGGATATCATCATAACTTTGCGCTTTTCTATCAATTGCTCGACAGTAATTTATTCACCCACCATATGTTTTCTTTCAAGAGAGAAGCCTCTAGTGAAACCTATGGCCCCGAGTCTATTTTCCATCATATATTTTCAGATCTATAAACCAAAAAACCCAAAAATAGCTTGCTGCAATTTATTTGTTTTTATTTTGTTTTATGTTTTAGAAATCTTTTATACCTATCTCTATCAGATCTCACCTTTGCAATTGACCGTGAAGGGATTGACAACCCCTTTATCGCGTTGGGTGCAAGTGTTTGATTGTTTGTGAAGGTGCATAGATTGGGGACTTGCTTGTACCTCCTACTGGATTGATACCTTGGTTCTCTAACTGAGGGAAATACTTATCTCTACTTTGCTGCATCACCCTTTCCTCTTCAAGGGAAAAACCAACGCAAGCTCAAGAAGTAGCAGAAAGAATTTCTGGCGCCGTTACCGGGGAGGTCTACATCAAACCTACCAAGTACCCACCATAAAGTCTCATCTCTTGCATTACATTATTTGCCATTTGCCTCTCGTTTTCCTCTCCCCCACTTCTAAAACGATTTTCAGAAAAATACAAAAAGATTTGCCTTTTTATTCGCCCTTTTTTTGTTCGTCTTTTCGTTTGCTTTTTGGTTGCTTGTGTGCTAGATTGCTTGATTGCCCGTATGGCTCAACCCAACAGCTTTGATCCTTGCTATAGGAAGTTGGAAGAAATTGAAAAAAATGTTAAAAGCTTCATGTCTTTACAATTTGAGCAGAATGGTTTCTTTAGGAATGAGCTTAAAGAACAAAAAACTATGATGGAGTACATTAATAAAGAGCTTGATGATGTTACCAAAGAGTTTTATGGGCTTAAATCTCGATTTTCTCAACTTGAAAATTTAGTAGGCCAAATTTCCGATAAACAAACCACCTTGGTAAATAAGATGGCCACTAAACCGGAGTCTTTGAATAATGCTGAAGATCTTAAAGTGATTGGTGTGACTCCTATTGAATCTTTGTTTTCTAATATAAATCTTGATAAAGATGGTACTGGAGATGAGTCAACTTTAGCTAGAAGGCATCCCAATGATTCGGAGTTCAAAGATCTTAATGAAAAAATTGATAAGATTGATAAAAGTGGGATTGGAGAGGTCAAAACTTTAGGTAGCGATGAACCCACTCTTTTGGATTTCAAGGACTTTAATTATGATAATTGTTCTTTGATAGATTGTATTTCCTTGTTGCAATCCATGTCGAATTCTTCTCATGCTTATAATCAAAATAAAGCTTTTCCCAAACATATCGTTGATGCTATGATAAAATCTTTTGAAGAAAAACTTGAGTTGGAAGTTTCTATTCCTAGAAAGCTTTATGATGAGTGGGAACCTACTATTATGATTAAAATTAAAGATTATGAGTGCCATGCTTTGTCTGATTTGGGTGCTAGCGTTTCCACGATTCCAAAAACTTTATGTGATGTGCTCGGTTTCCGTGAATTTGATGATTGTTCTTTAAATTTGCATCTAGCAGATTCCACTATTAAGAAACCTATGGGAAGGATTAATGATGTTCTTATTGTTGCAAATAGGAATTATGTGCCCGTAGATTTCATTGTGCTTGATATAGATTGCAATCCTACATGTCCTATTATTCTTGGTAGACCTTTCCTTAGAACGATTGGTGCAATTATTGATATGAAAGAAGGAAACATTAGATTTCAATTTCCGTTAAGGAAGGGCATGGAACACTTTCCAAGAAATAAAATTAAGTTGCCATATGAATCTATTATGAGAGATACTTATGGATTGCATACCAAAGATGACAATACCTAGATCTATGTTTTATGCCTAGCTAGAGGCGTTAAACAATAGCGCTTGTTGGGAGGCAACCCAATTTTAGTTTTATGTTTTTTGTTTTTGGTTCTGTTTTTCAATAAGGACACATTATTACCTCTGTAATAATTGTGTTTTGGTGTTTTAATTAGTGTTTGAGCCAAGTAAGACCTTTGGGATGGCTTATGCTGATAGTTGATTTGATCTTGCTGAAAAACAGAAACTTTTACGTCCAGTTAAAGAATTTTAATAATTCACAGAAGCAACGAAAAACTCTGAATTTTTTACAAAAGATTTATATACAAACTGCCTCTGTTGTCCTAATTTTCAGAATTTTTGTAGTTAGATAATTATACGAAATATTCGGATCTTCACAGACTGTTCTGTTTTTGACAGATTCTGTTTTTATGTGTTGTTTGCTTATTTTGATGAATCTATGGGTAGTATCGGGGGGTATGAACCATGGAAAAGTTGGAATACAGTAGATATTACACCAATATAAATAAAGAATGAGTTCACAACAATACCTAAAATGTGGTGATTTATTTTCTTATACTAACGGATCTCATGAGTTTTCGGTTGAGTTTTGTGTTGTGAAGTTTTCAAGTTTTGGGTAAAGATTTGATGGACTATGGAATAAGAAGTGGAAAGAGCCTAAGCTTGGGGATGCCCAAGGCACCCCAAGGTAATATTCAAGGACAACCAAGCATCTAATCTTGGGGATGCCCCGGATGTCATCCCCTGTTTCGTCTTCAATCCATCGGTAAATTACTTGAGGCTATATTTTTATTCACCACATGATATGTGTTTTGCTTCAAGCATCTTGTATGATATGAATCTTTGTTTTTTAGTTTGCCACAATCATCCTTGCTGTACACATCTTTTGAGAGGGACACGCATGAATCGTGAATTTATTAGAATACTCTATTTGCTTCACTTATATCTTTTGAGCTAGGCAATTTGCTCTAGTGCTTCACTTATATCCTTTTAGAGCACGGCGGTGGCTTTATTTTATAGAAATTGTTGAACTATCTTGCCTCACTTATATTATTTTGAGATTCTCTAAACAGCATGGTAATTTGCTTAGGTTATGAATTTGGTCCTAATATGATGGGCATCCAAGAGGGATATAATAAAAACTTTCATATAAAGAGCATTGAATACTATGAGAAGCTTGATTCCTTGCATTTGTTTTGAGATATAAAGATGGTGATATTAGAGTCGTGCTAGTGAGTAATTGTGGATTGGTAGAAATACTTGTGTTAAAGTTTGTGATTCCCGTAGCATGCACATATGGTGAATCGTTATGTGATGAAGTCGGAGCATGATTTATTTATTGATTGTCTTACTTATGAGTGGCGGTCGGGGACGAGCGATGATCTTTTCCTACCAATCTATCCCCCTAGGAGCATGCGTGTAGTACTTTGTTTTGATAACTAATAGACTTTTGCAATAAGTATGTGAGTTCTTTATGACTAATGTTGAGTCCATGGATTATACGCACTCTCACCCTTCCACCATTGCTAGCCTCTCTAGTACCGCGCAATTCTTGCCGGTGCATTAAACCCACCATACACCTTCCTCCAAATAGCCACCATACCTACCTATTATAACATTTCCATAGCCATTCCGAGATATATTGCCATGCAACTTCCACCGTTCCGTTTATTATGACACGCTTCATCATTGTCATATTGCTTTGCATGATCATGTAGTTGGCATAGTATTTGTGCCAAGGCCACCGTTCATATTTTTTATACATGTCGCTCTTGATCATTGCACATCCCGGTACACCGCCGGAGGCATTCCTATAGAGTCATATTTTGTTCTAGAATCGAGTTGTAATTCTTGAGTTGTAAGTAAATAAAAGTGTGATGATCATCATTATTAGAGCATTGTCCCATGTGAGGAAAGGGTGAAGGAAGCTATGATTCCCTCACAAGTTGGGATGAGTCTCCGGACTTTACAAAAAAGAAAAGAGGCCAAAAGAAGCCCAAATAAAAAGAAGAAAAAAATGAGAGAAAAGAGAGAAGGGGCAATGCTACTATCCTTTTACCACAGTTGTGCTTCAAAGTAGCACCATGATCTTCATGATAGAGAGTCTCCTATGTTGTCACTTTCATATACTAGTGGGAATTTTTCATTATAGAACTTGGCTTGTATATTCCAATGATGGGCTACCTCAAATTGCCCTAGGTCTTCATGAGCAAGCAAGTTGGATGCACACCCACTTAGTTTCTTTTTGAGCTTTCATAAACTTATAGCTCTAGTGCATCCGTTGCATGGCAATCCCTACTTACTCACATTGATATCTATTGATGGGAATCTCCATAGCCCGTTGATACGCCTAGTTGATGTGAGACTATCTCCTTATTTTTGTCTTCTCCACAACCACCATATTCTGTTCCACCTATAGTGATATATCCATGGCTCACGCTCATGTATTGCGTGAAAGTTGAAAAAGTTTGAGAACATCAAAAGTATGAAACAATTGCTTGGCTTGTCATCGGGGTTGTGCATGATTTAATACTTTGTGTGATGAAGATGGAGCATAGCCAGACTATATGATTTTGTAGGGATAACTTTCTTTGGCCATGTTATTTTGAGAAGACAGGATTGCTTTATTAGTATGCTTGAAATATTATTGTTTTTATGTCAATATTAAACTTTTGTTTTGAATCTTATGGATCTGAATATTCATGCCACAATAAATAAAATTACATGGATAAATATGTTAGGTAGCATTCCACATCAAAAATTCTGTTTTTATCATTTACCTACTCAAGGACGAGCAGGAATTAAGCTTGGGGATGCTTGATACATCTCCAACGTATCTATAATTTTTTATTGTTCCATGCTATTATATTAACTGTTTTGGATGTTTTACATGCATTAATATGCTATTTTATATTATTTTTTGGGACTAACCTATTAACCAAGAGCCCAGTGCCAGTTTCTGTTTTTTCCTTGTTTTTGAGTTTTACAGAAAAGGAATATCAAATGGAGTCCAAACGGAATAAAACTTTCGCCATGATTTTTCTTGGACCAGAAGACACATGTAGGACTTGGAGAGGAAGGCAGAAGAGTCACGAAGGCTCCACAAGCCCTCAGGGCGCACCCTCGGGGGGCGCCCCCCTGGCTTGTGGCCCTCCCGGGAGTCCTCCAACCCTAATCTTTGGCCTATAAATTCAGAAATATTCCCAAACGACCAGAAGCGTCCACCAAAATACTTTTCCGCCGCCGTAACCTTCTGTACCCGTGAGATCCCATCTAGGGGCCTTTTTTGGCATCCTGCCGGAGGGGGATTTGATCACGGAGGGCTTGTACATCAACTCTATTGCCCTTCCGATGAAGCATGAGTAGTTTACCTCAGACCAACAGGTCCATAGCTAGTAGCTAGATGGCTTCTTCTCTCTCTTTGATCTTCAATACAAGGTTCTCCTCGATTTTCTTGGAGATCTATCCGATGTAATATTCTTTTGCGGTGTGTTTGTTGAGATCCGATGAATTGTGGATTTATGATCAGATTATCTATGAATATTATTTGAGTCTTCTCTGAATTCTTATATGCATGATTTGATATCTTTGTATTTCTCTTCGAATTATCGGTTTGGTTTGGCCAACTAGATTGGTTTTTCTTGCAATGGGAGAGGTGCTTAGTTTTGGGTTCAATCTTGCGGTGTCCTCACCCAGTGACAGTAGGGGTAGCGAGGCACGTATTGTATTGTTGCCATCAAGGGTAAAAAGATGGGGTTTTCATCATATTGCTTGAGTTTATCCCTCTACATCATGTCATCTTGCTTAAAGCGTTACTCTATTCTCTTGAAATTAATACTCTAGATGCAGGCAGAAGTCGGTCGATGTGTGGAGTAATAGTAGTAGATGCATAATCGTTTCGGTCTACTTGACACGGACATGATGCCTATATGCATAGTCATTGCCTTGGATATCGTCATAACTTTGCGCTTTTCTATCAATTGCTCGACAGTAATTTGTTCACCCACCGTATGTTTTCTTTCAAGAGAGAAGCCTCTAGTGAAACCTATGGCCCCGGGTCTATTTTCCATCATATATTTTCAGATCTATAAACCAAAAAATCCAAAAATACCTTGATGCAATTTTTTTGTTTTTATTTTGTTTTACATTTTAGAAATCTTTTATACCTATCTCTATCAGATCTCACCTTTGCAATTGACCATGAAGGGCTTGACAACCCCTTTATCGCGTTGGGTGCAAGTATTTAATTGTTTGTGCAGGTGCATAGATTGGAGACTTGCTTGTACCTCCTACTGGATTGATACCTTGGTTCTCTAACTGAGGGAAATACTTATTTCTACTTTGCTGCATCACCCTTTCCTCTTCAAGGGAAAAACCAACGCAAGCTCAAGAAGTAGCAGGAAGAATTTCTGGTGCCATTGCCGGGGAGGTCTACATCAAGCCTACCAAGAACCCACCATAAAGTCTCATCTATTGCATTACATTATTTTCCATTTGCCTCTCATTTTCCTCTCCCCCACTTCTAAAACGATTTTCAGAAAAATATAAAAAGATTTGCCTTTTTATTCGCCCTTTTTTCGTTCATCTTTTTGTTTGCTTTTTGGTTGCTTGTGTGCTAGATTGCTTGTTTGCCCGTATGGCTCAACCCAACAACTTTGATCCTTGCTATAGGAAGTTGGAAGAAATTGAAAAAAATGTTAAAAGCTTCATGTATTTACAATTTGAGCAGAATGGTTTCTTTAGGAACGAGCTTAAAGAACAAAAAACTATGATGGAGTACATTAATAAAGAGCTTGATGATGTTACCAAAGAATTTTATGGTCTTAAATCTCAATTTTCTCAACTTGAAAATTTGGGGAGAACAAGCTTAACGTGTACAAAAAAACAAAAACAATTCGCACCCCATTAGAGAGAGCCATGACCCATTTTACTATATTATTACTAGAAATGCCATTCAAAAACAACAACAAAAACTAAAAAAATCGGGACAACAGGTTAACGTGTACAGTACCCAAATCAATTTGCACTTCCCTCAACAATAAAAAAATATTTCCGACTGTCTAGCATATGGACTAAATTTGAGTACATTTTTCCTGTTTGAATGTGATTGTACTCGGGTTAGTCATACAACCATCTAAATATTATCTTCACAACACATGACATGAATATGAGAGTAGTAAATTCCCATATAATTATGAATTACATGTACACACGATCTCGAATTCAAATATATGTATCCATTTTATGTTGAATTCACATCATAGTACATGTATGCTCTGGCTAGATGTTCGGAATCTAAATCATGTATGATACTATGTACAATGTGTTTAACACGCACAACACACACACACACACACACACACACCATTTAGATATGTGCTGCGAAAGCCACCCATCATCTCCGATTTGAATAGTGTGTCCATGCATGGATGCAATGTCGCCAAACGATGCCTGCCATCGGTTTCTCAAATTCAAATCAGTTTGACCTTGTTCAATGTGTATACACTATAGCATGCTCGTTTCAAATCCACGCCACGCATATCTCAATTATATTCATGCATGCATGGGTTTCAAACATCATGATCTCTTATTCAAATATTTGAATTCAACTTTACATTGATTATGACCTCACCAAGTCTTTTACACCCACACAGTTGTCTTCTCTTTATAGTTGTACCACTTACTTTCTGTCGTGCATGCATGCACACACACTACCACTCGGCATTATCCATCACACACACGCAATCTTTTTCTTCAGGTCGGTCTCCCATGCATGCATGCACACACACACCTCCCCCTCTTCATCACTTAGGCCATTCTTTATCTCTCACATGCATGCACAATGATCGATGTTCCTCTATGTGTGTATATATATAGTGAGGTCTTTCCCAGTTTTCCACACAAACCGATCGATCTATATCTCTAGTCAGGTCTCACCCTGCTCTTTCCCATGTACACATCGATCAAATCTACCTCTCTATATAGGACTACACAGCTAATACATACACATTATCTATCCATCATCTCCCACTCATCATCCACGCCTTCCGCTTCATCTCTCAGACGCGCGCACAGTGGCGAAGACAGGGGGCAACAAGGGCCCTGGCCCCCCTAACATCACCGTATTGAGGCTAATATGAATGTGATCAGTATATCAATTGCTGGTAAAATGGTTTAAGTTGATGAATTGGCCCTCCCCATAAAGGATTAGCAATGCTTGGCCCCCCTAGCTCATTTCATTTTCATGGCTCTGCCACTGCGCTCAACCGCGCACGTTCTCGCCCCCTCTCTTTAAATATCGATCTCGGACTTGTGCACTCCTTCCTCGTCTCCCTCCATTTGGCCCCTCACACCATCTTCTAGCACCCCCCATATCCCAGTGCTTCTACGCTTGTAGAGTTCTTCCCTGTATCTGTCTCTATCGATATCTCGCGCGGTCGACCCCTCCCGTCCCTTCTCGTATATCCCCCCGGCCCCATGCACATACATGTATGTATATAGGCCTCTCCTTCACGCAAATTGCATTGACACGTATTCCCTCACCATATCTCGGTATCTCTCACATACACAGACTACGCATACGAAATAGAAGAGGTGCACACACACACTCGTTCCCACGCATACAAACACGCGGGTGCACGGTGGAGCACATTTGTACAAAAAATGAGCATGTAGAAAGGCTTTAGACGATGTGCCACTAGTCTATATATCTATATCTATACCCCTATACAGTGTGCGAATAACTTTGAAAGATGGTCATTGGATGAAGCCAATCCGACGATGCAGAGCTGGCAAATCCGAGCACTACCGGCCGTTGGATATCATCTACATTCCACCAGATTCTGCCACATGTACAATCTAGAATACTCCATGGTTGAACTTAAGCATAATGCACAAACCTCAAAACACAACCACTTCTCCTTTGTTCTAGAATCTTCCGTATCATAATTGCCCAAAAAAAATTCTAGATGAATTGCCATTATTTGTTTTTACTTTATGCTTTACAACGCACAATTCCATGAATCTTAAAATAGATTAACTTTTTTATAAAAACTAATTGGTTTTGAATGGGATGAACTATAGGAATTAAACGAACATCTACATCATGCATATATGACTCAAAGCTTACATGCTATAGTGTGGTGTTTATTCATAATTTGGTTGCCAAATATCATGCGTGCAATGCACGTGTACCTTACTAGTACTTCCAGAATATGCAAAACACGTAAAATTAGAATTCCAATGGCATGCTACATAGTGTCTCTCCCTTTTTCAGTTAATATATTATGATTAAAATGATGTGGGGGCATCCATGAAGCCACGTGGCACATGTGGAGGCGTTGTCGCGACCTTCTTGTGTGGATTGATCACAGTGACGTGCTGCTGGTTCCAGAAGAATGTACTCGTCCTCTCTCACGCACACTGGCAGTACGTGCACGAAGCAAAGATGTGCACGCACACACTCATTCCCTCGCACGCACACGCGGGTACACGGTGGGACGCATTTTTGTACGAAGAGCCACCCCATGTGATAATTTGGCGCGTGTAAAGTCGTTCGCTTAATTGATGGTCAATTAATACAGCGCATGCAAATTGAGTGGATGTGAGGGAGGAAGTAGTTGAGAATGACATTACTACTCCACTGCGTGCATGCGAGTAGTTAAATCATGGGTTGCTACTTCCATTGATCTCCTTCGTATTTTGTGCCAATTTTTTACCATATTTTTAAGTAACATAATATTTATGCATGTCATAAAAAGTAATATCATCGAAAACTATGTTCAAATGCGATTCCAATGATATAATTTTTGGTGACATGCATTAACATTTTCTTAATTAAATTTTTGGTCAAAAATTGGCACAAAATAAAAAGGGGGCCAATAAAACAGGACGCTGGCAGCATGATCAATTTTTGCCTGGGCTACTGTTGGTGGCCTTTGTATTTAAATATGGATGGAGTAGAGTAGTACTATCTTTATCTTAGCCTCGTAGGGCTCTCCCAGCGCCTAGGCTCCCCTCCCCGCCTCGCCCACCGGATCCCGCCATGGATAATCCCTTAGATCCCAGGATCCCGCGGGCTGCCCTCACGCTACGGCCCGCAACACTGCCGCCTTTGAGCGAAACCCACATGTGTTTCAGAGGGGATCCATTGCTCTGGAATCACAGATCGGTGGCGCCGGAGGACATGCCAGGGCTGCATTTCAGGTGGTGGGTAGCAAGGGTAAATCGGATCGAGGAAGCGGCGCATCGATTGGAGACAAGTTTGAAGGAGCTGGGCCTGGCGAAGCACAAGGCGGAAGCGCAAGTCGATCTTAGGGGAGAGATGCTGAGGGATGTCAGCATCTGGCAGCGTTGCGTTGATTTCAAGCCGGGGCTAATGGCAGAGATCATATTCACGAAGTCGACTGTCCAGGAAAGAACGCGCATGCCTGCGGGATGGGATGAGCAGCCGGTGGAACTATTCAAATGGGCGGTAGGAGAAGCCGAATCGTGGAGCCAGCTGCGGCGGCGGCGCTGGGCATGCATCTTAGGCGAGGTGAGCTGCCCTCCTTCCACGCCAGCGATGCAGTGACCTACTCGGTTGCTGCTGCAGTGAACTTGCGGCACCATGGTGGTTTGAAACCGTGACAATCACTCCATCTATATGTATTGTATTCCTGTGAAAAATACTTGGTCGTTTGGAAAAAGATGGTAATTGATTTATCACTAGTTTTTGAATGCTTGGTCGTGACAATAACCCGAAGCCACAACCACAAGTCTCCATCGCGTAATACTTACGGTCGGTCGCACCAACAGACGGTCGGTCGCACCCGCGTCTCACCGAAGGGACATGCATCGGCTTGGTCTGACTTGTATGACCAGTTACATCACTGACTTGTGCGACCGCATTTGAGCAGTAGTACTTGAAATTTGCGTTCCAGGAAACTCATCGGGAGCCGTTTCGGGCCTCGAAACCAAAACCATCAATTAATCTTTAGCTTGTTCCCATCACATTCCAAAGTATAGCCGGGAGTAGTATGAAACCTAGACGTGTTCCCACTATGCAGGTTTAGTACTAGTGCTAGTACTAGGTTATAAAAAGGGGAACTACCTAGCCGAAAATTACTCTACTTTCCTCCTCATAAGTCTTTCTTGTTCGTCCTTCCCTTCCATGGCCGGTGTGCAGAGCTCTAGGTCGAGAACTACTAGTAAGAAGGGAGCGGCGACCAAGGTGGCTGAAAAAAAAGAGAGGGCTCGCCGCCTTGCGGGGGGCTCGAAAGATCTCTCACAGGCAGGCGAGGGCTCCCAGGAGCGCCCTAGCCGTGGAGGCGAACATGCCGAGCTGGCGGTGCTGGAGTCGTTATCCCTCGACAACATGCTCGATCAGCTCAATAAGCAGAAGGAGTTGATCAACGGCTTGGTGGAGCTGCTGAAGGAGAGCCTCGACGACATGCCCACTTAGCTCAATAAGCAGGAGGAGTTGACCGCCGGCTTGGTGATGATGCTGAAGGAGAGCATTGCCTCGGGTAAGAAGGCGATCGGCGAAATCCTGCAACTTCAGGAGGACAAGGCGAAGCTCCGCCACGAGCTCGGCCTTTTGAAGGAGGAGAACGCTGGCTGGAAGAAGCTGCATGAGAAGAGTAGTTCCTCGGTGAAGATGTTGCACGCCCTCGTCATGGAACAGAAGGAGGAGTTGGCAAAGCTCCGCATCGAGAACCCGGCTGCTGTCAAGGTACGTAATGCGGCCGTGCAAGAGATGATGAACACTCACGTCGAGAAATCCTGTGTCATGGACAGAATGAAGAAGATGGCGGAGGAGACGAGCAAGGAGATGAAGGTCGTGGACGCGATGAAGAAGCAGTTAGGACTCCAGGGTTAACTCTTCATGAAGTAGAGAGCAGCGCCCCAGACTTGTGTCTGCGTCTTCCTTCATTTTTTGGGGGGTAATCTTCCTTCTTCTTTTCCTCCTGTGTTTCTTATTTTGCTTCGGGTCTTTCGCCGCATGTGTCACGTTCTCTGCGAGGCACGAATAGAACAATGCTAATGATGAGCGGCGCCGTGGGATCGATGACTAGCAAATTAGATCATTTTTATTGCCATATCGTACTGGGCTACCGTGTTTCATGCTCCTCCGTCGTAGTAGTATTCCAGTGGAAAACTTGAGTATACCGCACAGTTCTTTGCTCCTCCTCAGGTCGTCGGGAACATTTATACGAGCAGTTAAATCACAAGGCCCCATGTTCCAGCAGTAATGAGCCATCAAATCACAAAGGCCCTCACCTCTCGTGAAACCGACCAAGCGAGACTGCCCCACCATTGATACTACTACTGTACAAATTTCATCTTGTTAATTTTGCTCCTTCATGCTTTGGGTAAACTTCTCTCATTTAAGTTTTTTTTAAATTACTTATCTGATTTAAGTGTTTTGTGTATGTGCCATGCTTAGAGCGTGGTTATAGTATAGCCAATATGATGTTGGCCATATCATATATAGTACGTATATAATGTGAAGAAACGAGTGGTAGTACTACCAACTACAAGATGAACTGTAAGAAATACTAGTATGTACGTACTGAAGAGTTAAAGTAACGAGAAGGAACATAACATAGTTCTACTGGGGGCTCAGCACAACACGCCCCTCAAATAAAACTAAGCACCCTGAAATTAAACTAAGCAACTAATCTGGTAGACACTGCATTAGAACCACCATGAGCAATGACACTGCCACCTTACTCGGACTCCTCGTCCACGTGCTCGACTTCGTCCTTGTCCCTCTTCCTCTTGGCTAATACTTCTTTGCTTGAACCGCACACTTGGCTCTCGCTCTTCATCCAATCCTCTTCCTCTTGGCTAATACTTCTTTGCTTGAACCGCACACTTGGCTCTCGCTCTTCATCCAACCCTTGTAGATATTGAAACAAAGGTAGGCATCCATTGCAGCGTACTGGATGTGGTGTTTATCTAGTACATTCCACTACCATGCAAGATGAAACTTGGGCGGGTGTTTCGTTAGTTTACCGTACGAAGGATCAACCATGGCTCCTGCCAGGGTCAGCATTGAAGGCTGATGGGAGGACACCAGCCCATTCTTCTGGAGGTCGAAGGGCTGGCCTACAACGAGGCCTATCCGATCCAGGACTCTTCTGTCGCTCGTAAAGTCTACAATAACGAATTTGACTTTGCCTCCCACGAGGGAGTTCTTAAAATCCTCGCACTCAACATCGGCATGTGGCATATGTGGTAGACCAAGCACAAGTTATGCACGCAAACCTGGATCATGGCGGGCTTCTTCCTCTCTTCCTCCTTTAGATTCTTCTCTTTTCCCAGGACTGTGGTGTACTCAACATCTAGCCCAGCGACCCACTCATTACCATTTGACTTTTCGAACATGCGTCTGAAGCGAGCAAGGCATCCTTTCACCGTCGCGGAAGAACGGGTGTAGATGATGTCGAACTCATCGCTGGTGATGGTTCTAACCTTGTACTCACCGCCGATAATGGAGATTTGGGACGCCATGAATTTGGGAGGAGGGTTAGGATTAGTGGAACTGCTGTAATGTGAAAGGACGGGACGACTAGGAGCGAACTGCCATAATGTTAAAGGACGGCCGGGGACGAGTAGGAGCGAACTGCTAGCGGTTTTTCGATTGTAAAAATGCTGAGTGGAGCATGCGAACGGCAGGGTAGTGGCTTACACTACAAAAAAAAGACACATCCGTGACATTTTGGGCCGAACGAAATTTTTTTCTGTCATGCTTATGACACTTCTATGACGATAATTGTGACAAAAAGCAGTATCATCATAGATGTGGTGGGCTCCTACTTCTATGACAAAAAATCATGACAGAAAATGGGCTTTTCGTCCTGGGCGGGCCGGAGACGCAGCTGCATGACATTTTGTGGGCCATCCATGACGGAAAAAACCATGGTAGAAGCGAGGGCGAGGAAAATATCGGGGAGTTCCCGGTTACAGTGGGTGGTCAGGGCCGAGCGATGCACGGAGGTTTCCGCGTTTATCTCGTGTACGCGCGTATGTGCGAGGCATTGGCTAACTGAACCCGAGCGATCGCACGTTACTGAACCCGAGCGATCGATCCCTTGGCTGTTAACTGAACCCGAGCGATTCATTAGCTGCTGACTGTACCCGAGTGATTCCTTCGCTGCTGCTGCTAACTGAACCCGAGCGATCGATCACTGCTGCTGCTTACTGAAGCCGATCGAGCCCCCATGCGAGACGTAGCCAGCCAGTGTTGGGTTGCCTCTCGATGAACAGTGACCGTTGCTACCGTGCGCGTGGTACATAGAACGAGTCGAGACGTGGTGAGTCGAGCCGGTTGGTTGGCTGTGGATGAACAGTTCCCGGTGGGGGTTGGATGAACAGGACCCCGTGGTAGTATAGGCCGTTGGCGCTGGATGAACAGGACCCCGAGGAGGCCGCCACACCCCAGCCGGTTGGGGGTGGATGAACAGGATCCCGTGGAGGCTCTATGAACAGCAGCCGGTGGAGGCTGGATGAACAGTAGTCATGGATGAACAGTATCCGTGGAGGCTGGAGGAGGTCGACGGTGGATGAACAGTAGCCCATGGAGGCTGGAGCAAGGCAATAGATGGTGGATGAACAGGATCCCGTTTCGACCGTAGGCGCTCCAACACAAGTCCGTTTCCTCCGTTTTGCTGTACGCCACTCCCCTCCTGATCAACAGGACCCCGTTTCTACCGTAGGCACTCCAACACAAGTCCGTTTCCTCCGTTTTGCGGTACGCCAGACCCTTCCTGATGAACAGGACCCCGTTTCAACCATACGCGGTCGAACAAAAGGCCCGTTTCCCCCGTTCTGCGATACGCCGGACGTCGTTTCGGTTGTTCCGTCCAAGCCGGTTGGCTCCCGATGAACACGACGCCGTTGCTGCTGTCCGCTGCCTCTCCATGTACACGAGCCCTGGCCGTACGTATGCGCGAGTAGGCGTTCGAGACCCCGCCCGAATGTACATACGTGGCCGTATTTTTTGGCATCTGGCTGTACGTACGTGTACACAATTTAGAAGGGACTGCCTGAACTGCTACGTCGGGGGCATGTCGAGTCTTCCTCCGCCGCCAACTCGATGCCGTCTACTACTACACGTGCCGCTGCTTGCTCGGCCATGGTTCATCGTTGCAGAGAGACCGATCGACCAGTATGTATGTACACGTTCGTGACAACACTACGTACGCTTCGACCGGGTGGGTCCCAGCTGTCAGGGAGGATAAGGATGCACTTCCTTGCGTGCAAAGATATAGCTGGTGGGTCCCGGCTGTCAGGGGGAGGAATCATTTTTATTTTGCGAGTAATAAGGAGGCACCTCCTTGGTTTAGAAGATATAGCTGGTGGGTCCAGCTATCAGCCTCACAGCCTAAAGTCCACTTCTGATGGCTGTCGTTCGTTGACCTCGTTGACCACGAGGCGCCGAGAGCATCAAGGCGGTGGACGATGGCGAGGCCTAGGAAGGGAACGACGAGGAGCCAGAGAAGACGAGGTAGGTGGATGCCCACACGAAGGGTAGTACGAGGGTTCACTGGTTCGGCTGCGACGTAAGTCCGCCATCGTCGGAGAATAACAGGGAGTGTGGGTGAGTAGAGGGAAGGTCTGGCCAGTCGTAGTATGGTCAGTCCATGAGGCCTGCACGGCAGCATAGCCGGCCACGGGAGGCTGAAGCAGGCGGTACGGCGGGCCTGGTTTGGGCGGCTGGAGGAAGAAGACTAGAGGTTGAAGACGCAGCACGGCCGTTGATTTAACATCCAACGGTCAGTGTAGCTAGAATCATTTTGACTAAGTTGAAAAAGCCCGTACGCATCAACTTAGTTGGCCCACAAGTCAGCCTCCAAATCTGGTGGGTCCCAGCTAGCAGGGGAATCATTTTTTTGCTAGTAATAAGGTGGCACTTCCTGGCATGCGAAGATGTTTTCTAGGTTTTTTAATTTCTTCTTTTTGAGTTAGAATAAAAAGAAAACAATTTAGCATCTTTGGTACAATCTATATTTTCGCGAAATGGATCATAATAAAGCTGGTGGGTCCCAGCTGTCAGGGAGAGGTAACTTTTTTTCCACGTAATAAAGGAAACACTTCCCTGCGTGCGAAGATGTAGCTGATGGCTCAAACCTGTCAGGGGGAGAAATCATTTGTTTTCGCATAATAAGGAGGGACTTGCTCGCATGCGGCCATGGGCCATGCGGGTCCTTTCTGTCAGCCACTCCACGTTCATGCCTCTTCCGATGGTTGTCGTTTGTTGACAAAGTTGACCACGCCGCGCTGAGAGAACCAACGCGGTGGACGATGGCGAGGCCTAGGAAGGGAACGACCCGGAGCCGGCGAAGACACAGCAGTGGATGCCCACGTGGAGGGGAGTACGAGGGTTCACTGGTTCGGCTGCGGTGTGAGGCTGTCGTCGCCGGAGAATAACAGGAGGTGTTGGTGAGTAGAGGAATGGCCTGGACGGCGATGGGAGTAGGGTGGGCCGGTGAGGCCTGCGCGGCAGCACAGCCGGCCATGGGAGGCGGTAGTAGGCGGTACCGCCGGCGGTGGTTTGGGCGGCTGAAGCATGAATATCCGAGATTGAAGAAGCACCACAGTCGTTAGATGGACATCCAACGGCCACTGCTAATAGAATCGTGTGTTGACTATAAGTTGACAAAGCCTTGCGTACATGTCAACTTAGTAGGCCCACAAGTGACCATCGCATCTGTGGCAGAGAACATATAACCCATTTGTGATTTGTTATAATGTACAGCCCATTTTTTAATTCTAATGAAATTTACTCAGCCCATTTACTGTTTGCTAAAATTACAGCCCATTTTCTAGCCAGGACTTTGTTAATAATTTCAGCCAACCACTCAAAAAAAATCAACAAAATTTCCAACATTTTGACGGGATCCGAAATATTTTTTAACCCGAAGTTTAGAGTCAGATTAAATATAATTTCAAAATAAATTTGTATTAGGTAAAAATCCAACAAAATTTTGCGCGCGCAACAAGTAATGAAATTAAAAAAATGTACCCTTTTTTTAGAAGAATAAAAAAATGTACCTGTTCGATACGTTTTTTATATTTACAATCAAATTTTTTAATTACAGCCCATTTATTATTTCTTAAAGCCCATTTTCATGGCAAGTCTAATGCGGCCCGGAGAATAACAAGTTGACCTGGGTTGGGTATTCCGCAAAAAAAGAATAGCTGGGCTAGCCATTTTCACATTTAAATATTAATATCTGGGCTAGACATTTGGTCGACATAAAATAATAGCCTGGGCCAGACGAGCCACAGCCCGCCCAGTTGATACCCTGCTCCTCTGAACAACAACAAAAACATCGCTCAAGAAAAACTCTGCTCACACCTCAAAAACACAAATACTGCTCGAGCTGCTGGGTCCCAGCTGTCGGCCGCTCCTTGTGCAATTCTCTTGTTTATTGACTATATAGGTTGACAATGTGGGACCGTGATGTCAGGAAACCAGGAGGAAGCAAAAAAAATATAGTTGTATGTACTAATAAGGAGGCAGTTGCGTACGTGCGGCTATGGCCCTGGTGGGATCCACTGTCATCCTCTCCAATTAAAGTCATCTCCTGATTCCTCATGTTCGTTGACCATGTTGACAACGCGAGACGGTGGCATCAACTCGAAGGACGACGGAGAGGGCCTCGCGGGCCCTACGAATGGTCTGATACAGCGCCCGCTGCTCATTCAGGAAGCCAGGATCATAGGGCCACATGTCCGCCACGGTATTGTCATTCGCTTGTTCGCCGGCGATTCGTCCTTCCGTGAGCCGGTGCTCGTTGTGGAGACGGAGGTTGCAGCACAGGTCCTCCTGCGCTGGTAGCTCTTTCGCCATTAGGGCGTCGAAGTGCGGCCGCACCTGCTCTATGGTGAACACGGCATGAACCGGCTTGGGCGGTGGTGCCGGCTCCTGGTCGAAAGCCACGTCCATCGTCTGATTGTCGTCGCTCAGCTCGGCGAGCTCGCTGGCGAGCCAGCATGTTCGGCTGCTGGACCGGACCGCTGCCAAGCACGATTCTGACTGCCTCCCTTGCCTGTGCGCGCTTTCCGCCTGAAACGGTCAGCGCCGCCAACGCCGCTTCCCAGTGCAGGCGGTTGCTCCGCGTTCAAACGACACAAGTGTCGTCCGTCCGTCCGTCCGTCTGCCGCCCACATTAATGATACGTGGTTGCCGAGGCAGCTACTCCGGCGCCACCTGTCCGTCCCTCTGCCGCCCACCATTGCTATATAAACTGCTGCGCCGGCCATAGCCGCAGTCTGCATATAGGTTTTGTCTAAAGTCAAAGTATCTCTACTTTGACCAATCTTATAGAAAAAAGTATCAACATTCACAATGTGAAATCAACTGACTTGAAAGAAATCTAATATGCGAAGTAAAAAGGAACAGAGGGAGTACAAAAAGTTTGAGCAGCTTTTTAGCGTTCCTGTACATTGCAATCAAACACACAGTCCTGGCAATTCATACAGAGCACTCAAAACAAATCGATGATTATGCATCTCAGCGATTCACATGTCAGAGCCAATATTTACTTCACAACTAAAGAATAAAGAAAAATCGATCGATGCTCCTGACAGCAAAGGGCATCCCATTCGAAAATATCAAACACATGTCTTCTTGCTAACATCAATGAGCAAAATTTGACAAGGTTGTCCCATTCCAAAATGTCAAATGCGTGTTGTTTTGCGTACATCAATTAGCAAACTTTGAAAAGGTTTTCCCATTCCAAAATATCAAATGCCTACGATTGTGGAATGGGTAGGGTTTGCCATCAGTTCAGACATTGACATGGCACCTCGTGCTAAATAAACCAGCTGTTCTTTTTGTGCAGTTCCACCAAAATCAACCAAATTCGCGCGTAGCTTGTATGATTTCGCCTTTATATGTTGCAACGCCTTGAACATATCGGCACCTCCTTTCTTGTGGTGGAAATGAATGATTCGAGAATATTCGATGTATTCGAGAACATTTTGTGCAGTTCCCATTGAAATCAAGCTGAGCACGCCTGTTTGCATAAATACAAAAAAAGTGATTAGTATAAAGCAAACTGTACTATGAATTGACAGTTTAAATAGGCAACCTACATGATCCATGCAGAGCACACATTTAAAAAAATGGAAATCACCGGAAAGAATCCTAAAACAACATTGTATTGGCCATCACAGCAACAAAGATGGAGATCCGTGAGTCCTTCTGAGCTGAAGTTAGTTTGTTCTTGTGGGCAATAATGTAACCATCCTTCAACTGCTCCCTTCTGATAAGAAGAGAGGCTTGGCTTCTTCATCCTGGCATAATTGGAACTAGGCACTTCACGTACTCCATATTCTTCTTCAGAGGAGGATGATCCTGTTGTGCAAAGACAAGAGGACAACTAAATGCTAGCATCCCTGTTTGCTCAAAAAAAAGGAAAGGAAATATTTAAAACAGCACAGATGAAGCACTTCATGACAGTAGCTAAATAGTAGCACAACACCAATAGAGATGACAAAGCTCAATCATATGGATGAAATCCGTGGGCCGGTACCAACCTTTGTCAGGAGGCTTATTGTGTAGAGCATACAGATGAAGCACTTCTCGGGAACCATCTGTTGTTATCTACTGTGGTTGCCATGCTTACTATATACTCCTCGATTAGTTTAATGTTTCCAACATCTTCTTGTGCAGTTCCACTAAAATATATGTTATCTTCAAAGAAGATCCCTGTTTGCACAAGTAGAGATAATTACATAGGAGTATTACATTAAGAGTGGCACCAAATCAGTGGCAAAACAATTGTTCGTTCCAACAATAGCAATAAATTAAGATGCAAAACTATATCATTACTTGTGTCATCACAGTTCCAGTGCTTCATTACAGCACCGGGAGTTGATTTTTGTTTTTCTTCCGCTTGTTCTTCCCTTCATCACTTGGTTCAATAACAGACAAGTTTCGCCTTCAATGTAAGATTTGGCATGTCAATTAGGGATCACAAGTATAGCACTAAACAACGACATTAATTTTCTGATGACAGTAGCAAAATACCGGCCAACAGTTGTGAAACATCATTATCTTACCTCAATGGGATATTACGGTGCACATACAGATTGGAAGCCTTGTCTCCATTTGTGCAGTTCACTAAAATCAAGCAACATTACCGTATAAGTAGCACAACATATGAAAGCACACTGCATAATCATGTGAAAGAAGGCTAGTACTGACCTCTCATGACGCGGAATTCAAACAGCTCACAAGAAGAAGATCTGAAACAAATTTGCCAACACGGATAGGAAGTCAGATCTCCTCTTATGCAGTTCCACTAAGATCAAGCAATCAAGCAATGTTGTCAATGTGACATTTTGGTTGAACTGCACAAAACACTCTTAAAACAAAAGTGTTTTGTGCAGTGCAACAAAAGGTCGCAATAGCAACGAGGTGAAGTAGATAACCCTATTTACACAGAGGTGCAAAGGAAACAACTACTGGTTAATAACGGTGGATGACACAGAAGCCCACAAAAAGAAGCATCTAACTTATCTAAATGGGAAAGAAAGCAAGACAGTAGCATTTCTCAAACAGTGGCATTGATTCATATTAACAGAGAGATTATATTAACAATAAAATTCATTAAACATGTAATTTGCTTTTAACTGTGGCATTGCTTCAATTTTCCAGCGGCATTATTAGAGGGTGTTTGTTTACAGGGACTTTTTGGTGTAGGGACTAAAAAAAGTCCCTTTTAGTCCCATCTAAACCAAACAGGAGGGAATTTAGGGACTAAAAGTGGGCATTTGGGACTAAAGAAAGAAGACCCTGAGGGAGAGTCTTTTTGGGACTTTTTCCAACAGTTGCCCCTGCCCCGCATCGCACCTTATCTCTATTAGTTCATTACTAGGGGTAACATGGTCTTTTGGCATGTCATTTAATAACCTCTAGTCCATGTTTAGTCCCTGGAACCAAACAGGGAGAGACTAGGGACTTTTTAGTTGGGACTAAAAAAAGTCCTAGGACTTTTTAACCAAACAGGGCCTTAGATTAACAACAGCTAAAGAGTTGTACGGGATAGTGGACGCACCAGCACCATGTGCATCTACCGATGTATAAAGGGGTGATGCACAGTCTGTTGCAACAAAGAACAAACAACTAAGGAGCATATTTGTGTTGGTCCCATTTTTGTTATCTTTAGACACCTTTCCCTATGTGAGGGCAACAAATCTAGTCCTGCTCAAACTCTACAGCTTTGTCCCCCAAAACAGAAAGATCAGTTCGTTACAGATGTGCATACTGCGTTTGTCATTGTTTTCCCTTTTCGACTAACGTAGGTGCTGGATAGCCAGTCTGTACTACTTTCCCCCCTTCCTTTCCTCTTTGAACCACGTCCTAGATTCATGCTATACAACTTTCCCCACTACTTTCCTGTTTGATCCAACACCTAGATTCGAGTGCAGAAGTGGAAAAAGCCCACATGCAGCTAGAGCAATGCATGTGGAATAAGTAAATTATACCTTAAGGTTCTCGGGGTGTGGCTCAGTGGGCGGCCGGAGGCCGATCTGCCCACACTATGTACTGCAGCAAGGAATAAGGGGTCGGAGGCCCTCCCGCACCGCCGCTGGGTGAAAGAGAACAGCTGCACCGGTAGTGGATTCCCCTCCTCGCCGACGGCGACAGCGTTAAGCCTCCTTCCCTCCCGGCGGATGAATCCTGCTGGCTCTTTGACCAGCAGTGAGGGGAGAGAGAGAGAGAGAAAGAGGCCAATGAAGTCTTGTTTAGATCTGAAGAGGGTGAGAGAGTGTGAAGAGAGCAACTACAAGCGCTGAGGCTCCAGCGTGTATATATATATAGTGGAGAGAGAGTGTGAAGAGAGCAAACCCTAGAAAACAAGCGCCGAGGCTGCAGCGTATACAGATGGAGTGGTTTTCTTTTTCTCTCCATAAAATCGTTTTAAATTGTGCATGAAACGGAACTCTTTATTTAACGTAGTGAAGAAAAATACTAGGGGCAATGCTAATACGTGAAGAAAATTTAACGCTCGAAGGAGTAAACTCGCAATTAACGCTGCACGCCTCCCGGTCGTGCTTACTAACGTTCACGTGTGGTACACAACCCTCCGAAGTGAACAACAACTGAACCACACATGGTCAAAATATCGGAAAGGTGGGCTGCACCATCCTCCAATTTTAAATATTTTGGGCACTTGTATTCAGCCTAAGTCAGTGTGCCACCATATGCACTAAGGGTTACAGCGGGTGCCTAGAAACTAGGGCATATTGAGAGTAATTGCCAGGCTGTTTATTTGTAGGGTCACTTGCAAACTGTGAAACTCTATTCTCCTCTTATTTAGTGGATGAGGCAAATCTTTTGCCTCCGTTTTGAAAAAAAACGAGAAATTCAATTTTAATTATTTAGTTTGTACACTTTGCTCTCTTCCAATAATTTTGGGCACTTGTATTCGACCTAAGTCAGTGTGCCACCGTATCTCGTACTACTCCCTCCGTCTAGGTGTAAGTCACGTTAGAAGGTGCAGCGAGACCAAGGTGCAAGCAGATTGGAGGAGAAGGAGAAACTTGACCGGTCATTCCTCCAATCAAAGCCCTGATTTCTGTCTCTAAACGCAACAATTAATCACAACAATTAAGAGATGCCGTTTTAGCTACCATGCAGGGCCACGTATTAACTCGCATGCAAGTCGACTTTGATTACTTGACTGATCAACGCGTAGTTGCGCTCCATGCATTAGGTTTCTAGGGGAGATAACAAGGCAGAGTAAGTAACAACGCTCGCTAGCAACGAGGCTAGGAGGGGATTGAGATGCGAAGTTAATGGACGACGCCTAAACATTTTGGGAATATCTGATTTTCGTAAGATGACTTAACACCTAGATGGAGGGAGTACTACTCCTCAGTCCAGGTTTGATGGAATATTCGTCACCTCTTCTCTTCTTGTATGTACTCCATTTATCTCACTTCCTGTGGCTTCCCACTCGCACGATATTCCTATTCTATGAACCTGTGTGTGTGCGTGTGTGTGTGTGTGTTTTAACAGCGTGTGTGTGTTAGAGAGAGCGACACATCGACGTACTCCTACAGAGAGATGGTGTGTAGTGTACAATTTAGCCGCGAGATTCGGTGCATCCTCTTGTTTCCGGCGTCCGGTCGGGACAGCTTCCACGCCCGCTCCTGACCAGCCTGGCCCACCCAAAGCCCCTCCATCGCCCGCGTGCTCTTCCCGCCCGAAATGGTCAGCGCCGCTCCAGAGAATCGGTGCCGCATTCATGCCCGGGCAGAGCGGACGCGACCTCTCACTAGTGCCTGTGTTGAAGGGAGAAGCGGATTCAAGAGTGATGGTTGCTTCGTCCGTCCAACTTACTGCTGGGTCTATGTGATTTGACGGCTCATTGGTCATTATTACTGAGGTGGTACGACTGCTGGATGTCCCACGTTTCGGCGAAAGGAGGTAGATTACAATTTTCTCCATTCTTATAGCGGAGGAGTGCGAAAGCAGTGAAAACACGCAAGCTCAGTGATTACATGGCCCACCTCACACTATCACCATATTTTTTGGACACCGTGCGACACCTAACTCTTTACATAGTAGTATAGTACGTACTGTAATTTCTCAGCGAGATAAATTTGTACAATGCTATGAAGCTTCCAGCTTCTGTTTCATGTATCTTGCGTCCAAGGTTGCCCCGTTACAACATTTCATCAAATACAAAGGCGACTAACATGCATGTTGTTGCATCTCAATGATTGACAGATCATAGCCAATATGTACTCCCTCCGTTCCAAAATAAGTGTCTCAACTTTATGCAAACTTTAGTACAAATTTGTACTACTACTAAAGTTGCCACTTATTTTGGAACAGAGACAACTAAAGAAAAAAATGATCCATGCAGTCCCTAGCCCTTGAACCCTAAACCCTAACCAGGCTTTAATTTGCTGTTGACGTTGAACCTTCCGAAGAAATGAAGTTTGCAACCCTTTGACCATCGGATCATTTTGTGCAGTTTCACTAAAATCGAGATGAGCATCCTTGTGGCAAAGAAATTGAAGAAGCGTGATTAGAATAAGATTACTGGGACTAGTTGATGAGACATAAACTCATCACAAATACAGTAGAAGCCAGTAGAGGTACGTGCGGGACAAAGAAGTAGAGAAATATCCACATGGAGCGATGTGGGCAGCTGGGGCAGTGGTGCAAGCCGGCTGTAAAGGAAGTTGTACCTGAGGGATGTCGGGACGTAGCTCAACCTAGAGGAGGGCGGCGGGAGGCGTCAACTACCCATGTCGCGGCAGTGAGCAAGGGGCGAAGGCAACCGCACCGGCTTTGTGAGAGAGAACGGTGGGGACCCCTGATCAGGACGTGCCGACAGTGGGTTTTTGCCGTCGGCGACGGTGACCGCATCTACACAAAGCATCCACCCCTTCCCCCGGCTGAAGTGATCTGCCCGGATGTTAGAGATGTGGCCACACTCGTTTTGTGCGAGAGAGTGTGAAGAGAGCAACCCCAGCAAGCAACCGTGTAGGCTCGTCCTGGCTATGTATATAGTGGAGCGGTTTCTTTTTCTCTCCATATGAACCTATTTATATTGCGTACGTGCCACTGAAGAAAAAAACTTTATTTATAAATGACGCGGCACCGTTCATGCGTGGTTCCCGACCCTCCATTATTTATAAGTGAGTAACTACTACTAGACGCGTCAAATTATCACGTGGGCTGCATCATCGTACAGAAATGAGCTCCACCGTGTCACGTGTGTGGTTGGGGAAGACGCAAAAGACGCAAAGAGTGCTACTAGTACTACGTGCGTGGGTGCGTGCACCTCTTCTCTTCGAGCATGGTTATTAAAAGTATAGCCCACTACTCTACAACGCGGTTATTATATGGGCAAAGAGTATAAGTAGTAATAATGACTAATAAGCCATCAAATCATGAGGCCCACCTTTCTCTATGTTTGACCAAGGAAGCAACGATCATTTCACTCCTCATTGAATATCCATCCGCTACTACCTCCGCAAATAAATAAAAATCCGCTTCTACCTCCGCGGCAAGGTTAATAATATAGCCATGTCAATCACGACGTAGAAATATCATTAACTAATACAATAGGGCTGGCTCTAAGGCTGGTGATTTTTTTTACTTTGTCTCTTTCTCTTTTTGTCTCATTTACTCATTTTACATAGGAGCACATGTAGAGGATGGCTATTCCTTTCGATGGGACTTCTTCATGGGTTTTAAGACTAAGCAGCTCCGAATTATTCCCGCTGCCCACCACTTTGAATCGTGCCATCTATGATAGTACTCCCATTGCAACAATGAGGTCCACTAGGTCTAGCACGTCCTGTAAGAAGAGACTGTCACGCAAAACATACATCTTGTTGCCTTCTTCCTCATACAGTACGTACCACTGGTACGTATTACTAGTACTACTACTACTCGTTCTCCTATAAACCTTGCGCTTGGCATCTCAAAAATATTAACCTTGCACTTGGCTCTTCGCCTCTTCGGGAAGTCGAGCAATAATGGTACTACAGTATATCGTTCTGGCTATCTGAGACCAAATGAATTGCTGCACGTCCACCACGTGGGCGAGGGTCAAGCGAGGTTCTTGATTCATACTTTACCTTGTGAATGAATTGTTACTTTGGCATAAGAAATTATATGGCAATATATGTTGTTGTTCTAAAGATGATCATGATGCCCTCATGTCCGTATTTTATTTTATCGACACCTCTATCTCTAAACATGTGGACATATTTTTCGATTTCGGCTTTCGCTTGAGGACAAGCGAGGTCTAAGCTTGGGGGAGTTGATACGTCCATTTTGCATCATGCTTTTATGTTGATATCTATTGCATTATGGGATGTTATTACACATTATGGCACAATACTTATGCCTTTTCTCTCTTATTTTACAAGGTTTACATGAAGAGGGAGAATGTCGGCAGTTGGAATTCTGGGCTGGAAAAGGAGCAAATATTAGAGACCTATTCTGCACAACTCCAAAAGTCCTGAAACTTCACGGAGATTCATTTTGGAATTAATAAAAAATATTGGGCGAAGAAAGCACCAGAGGGGGGCCACCAGCCATCCACAAGGGTGCAGGGCGCGCCCTACCCCCCTGGGCGCGTCCCCCTGCCTTGTGGGCCACCTGGCAGGCCCCCGATGCCCATCTTCTGCTATATGGTGTGTTTTGACCTAGAAAAAATAAGAAGGAATCTTTCGGGACGAAGGGCCTATTTGGGACTGCTCCGCTTCACCAAAATCAGTTTCGCTCCACTAAATTCACTTTGGAGCAGTTTCATCCAGAAGTTGTAGCACTACCAAAGAGAATGTTTGGCTTCCATCTAACTCCAGCTTCAAGAATGAGAAATTTGGTGGAAAGGATCTATTTGATTGGTCGAGGGGGGAGAAACGAAGGGGTATCCACTTACTGGTGGCAGTGGTGGGTAATTTCCACTAAACTCCAGCAAAAAACTAGGAGTTCTGCCCCAGATTCTAGTTTTTTTGTGGAGCGGCATATCGTGGAGCTACCCCATTTGGCTTGTGTTTTCTGGAGCGGAGCTGAATTTTAAGGAGCAGAACAATCCCAAACAGGCTCGAAGTGCCGTTGTCTCGAGGCGGAACTTGGGCAGAACCAATCTAGAGCTCCGGCGGAGCTGTTCTGCCGCGAAAACTTCCCTTCGGGAGGGGGAAATCAAAGCCATCATCATCACCAATGATCCTCTCATCGAGAGGGCGTCAATCTCCATCAACATCTTCACCAGAACCATCTCCTCTCAAACCCTAGTTCATCTCTTGTATCCGATCCTTGTTTCAAAACCTCAGATTGGTACCTGTGGGTTGCTAGTAGTGTTGATTACTCCTTGTAGTTGATGCTAGTTGGTTTATTCGGTGGAAGATCATATGTTCAGATCCTTAATGATAATTAATACTCCTCTGATTATGAACATGAATATGCTTTGTGAGCAGTTACGTTTGTTCCTGAGGACATGGGAGAAGTCTTGTTATAAGTAATCATGTGAATTTGGTATTCGTTCGATATTTTGATGAGATGTATGTTGTCTTTCCTCTAGTGGTGTTATGTGAACGTCGACTACATGACACTTCACCATTGTTTGGGCCTAGGGGAAGGCATTGGGAAGTAATAAGTAGATGATAGGTTGCTAGAGTGACAGAAGCTTAAACCCTAGTTTATGCATTGCTTCGTAAGGGGCTGATTTGGATCCATATGTTTCATGCTATGGTTAGATTTATCTTAATTCTTCTTTCGTAGTTGTGGATGCTTGGGAGAGGGGTTACTCATAAGTGGGAGGCTTGTCCAAGGAAGGGCAGCACCCAAGCAACGGTCCACCCACATATCAAATTATCAAATTAACGAACGCGAATCCTATGAGCATGATGAAAACTAACTTGACAACAATTACCTCGTGTCCTCGGGAGCGCTTTGCTTTATATAAGAGTTCGTCTAGGATTGTCCTTTGCTACAAAAAGGATTGGTCCACCTTGCTGCACCTTAGTTACTTTTGTTACTTGTTACCCGTTACGAATTATCTTATCACACAACTATCTGTTACCGATAATTTCAGTGCTTGCAGAGAATACCTTGCTGAAAACCGCTTGTCATTTCCTTCTGCTCCTCGTTGGGTTCGACACTCTTACTTATCAAAAGGACTATGATAGATCCCCTATACTTGTGGGTCATCAAGACTCTTTTCTGGCGACGTTGCCGGGGAGTGAAGCGCCTTTGGTAAGTGGAATTGGTAAGGAAACATTTATATACTGTGCTGAAATTTACTGTTACTTTTAACTATGGAAAATAATCCTTTGAGGGGTTTGTTCGGGGTATCTTCACCCCGACTGGAAGAGCAAAGAGTTGCCCCTCAACCTACTGCACCTACTGAAAATATTTATTATGAAATTCCTTCGGGTATGATAGAGAAACTGCTAGCTAATCCTTATATAGGAGATGGAACACTACATCCTGATATGCATCTAATCTATGTGGATGAAGTTTGCGGATTATTTAAGCTTGCAGGTTTGCCCGGGGATGAAGTCAAGAAGAAGGTCTTCCCTTTATATTTGAAGGAGAAGGCATTGACATGGTACAGGCTATGCGATGATATTGGGACTTGGAACTACAATCGATTGAAATTGGAATTTCATCAGAAGTTTTATCCTATGCATCTGGTTCATCGTGATCGGAATTATATTTATAATTTTTGGCCTCATGAAGGAGAAAGTATCGCTCAAGCTTGGTGGAGGCTTAAGTCAATGTTATATTCATTCCCCAATCATGAGCTCTCAAGAGAAATTATTATTCAAAAATTTTATGCTCGGCTTTCTCATAATGATCGATCCATGCTTTATTGTACTGGTTCTTTTATGAAGAAGGATATTGAATTCAAATGGGATTTATTGGAAAGAATTAAACGCAACTCTGAAGATTGGGAACTCGACGAAGGTAAGGAGTCAGTTATAAACCTTAAGTTTTATTGTGTTAAATCTTTTATGGATACCGATGCTTTTCGTGATTTTAGCACTAAATATGGACTTGACTCTAAGATAGTAGCTTCTTTCTGTGAATCATTTGCTACTCATGTTGATCTCCCTAAGGATAAGTGGTTTAAATATCATCCTCCCATTGAAGCTAAAGTAGTTGAACCTATTAAAGTTGAAGAAGAAACTATTACTTATAATGTTGATCATATTGTTCCTACTGCTTATATTGAGAAACCACCTTTTCCTGTTAGAATAAAGGATCATGCTAAAGCTTCAACTGTGGTTCATAAGAGTTATACTAGAACACCTACAACCCCTGAACAAATTAAAGTTGAACCTAGCATTGCTATGGTTAAAGATCTCTTGGTTGATAATATTGATGGGCGTGTTATTTATTTCTGTGATGAAGCTGCTAGAGTTTCTAAACCCGATATTAAAGATAAACATAGACCCGTTGTTGGCATGCCTGTTGTTTCTGTTAAAATAGGAGATCATTGTTATCATGGCTTATGTGATGTGGGTGCTAGTGTGAGTGCAATTCCTTTTACTTTATATAAAGAAATTATGAATGATATTGCACCTGCTGAGATAGAGGATATTGATGTTACTATTAAGCTTGCCAATAGAGATACTATATCACCAATTGGGATTGTTAGAGATGTTGAAGTCTTGTGTGGGAAAATAAAATACCCTACTGATTTTCTTGTTCTTGCTTCCCCACAAGATGACTTTTGTCCCATTATATTTGGTAGACCTTTCTTCAATACCGTTAATGCTAAGATAGACTACGAGAAAGATATTGTTACTGTTGGTTTAGGGGATATGTCTCATGATTTTAATTTCTCTAAATTTCATAGACAACCCCGTGATAAAGATTTGCCTAGTAAGGATGAGATTATTGGTCTTGCTTCTATTGTCGTGCCTCCTACAGATTCCTTAGAACAATATTTGCTAGACCATGAAAATTATATGTTTATGAATGAAAGAAGGGAAATAGATGAAATATTCTTTAATCAAGGGCCTGTTTTGAAACACAACTTGCCTGTTGAAATCCTTGGGGATCCTCCTCCACCCAAGGGAGATCCCGTGTTTGAGCTTAAACAATTACCTGATACTTTGAAATATGCTTATCTTGATGAAAAGAAGATATATCCTGTTATTATTAGTGCTAACCTTTCAGAGCATGAAGAAAAGAAATTATTGAAAACTCTGAAGAAGCACCGTGCCGCTATTGGATATACTCTTGATGATCTTAAGGGCATTAGTCCCACTCTATGTCAGCACAAAATTAATTTGGAGCACGATGCTAAACCTGTTGTTGATCACCAATGATGGTTAAATCCTAAGATGAAAGAAGTGGTGAGAAATGAAATACTAAAGCTTCTAGAGGCAGGTATAATTTATCCCATTGCTGATAGTAGATGGGTAAGTCCCGTTCATTGTGTCCCTAAGAAGGGAGGTATTACTGTTCTTCCAAATGATAAGAATGAATTGATTCCACAAAGAATTGTTACAGGTTTTAAAATGGTAATTGATTTTCACAAATTAAATAAAGCTACTAGAAAGGATCATTACCCTCTACCTTTTATTGATCAAATGCTAGAGAGACTATCCAAACATACACATTTTTGCTTTCTAGATGGTTATTCTGGTTTTTCTCAAATACCTGTGTCAAAAGATGATCAGGAAAAGACCACTTTTACTTGCCCTTTTGGTACCTTTGCTTATAAATGTATGCCTTTTGGTTTATGCAATGCACCTGCTACCTTTCAAAGATGTATGACTGCTATATTCTCTGATTTTTGTGAAAAGATTGTTGAGGTTTTCATGGATGATTTCTCCGTTTACGGAACTTCTTTTGATGATTGCTTAAGCAACCTTGATCGAGTTTTGCAGAGATGTGAAGAAACTAATCTTGTCTTGAATTGGGAGAAGTGCCACTTTATGGTTAATGAAGGTATTGTCTTGGGGCATAAAATTTTTGAAAGAGGTATTGAAGTTGATAAGGCTAAAGTAGATGCTATTGAAAAGATGCCGTGTCCTAAAGATATCAAAGGTATAAGAAGTTTCCTTGGTCATGCTGGTTTCTATAGGAGGTTTATTAAAGACTTCTCTAAAATTTCTAGGCCTCTCACCAATCTCTTTCAAAAAGATGTTCCTTTTGTTTTTTATGATGATTGTGTAGAAGCATTTGAAATACTTAAGAAAGCCTTGATTTCAGCCCCTATTATTCAACCGCCTGATTGGAATTTACCCTTTAAAATCATGTGTGATGCTAGTGATTATGCTGTTGGTGTTGTTCTAGGGCAAAGAGTTGATAAGAAATTGAATGTTATTCATTATGCTAGTAAAACTCTAGACAGTGCCCAGAGAAATTATGCTACTACTGAAAAAGAATTTTTAGCAGTTGTCTTTGCTTGTGATAAGTTCAGATCTTATATTGTTGATTCCAAAGTAACTGTTCACACTGATCATGCTGCTATTAAATATCTTATGGAAAAGAAAGATGCTAAACCTAGACTTATTAGATGGGTTCTCTTGCTACAAGAATTTGATTTGCATATTATTGATAGAAAGGGAGTTGAGAACCCCGTTGCAGACAACTTGTCTAGGTTAGAAAATGTTCTTGATGACCCACTGCCTATTGATGATAGCTTTCCTGATGAACAATTAGCTGTCATAAATGCTTCTCGTAATACTCCATGGTATGTTGATTATGCTAATTACATTGTTGCTAAATTTATACCACCTAGTTTCACTTACCAGCAAAAGAAAAAAGCTTTTCTATGATTTAAGACATTACTTTTGGGATGACCCACACCTTTATAAAGAAGGAGTAGATGGTGTTATTAGACGTTGTGTACCTGAGCATGAATAGGAACAGATCCTACGCAAGTGCCACTCCGAGTCTTACGGAGGACACCACGCTGGAGATAGATCTGCACACAAGGTATTACAATCCAGTTTTTATTGTCCTACTCTCTTCAAGGATGCTCGTAAGTTTGTCTTGTCTTGTGATGAATGTCAAATAATTGGTAATATTAGTAGACATCAGGAAATGCCTATGAATTATTCACTTGTTATTGAACCATTCGATGTTTGGGGCCTTGATTATATGGGACCTTTTCCTTCCTCTAATGGGTATACACATATTTTAGTTGCTGTTGATTACATTACTAAGTGGGTAGAAGCTATTCCAACTAGTAGTGTTGATCATAACACCTCTATTAAGATGCTTAAAGAAGTTATTTTTCCAAGGTTTGGAGTCCCTAGATATTTGATGACTGATGGTGGTTCACATTTTATTTATGGTGCTTTCCGTAAAATGCTTGCTAAATATGATGTTAACCATAGAATTGCATCTCCATATCATCCTCAGTCTAGCGGTCAAGAAGAATTGAGCAATAGAGAGATTAAATTGATTTTACAAAAGACTGTTAATAGATCTAGAAAGAATTGGTCTAAGAAACTTGATGATGCATTATGGGCTTATAGAACTGCTTATAAAAACCCAATGGGTATGTCTCCATATAAAATGGTTTATGGAAAAGCTTGTCACTTACCTCTTGAACTAGAACACAAAGCTTATTGGGCAATCAAAGAGCTCAACTATGATTTCAAACTTGCCGGTGAGAAGAGGTTATTTAACATAAGCTCACTTGATGAATGGAGAACCCAAGCCTATGAGAATGCCAAGTTGTTCAAAGAAAAATTTAAAAGATGGCATGACAAAAGGATACAAAAGCGTGAGTTTAATGTAGGTGATCATGTTTTGCTATACAACTCTCATTTAAGATTTTTTGCAGGAAAGCTTCTCTCTAAATGGGAAGGTCCTTACATTATCGAGGAGGTATATCGTTCCGGTGCCATAAAAATCAACAACGCCGAAGGCACAAATCCAAAGGTGGTAAACGGTCAAAGAATCAAACATTATATCTCAGGTAATCCCATAAATGTTGAGACCAATATAATTGACACCGTAACATCGGAGGAGTACATAAGGGACACTTTCCAGAATGTTTCAGACTCCGAAAAGGAATAGGTATGCGGTGCGGTAAGTAAATCGACTCCAAAACTTTTCCAATGATAATTTTTCTCTGTTTTGGAATATTTAGAAAAATAGAAAAATTAGAAGTAGTCCGAAAGATGCACGAGCATACCACAAGGGTGGAGGGCGCACCCTACCCCCCTGGGCACGCCCCTGCCTTGTGGCCACCTCGTGTGCCCTCCGGACTCCGTTTTCTTGCACAATACTTCTTTTGGTCAGTAAAAATTCATTATATAATCTCCCGAAGGTTTTGATCACCGTACCATGGCAAAATCCCCTATTTTCATTTTGAGTTGTTTCTGTAGCAGATTTGGAGCAAGATGTCTTCGCAAGAGTCGGTCGGAGAGAGTCATGTCTCTCATCTGACACCGGGGCCAAGAGCAAACAGCGAAGCTGACTATTTCGGGCAATCAACGGAGGAAGAGATGGAGGCTGACTTTAAAAGGGTGGAGGCCATGGAGGAGGATCAAGAAGTTACCTCTCGTCTTCAAGATGGATTCATGCTGGAGGAACTTCAGAGCTCAGCAAATCCAAATTCGATCATTCCTCCCAATGCTAGATTTCTCTCTTATGAAAATATGAAAAAGAGTGTTGCTTTTTCCCCCGCAGCTATGAAACACCCATGGGTGATGGGAGCTGTAGGTGTCATGGGTAAACTTTGCAAGGAAATAATGGATCTTAAGCAGCAAAATAATAAGCTCAAGGAGGAGAATCGCATCCTAAGGGGCATCATCGCCAAGAATATCACATTGCCACCGCCGAAGAAAGAGTCATAAATACATGGGTATGGGCACTCCCCTTGGCAACTGCCAAGCTTGGGGGAGGTGCCCCGGTATCGTATCACCATCACACCTTTACTTCTATCATTTTTCTTAGTTCAATCCTTTTGGTTATATCTTGATCTAGTAGAATAAAGTTTTGGTATGATCTAGCTTTGAGTTTTGTTTTGAGATCTATCTATGTAATCGAGTCCCTGAGTTATTTATAATAAAGAGTAGTTTTGAGTTGGGGGCTTTACTTTCTTGCTATGATCTTGAGGGAATAAAAATAAGAGAAAGAAATAAAAGGAAATAAAGAGATCATATATTGATCTTATGGAGAGTAATGACTTCACATATAAAGAGTATGATGAATAAAATTTGTTGGGAGTTGACAAACATAGTTTTGGTCATTGTTGCAATTAATAGGAAGTAATAAAGAAAGAGAGGTCTCACATACAAATATACTATCTTGGACATCTTTTGTGATTGTGAGCACTCATTAAAATATGACATGCTAAAAAGTTGATGTTGGACAAGGAAGACAACATGATGGGTTATGTTTTCTTATATCCGAATAGAAGTTATATTGTCATGGATCCTCCAACATGTTGAGCTTGCTTTTCTCTCTTATGCTAGCCAAATCCTTTGCACCAAGTAGAGATACTACTTGTGCATCCAAACATCCCTAAACCCAGTTTTGCCATGAGAGTCCACCATACCTACCTATGGATTGAGTAAGATCCTTCAAGTAAGTTGTCATTGGTGCAAGCAATAAAAATTTCTCTTTAAATATGTATGATCTATTAGTGTGAAGAAAATAAGCTTTATACGAACTTGTGATATGGATGAAATAAAAGCGACAGACTGCATAATAAAGTTCTTTATCACAAGCGGCAATATAAAGTGACGTTCTTTTGCATTAAGATTTTGTTCATCCAACCATAGAAGTGCATGACAACCTCTGCTTCCCTCTGCGAAGGGCCTATCTTTTACTTTTATCTTCTACCCTTATATAAGAGTCATGGTGATCTTCACCTTTCCTTTTTACACTTTTTCCTTTTGGCAAGCACTATGTGTTGGAGAGATCCAGATATATATACCCACTCGGATATTGGTTATCATAAAGTATTATTGTTGACATTACCCTTGAGGTAAAAGGTTGGGAGGCAAAACTATAAGCCCCTATCTTTCTCTGTGTCCGATTGAAGCTTTGAACCCATAAGTGTCGCGTGAGTGTTAGCAATTGTGAAAGACTAGATGATAGTTGAGTATGTGGACTTGCTGAAAAGCTCTTAAATTGACTCTTTCCGATGTTATGATAAATTGCAATTGCTTCAATGACTGAGATCATAGTTTGTTGGTTTTTAATAAAGTTCTTGATTCATACTTTACCTTGTGAATGAATTATTACTTTCGCAAAAGAAATTATATGACAATATATGTTGCTGTTCTAAAGATGATCATGATGCCCTCATGTCCGTATTTTATTTTATCGACACCTCTATCTCTAAACATGTGGACATATTTTTTGATTTCGGCTTTCGCTTGAGGACAAGCGAGGTCTAAGCTTGGGGGAGTTGATACGTCCATTTTGCATCATGCTTTTATGTTGATATCTATTGCATTATGGGCTGTTATTACACATTATGGCACAATACTTATGCCTTTTCTCTCTTATTTTACAAGGTTTACATGAAGAGGGAGAATGCCGGCAGCTGGAATTCTGGGCTGGAAAAGGAGCAAATATTAGAGACCTATTCTGCACAACTCCAAAAGTCCTGAAACTTCACAGAGAGTCATTTTGGAATTAATAAAAAATATTGGGTGAAGAAAGCACCAGAGGGGGGCCACCAGCCATCCATAAGGGTGGAGGGCGCGCCCTACCCCCCTGGGTGTGTCCCCTGCCTTGTGGGCCACCTGGCAGGCCCCCGATGCCCATCTTCTACTATATGGTGTGTTTTGACCTGGAAAAAATAAGAAGGAAGCTTTCGGGACGAAGCGCCGCCGTCTCGAGGCGGAACTTGGGTAGAACCAATCTAGGGCTCCGGCGGAGCTGTTCTGCCGGGGAAACTTCCCTCTGGGAGGGGGAAATCGAAGCCATCATCGTCACCAACGATCCTCTCATCGAGAGGGGGTCAATCTCCATCAACATCTTCACCAGCACCATCTCCTCTCAAACCCTAGTTCATCTCTTGTATCTGATCCTTGTCTCAAAACCTCAGATTGGTACCTGTGGGTTGCTAGTAGTGTTGATTACTCCTTGTAGTTGATGCTAGTTGGTTTATTCGGTGGAAGATCATATGTTCAAATCCTTAATGATAATTAATACTCCTCTGATTATGAACATGAATATGCTTTGTGAGTAGTTACGTTTGTTCCTGTGGACATGGGAGAAGTCTTGTTATAAGAAATCATGTGAATTTGGTATTCTTTCGATATTTTGATGAGATGTATGTTGTCTTTCCTCTAGTGGTGTTATGTGAACGTCGACTACATGACACTTCACCATTGTTTGGGCCTAGGGGAAGGCATTGGGAAGTAATAAGTTGATGATGGGTTGCTAGAGTGACAGAAGCTTAAACTCTAGTTTATGCGTTGCTTCGTAAGGGGCTGATTTGGATCCATATGTTTCATGCTATGGTTATATTTATCTTAATTCTTCTTTCGTAGTTGCGGATGCTTGCAAGAGGGGTTAATCATAAGTGGGAGGCTTTTCCAAGGAAGGGCAGCACCCAAGCATCGGTCCACCCATATATCAAATTTTACAACCTATCTTTGCTCAATGGGTACAAAATATCCATGCTACTGCGCCTGGCGTAACAGCTCCTGGTGCAACAACAAGTACTAGCTTAACGTGGGGAGGCGGCGAGTTAGTAGCAGTAGGTCACCATAAAAATCTTCCTCGTGTATCATCTGTAGCAGAACTATGAAAGTAATGAATGCGAATCATATGAGCATGATGAAAACTAACTTGACAACAATTCCCATGTGTCCTCGGGAGCGCTTTGCTTTATATAAGAGTTCATCTAGGCTTGTCCTTTGCTACAAAAAGGATTGTGCCACCTTGCTGCACCTTAGTTACTTTTGTTACTTGTTACCCGTTACGAATTATCTTATCACACAACTATCTGTTACCGATAATTTCAGTGCTTGCAGAGAATACCATGCTGAAAACCGCTTGTCATTTCCTTCTGCTCCTTGTTTGGTTTGACACTCTTACTTATCGAAAGGACTACGATAGATCCCCTATACTTGTGGGTCATCAGCTACCTTTTCGTACAGAAATGAGCTCCACCGTGTACCCGCGCGGGTGTGGTTGGGAAAGAGACGGGAGTACGTGCGTCGTGCGTGCACCTCTTCTCTTCATGCATGTCCCCCACCTACGTGGGTGTGTGTGAGAGAAATACAAACCTAGATAGATGGCGTGTGTGTTCATGAGTGTTTTTTGCTGGGGGGTGATTTCGTGAATGTATTTGTGGGAATATGTGTCGATGATATCTCAAACAAAAATTTGACACATGCAATGTGTGTGAAATAGAGGCCTATCTATATCATATATAGAGGGGGTGATCCACGAGAAGAGAGGGAGGGGTCATAGATATCGATAGAGTCGAAGAGAGGATCAAGTGGGTGGGTGCGAGATCGATGAAGAGAGCCATCGAAATTGTGTGTGTGCAAGTCAAAGATATAGGGCGACTGACCTACCGGAACGTCAGAGGGCACAGGGCAAGTTTGTGTGTGGCAGGGAGACATGACTAGAGTGCTCGATGTATCGGTGTGTGTGGGGGGAGGGGGGAGGCAGAGACCTAACTAGAGAGGTAGATCGACTCGTATATGTGTTGATAAGGAGAGACCCAGCTATGTCTTGAGGGAGATCGGTCGACATCCATACATAAGTGAAGGATGGGAAATAGGTTGGGACAGAGAGAGAGAGAGAGAGAGTGGAGAGAGAGGGAGATGGGTAGAGTGCTGGATGGGTGGTGGAGTTGCTTCTCGAAGATGGTGGGAGAGGCCTACTAGACAAATTGAGGGTAGAACTGCAATATTATCAATAAGAGTGGGGATGTGTTTCTGTGTGTGCGTGTGCATGATAGATGTGTCGGGAGGCATGCATGGATGATGAAGGGGGACCATGTGTTTGGTAAGCAGACCTAACTAGATCGGTAGATCAATTGTTGTGTGTCGGAGGAAGGGAGAGACATAACTAATGAGGTAGATCGATCGACGCGTGGGGAAAACGAGTTATAACGACCTAGCTAGCTATATGTATAGCGGGAGATCGGTCAGTGTACATCCATTTGTTAGAGGCAAATAAGGCCCAGCGAGACGGATAGACAGAGAGAATGGAGCTAGGAGGTGGTGCGAGAGGCCTACTAGCTAGATAGGGGGAGGAGTGTGCAATTGTGAGATCGATGAAAAGAGAGGCGAGAGTTTACACGTGTGTGGGACCGTATGAGAGACACGAGGCATGGACATAGAAAGGAGGAGATGGAAGGTGCGTGTGTATGTGGTAGGCAGACATTGCTGGAGAGGTTTATCGATTGGTGTGTGTCGGAAAGGAGTTGTGGAGACCGTGGGAGAACGACCTAAAGAAAAAAAATGAATGTGCGCAATGGATAGAATGCTGAGGGAGGGGGAGGGCGAGGAGGGCGTGTGCATGCATGAGAGAAAGTTAGTGCTAGCTACAAAGGTTAGAGGATTGTGTGGGTGTAAGAGACTAACAAAGATCATAATTCGATATGAAAGTGGATTCATATATTTGAATAGGAGATCATAGTGTTATAAACATATGCATGCATGAATATAGCGGTGATACGTGTGGTGTGGTTTTGGACATGTTATACCATAATGTGATAATGCGTGGCTTTTGCAACTCACAGCTAAATATCGAACAATCTAAACCATACTATACATCGAACAATCTCACATTTTATTTGAATTTGTGATAATGTGTGACGTTTGCAGCTCACAACTAAATATCGAACAATCTAAACCATAATATATATCGAACAGTCTCACATTTTATTTGAATTTGTGATAATGTGTGGCGTTTGCAACTCACATCTAAATACTTGTAGGTGTAGGAGGCGGGGCACCATACATTATGTGATATGGTTTAGATTATGAAGATCTAGCTAGAGCTTGAAATGTACTGTGATTTGAAATCAACATAAAGTGGATTCAAAAAATCGAGTTCGAGTTCATATAGTACACATAGTTCATATCTAACTCGACAGTAATCATGTGATGTGCTGTGAAGATAATATACAAACGATGGTTTAACTTGACAATAATGATGATTGTAGATCTTATTAAAATAGAGAAAAGAATTCAAATTGTTTAAATTGACAACAATCATGATTGTAGATCTTATTCAAATAGAGAAACGAATTCAAATTTAGTTCATATTGAAGCGGTAGTATATACGTTTGGAATGCACTAAAACGTTCATTTGAGTAGCAGGTTGCATGCATTATACACGTAGCGAAATATTTTAATTGAACATAACATGAATTCAAAGTTTTGAATGGCATTTGTAGTGCGAATTGATTTGGTACAGTACACGGGACTAGACTCTCTTGTGTGGTGCGAATTTATTTCTTTTTATTTTTTCGTCGAGGGAAGTGCGAATTGATTTGGTACAGTACTCGTTAGGCTTGTCCGGAAATTTCAACCCGCGCCTTGTTACCCCGAAATATTTAAGATATATCTTTATCTCGTTGTGCTCCAAAAACTCCCTCCATCTCAACCCGCGCCTTGCTATCCCAAAATTACAACGCGCGCGAAAACTCCCACCTCCTGCGAAATCCCGACATGCGAAATGCCCGTGATACCCCTGAACCGAAAGAACCGCCTAGCTCAAATCGGTGGGGGTACTTTCGTAACTTACCCCGCATTTCAGACAAGCACGTCCCTAAGCCATGGTTCCCCCCTCCCATCCCATCTACCCACCCATTCGTACACCGAGGCCGCGAAAACCCACGAAGCCCCACACCCTCCTCCGTCCGCCACCCAGCCGGAGCCTCTTCCTCGACGACGTCGTCCATAGCAACACCTCGACGTCCCTCATCCACCGCACCGGATGAGGATCCATCGTCGATCTCGTCATCCCACCGGTTCAACCACCCCGTCCTCCACCTCCAAGGAGCTGCCCCGACGTTCCCCTCATCTTTCGCGCCACCTCCATTCCCACACCGCCGTCTTCACCTGCACCACCGAAAGAGCAGCATCATCACCGATTCCTCGAATGAAGCTGAGGCCTAATCGGCGCCACCAAAGAGATTCTACACTAATCGCCACATTTTCTTCTTGAATCGATCTCACGGTGCTGCCGGCGCTCGGTCCTGAGCCAACATGGCGCAGCTCCATCCACGGCGGCGTCGCCGGCCACTTCCTCCACGACGTCGCTCCCTCGGCGGCGACGTCCACATCAGTAGGAGCTGCTGCTGCTTTGGCTCTCGCTCGCGCTGCTGCTCTGCTCTTGCTCTCGGTCCCCTGCCTGGTCTGCTCTTGCTCTTACTCTTACTCTTGCTTGCGCTGCTGCTCTCACTCTTGCTCTTGCTTGCGCTGCTGCTCTACACTTGCGCGCGCTGCTGCTGCACGAGCAGCAGATCCTGCTCTCCCTCGAGCCCCTACATCTGCTACCCGAGATGTTGCTACACGACCAGCTGCCCCGGCTCTTGCACGCGCTGCTGCTCTGGGCGCTGCTGCTGCTTTTCTGCTACTAGTGCGTTCAGTTTTGACAGTAAAATTCAGTTTCGATAGCAAAATTCAGTTTCGACAGTTAAATTCAGTTTTGACAGTTAAGTTCAGAGATGAGCGGCTGATGTATTTTACATCTAGCACTTTGTGGTTATGTATTTTATGTCATCTATTGGAGATGCTATTAGAATTCCACTCAGGTTAACGTTGTCTCTCTTGTCCTGCTTCAGCCTCGCCGTCGTACAACTCACCGGAGCTGCTCCAACGATGAAACCCTCCATAACAGCGGAGCAGTACCCCGGGCTCCATCTCTAGACGCCTAAGATCTTATTCACCTCCTCCGACAGCCAAATCAGCCGAAGCATCCTCACCGACCAACCCAATCACGCTGAGATCGACATGGCTTCGCCAAAGAGGTTGTACACTTGTTGCATCGCTTTTTTACTCTACATGTTATATATATTGTCCACTGAGCACACGTAGTAACGTGAAATACAATTAGTTTCTCCTACTATATGACAAGCAGTGAGGTACCAGGCAACTTAGCTATCCGTGATGGACTCTCTTGAACGCCATCATTATTTATCTCTGCGCGTTTGAGCTGTGAATTTGTAGATGTGCCTGGGAGTTGAGCTAGTAGGGCAGTGGCCTAGGTCCAAAGTAGTAGAAGTAGCACAAAAACATTTTTTGAGTGTAGGCTTTTCCCTGCTCAAGCCTGCCTACTAGAATCGCCAGTGCTTGAAAGGAAAAGTGAAGGAAAAACATAGGAATTGAAAAGTTTCCTATGGTACTACTATTCATGCATTTGGTTCAAAGGAATGGAGCAAAGGAAAACTGTAGGATTTGTTCCTTTAGTGTCTCCTTGAAAGAAAAACTGTAGGAATTTTAATATCCACTTGTCCTCCTTTTCAAATTCCTATTCATGAAGCACAAGACTAAGAGATAGTAGCATAATAGCATTATAACCGTACATTTTCTTGTGGTTTGACTTAATCTCACCATGCTTCTTTGCATCCTGTGATCTTCCAATTCTTGTGAACCAAACACCCAGATTGGCAGAAATCCTGTGTTTTTAAATTCTCTGTTTTACACGTGCATTCCTATCCTATTACTGTGTATTCCCTATCCCTGCATTGTTAGAATCCTCCAATTCAAACGAGCCCTTATAGAATTACTTCTCTTATAGATAGTTGTCAAAGAAAACCTTGTGTGGTTTTTCCCGCTCCTGCTGCGTCGTCGTCCACCCCAGCTCAGCTGCTCCAACGACAGAAGGGTCCACCACAGCAGGGATCCGGCATCCAGACTGTCTTTCGCCGCCTCAGATCTTCTTCCCCGCCACCGGCAGCCACGACAACTGCATTACCATCATCAACCAAGCATATGACCTCGAGGACTACACGGGTCTGCAAGAGAGGTCGCACTCTTTCGTGTCTGCTTATGTTATGCATCGCTTAATATTACATGCTACTTTATCGTCCTGTTCACCGATTAGACTCTGAGTCAGCTCCAAACTAATGCTGAAACTTGAGTTTTTAAATGGTTGTGGGGTACATATCGGGGCCGCAATCAATAGTATCTATCTACTATCTGGTTAATCTCTGGTGTCTACTATGAGTTGCATGTTGGGTGGAAAACAAACAGTAAAGAAGCCATTACCTGTATTTTTTAACTGAAGCCATTATATGCCTGCTATCATTGGTTTTGGGTCTATCCACAGGTTGCTACCATCACTCTGGATTTCTGCATGCACTCCTTACATAATCTCACTATGTTTTATTCCTATGCATGTCAGTTATTGTACACAATGGAACTGAACATGTAGAGCAAAAGAGACGAGCCTTGCCTGGCAATAAAATTTCATGCAGATATCGCTCCATGGTGGGCGCAAAGGCAGCCCCCCCCTCCACCAATTTCGGATTGTAATCAAGAGGAAGATAACTATTCTGAGGGGGATTCAGAAGGAGAAGACCACTCCTATTTACCCCCTGAGGTCTTCGCTCTAACTTGGCATGCTGATGTTGGTAATATCATGCATATGGTGCCTTGCATTGCTTACTTTATACATAAAAAATGTCATCTGCTTAGTTTAGACATGCTTTGTGTGAATGCCATCTGTTTAGTTTCTTTATCATATATGTGAATTATGCAACGCCATCTTGTTTAGGCAGGCATCATATATGTGAATTTTGCAATGCCATCCTGCTTAGCCAGTCATCTTATATGTGAATTATATCATGCCATCCTTTTTTCTCATTACGTATTACATTTGTCAACAATGTTAGTACATTCAACTACTCTTCGTGTGCATCAGCCATTTGACACGGTGATGGAAAATTCTGGAGTGAAAACAAGGTCTTCAGAGCAGACTATGCTATCTGACGAAGTGCATATCTCGCTGGTTACGGATAGCTCCTCAGAGGAGGATTCAGAGATAGATGACCAGTCCTATTTCCCCCCCGAGGTGTATGCTCTAACTTGGCAGGGTTATGTTGCTCATATCGTGCGTATGGTGTCTTGCATTGCTATGTCATTTGCTTAGTTTAGACATGCTTTGTGTGAATGCCACCTGTTTAGTGTCTAATTACCATATATGTGAACTATGCAATGCCATATTGTTGCAAAACATTATATATGTGAATTATATAATGCTATCTTGTTGCAAGGCATTATATATGTGAATTATGCAATGCCATGCTGTTTAGCCAATCATCATATATGTGAATTATATCATGCTATCCTTTTTTTGTATTACGTGTTCCATTTGTCGACAACGTTTGTATATTCAACTACTCTTCCTGTGCATCAACCATTTGAAGCGGTGATGGAAGTATCTAGAGTGAAAACAAGGTATTCAGAGCAGACAATGCTACCTGCTGAAGCAGACATCTTGCTGGTTACAGATAGCTCCTCAGAGGAGGATTCAGAGACAGATGATGATGTCTACTACACAACCTTCTTCTTGTAGACTCGTGTTGGGCCTCCAAGCGCAGAGTTTTGTAGGACAGTAGCAAATTTCCCTCAAGTGGATGACCTAAGGTTTATCAATCCGTGGGAGGCGTAGGATGAAGATGGTCTCTCTCAAACAACTCTGCAACCAAATAACAAAGAGTCTCTTGTGTCCCCAACACACCCAATACAATGGTAAATTGTATAGGTGCACTAGTTCGGTGAAGAGATGGTGATACAAGTGTAATATGGATGGTAGATATAGGTTTTTGTAATCTGAAAATATAAAAACAGCAAGGTAACTAGTAACAAAAGTGAGCAAAAACGGTATTGCAATGCTTGAAAATAAGGCCTAGGGTTCATACTTTCACTAGCGCAAGTTCTCTCAACAATGATAACATAATTGGATCATATAACAATCCCTCAACGTGCAACAAAGAATCACTCCAAAGTTTCTATCAGAGAACGTAGGACGAAAACATGCATCAACCCCTATGCATCGATTACCCCAATGTCACCTCGGGAATTTGCGAGTTGAGTGCCAAAACATACATCAAGTGAATCAATAGAACATCCCATTGTCACCACAAATATCCCATCGCAAGACATACATCAAGTGTTCTCAAATACAATACTCAATCCAACATAACGAAACCTCAAAGAGCAAGACTCAATTCATCACAAGAAGGTAGAGGGGAAGAAACACCATATGATTCAACTATAATAACAAAGCTCGCGGTACATCAAGATCGTGCCAAATCAAGAACACGAGAGAGAGAGATCAAACACATAGCTACTGGTACATACCCTCAGCCCCGAGCGTGAACTACTCCCTCCTCGTCATGGAGAGTGCCGGGATGATGAAGATGGCCACCGGTGATGGTTTCCCCCTCCGGCAGCGTGCCAGAACGGGCTCCCGATTGGTTTTTCATGGCTACAGAGGCTTGCGGCAGCGGAACTCCCGATCTAGGTTTCTTTTCGGGGGTTTCTGTATTTATAGGAATTTTTGGCGTCGGTTTCACGCCAGGGGGGTCCACGAGTCAATGACAAGACCAGAGCACCCTCCGTGGGGGGTAGGGCACGCCCTCCACCCATGTGGTTGGCTCGGGAATCTTCTGGCCCAACTCTTTTGCTTCGGGGGCTTCTTCTGGTCCATAAAAAATCACCGTAAATTTTCAGCTCGTTTGGACTCCGTTTGATATTCCTTTTCTGTAAAACTCGAAAACAAGGAAAAACAGAAACTAGCACTGGGCTCTAGGTTAATAGGTTAGTCCCAAAAATCATATAAATGCATATAAAACATCCAAGATGGATAATATAATAGCATGGAACAATAAAAAATTATAGATACGTTGGAGACGTATCAAGCATCCCCAAGCTTAATTCCTGCTTGTCCTTGAGTAGGTAAATGATAAAAACAGAATTTTTGATGTGGAATGCTAGCAAGTGCATAAGTTTGACCAATGATAATTTCAATCACTTTTTCTAGCATCATTATAAATCATAAACAGTAGCTCATCTCATAAAACTTCTCATGATCAAGTAGCAAACTATTCACATGTTAAAGCATAGATCATAAACTTTCTTGAAAACTAACAAACTAGGTTCTCAGTCATCAAACAATTGCAATTCATCTTATTTTCAGGAAGGGTCTATGTAAGAGCTTTGATTTAGCAAATCCCACATACTCAACTATTATATAGTCTTCCATGATTGCTACCACTCAAAGCATATTTTTAGAACAAATAGCATCCATTGAACACGGAGAAAGATAGGGTCTTAATGTTTCGCCTCCCAACTTATTTATCATATAGATAATTGTCAACAATAATAATTCATGATCAAATATATTTGAATGGCCATATATGCTTAGATCTTTCCCCATCACATGATGCTTGCCAACTAAAGAGTAGGTTGGAATGAGAAGGAATACTACTGACTCTTGCATAAAAGTAAAAGATAGGCCCTTCGCAGAGGGAAGCAGGGATTTGCAGAGGTGCCAGAGCTCGAAGCTTTTAAAACAGAGATGAAAATAATTTTGAGAGGTATGCTTTCATTGTCAACATAACAACCAAGAGTTCCCAATATCTTCCATACTACATACATTATAGGCGGTTCCCAAACAGAAAGGTAAAGTTTTTTTTACTCCCCCTTCACCAACAATCACACTCCACGGCTTGTCCAAAAGAACGGGTACCGTCCAACTATCAACAATCCTGGGGGAGTTTTGTTTGCAATTATTTGCGATTTTGTTTTTGATCTTTTGATCATAGGACTAGGCATCCCAATTACCAGCCACTCTCTCGTGAATGATAAGTGAATAAACACTCATCGTGAGAATAACCCACCTAGCATGGAAGATACTGACAGCCCCTAGTCGCTACATGAGCGATTCGGGCATACAAAACAGATTATTATTTGAAGGTTTAGAGTTTGGCACATGCAAATTTACTTGGAACGGCAGGTAAATACCGCATATAGGTAGATATGGTGGACACTCATAGAAGAAACTTGGTTCAAGGACTTTGGATGCACAAGCAGTATTCCTGCTTAGTACAGAAATTTTGGCTAGCAAAAGATTCTAAATAGCAAGCACCACATGTTGGAGGATCCATAACAATATAACTTCTATACAAATATACCCAAGCATAACTCATCATGTTGTCTTCCTTGTCCAACTTCAACTAATTTGCTCAAGTTTGAAAATAATTAATGGGGCTCACAATCATAGAAGATGTCCAAGATAGTATATTTATATGTGAAATCTCTCTTCCTTCAATATTCTTTCATGAACTGTTCAAGTGACCAATACTATGTTTGCTAACTTTCAATAAATTTACCACCTCTACTTCTTATATGTGAAGTCATTACTCCCCATGGTATAAGCATATGAAGCATATATAATTTCAGATTTATGATATTCAATTCATTCAACCATTTACTCATAGGATATAAGTGAAGCACGTGAGTAAATGACAAACTACTCCATAAAGATATAAGTGAAGATCAATGAGTAGTCAAATAATTGAGTAGCTATGTGAAGACTATCTCATTTTAAAAAATTCAGATCTGATGTATTTTATTCAAACAACAAGCAAAACAAAATAAAATGACATTGCAAGGATAGCACATATCATGTGAAGAAGCAAAAACTTAGGCTCAACCGAGGCTAACCGATAATTGTTGATGAAGAAAGGTGGGATGCCAACCGGGGCATCCCCAAGCTTAGATGCTTGATACTTCTTGAAATATTATATTGGGATGCCTTGGGCATCCTCAAGCTTGAGCTTTTGTGTGTCCTTAATTTCAGCTCGTTTGGACTCCGTTTGGTATTCCTTTTCTGTAAAACTCAAAAACAAGGAAAAAACATAAACTGGCACTGGGCTCTAGGTTAATAGGTTAGTCCCAAAAATCATATAAAATAGCATATAAATGCATATAAAACATCCAAGATGGATAATATAATAGCATGGAACAATAAAAAATTATAGATATGTTGGAGACGTATCAGATGACCAGTCCTATTTCCTCCCTGAGGTCTATGCTCAAACTTGGCAGGGTTATATTACTCATGTCATGCATGTTGTCTTGCATTGCTTAGTTTTTACATCATATATGCGATTGCCATCTGCTTACTTGCTTGGTATATAAATCATATATTTGAATTATATCATGCCATCATGTTTACATAGACAGCATCTATCTGAATTATGGCATGCCAACCCATTTAATAAAGACATCATATAGTTATATCATCTCATCCTGTTTAGTGTTTACAGTCATCATATTTTCAATTATGTCATTCTATCCGTGAATTATATCATGCTATCATGTTTCCATAGGCGGCATGTTTGTGAATTATGGCATGCCAACCTATTTAATAAAGACATTATATAGTTATATCATGTCATCCTGTTTACATAGTCATCATATTTTGAACTATGTCTTTCCATCCTTTTTAGTTAGCCATCATATATGTGAAATTGTGTCATGCTATCCTGTTTAGTTAGCCATCATATATGTAGAATTGTGTCATGCTATCCTGTTTGGTTAGACAACATAAATGTGAATTATTTCATGCCCTCTTTTATTCCCCACTATCCATTGCACCTATCTATCATACAATGTATGTACATTCAATTACTTTTCTTGTTTATCAGCCATTTGAATTGGAGAGGGTGATGGCAGTATCTAAGGGAGTAACAACACGGTCTTCAGAAAAGATAGTGCTACCAGTCGATGCAGATAGAACCACGGTTGTACTTGCCCAAGAACCAGCCCCACCACACATAACACAGACTCCCGCAGATTGTACCCCTACCCAGTTGGATAGAGAACCAGCTACACCCCTTCTAACTCCAACCCCAGCAGATAGTAACCCAGTTCCAGTTGACACAACACTGTCTCCACCATAGAGCACCCAAACACGAGCAGTTAGTAAGGGAACTGTAGTGCCCAAAGCACGAGGACCACCACTCTGAATCCCAACTCAATGCTTAAAGTAGAAGAAGAATTGTTCTCAGGTCAGGTTCTGTAGCTATGGTTCATACTCCTTTGCTCTTGCATCACTGTATTTACTCATACCAACTATTTTCAAATTTGAAGGATGGAATTGAAACTCCAATGGCGCAACAGGTATGTTTTAAACATGTTTCTTTAACTGGTTTGCTGTTGTAACTTGCTCTATGTTGATTTCAGTTTCAATTGAATAAACAGTTATGTTCTCATGTCATGCACATTACAAGTGTTGTTATTGCTCTGTAGTTTCCCACGCTTATATTCTGTCTATTCTGCTTTGTCTTAAACAGATATTATTTGAATTGTGTCTCTATCTTGATTTGGCAACAAAAACTAGAATGATATAGACCATACAGTGACCATGGTACATCCTGTCCACTTTACTACTGAACTGATTTACCAAAATGAGTTTTATATACAACATGGTAAACCTGTGAAGTGTCTGCTTGTTTCTCTTTTAGAATGCGGACAAAATATTGGAGAAGAGTACCCCGTTATGCAATGGTAAAGGAAGTAATGCAGATAAGGTTCAAGATAGTGAGACATCCCTGTTGGTCTCCAAGAAAGCTGATAAAAACTATCTTGACGATAGTGAGACAACCCAAAAGTCATGTCTTGATGTAGTGTTCGAGTTACTGGCCACTACTACTGGCACAAGCTCTTCGAACTCGCTGCCTGAATCAGTTCGTCTTCTTGAGTCTCAACTTCAAGTTGAAAGACATCGATCAGATGTGCTGCGACACGAAGCCGAAGGACTGAGGAAGTCCCTACAGAATTCAGATGCATACTTTCTGGTGCAACAGCAAGCGCTGGAGGATTTAAGCGCCAAACAAGAAAAAGTCAATAAGCTTGCTAACCATCTTGCCAGCATTATGGGTACCCAGGATATTGTTTCTTGAGCTCTTCTGAAGTGGTTTTAGTTTTGGACTTGTTTTGCTACGGCATTTATTTGCACTGGTCGCCAACTTTGACAACCAGTGTATGTGATATGCTGCTTTGTTCCCTATATTTGCACTGGTGGCGAACTTTGATGCCCAGTGGATGTAATATGTGTAATAGCTGTGATAGCCTAGTGTAAGTTGCTTGCTTATTTATTTCCTTGTTGTCTTGTTTTTTTGTTTGCTTGTAGTCAGTGCAGTTCTTTTTCCGCGGTTTGCTAGTGGCCGCAATAACCTATTTTTTAAAACTAGGCCACAATAACCATGGGCTACATATTTACTGTAGTGACCATGGGCCTCCTACGGGCCATAGAAACAATGGGCCTTCTACGGGCCGTAGCATCAATGGGCCTTCTACGGGCTGTATGATCGATTGGCCAAACATGGGCCAATAACAGACCGCATTATGGGTTGTAAACGGGCTAGAGTTGGAATCATCCGTTCATGGGCCGACCATAACGGGTTGTCGTTAATTGGCCGTATTTGATGACGCTATGAAAACGTCCTAATGGATTAACGGGCCATAAACGGGCCGACTGTAACCACGGGCTGAATTTGGCCCACAAGCAGAAAAGGCCAGTAATGGGCCGTAAGTAACCGAATGCTGGAAATGAGGCCAAGAATAAATGGGCCCTGAGAAGGCCGAAAGATAACACGGGTTGGAAACGGCCCAATGGAATAATGGGCCGTTAATGGGTATAAAGCGGTACACTATTCATTACGGGCCAGTTTCACCACGGGCCGTTAATGGGCCAACAGTTACAAAGGGCCTCATATGGGCCAAAAGACGTCATGGGCCATACATGGGCCAGAAGTTACAACGGGCTGGAATCATATTGGATGGCCCAGATGAAGCTACTGGGCTTAATTTGGACAGGCCGTAACGGGCCGTGAGTTAGCGGGCCGTAAATGGGCTATATACGAACAGGCCGTTAACAGGCTTTTCGGGGGCCGGCCCGCTACCTTTTGACCAAGTCAAACGGGCCGGCCTTTTCACCGGAATGGGCCTCTGTTGGGTCGTGCCACGTGTCGACGTATCATAGGCGCCTCCTGTCCAATGAGTGGATGACATCTGTCCCAACGGTGAGCCGACACGTGGTTCCTCTGGCCATTGAGAATTTTACACCTGGAAAATCCCCATTGGTCCGGGCTGTTAACGGGTTATCAGATCCAAAACCGGACCCGATAGCTTAACGGTGACCCATTACGGTGGATGCCACGCGCTGGTTACCCTTGACGAAAGCACTTCCATGACGTGCCATTTATTGTCATGGAAGTGGACACTTCCATGATGATAATTTTGGTAATATCATGGAACACTTCTACGACAGCACAGGTATGACTATCTTGATTCTGTCATAAAATCGTCATGGATGTACATGCATGACAGAAAACGTGACCTACTGTGACAAACACGTATCATCACGGAAGCGTATTTTTTTTGTAGTGTTGCCCGGTGCATAAATGGCTTCATGCACAGTACTATGGGGGCCCAATTAGATGTCATGTCTACTAGACGCCCAATTAAATGGCTTCATGCATCTGCGTGTTCGCACGTCAAGCGTCGAGAAAATTACAGGTGATACGAAGCTTTACATGCTCCCATGATACGGGCTTTTGAGAGCCCTTGGATCTGAGATCGAACAGTTGCATGGCGTGATTCCAGACCTATGGGTGAATATCCTATCCTGGAGGGTTATTCTGCAAATTTTCAGCAACTTAGCATGCGACCGTTCGATCTCATATCCAAGGGCTGTCAGCAGCCCATATCATGGTCACGCCTACCACAACCGTCGCCTCGCTCGCGCGGTCGCGCCCTTGGAGATTTCAAACGGCTATAAATGATCATTTTTTTCTACAGTACTTCGCATGCATGAAACTACTTCCTCCGTCCAGGTGCGTTAGGCTATCTGAGGTTGGCATGGCACCTGTATACCATGGAGGGGATCATGGGAGACTCACCCCGGTCATAGCACCGCAGTAATAATGATAATGGCAAGTCAAATCACAGGGCCCCACCTGTCCAGCAGTAACGAGCCGTCAAATCACACAGCCCTACGTTTGCAGCAATCTACTCCCTCATCTTCTCGCCTATCTGTCGAACCGACAAGGCGGAACTGCCCCGCCTACCGCGTGGGAAAAGCCCCGCCCTCGACTTTTAAATATAATTTTGTATCCATGGATTGCGCCATGGAGCAAAGCCTGAAGAAAATGGCGGTACACATGTATACATCACGCCCGTCGCGTTCGCGTCGCACCCCAAACGGTCGGTCGGTCTGGCACGCTGCTCACCAAATGGAACACGCGTCATATTGCATTTGCACACACATGTGGGACCACAATTGAGAACCGACCATCGGCACACCCCCCATCCCCGCAAGTCGGCTGAGCTAATAGAAGAGAGAGACGAGTGATAGTACTGGAGCAGTGTTGTACACACATCGGTGCTTGGACGATCCCTGCATGACACGAGAGATCAGTTCGTGCAGGCTGTGTTGTACAGGGCTGTAGTTCTGATGAGAAATCTAAAAAAAGGTTTCTTGTCATCTCGCAATAATAGTTTTCATGTGCTTCAGATCACTGCGAGGGTTAAACAGCGACGACTATGTTCCTCCAAGGCGCTGGTCATTGGGGGCACATGCACTCGACTGCCATCTAGGTCAAGCCGGCTATGTTAACTAACTTATCTACAAGTTTGTCTTCGATCCTCATCTAGTTTGTCCGTCGGGATTCATGTTTTCTCCTTGGGGCAGTGAGGTTATGGTTTCTTGTCATGTGGCATTTTTTCGTGTTATATGTTAATTCGGTGCTTCATATCAAAATGACGACAACTGCGCCTCCGGGGCACGTGCATGAAGACTTCTCGACAGTCATTGACGAGGTCAAGCCGGCTCCGGTAAAAAAACAAAACTAGTACACTATATAGGCAGGTGCCTCCGTGCTTGCTTGCTATTGTTGCTTTCTTCACACTCTCCCGTCCTCTCCAGATCTAAACACGATAGCAGTGGCCACACTCTCTCTCTGCTCACCGCTGGTCACAGATCTGGGCGGATCCCCTCCGCCGGGGAAGGTGAGAAGGTGCAACGTTCACGCAGTCGTTCCTCGGTGACGGCTCTTACCCATTGCCGGCGTGTCCCGGTCAGCGTGCCTTGCTGTTCTCTCCCACGCAGTGCCGGCTAGGGAGGGCCTCCGACCCCTTCTTCCTTCTTGCCGTAGTGTGGGCAAATCCGGCCTCCCGCCGCCCACCTAGCGACATCTCAGCGACCCTCAGGTATAACTTCCTTCGAACCCGGCCTTGCTCTACTGCCCTAGCTCCTCACGTCGCTGCATTTGTATCTTTTACAATTTCTCAGACCCCTCGTAGATAGGATCGATCGGCTGTTCGAAAGCCACCTAAATTTTTACTGTTAAGAGGTAAAACTGCTTCATGCAGTCAAATCTAGTAGTACTACTTCATGCAGCCGAATCTAGTACTACTTGGTTCAAACAGGGAAGAAAGTGGGTGGGGTTTGGACGAAGATTTGTTACCTGAATCTAGGACTTGGTCGAAAGAGGAAATAATGGGGGCGAAAAGTAGCAGAGACTGGCTATCCAACTGGTCTCTTGGTCTAATAGGGAAATAAAGGGAAACGCAGTACAAACTCGATATAAACCGATCTATTGGTTGAAAAAGGAAAGAAAGTGGGGACTGGGGGACAAGTCAACAGAGTATGTCCAGCACTAGATTTGCTAGCCTCACACAGTATAAGGTGGCTATACCGAACAAAAACGCGACCAACCCAGATATCCTGTTTGGATGTTTGTTGCCCCGAGCCCCTCTTATGTAATGCCACTGGTAAAATGTAGCAGTCCCACTGTTAAAGTAAGGACACGTTAAACCAATGTTGTTTTCAATGTAATGCCTCCAGTAATATGAATCAATGGCACTGTTTTTCATGTCCTGCTAAATTTCCCATTAAGATAAGTTGCTTCTTTTCCTTAGAAATGCAACTGTCCTGGTCTGCCTACTCTCCCGTGCCCAAATACAAACTCTTTAGCAGCTGTTAATGTAATGTTGCTGGTAAAATGAAGCAATGGCACCATTAAAGTAATGTCGTATTTAACAGTTGTCATAGTTAATCCTAATGCCCACACTAATATCTAGCAATGTTGCTGCTTTAGAAATTGCTACTATCCTTGTAGGATCGCCATTCAGATAAGGAACATGCTTCTTTTCATTTGATGTATGTTTCATCACTTGTTAGTCACCCTCCTTTTCTCCTTTTTGTCCAAACAGAGATATACATTTCACGCTTGATCTTAGTTGAACTGCATAAAATGATATCCAAATTATAGTTGAACATTCCACGAGCTTCACAACCAACCTTGATGTTGCTCAATTTTATTGCAACTAATGAAGAAGAAGCTGCTAGCTCATGGGACCAAGTACTTGCTAACTGCATGATGCAAACATTGCTTCATTTTAGGTGAACTGCACAAAAAGGTCCCATGAATTGAATCATCCATGTTGGTGACTGGTGTCATCCCTTCTACGATGGCGTTGACTGCAGATATGGTTCCCATCATGAGGTATGTTCCTTTTTGGTCCAATCGTTTGCCAAAGATCCTGCATGTTGACTCTGCTCTTGTGCTACTGTTTTGGCACTGCCATGATAAAGCAGTAATGTTATTATTTTGCACCTTAATCTAGTGGCACTATTAATTTGAGGCAATGTTTTGGCATCGCTAGTGCCACTGATTTTTTCATATCAAAAGAGGGGGTTTCCTCCGATTTCATTAAAGAAACCCAACCATAGAGAACCATTATCCGATAACATCTCAGTGTAAACGGGCAGTTATGCAACTACTACTAGAACGGACTGAGTACTAGCAGGAGACAAGTTCGCCACATAAGCTAGGCAGGTAGGGGGACGCAGCCCCAGCTCGACCAAGTTAGGATTACAACCCAAAAGCTACCACAGAGACATCAAGGGGGAAGATAGGGACTAAAAAAGCTAGCTTCAGCATCCCAGTCTAAGCACTCCCGGCCTCCATCCTTGCAACGCACGGTACACCTCGCTTGCCACCTGCTCGACCCTAGTGCCACTGATAAAATGAAGTAATAATACAGTTAAAATAGAGCTAGTGTCCTCTCTATCATTTCATTTCCAATGTAGATAAAGAAAGTGCTTCTCTTTGTTACTATATGTTTCATCAACTAGTCCCATAGTTGATCTGCACAAAAATAGAGATTGGAATGTCTCAAGGCCCCTCCTTGTACTACCGTGGTACACTGATGTTCATCACTGGCAGAAGGTGTATCGGGGAGAATTGGGTCGATTTCAAGTATGAGGCATACCGTATGAGGCGTCGCAGGGCCCATCTCGCCCTCGCAGCATGGCATACTGTGATACTATCGCAATATTTTCCCATTAAGAAAATGAAGTTTCTTCTATTTATTAGTGTATGCTTCATCAACTAGTGCCACTATAATGTAATCACGTTTTTTCATTATCTATGCAAACAGGGTTATTCAGCTGCATTTTGGTGGAACTACACAAATGTACGGATGGAACCGGCATATATGCAGAGTGTGAGGTGCCAAGTAAAAATTACCGACACCAACCATGCTCCATCTAAGCATTGGCATCCACCACCGGTGGGATGGGTGGCGCTCTCTATGGATGGATCTTTCTCGGCAGCAAATCCTCTAATCAAATACTAGCAGCTTATATTGGCACTTTTCTAGGGAGTACTCTTTTCTGAAAGAAGCACCAATCAATTTTTCTTTGTTTGTACACATTGTCACAACTTTGTTTTTGGTCCAGAGCTATTTTAGGGTGATTGGCGTAGTACTCAGAGACTCGGAGTACTACCCAGTACTTACCCGTATGATTTTCATTAGCCGTCACATTGATTGTAAGCATGAGCAGATGGAAGATTAGACTAGTGCGAAGCTTACCTTAAACCCTACCGCCGCTATTGAAACAAGGCGAGCGGCGAGGGCCCGTGGAGAACGGCGGGGAAGCGACATCGCACCATCCGGCCTCCTCTTGTGGTGGGAGAACAAATACTCCTATGGCTCTGGCTGGCACTGCACCCTCACGAACGGCACACCGTACTCGATCGATTCGTTATCCTCTAGATGCTCGACCTTCGACCTGTATGCCCACCACCTCTGCCTGACTTTCGCCTCGGACGAATCTGTCTTCTCCATCGCCCAGAGGAGATACTCGATGAACTCGAAGGACTGCGGCGTGACTGCCACCTGGGAGTACATCGCCGCCATCTCGCTCTTTCACATACATTGCCACATGGCCCTCACCGTCCTCGAAATCTCCCACTCATTGTCAAACCAAGTAAGGATCTCCTTCAACCTGGCTAACTTCGCCTGGTCGCCGCCGGCGATCTGCCCGATTCGCTGCTGCATCCTCTCCATAGATGTCCTTCTGAGAAGTCCGGTGCTAGCTTTGGAAGATGGGAGGAGAGACGGTGGTCTTTCAATGGAGAAGAGGGAGAGGCGAGATGGTGGTTTTGCAATGGAGAAGATGGAGAGGAGAGGGGTGGTTTTGCAATGGAGAAGAGGGAGAGGCGAGATGGTGGTTTTGGAATGGAGAAGATGGAGAGGAGAGGGGGTGGTTTTGCAATGGAGAAGAGGGAGAGGAGCATGCGGCAGCGATTTACAGGATTGGACGAGAGGGCCGGCGCGCTGTGACTGGATCAAAATCAAAATCAATTTACCCTTCAATTAAGAAAGCGACCCCACATTAACCAGTCTCCCTTGTATTTTGGGTCATATTTGACCATGATTTTAATAAATAAAATATATGTTATATGTTGCAAAAATAATATAATTTGAAAGTACATTCACATACGAACCAAACGATACAATTTTTTATGACATGCATTCGCATTTTGCTTGTCAAGTACAGTACGTGGTCAAACTTTGACCCAAAATAAGCAAAACAAAAAAATACTTCCAAGACCAGCGCCGCTCCTCTCCTCTTAAACCACCGCCGCTCCTCTCCTGTTCCAATCCAAAACCAGCGCCGCTCCTCTCCTCTTCCATTTCAAAACCACCGCCACTCCTCTCCTGTTCCAATCCAAAACCAGCGCCGCTCCTCCCCTCTTCCATTTCAAAACCACCGCCGCTCCTCTCCCGTTCTAATCCAAAACCAGTGCCGCTCCTCTCCTCTTCCATTCAAAAACCACCGTCGGCGAGTGAAGGTGTTGTGGAGAAGTAGGTCGATGGAGGAGTACAACCGATACGTGTGGCTCGTAGGCGGCGACCCTGTGAAGCTAGCTAGGATGTTGGAGATATAGTCTTGGTTTGACAACCAGGAGCAATTAGCGGCGACGGCGATAGCCATGGCCAAATATCTGGAAAAGAGCGAAAAGGAGGCGATACACCGGGAGGGAGTCGTGCGGGAGTACATAGAGCTGCTCCTCTGGGCCATGGAGCAAACAGATTCACCGGATCCAATCGTGAGGCTGTGGTGGTGGGAGTATTGATCCAAGATGGAGCATCCACCCGAGATTGAAGGATCGAGCATCTACACGGTGCCGTTTTTGAGGGTGTCGTGGCAGAGCGAGCTGGTGGAGTCTTCGTCGACCGAACCAAGCTGCAAGAGGAGAAAAACAATTGGCACGACGACGCTTCCCCGCCATCCTCTCCCTCGCCGTTCACCTCGTCCCACGGGGCAGCTGTCTGCCACCGAGGAATAGGAGGGGACTCCCCCCCCCCCCAAATAGTCTGAGGAGGAGCTTAGGGTTGTCAGTATTTGCAGGTTGTGAATTGTGTTTTGTGTTGTGTATTTTGAGAGTACTTTCAGATATGAATGTCTTTTGAATTTCAGATTTGCAGTATTGAGCATATGAAGTATTTTATGAATTCTAGAGATCTATTTTTAGCACTTTAAAAAATGTAGTTTCATATAAAAGTGCAAACAAAGTGATTCTCAGAGAACAAACTGCAAGTTTCAGTTTCAGATAAGAAACTGCAAGTTTCACAGGCAGAGCATTTATATTAACACGCCTTTTTCAAACAGGGATAACATCATCTTGGAAGTTTTATTCATGGTCGAAAATGGAACTAACAACCAGTTAACATCATGCTTATCAACATTCATGCATAGCACATCTTCATATGTGATACGTATCTACTTTTCCAAACTCTTTTGCAATTGTTTTGGACTCTAATTTGCATGATTTGAATGGAACTAACCCGGACTGACACTGTTTTCAGCAGAATTGCCATGGTGTTATTTTTGTGCAGAAATAAAAGTTCTCAGATTGACCTAAAAATTTACGGAGAATATTTTTGGAATATATAAAAAATGTTGGCGAAAGAATCAACCAGAGGGGGGCCACCCAGAGGCCACAAGCCCTGGGAGCGCGCCCACCCCCCTGGGGCACGCCCTGCAGGCTTGTGGGCCCCCTGGAGACCCTCCGACCTCAACTCCAACTCCATATAACCCTATTCGGGGAGAAAAAAAATCAGAGAGAAGGATTCATCATGTTTTACGATACGGAGCCGCCGCCGCCTCCTGTTCTTCATCGGGAAGCCTGATCTGGAGTCCGTTCGGGGCTCCGGAGACAGGGATTCGTCGCCATCATCATCACCAACCTTCCTCCATCATCAATTTCATGATGCTCACCGCCGTGTGTGAGTAATTCCATCGTAGGCTTGCTGGACGGTGATGGGTTGGATGAGATTTATCATGTAATCAAGTTAGTTTTGTTAGGGTTTGATCCCTAGTATCCACTATGTTCTGAGATTGATGTTGCTATGACTTTGCTATGCTTAATGCTTGTCACTAGGGCCCGAGTGCCATGATTTCAGATCTGAACCTATTATGTTTTCATGAATATATTTGTGTTCTTGATCCTATCTTGGAAGTTGTAGACACCTATTACGTGTTATGATCCGCATACCCCAAGGTGACAATAATTGGGATTCTTTCCGATGATTACCGTAGTTTGAGGAGCTCATGTATTCACTAAGTGCTAATGCTTTGGTCCGGTTCTCTATTAAAAGGAGGCCTTAATATCCCTTAGTTTCCATTAGGACCCCGATGCCACGGGAGGGTAGGACAAAAGATGTCATGCAAGTTCTTTTCCATAAGCATGTATGACTATATACGGAATACATGCCTACATTATATTGATGAATTGGAGCTAGTTCTGTGTCACCCTAGGTTATAACTATTGCATGATGAATGCCATCCGACATAATTATCCATCACTGATCCATTGCCTACGAGCTTTTCACATATTGATCTTTGCTAAGTTACTTTGCCGTTGCCACTGTTACAATTGCTACAAAACTATTACTGTTACTTTTGCCATCGTTACCGCTACTTCCATACTACTTTGCTACTAAAAACTTTGCTACAGATATTGAGTCTTTCAAGTGTGGTTGAATTGACAACTCAGCTGCTAATACTAGAGAATATTCTTTGGCTCCCCTTGTGTCGAATCAATAAATTTGGGTTGAATACTCTACCCTCGAAAACTGTTCGATCCCCTATACTTGTGGGTTATCAAGACCTTTTTCTGGCGCTGTTGCCGGGGAGCATAGCTCTATTCTCTGAGTCACTTGGGATTTATATCTGTTGATCACAATGAAGAATTTGAAAGATCAAAGAACCAAGATCTATCCCTCTACTACGAGGGGAGGTAAGGAACTGCTATCTAGCTCTGCACTTGATTCACCTTCCGTTTTGAGTAAATTTGCGACACCACCACCTGCTAGCAATTCTGATATGTCGCAAGTAATTAATGATGCTACTTCTGCTATGCATGATGCTTATGATGATACTACTGCCTTGCTTGATAATACTGTGCCACTAGGTGAATTTCTTGATGAACAACTTGCTAGGGTTAGAGAGAATGAAATTACTGAAACTGATGAAATTATTGAAACTGAAGATTATGATTCCCCCCCCCCTAGATATGAATTGCCTAAGGTACCTGAGGGTTATATTATGGATGAAGAAACTGCTAGAGACTTTTTTGCTTGCAATGATAGAGATGATCTTAAGAAACTGTTAGCTAAGCTGAAAGAAAAATCTTTGAATGGTAGAATGCAATATGACCCTAAGTTTGCTACTTCACCTATCTTTGTTACTGATAAGGATTATGAATTCTTTGTCGATCCTGAGTTAATTACTTTGGTTGAAACTGATCCTTTCCATGGTTATGAAACTGAAACTGTTGTGGCAAATCTTACTAAATTGAATGACATAGCCACCCTATTTGCTCATGAGGAAAAAAATTGCTATTACTATATCCTTAAGTTGTTTCCTTTCTCATTAAAGGGTGATGCTAAGATATGGTTTAATTCTCTTGCTCCTGGTTGTGTGCGTAGTCCCCAGGATATGATATATTACTTCTCTGGAAAAAAAATTCCTGCTCATAAGAAACAAGCTGCTTTACCGGAAATATTTAACTTTGTGCAAATTGAAGAAGAGAGTCTCCCACAAGCTTAGGGGAGGCTTCTCCAATTACTTAATGCTTTGCCTGATCATCCTCTCAAGAAAAATGAAATACTTGATATCTTTTATAATGGACTAACCGATGCTTCTAGGGACCACCTAGATAGTTGTGTTGGTTGTGTTTTCAGGGAACAAACTGTTGAACAAGCTGAAGTGCTATTGAATAATATATTGAGTAATGATAATGATTGGACTCTTCCCGAACCCCCCTCCTAATCCAACTCCGAAGAAAAGATGCATTCTATTTCTCAATCCTGAAGATATGCAAGAGGCAAAGAAATCTATGAAAGAAAAAGGTATTAAAGCTGAAGATGTTAAGAATTTACCACCTATTGAAGAAGTATATTGTCTTGATAACCCGACACAGGTAGTAGAGGTAAATTCTCTCTGTAGATTTGATGAAGGTGATATTCCTTATAATAAGTCTGCTAGTCAATGCTTGGATGAATTTGATAACTTTATTGTTAAACAGGAAAACTTCAATGCTTATGTTAGTAGACAACTGAAACGTAATGCTTATATGCTTGAACGCTTGGGTGATTACATATGTAGAACTTTTAATGATCTCAAACATATTAGCAAACATGCTTCCATGGTAAAAACTCAAGTAGAACAAGTTCTAAAGGCACAAAATGATTTGCTAAATGAGATGAATAATAAGGTGAATGATAATGCGGTTAGAGTTATGACTAGAGGTGGTAAAATGACTCAGGAACCTTTGTATCTTGAGGGCCATCCTAGGAGAGTTGAGCAAGATTCTCAGAGAATTGATACTGATGCACCTAGTCCTAGTAATAAAAAGAAAAAGAAAACTAATAGGACTTTGCATGCTTCTAGTGAACCTGTTGTAGACACACCTAAGAACCCAAATTATATTTCTATTTCTGATGCTGAAACACAATCTGGTGATGAACATGAACCTAGTGATAATGATAATGATGATGTTCATGTTGATGCTCAACCTAGTAATGATAATGATGTGGAGATTGAACCTGTTGTTGATCTTGATAACCCACAACCCAAGAATAAAAGATATGATAAGAGAGACTTCATTGCTAGGAAACATGGTAAAGAAAGAGAACCATGGGTTCAAAAACCCATGCCCTTTCCTCCTAAACCATCCAAGAAAAAGGATGATGAGGATTTTGAGCGCTTTGTTGAAATGCTTAGACCTGTCTTTTTGCGCATGCGTTTGACTGATATTAAAAATGTCTCCTTATGCTAAGTATATGAAAGATATTGTTACTAATAAAAGAAAGATACCGGAAGCTGAAATTTCCACCATGCTTGCTAATTATACTTTTAAGGGTGGAATACCAAAGAAACTAGGAGATCCAGGAATACCAACTATACCATGCTCCATTAAAAGAAACTATGTTAAAACGGCTTTATGTGATCTTGGAGCTGGTGTTAGTGTTATGCCTTTCTCTTTGTATCATAGACTTGATTTGAATAAGTTGACACCTACTTAAATCTCTTTGCAAATGGCTGATAAATCAACTGCTATACCCATCGGTATTTGTGAGGATGTACCTGTCCTAGTTGCAAATGTTACTATTCTGACGGACTTTGTTATTCTTGATATACCTGAGGACGACAGTATGTCGATCATCCTTGGTAGACCCTTCTTGAATACTGCAGGGGCTGTTATTGATTGCAACAAAGGCAATGTCACTTTTCATGTTAATGGTAATGAGCATACGGTACACTTTCCGAAGAAACAACCTCAAGTTAATAGCATCAACTCTATTGGAAAACTTTCAACTATTGCTATTGGAGGTTTTGAATTCCCTATTCCCACTGTCAAAAGGAAATATGATATTCTTATTGTTGGGGAAATGCATAACCCCGTTGAGGTAACCTAGTGATATTCGAGAATTCTCCGGTTTCATGTCATTCGGAAGAAGTTTGTTAACGAGACTTGATCAACCTTGTTAATGGATTCCTTTTGACGGGCATGAGATGGATGAATTTAGAAAGCATAACTTTTTGTACCCACTTTTTACTTTCAGTTATTTAGAATAAATAAAGCAAAAATACTATTATTTTTCTGTTTTCTGAATTATCTGTTCAATAAAAAATGTCCCAAAAATAAAAGTTCTCCAAATGCCCTGAAAATTTAGTACTCCCTCCATTTTTATATACAAGGCCACAAACTCATATTACAGGTACCAAGGTAAAATTGAATGTCTTGCCTTGTAAATCTGCTTTTCTTTTCGTTTAGTGGGACCATTAATACACCGCATGCATGCAAGGAAGGGATAGGAAGCTGATTGGAGTGTCATTATGATTGCATGCATGCAAGTATTAAATAGGTTGCTAGTTCGAGAAAATATCATTAACTTTTGTCTCGATTACTGTTGGTGGCCTTGTATAGATGCAAAGTGTATTTTCCATAGTGGCCTTGTATAAGTAAATGGAGGGAGTATGATTTTTTATAGAATATTTAAGAATTTTTGGCACTGAGAACACACCAGGGGGCAGCACCAGTGGGCCACAAGCCCACAGGGCGCGCCTGGGTGGCTTGTGGGTCCCACATGGGTCCCCCTCACTTATTCCAACACCCATCCACTTCGTCTTGCTCCAGAAAAATCTCACCGTAGCTCAAACCCATGTTCTAGCTCATCTTGCTGCCATTTTCGATCTCCTTGTGCAAAGCTCCATTTGCAAAACTGTTTTGGGGGATTGTTCATCGGTATGTGACTCCTCCAATGGTCCAATTAGTTTTTGTTCTAGTGCTTTATATATTGCAAATTTTTGCTGCTGTGGTGACCTTGTTCTTGAGCTTGCATGTCAAATTTATATGGTCCAAAGTAGTTTTGATGCATGATATAGCCTCTAGACACTTCTGGGAGTAGTTGCTATCAATTTTGTTGAGTTTTGTGCATTTTTATTTGAGTCACTAAAAATTTCAGAAATTTTCAGAGGAAGAAAATGATGAGGAGATTGTTAAGAGGCTCTTCAAGCCGGGGTTCTAAAGAAAATGAAAATGAGGAGAAGAAGAAGCCCAAGTATAACCTTCCTCGCACCACGGAGGATCGGCGGTGTGAATGGCCAAGTGATGCATTCTTGGGAGCGGCCGGAATTTATGAGGATTTGTATTATTTGGAGGAGAATGCAGGCATCACTGACTTCCTCCACGATAAGTGTGACCAATACCCCCTACTCACTAATACCTTTGTGCAAAATTTTCACTTTCATGCTAGGAAATCACCACCCATGGTAGAGTTTTATTTATATGATGAGCATAAGGAGATGACGCTTTATGATTTTTGCGATGTTTGCAAATTACCTTATGAGGGCAGCGTCAGTGAACCACATCCTAGTGCTGTGGAAGATTTTATTGATGAAATTACCGTAGGGGAAGAGAGAGGGGTGTCGGAAGCGAGAGTGGCTAGCTTACATTTTCCTGTTTTACGCTATTACTCATTATTTGCGGGGAGATGTTTGATTGGTCGTGGGGAAAGTGGAGGCCTTAGTGCCCCTGACCTTGCTATTTTGCGCCATGCTTTGTATTGTGATAGAACTTTTAGTTTGGGCTCCATTGTTGCTCGACGGTTGAGTTTAAACCGTTCAAGGGGCCCTATCTTTGGAGGTATCTATTCCTCCCGCCTTGCTAGACGATTTGAGATACCCATTAGGCATGATGAGAAGGAGGAGATGCTGCTACCCACTAGATATTTGGACTATAACAGTATGGTAGCACACGATTTTATTAAGAAGGACAAGAAAAGGAGACTCCTCTACAACTTAGTATTTAGTCAGGGTACTTGTGAGACTATTGCTCTGCCTGCTTCCTCTTTGTTCGATATTTATTCAGGCAGGTACACTATTATGCCCGAGGACATCTACATATTTTGGGGTCTGTCACAACCCCCAGCACCTGAGCCAGCACCAGTTCCTGATCCATATCAGGAGCCCGTTTTTCAGTGGGAGCCACAGGAGCTCGCCAACCAGTGGAACCCTCAGGACCCTCCGGAGTGTCGAGGAGAGGATTATTTTGAGCCGTGACCCTAGACCAACTTAGGCCAAAAGCCTAAGCTTGGGGGAGTATGTATTTCTCACTGACATTACATTCATGTTCACACACTCATTTCAATATGATGCACAGTCAAAAGGATATGCTATTTTCAAAATGCCCACACAATGTTGAGTGTGCGAAAGAAAAAAACCGAGGGACGAAGTTTTGGCAAGTGTTGGAGGTGGTGTGCGTAGATGACAATGGGCACCCACATGTCAGAGGCAGAGGCAAAAATTTGTGGATATTTTCACTACATCGGGTGGAATCTAACCCGGACGGAGCAGCAGTTGGGGAGTGGAACTTGGCCACTAGGATACTCCAGTACTTTCGCTAGAAATTAGGCACAACATCTACCACGCTACTGTAGCACGTCTTCCCCGGCTCCGGTGCGTTCTTGTCCGGGGCCTGGACGTCATCCTCCGCCTTTGTGCGCTCGCCGCGGCGCCGCTGTCTGCCGTTGTGGACATGCTCAACAACCGAGAGGAATCTGGAGAGGACTGTACGTGGAGAGGCAGACAGTCGGGACCCACCAGGTCCATGGCCGTATGCAAGCAAGTGCCTCATTGAAAAAATATACTTCCTCCTAATGCTATACTGACGTTGGGGGCCACGGGTTTGTCAACGTAGTTACTAAAGGAGATAAATTTACAACGAAGCTAGTCATCGGGGAGCTGGCAGGTAGCATTTATTATCAGTGGGCCAACAAGTAACAGCTGGGTTGTGGGCTGCCCAGTCTAGGCTTTCTTTTTTAACATGTGCAGTCCACTACATGCCAGTTTGTATTTTTTTGAGGGCTGTCACGTATCGACTGGCCTATGAACCTCCCATCCTAGGTTTTATTTTTTCTTAAACATCCGTAGCCCAACTTATGTATTTTTTTAAAGAAAACGCAGAGGTCTGTTCTATTTTTCTATATAAGAATAGGAACGCCAGGTCCAACTTATGTTTCCCTTCTAACTATATTATATATATTTATATTATTTTATATGTTATTATATATTATTATTATTATTATTATTATTATCATCATCGTATATTTAACAGATACTTACATATATAAGAAGAAAATATCCCACGTATTACGAACTTATAAAAATAAATGTTTAACAATAAAATCCTGTGTTTTTTACATTAAGGTCAACGAAAATCCAGATGATTGTGTACAAAAGCTTGGTAAGATTTAAGGACCAATGTAAATAAAGCACTTATTATTTAAATATATTTATAACAAAATGCTCAACCCTTGTTTATTTTTTGATAACATTGCTACGCCCAACCCAACATTATAATTAGAACTAGCCCAGCAAAATCGTGTATTTCGAGAAAGTGCAAATGGGCTGTAATTTTTTAGGAAAAAATAAATGGGCCGCATGGACGCTCCATTATTTGTTCACCCAGCCCAGCAAATTCGTGTTTTTTGAGAAAGTGCAAATGGGCTGCAATTTTTTAGAAAAAAAATAAATGGGCCGCATGGACGCTACATTATTTGTTCACCCAGCCCAGCAAATGGACTGTAAATTCTAAAAAAATGGGTTGAATATGTGCGACATTTTTGGAGGCTGAAATGTGGGCCAATAGGTGTTGTCAACTTAGTCAACAAATGATTCTGACATCGATAGCCGTTGGATGTAAATCCAACGGCCAACATTCATCTTCAATCTCTCGTCTTCTTCCTCCAGCGCCGCCGGGACCACCTGCTCCCGCCTCCGGCTGCTAGCAGCTCTGCTTAGCACACTTCGCTGCGAAGCACTACCCCACCACCGGCCAAGCCATCCCTCCACCCCTCCACACCTCCTGTTATTCTCCGCCGAGTGCAGAACCACGCCGCACCGGAACTAGTTAACCCTCGTACACCTCTCCATCTGCGACTCCACTGTTGCGTCTTCCCATCACCGGCTCCTTGCCGTCCGAGGCCTCGCCGTCGTCCACCGCCTTGGTGCGCTCGGCGCGGCGTGGTCAACGTGGTCAACAAACGAGACTCATCGGAAGAGGACTGTACGTGGAGAGGCTGACAGTGGGGACGCACCAGGTCCATGGACGCACGCATGCAACCGCCTCCTTATTAAGCGAAAATAAAATTATTCCTCCCCCTGAAAGCTGGGACCCACCATGTATATCTTCACAAGGAAGGAAGTGTTCCTTATTCCTGCCCCTGACAGCTGGGACCCACCAACAACATCTTTGCATGCAAGGAAGTGCCTCCTTATTACGGGCAAAAAATATATGATTCTACCCCTGACCGCTAGGACCCGCCAGCTATATATTCGCACGCAAGGAAGTGCCTCCTTGTCCTCCCTGACAGCTGGGACCCACCCAGTCGAAGCGTACATAGCGTTGTATGTGTACATACCGGTCGATCGGTCTATCTGCCACGATGAACCGTGGTTGAGTAAGGAGTTGTAGCAGTTCAAGCAGTCTCGTCTAAATCCTGTACACATACAACAGCTACACTGCAAAAAAGATGACCACATACATACATACAGGCGTGGTCTCGAACACGTACAGCGACGGCGTCCTGTTCATCGGCAGCCAACCGGTTGGGTCGGACGGAGGAAACAACATCGTGTTCATCGGGAGGCAACCGACTGGGTCGGAACATGTCGTGTTCATCGGGAGCCAACTGGCTTGGACGGAATAGCGGGAACGGGGTCTGGCGTACCGCAAAATGGAGGAAAACGGCCTTTTGTTCGACCGCGTACGGTCAAAACGGGGTCCTATTCATCGGGAAGGGTCTGGCGTACCACAGAACGAAGTAAACGGCCTTCTATTCGAGTGCCTACGGTCGAAACGGGTCCTGTTGATCGGGAGGGGTGTGGTGTACCGCAAAACGGAGGAAACGGACTTGTGTTGGAGCACCTACGGTCGAAACGAGGTCCTATTGATCGGGAGGGGTGTGGCGTACCGCAAAACGGGACTCCACGGCCTACTGTTCATCCACCGTCTACTGCCTCGCTCCAGCCTCCACGGGCTACTGTTCATCCACCGTCGACTTCTTCCAACCTCCACCTGCTACTGTTCATCCACCATCGACTTCCTCATGCCTCCACCAGCTATTGTTCATCCACGGGCTATTATTCATCCAGCCTCCACCGGCTACTGTTCAACCAGCCCTCCACGGGGCCGTGTTCATCCAGCGGTAATGGCCTCTACTACCATGGGGTCCTGTTCATCCAACCCCCACCAGAAACTGTTCATCCAACCCCCAACAACGGTCACTGTTCATCAAGAGGCAGCAATAGGTTCGATCGGCTTCAGTTAGCAGCAGTAGCAAAGGAATCACTCGGGTTCAGTTAACAGCCAAGGGATCGATCGCTCGGGTTCAGTAACGTTGCTAGTGCAATCGCTCGGGTTCAGTAAGCGAACGTCTCGCTCGGGTTCAGTTAGAGCCCAATGCCTCGCACACACGGGCGTACGTGTACGAGAGAAACGTGCAATCCCTTCGTGCATCGCTCGGCCCCGACCATCCACCGTAACCGGGAACTCCCCGAAATTTTCCTCGTCCTCGCTTCTACCACGATTTTTTCTGTCATGGACGGCCCAAAGAATGTCATGCAGGTGTGTCCCCGGCCCGCCCAAGATGAAAAGCCCATTTTCTGTCATGATTTTTTGTCATAGAAGTAGGAGCCCACCACATCTATGATGATACGTGCTTTTGTCACAATTATCGTCATAGAAGTGTCATAAGCATGACAGTAGAAAAAATTCGTTCGGGCCAAAATGTCACGGATGTGTCTTTTTTTTTTGTAGTGAGTAGAACAGTACCAGATAATAGAACAATAGGAGTTGATATTTAAGTGGCTGCTAGCTAGATCTCACAAACATAACCAGCTAATAGAAACATTACGAGCTAAAACAGTACTAGTACATAGCGCTAATACATAATTAAGCAGTTCATTTATGTACTGCCTCGCCACACACATAGTTCTAAATGAGGTCGATGACCACCATCATCCTCAAGCCATGGCGCCGGGTGTTCCTGATGGTGACTAAGATGGCCTGTCCAACCTGGAGATTCTTTCCAGCAAGGAAGTTGTTCCATCCCGCGGTGCTGAACACAGTGCGACTGTCCGTGTCCAGTGCGTAAGCACAGTTCGTGGTGGAGCCCCTTGCGGTAAGGTGTAGTCCAGCAATGCCTGCTTCATCCGGCTCGATGCCACAGCTCTCACTTAGCCTCTTAGGTAATTTCTGGAAAAATAACAAATATGGTAAATGAGCATGTCACATTACTACACACTAGCTAAGAGCATATTCATCACGTTCTACACTAAGCATATCACATTACTACACACTAAGCATATCCTCAAATTCTACCTAAGCTATATATAATATATATATATTATATATTATATTATAATTATATATATATATATATATATATTATATATATATATATATATTAATATAATATAATATATATATAATATATCACAACACATTAGTAAGCATATCACATTACTACACACTAGCTAAGAGCATTCATCATGTTCTACACTAAGCATACACATTACTACACACTAAGATCATATATATATATATATATATAATAATATATATATATATCACAACACATTAGTACACTAAGCAATCACATTACTACAAGCATGTCACACTAAGCATATATATCACATTACTACAAGCATGTCACAACTAAGCATACATATCATCAAATTTCAACACTAAGCATATCAAATTTCTACACTAACAAGTAACATACCATGACATGGCGGTCAACATTTGTCCTTGTCAGGCAGGTCATGAATGGCATCCCGACGTAGTCATCACGTGGAGGAAGTATGTACCAGAGGTTGCCCGATTCGTCCTCGCTTAGACTGATTCCTTTGGCATAGAGGGCTTCATCAAGTGGGTCATCATCTTCGTCCTCCCAATTGATGTAGATAACAGCCAGCCTTGGAGTTTGTCTTCTGAAGGAGAAGCTAATAAGTTCACCCCCAATGAGATGCATGTGGGCGATGAAACGATTCCATTCATCTCCTCCAATCTGGGATATTTTTTGTCCCTTGTGGACCTCCATAGTGTAGGGCCCCCCTGGAGCGTCGAAGATCACAGTGTCTTTGGTAATGAGCTCATTGAACTCCAATCTCACATTGCAAGGGACGATATGTGTGAAAAACCAAAAAACAAACACATTGCATTATGGGAAATAGCAAGAAAAACAAAAGAACAAACTGTTATAGAAGGTTCATGTTATGCGTTACCGCTGCAGGAACAAAGCACGTCTGGAAGTAGATGCCAAACAGCGTGCCACTTGCAAGGTCGGTTGCGCACCTTGACTTGCACACTGGACATGGTGGCGGCTGCATTGGAAAACCACGGTTATTTAACAAGTATGTACAAAATACCACAGTTTTGACATTACAATGAATTTTTAAGTATTGAGAATACTGTGGACCTGTTTGGCAAAAGTTTGTATGTGCTGTAGTTACAAACACGCTCATTGCTAGCTAGCTAGAAGTTGCAAGCTGATGAATGGCCATGCACAAACTAGTACGACCATGCACTAGCTGAATAGCCAATATGAACACACCATCCACAAGCAGGGAACACATATTGTGTAATGCAGGGAACACAGATTGGGATGAGATGACTTCAGTAGGGCAAATCGGAATTAAAACCATGGTATTCTTAAAAACTGTAGTATTCTTACAATACATAGAAAATACTTTGCTATCAAATGGGGCCTAAGTATATAAACACTTTGTACACTAGTAAATCAATTTATACCAAACATAATTAATTGGAGTTCATTTTACACAAAACATATTGAAAACTAAGTATATAATTCTATACTAGTAATTGCATACACAAATAAAGAAAATCCACGGAGGGAGACACACAAGTAATCGGATTATAATCAAAATGCATTATAAATATTGGATTCTACACAATACCAATCGGATTATCACTAGCTACAATTTCTACACAAAGCAATCCATGCAACTAACTTTGGATTCTACATGATACAAAGCAATCCATGCAACTAACTTTGGATTCTACATGACACAAAGCAATCCATGATATATATACTAAAATTTCTACACAAATTAAAGCAATCCCCTAATCAACTACATGAATCTCAATGGATCCCGGCGGCGTGTCCGCGAACGGAGGACGTGGGAGAGTGGAGAGGAAGGAGATGCGATGGGAGGAGTAGTGGATCTAACCTTGGTGCTGGCGAGGGGCGGCGATGGGGTGGCAACGAGGCGTCGATGGGGCGGCGGCGGCGGCTTTGGTCCAGGGGGAGGGGTGTCAAATGAGAGAGAGAGCGATGACTTAGGTCTTTTACTAAGTTGACTCAGATAGGTTATCGCTAGCGTTGGGAGAAAGGGCAACGCCATAGCTAATAACAGGCCAAATAAAAAAGACTAAGATTGATAATGAAAGACTTGACAAAATAAAAGACTCAGAATTTGAACTGGTAGTAAAGAAATAAAATTCCTAAATTGATAAAAACAGTAAAATTAATTATGACAAAAAGCATAATATAATTTTTATTATTATTTTGTGACTAGTATAATAATTAAATACTTAAAACACTTGATCAAATGGAAAAAGTGTTTCTGGCGTGCAAAGCAGACGGACGCCAGCACTACCAAATTAACTATGACGTGCAAATAAAAGCAACGCCACCAGTGTGTTCTAAACAGTGAGTGCATATGGGCCAAAAGATTTGTGGCGTTTCAAAAAAAGCAACGCCAGCACTAAGCATGTAAAGCTGACGTGCTGATTTGGCCTACGCCAGCACTATTTGGAAAAAATAGTGCTGGCATTGATGGGAAATGGCGCGCCACCAACGATAGTTGTGGCTAGCCGTTTTTTCACTAGTGCCGAGTGATTTGAGTTTCAGATACACCGAGAGAAAAAAATCAAGAGCCCAAACTTAGACAGTGGTTGAGCATCATAGTAGTTCTGAGTTTAGAGTTCTTGTACTTATTACTCTTGAGAGCTGCGCACTCTCTAGACGGATAGGTGTCGGCTCGAGTGTTGAAGAGTTGTTGTCTTCACCGAGCATGATCTTCAGCAACCAAGAGTCATTGTGGTTCGCGAAGGTATGTCAAAGGTTTGGAGATCGCCGACAAGTATCTACCACGAGTGAAATCAACTGGAGTCTGATCAGCTCTGAGTTGAAGGAGAATAGGGCGAAGAGAGTTTATCTTCTGTGTTAAATCCCAACCCCTCCAACCAAACGTAGTCCTTTGGCAGAAGGGCGAACTGGTCTACTAAATCCATCTGCCGCCATCGAGCACCACTGGTTCAATCTACTTTACTGCATTACATTCAGCAGTTTACTTTCGTGCTCTGTGATGATAGGTTATCTGATCATTCATTGACTGTGGCATATCATTCGTCTCTATCTTTTCTGGTGTTCCCATCTGTTATCATTCGTTGCTCTCCCTGTTGCATTCTCATCATTCTGGGTAGTCATTTTAGTCGTATACATATCTGCTCGCACTTACTTAGTCTGGCGTGATTTCCCTGTGTCGTTTTCTTTCACCTTGTCATAATTCTTTCTCGTGTTTATCCATCATATTTCATACCTTGTTTCTGTCATGCTACTGTATCTGTGCGCATTGCTTCCTATCTCGATAGCTATGTTCCTCAGTAACGTGCTTGATTGAGTTCCTATCTACCGAACCTTATTTCCGCTGCTGTGTTTAGGATCCATTCATAACATTCGCAAGAATTTTTGAATCTCCCATTCACCCCCCCTCTGGTCGATATACTCTCGGTCCCAACAAATTTGATTAACTGAACTAAATTATCATGAACTTAGTCTTAATTCTCTTTGCAAAATTTGTGTTGTAGATCAATGGCTCGCGCTGTAGTTCCCCTGAATTTCAATGCGTTCCTAGAGAAAGCTAAGTTGAAAGATGATGGAAGCAACTATACGGACTGGGTCTGTAACTTGAGGATTATCCTCATTCCTAAACAGAAGGCTTATGTCCTTGATGCACCGCTAGGTGATGCACCCCCTCCAGCGTCGTCTGTGGATGTTGTGAACATCTGACAGGCACGTTCTGATGACTACTCGATAGTTCAGAGTGCCATGCTTTACGGCTTAGAACCGGGTCTCCAAAGATGTTTTGAGCACCACTGAGCATATGAGATGTTCCAGGAGATGAAATTGGTATTTCAAGCTCATGCCCAAGTCGATAGGTATGACATCTCCGACAAGTTCTTTAGATGTAAAATGGAGAAGAACAGTTCTGTTAGTGAGCATATACTCAGAATGTTTGGGTTGCACAACCGCTTGACTCAGTTGGGAGTTAATCTTCCAAATGAATCGGTTATTGACAGAATTCTCCAATCACTCCCACCAAGCTATAAGGGCTTTGTGATGAACTATAATATGCAAGGGATGGAGAGAACACTTCCCGAGCTCTTCGCGATGCTTAAGGCCGCGGAGGTAGAAATCAAGAAGGAGCATCAAGTGTTGATGGTTAAAAAGACCACTAGTTTCAAGAAAGGGAACTTCAAGAAGAATGGTAAAGTAGTTGCCACTCCCATGAAGAAACCCAAGGCTGGACCCAAACCTGAGACTAAGTGCTTCTACTGCAAGGAGAATGGTCACTAGAAGCGGAACTGCCCCAAGTACTTGGCAGATAAGAAGGCTGGCAACGTCAACAAAGGTATATTTGATATACATGTTATTGATGTGTACCTTACTAGTGCTCGTAGTAGCGCCTGGGTTTTTGATACTGGTTCGGTTGCTCATATTTGTAACTCGAAACAGGAGTTGCGGAATAAACGAAGACTGGCTAAGGACGAGGTGACGATGCGCGTCAGAAATGGTTCCAAGGTTGATGTGATCGCCGTCGGCATGCTACCTCTACATCTACCTTCGGGATTAGTTTTAAACCTAAATAATTGTTATTTGGTGCATGCGTTAAGCATGAACATTATATCTGGATCTTGTTTATTGCGAGACGGTTATTCATTTAAGTCAGAGAATAATGGTTGTTCTATTTATATGAGTAATATCTTTTATGGTCATGCACCCCTTGTGAATGGTTTATTGTTGTTAAATCTCGATGGTAGTGATACACATATTCATAATAGTGATGCCAAAAGATGCAAAGTTAATAATCATGGTACCACATATTTGTGGCACTGTTGCTTAGGTCATATTGGTGTAAAGCGCATGAAGAAACTCCATGCTGATGGACTTTGGGAATCTCTTGATTATGGATCTTTTTTATTTGAGACATGTGAACCATGCCTCATGTGCAAGATGACTAAAACTCCGTTCTCCGGAACAATGGAGTGAGCTAGTGACTTATTGGAAATAATACATACTGATGTATGCGGTTCGATGAGTGTTGAAGCACGCAGTGGATATCGTTATTTTCTTACCTTCACAGATGATTTGAATAGATATGGGTATATTTACTTAATGAAACACAAGTCTGAAACATTTGAAAAGTTCAAGGAATTTCAGAGTGAAGTGGAAAATCATCGTAACAAGAAAATAAAGTTTCTACGATCTGATCGTGGAGGTGAATATTTGAGTTACGAGTTTGGTATGCATTTAAGACAATGTGGAATTGTTTCACAGCTCACGCCACCTGGAACACCACAGTGTAATGGTGTGTCCAAACGTCGTAAACGTACTCTTTTGGATATGGTGCGTTCTATGATGTCTCTTACCGATTTGCCACTTTCATTTTGGGGATATGCATTAGAGACAGCCGCATTCACTTTAAATAGGGCACCGTATAAATCCGTTGAGATGACACCGTATGAGTTGTGGTCTGGCAAGAAACCTAAACTGTCGTTTCTTAAAATTTGGGGATGCGACGTTTATGTCAAGAGGCTTCAACCTGATAAGCTTGAACCCAAAGTAGAGAAGTGCATCTTCATATGATACCCTAAAGAGACCATTGGGTATACCTTCTACCACGGATCCGAGGGCAAGATCTTTGTTGCCAAGAACGGGTCCTTTCTAGAGAAGGAGTTTCTCTCGAAAGAAGTGAGTGGGAGGAAAGTAGAACTTGATGAGGTAATCGTACTTTCTCTCGAAATGGAAAGTAGCACATCACAGAAAGCAGTTCCCGTGATGCCTACACCAACTGAAGAGGAATCTAATGATGATGATCATGAAACTTCGGATCAAGTTACTACTGAACTTCGTAGGTCGACTAGGGTACGTTCCGCACCAGAGTGGTACGGTAATCCAGTCCTGGAAGTCATGTTGTTAGACAACGGTGAACCTACAAACTATGAAGAAGCTATGATGAGCCCGGATTCCAACAAATGGCTTGAGGCCATGAAATCCAAGATAGGATCCATGTATGAGAACAAAGTATGGACTTTGATGGACTTGCCCGATGATTGGCAAGCCATATTTTGTGACAACACTAGAGCTATTGCCATTGCCAAGGAGCCCAGGTTTCACAAGAGAACCAGGCACATCAAGCGCAGCTTCAACTCCATTCGTAATTATGTTAAGGATGGAGAAATAGAACTTTGCAAAGTACATACAAATCTGAATGTGGCAGACCCGTTGACTAAACCTCTTCCGCGGGCAAAACATGATCAGCACCAAGACTCCATGGGTGTTAGATTCATAACTATGTAAACTAGATTATTGACTCTAGTGCAAGTGGGAGACTGTTGGAAATATGCCCTAGAGGCAATAATAAATTGGTTATTATCATATTTCCTCGTTCATGATAAATATTTATTATTCATGCTAGAATTGTATTGACCAGAAACTTAAATACATGTGTGAATACATAGACAACACAGTGTCCCTAGTGAGCCTCTACTAGACTAGGTCGTTGATCAAAGATGGTCAAGGTTTCCTAACCATAGACATGAGTTGTCATTTGATAATGGGATCACATCATTAGGAGAATGATGTGAAGGACAAGACCCAACCGTAAGCTTAGCATCAGATCGTTTAGTTGATTTGCTATAGCTTTCTTCATGTCAAGTATCTGTTCCTTAAACCATGAGATCATGTAACTCCCTGACACCGGAGGAATACTTAGTGTGTATTCAAACGTCACTTCGTAACTGGATGATCATAAAGGTGCTCTACAGGTATCTCCGAAGGTATCTGTTGGGTTAGCATGGATCAAGACTGGGATTTGTCACTCCATATGACAGAGAGATATCTTTGGGCCCTCTCGGCTCTCAGTGATACAACATCTTAGAGAGCTTGCAAGCAATGTGACTAATGAGTTCGTCACGGGATCTTGTATTACAGAACGAGTAAAGAGACTTTCCGGTAACGAGATTGAACTAGGTATGGAGATACCGACGATCGAATCTCGGGCAAGTAGCATATCACCGGACAAAGGGAATTGCATACGGGATTAACCGACTCCTTGACATCGTGGTTCAACCGATAAAAGATCTTCGTGGAATATGTAGGAATCAATATGGGCATCCAGGTCCCGCTATTGGTTATTAACCGGAGAGGTGTCTCAGTCATGACTACATGATTCCCGAACCCGCAGGGTCGCACGCTTAACGTTCGTTGACGCTAGAGTAGTATTGGGATATTTAATGATTGGTAACTGAATGTTGTTCGGAGTCCCGGATGAGATCCCAGATGTCACGAGGAGTCTCGGAATGGTTGATAGGTAAAGATTTATATATGGGAAGTCATATTTTGGGTTCCGAAAAAAGATGCAGTTTTTTCGATATTGTACTGTGAAGCTTCTAGAAGGTTCCAGAGGATTCTGGAGGGGTCCGGAAGTCCACAAGTGGGCCCACCACGACCCAAGGGCTGGCATGGGCTGAGGGGAGGCGCCCTGGTCTTATTGGGCTAGGCGCACCAAGTCCTCAAAAGCCCATGTGGCTAGGGAAGGAAAAAAAGGGGGAGTCCTAGTAGGAATAGGATTGAACTTGGAGTCCAAGTCCTCTCCCGCTTGGCTGCGCCCTAGGGCTTGGAGGGGCTGTTCCCACGCCCCTCCACCTATATATAGAGGGGAGGGGGCGCCCCAAGAGGACACGCCAAGCCCTTGGCGCCCCTCTCTCTCCCGTTACTCCGTAGTTCCTCCGTCCTCGTTCTAGTAGCGCTTGGTGAAGCCCTGCTGAACTAGCTCCACCACCACCATCACCACCACGTCGTCGTGCTGGTTGTGATCCCATCTACTTCTCCGCCTTCTCTTGCTGGATCAAGGAGGAGGAGACGTCATCGAGTCGCACGTGTGCTAAACTCGGAGGTGCCGTCCGTTCGGCACTAGATCGGTTGGATCGTAATTGGATCGCGAAGAGTACAACTATATCAACCACGTTATATACGCTTCCGCTTTTGGTCTACGAGGGTATGTAGACACACTATCCCCTCTCTAGCTCGTCTGCATGCTACTAGCTCGGCTGCATGTTGATGCGTAGGTAGCTAGCTTGTCTGCATGCTATGGAGAGGTGGACACGCATGTGCAGTGCATGCTCGCCATAACTGCATGCATGCCGCAATCCAAATCAAAATTTGAAATACACACCAAGAAACAAAAATGACAAATCCGGATGTGAATAGTGTCATTTTGGTTTTGTCTTCCCGTGACACTATTCATGTTGAAATTGTCTTTTTTGTTTCCTGGTGTGTATTTCGAATTTTGGTTTGAACATTTTACAGATCCTAGACACATGTCTTGTGAACATCCATAAACTTTTTTTGTAATATAATATTTTGAAACATCTAAACAATTCTTTTTTTGAAAAGTGAGCATGGGAGCAGCTGATATTCTCCCATGTGGCGCCGTCCGATGAGATGCAAAACAGTTTTCCTTTGTCGTCACACGCCGAGGCCACACCTCTCAAACTTCAATTTCTTTTCTCGAGCCCGACTCTTCACTCCCGAGTTCCGACCGACCGACCGACCGGCCTATACTTTTTCTAAAGTCAAAAGTTGAATAGTTTGACCATATTTGTATGAAAAAATATCAACAGCTACAATACTAAATAGACATCATTTGGAAATATATTTTGCTATGTATCTACTGATATTAATTTGGTATTTTAGTTTTTGATGATTTTTTATAAACTTGGTCCATTTGACTGTTGGCAAAATTTATAGGCCTTCTTTTGAGAGATAGAGGAAATATCATATAGCCATTTTTTCTAAGAAATCATTTGTACCATATAACATACGAAATTTGGCATCCACTCAAAACCTCATGAAATAATCTTTTTTTCCTTTGATGGACATGTCATTCCAGTTATATGTTCTTTTAATCTATTCCTACATTTTTACAATTCTGTGAATGAAAGAGGCCCTTAGAGGCTTGAGTAGGGGCTATAGATGCTATCTGCTCTTGCCACATTGCAAACAAGCATCATGGTCCAAGCCTCCACTGCCACGTCAGTTCTCCTCTCCAAGCTGTCATGGATCACTCAATATCTCAACATATCTCAGGTCACCAGGATTCAAGTCCTGGTGCTCGCATTTATTCCTGAATTTATTTCAGTATTTCCGGCGATGCACATTCAGTGGGAGGAGACGTTCCCGTCGATGACGAGGTGCCTACGGTGACTTCATAAATTTCAAGATGATATACCGGCTCAGTCTTTCTAAGGTGCTCATAGGGGTAGGATGTGCGTGTGTGCGTTCATAGGGGTGAGTGTATGCGCGTGTATATGAGCGCTTGTGTCTGTATTGTGTTAAAAAAAATATCTCAGGTCACCCTCTTGACATGTAACTTGACATTGACAAGAACAACATCAATAGGAGCATTTCTTCAAAGAAAAATTGCTGGACCATTAACCATAATCTACTAGAACTCATTTCCTTCACCAAGGATTGGTAGACTCAAGTTTTTCATATCCCTGAAGACCTTAATGGTATTTCTCCGTGCACACCACATTCTCAACCATCACGTTGAACCTAGCTTCAGTTGTGTTTGTCCAGATCATAAAAATAGGCCATGTCCTATTATTCAAGCTTTGTGTCTACCATTTGCACTTCACGCTCGTGGGCGCCGCTCTCTCTTTGAAGACGTCGTCGAGGTGTTTCTATTCGTGTCAGGGTTTCGGGTGAAGACCCTTGTCCGTTGTGGACTAGGCAGCAGCGACACTTAGCGCCGTTTTTCCTCCCGAGGGGGTTGTCATGGACCTTAGGTGTTTAAGGCGTAGCGTGTCATTGTACTCAGATCTTCCTGTGTTCTCTTTCGGTAGTGTAGTCGCATGCGTCTTGCGTGATCCGGTTATCCTAGGATCAGCGTTGTATGAGGACTACCCACCACCTTGTATTGTTCGGACGTGTACTTTGTTTGGTTGTTGCTTTACATATAAAGCGGGAGCAAAAGCCTGTTTCGTGAACTGTTTATGAGTTGCAATATATGGCGATGGGTCTTTTGTTTCGACACTTAGGCTCAGTTTGTTTTGGCTTTTGCTTCTACTTTTGCAGCTTCTTCACTCTGGCAAAAGAAAAGCCAAAAAAAGCTTCTAAATAGGTGTTTTTTTGTTTTCTAATGTGTATTTTGAATTTTGGTTTGAACTTTTTACAGATCCTAGACACATGTCTTGTGAACATCCATAATCCTTTTTTTAATGATACTAGACAATTGCCCGTGTGTTGCAACGGGAGTATAAACATTCTAATAGTTTAGCCCGTGACTGCATGTATATTATTATATTGATGCGCTAAAATCTTAGCAAGTTTTTGTATGCAATCGCCATGATTACCTGCCATTTTATTGTTAATACTTGTTTGATAAGAATTTAATGACTTACCAAACAAAATATGTTTTTATTTTGATAAGTTAATAAAACATGAGACAATTGATTCTATTTTAGGGAGAATGAATGGGAGAAAAATCAAAGATGGGAGGCAAAAATCAAAGAGGAGAAAGAAAGAGTGAAACATACATAAAAAAGGTTGAATGAAAGAGAGGTGAAATGGGAACCTTACATTCTTTTTAAGTAGTAGAAATAGAGATTTTGAAACTTTTTTTTTTTGAAAAGTGGAACATGGGATGGGAGCATTTTTTTTTTTTTGCCGAGCACCTGATATTCTCCCATGTGGCGCCGTCCGGTGAGAGGCAAAACCGTTTTCCTTTGCCGACCCACGCCGAGGCCACACCTCTCAAACTTCGATTTCTTTTCTCGGGCCCGAGCCTTCCTTCCCTAGTTCCGACCGACCGGCCCATGTCGACCCCGCGGCCGCAGCCCCCGGCGGCGACCCTGCGCGGCTTCCTGGATGCGCACTTCGCATCCGCCGAGGACCTCGCCGCCGCGCCGGCCCTCGCCGAGCTCCTGCGCCGCGAGTGCGCGGGGCTCGAGGCGTCCCTCCGCCGCCTCGAGGCGCAGCTCGCCTCCGGCTCCGCCTCCTGGCTCGCCCGCTCGGCCGAGGCCCGCTCGGGCCTCCGCCGCATCCGCTCCCGAGGTCTGCTCCCCTAAACTAAACCCTAGGGTTTTAACCCCCCATGTTCCGTTCCTGTTTGCTTCTGCCTGTCGCGGATTTGGCTCGGGGTCTCAATGGGGGTTCCCTGTTCGTAGGAGGAGACATCCCTGCCGGGGACCAAGGGGAAGCGAGCGCCCCGGGCGTGGAGCTGCCGGCGATCGTGCGGGAGATCCAGCGGATCGACACCATTCGTCTCTACACGGGTGAGCATTTGTTCCTCTCGTCGCCGTGGCATGCTCTCCTAACCGTTAAGCTGCAGGATCTCGGACTAGTTGGGGATCCTGCATTTCCCGAAAGAATGATTTAGATAATTAATCGTTTAGCTTTTTTCTGAAAACAGTTGTTGTGGGAAAATTCCCGTAGATTGTGAGCGGTTTAACCTGTCAAATTTCGCTCTGAATCTGGTATGTTAGCAAGTTATATGCTTGATTGGATGACAACTCACAAGGGGACATGACAACAGTTTCTCTGTCCAAAGATAGTGCTTGCGATATGGTTTGCTCATACCTCACACCACTTTGATGATTTGATCTAACACCAAAAGGAATGCATTAATTCCAACCAAACGTCCAACTGAGGGGGCAATCCATGTAAAGCTTTTACTCAGTTGAGAAGATCCTTGCCAAATAAACTAGTATCAGCATTCAGAATTTCCTGAATAAATTTCGTCTTCCACAGATCATAAAACTGGTTGTACCAGCTAACAGTGGTAACTGCTTAAATTTGGTGTGATCAGTTTACCTTCCTGCAATGTGCATGACCACAAGTAATTTGTCCTTTTCTGCAAAAAGAGGACCTGTTTGGTGCGGTAGATTGTCCCTATTGTATTATTATTATATCTCCTTCCATGTCCTCCTAGTATGATGTAGGATTTTATAGTGCTTTCTATAACTTTGCTGTGCTGACATTCCAGAAGCTACTCTACAGTTGGAAGCTCTGGTTGGTAACCTAGAAGATGCAGCATATTCTATTGTTAGACAGGCCTCAAAGTTGAACCTGTCATCAGTACTTCGACGGGCATCAAATGTAAGAACCTTTTGTCTTCCCTTTCTCCTTTCGTCGTTTTGGATGAAACTATTAATAGATTATGCTTATATAGGCCTCTCAGCAGTAACCTGCATTAAGTGTTACTCTTTTCTTTTCTGTAATGTAGGGGGTGGAACGGAAGCAAGAAAAGTTGCTCCAGGCTGTTGATGCTGTGAGAGATATTGAGCGTGAATTGGTAAGGATCAGCACAAGTAGGCCACAGTGGACAAATCTTATAGTGGCGGTTGATTCAAGAGTGGACAAGACTCTAGCCATTTTGAGGCCTCAAGCACTTACAGATTATCGAGCTCTACTTGCTGCACTAGGCTGGCCACCTTCCTTATCTTCACCTGACATGGAGAAGGATAAGTACTCCCAAGTTCCAAATCCCCTTATCTTGATGAATGAGGCAAATAAAGAGAAGTATTCTGAAAGCTTTCTAGCACTGTGTGCTCTACAACATGTGCAAGCCAACCGTGAAGTGCGGCAATGCCAAATGCCAGCGGCAACTACTCCTAGCCTGTCAGATTCGAAGTACTTTGATAAAACTGCCTGCCTCGATAATGGACTTTGGGCAATTGATGAGTTGGTTCACCCTATTGTGTCAAGGATGGAATATCATTTCTCTAAATGGTCTGAACAACCAGAGTTTATTTTTGCTCTTGTTTACAAGATAACAAAGGATTTCATGGATGGAGTGGATGATATACTGCAGCCTTTGATTGACAAAGCAAGACTTGTGGGCTTAAGTGCCAAAGAATCTTGGGTAACTGGAATGGTAAAAATGCTTCTAGGATACCTTGAGACGCAAATTTTCCCGCCCCTTGTCACCGCTTATCATCGTACTGATGACAAACTTGAAGTACATTCATCTTGGATGCATTTGAATGATCAGATGATTACTTTTGATAAAAGGATGCAGCTGCTTGCAGATTCTGGAATTCAGAAAGTTGCATTGGTTTCTGAAGGGCTCTCAAGGTCATTATCTGTCTTTTCAATATACATTGGACATTCTGATTGGCTTCGGATATGGGCTGATATAGAGCTTAATTCTGCACAGAATAAGCTCAAATCTGAATTGGAGGATGAAGCAAGTTGGTTATGTAGTATTGATCCTCAGGATGAGCTTGGTCACCAGGAAAGCACTGCTAAATTTATTCTGTCTACAAGAGAAGATTACAAAGCTCCACCTGTTTCTGAATTTGTTGTCAAAACTGCATCGGCGATGATTGAAAGAAGTCATGCTCTGCCAACTAAGGAGACGAAGATCCAGTATTGCAGATCCACTTCAGTCCAGTTCTTGAATGACTTCTTTGTTTTGTTGCATGAGCGATGTGAGGCATTGCAGTTGCCAAACACAGCTTTACAAGATGAGTCTCTGTTGAAAGCTTCCTATGCAATTAATGCAGCTAGATATTGTGAATATGTTGTTCGGGAATGGGATGAAGATACCGCCTTCATGGAGTTGGGTGCGCATGTGAATTATGTTGATGAAAACCAAGAACAAATCCACAAACACAGTGCCCAACGTCAGTGTTCTTTCTTTGCAGACGAGATTGCCTTTTTGGTTAAGCTAGGGACTGATTTTCTGGAACAGATCATGTCCTCCATCCTGATTGAGTTTGAAGACCTATCCTGGGACTTCGTCCAAAGCATTGGATCATTGAATGAACAAAGCCAACCAGATGATCAGGTTCCTGATGAAGAGAACCTAGAGGTATCGCCTGGATTCGTCGCCAGCCTAGAAGTCCTGAGAGAGCGAACCACGAAGCTGAAGCTGTATCTCAACTCCAAGGATTTCCTTGACCTGTGGAGGAGCATAGCAGAAGGTCTCGACTACTTCGTCTACAGCAGTATACGATGGGGCCAAGTGAAGTTCTCTGACCCCGCAGTCGTCCAGCTGAGAGTCGATACCAAGGCCCTGCTCCGCATCTTCAGGCCCTACTGTTCCAGACCTGAAGCCTTCTTCCCGTTCATAACCGACTCTCTGAAGCTGCTGACCATGCGAGAGACAGACGCGCAGTTCTTGCTGGAAGCGCTCAAGAACGGGAAGGGCGACGACAAGTCTGGCCTGAGGCAACATGGGTTGCACCATGTGGATGGTAGCCAGGCCGTGAAAGTCTTGAGAAGCAGGAAGTCTGGTGGATAATCTTGTTAGTATAAAACGTTGCTGAGACCTGTAGGTGACAGATAAGAAAGAAGCTGATGTTGCCGTGCCGGTGCAGACTGCCCTGATGTCCTCCTTCCAGGAAGCACAATGGGAACCCAACCCTGATGACCGACTTGACTGAAAACAACCCCACTTCTGCAGAGAAAGATGTACACAAACTAAAGGAAACTCGACCCACAGCAGCGTGCTGCAGTTCAAGACCAACCTGTGCCCGCGCCCTGCTTCCAGGAAGCTGATGATAAAGGAGGAGGCAAACAACTTTCCTACGTGCTACTCACTGGATTGATATGACGACATCTGTGACAAATTGGAGATAATGACAACGCGAGCGGATGACAGATTTCCGCCATCTGTCGGTGTACTATCCTGCTTCCTGCTTTGACTGACCTGATCACGGTCAATCTAAGCACGTCGTCGTCGTCGTCGTCGTGGCGCACCGCAAGCATAGATTGATTCGTTCAGACGCCTACGTCACTGATGAAGATTTCGTCAGCTTACTTGCTTTCCCTGGTTACAGCCCATGAAGTCAGAGCCCCGTAGAACGAGTCTGTTGGCTGTGGCGTCGTTTATTAACCCAATCCAGCGAAATCAGGGGCAGATTTGACCGGTGTTTTTTTTAATATGGGTTCATCGTCCTGTGTGTAGACCTGTTCAACTGCTTACGTCTGCTTGCTGCGATCCCTAAAGAACTAAATTGGCATATAAAATTGTTAGATCCGTCGTCACGCTGCCTCGCCGGCCTCGACTTCCATTCATTTTTCGCTCTATGCGTGATGCGTCGATAGGGGGGGAAATAGAGGTCAATGTTTGTATGTATGCGTGATGTGCACAGGCGAGCAATTGACGGTATCCAAATGGCGAAGCAGACGCCGTGCAAACTAAGCTACGGGGATGTCACTTGAAATGGTAATTAACAGAGTGCCATGTCCAAATAACAGTAGTCAATGTGAGAAGAATCCTACCAGATGTCACCTGAACCACGCTGATACGATCAGATTCACACTGTCCGCTCTTGCTCTTTCTGGTACTAATAATCGCAATGGAGCGTTCTTTCCTTTCCGCGGCTGAAGCTATCTGCAATATGCACCGACTTTTGCAATTCCAGATTTTTTTATTTTTTATTTTTTTGCCCTGCCGCTCTCTCTTTGTTGTGGCTTCTTTGATTATGAGGGTCACGAAAATGCACAAATAGTAAAAACCCCAGGAATATTATAGAGTTACATGTGCGGATAAAGGTTTGTGAACACACACGGGAAATTTGTAGAATTGAGTCTTTAATCCGCGAGAATTCAACGGACACTTTAATCATAAAAGCATGTCAAATCAAGATTAAAACATATGAAATGTAAGGTTCCGGAACACGCACAAGCCATGCGTGTCATTTGTACTTTTAAGATATAAAAGAGTATTTACAAGAGTATCCAAATAGAGGTTTGAGTGGATTGTAAAATTCTTTATTTCTCTACAACTCAAACCAAATAAAAAATTTCTTTGTTTTTCTTTTTTTTTATTTGAATCAAATGGATGAACTATATCACCAAAGAGAAATATCCTATTTCTATGTTTTTCTCCATTTCCCCTCTATTATAAAATGAAAAGGCCCTTACCATTCAAGGATGGCGCACACATGAATACACACAACTAAAAATAAGTTGGCTTTTTGTTAATACGATTATGTCTTAGTTGACTGAGAACTCGGTTTTACAAAGTTTTTTACCTAGTGAAAAAGAAAAAGAAAAGGTATAATCTCATTTGATTGAGAATGGATGAACTGTATTGCCTTGCTTTTTTTTAAACGAAGACAAAAGATTTGCCTCATCTCATTAATTAAGAAGAAATAAGACAAAGTTTCAATTTTACAGAACCACACAGGTTCGGACAAATGGGATCATTCTCCCGGAATTAAGTTGCCCAGAAATCTAACCCCCACTATAACCCACGTCTTGGCCTCCTCCTTAATCGTTGCAATCACTCTCGTGGGCAGAGAGTCCTTACGGAAAACCTGAGCGTTTCTCTCGTTCCAAATCTCCCAACAGGCGAGCATTTGCAAGGAATTGGTCGCCTTGTATCGCCTTGCTTGACCTTGACTTCTATAGTTTGCTCAATGCGTGATGTGTCAGTAAAATGAAGAAGAGGTCAGTTTATGGCGGTGACCTGTACACAGGCAAACCATTGACATTTGACGATATCCAAATGGCAATAGTCAGACGCCGTAGAGGTACGAAATGTCACTTGAAATGTTAACTAACAAGAGCGCCATATCCAAACACTAGTAGTCAAATCTCAATGTGAGATGAATCCTACGAGATGTCACTTGAACCACAGCCATACCATCCGCTTCACACTTGTCTGGTTGATAGATGTGCTCTTGTCCTTCCTGCTACAGATTGCCATGGAACCATCAACCATGAGAGAGACACCAACTTCTTGCCATTCCAAGTTTATTGTTCTGCTTTTTTTTTCTTTGATGTGGAGGGTTCCAAAATGTACGACTAGTAGAATAGTATTCCCTCTACTTTTATAAGACATTTTAGATCACTACAGATGGAGTAGAATATTATAGGGTTCCATGTGCAATATTGAGGTTTGTGAAAACACAAGAATTTGTGCAGAATTGATGGTTTTTTTTTCGAACACAGTACAGACGCAAGCGCTCATACATACGCGCATACACTCATCCCTATGAACGCACACACGCGAACCCTATCCCTGTAAACACCTTCGAGAGACTGAGCCGGCATATCATTTTGAGATTTACGAAGTCACCGTAGGCGCCTCGTCGTCGACGGGAACGTCTTCTCCCACTGAAAGCGCATTGTCGGAAATCCTGAAATAAATCCAGGAGTAATGCTAGCACCAGGACTTGAACCCTGGTGGGTTGGGAATACCACTGTCCCTTTAACCATCCAACCACAGGTTGGTTCGCCAGAATTGATGGTTTGATTAATGGGAATATGACACACTTTAATCCTAAAAAGCGCAACCAAATCAACTTCAAAACATATGCTACCCGCAAAAAAAAAACCTTCAAAACATATGCAAAAAGTAAAGTTAGGTTGTCATTGTGCTACTTCTGAACTTTGTCATGTTCTTAGTGCACAGAAAAATAGAAATGCAAAATAGAAGGTTGAGCGGATTTTTTTTCTCTGAAACTTGAACCAACGAAAAAAGCATCCACTTTTGTATATACTCCCTCTGTCCCATAATATAAGAGTGTTTTTTACACTAGTGTACCTTTTTCTGAATCAAATGGGTACATTGTGTCACCGAATCAAAATTTCCTGTTTTCTATGATTTCCCTCCATTTCTCTATGAATCAAAGAGGCCTTACCTGTTGGGAAACATTGCATGAAAAACAAAAAAAATTCTACGCACACGCAAGATCTATCCATTGAGATGCATATCAACGAGGGGGGAGTGTGTCTACGTACCCTTGTAGACCGTAAGCGGAAGCGTTTGTTAACGCAGTTGATGTAGTCGAACTTCTTCGTGATCCAACCGACCGAGTACTGAACGTACGTCACCTCCGTGTTCAGCACATGTTCAGCTCGGTTGTAACACCCCCAGTGGTTAGCCACAGTAATCCCCCTGTTGATAATGCCATGTCATCATGATCATCAGTGCTTAAACATCATTTGGATCATATCCCTTTTAGTTCAAATTCAAATAGAAATTCAAACTAAAAGTGGAAAATAAAAGTTACTCAAAGTAGAAACTAAAATGTTCATAATATTGTAAATATTCCAGAGACTATTCTAAAATTATCATCAACATTTACTAAATTAATTATGTGACTCAAACAGCCTAGAACAGCAACAAACAGCACCCATTTAATCCCATTTCATTTAATAAAACTCCAAATGAAGACATATTTTCCCCAAACTAGTTTTTGGTGGAAGGTATTAATGCACTGCAGTATTTGGGTTAGGTCACATATTTTATAAAAGTCCATAAGTGGCCTAACATTTTTGTAAACAGAAAAGAAAAGAGAAAACAAAAAGCAAAAAGAAGAAAACGAAAAAGGCCAACGCGCCTGGGCCTAAGTGGCCACAGTGCAGCCCAGCCCGCGCCTGTCCCCTCCTTCCTCCTCTGTTCATCACCGAGCCGCTGTCGCCGCGCCCGCACACCGCGCCCCGCCCCCCCCCCCTCGCCTCTGCTCGACAACGCACGCTGCTGCCGCCGCGGACGCCTACTAGGAGCCCCCCTCGACCCCGCAGACGAACCCTAGCACCTCTCCCCTTTCTCCCTCACTCTCTCCCAACTCACCCGAGCGGCGCCATGGCCGTGCCGCCGTAAAGCTCGCGGCCACCGTGCCTCCCCGCCGCTCTGACGTGTCCATCGGCTTCCTCGACGTCGCCTCCTTCCCCTCCACCGTTCAACAGAAGCCGGGAGCCCCTGCATCGCTGTCCTCGACCTTCTCCTTCCCCTACGGCCGCCGGGATCGCCGCCGTCGATTCGCTCCAGCAAGCCCTCCCCGAGCACACTGCCACCGCCCTATGGCTCTCGGTGAGCAGTCTCCGTTTTTCCCCTCTCTTCTCCGCGCGTTTTTCAACGTCGTAGTGGCCGTACCCGAGGCGCCCGAACTCGTCGCCGTAGATGAGCTCGCCGTCGTGGCCACCATAGCTCGAGCTCGCGACCGAGCTCGTAGTCGAGCTCCTGGAGCTCGTAGGAGCCCAACGGCGCTCTCCGCATCCTTTGCCGCGCCCCACATCGCCGTAGCCACCAACGCCCAATTCCGGCGCCCGCCGGCGACGACCTAGCGCTCGGCTCCGTTCGTTTGAGCCCGCGCTAGAGCCACAGATCGACGCGGAGCGTTGTTCCCGTTCGAACGCGACCAACCGCCGTCGATTTGGTCGCCGGACGATGAAACCCGAGCCCCTCCCGCACTCGCCGCCGTGTTTCACCTCACCGGAGAGCTCCGGCGGCCGGTGCTGACCTGGCCCCGGTGGGCCCCGCCCTTGTGCCACTGACCGATGGGCCCGGGGCCCCCTGTTGACCGTTGACCCCGGTCAACTGTGCTGACTGGGCAGCACAGTCACTGACCGATGGGCCACCACCCCCACTAATTAACATGATTAGTTAAAACTAATTTAATTAGCCTAATCTAACACTGACAGGTGGGCCCAGAAGCTTAATTAACTAAAACTAGATTAAATCTAAACTCTGTTAGCCCCCTGTGTATGACATGTGGGCCCCACATGTCAGGTTTGACTCTGGTCAGCCAGAGTTGACTGCTGACGTCATCTTTTCGTCATGCTGATGTCACCTTTTACTGTTTTGGATAATTCGAATTTAAATAAATAAGTAAATCCAAAAATTGTTTAAATCTTTAGAAAATCATATAAAATAATCCGTAGCTCACATCGAAAAACTTTGTACATGAAAGTTGCTCAGAACGACGAGACGAATCCGAGTATGCGGTCCGTTCGTCCGCCACACATCCCTAACTATCCAAACATGGAACCGTTCCCCTCCGGTCATCTGTTTGACAAATGTCCGAAACCGGGAAAACATTCCCGGATGGTTTCCCCCTTCCTAGGTGACGTGTGACCATACATTAGGACACACCCGACACTGCGTATTGTCATGTCATACATTGTGTAGCACTTGTTTGCTTAGTATTTACTGTTTCTTCTCCCTCCTTCTCTCTCGATAGACGCCGAGACCGACGCCGTTGCAGCTGAGTACGACTACGCTCCAGACAAGCAGCCCGTTGACGACCCCTCTTTCTTGCCAGAGCAACCAGGCAAGCCCCCCCTTTGATCATCCCGATATCGCCCATTCTATTTTCTCATGCTTGCATTAGAATTGCTACTGCTACTGTTTACCCTAATATGATGCATAGCCTGTTTATTGTAACCTGCTATTGAAACCTTACCTGCTTATCCTAAACTGCTTAGTATAGGCTGGGTAGAAACCTATCAGAGACCCCACCTTGTCCCTATTTGCCCCGCTGGATCATCAGAAGACTCGGACGACGAGATGGACAACCAGGCCCTGGCACCGCACATCACTTCCCCCTTAGTTGCTCGACACTACTGGGTTACTATCGAGTGCCGAGGGTGATACCTCGTCAGCACTCCTGATGATAGCCTTGTAGGTTAGTTAATCGGTCGTGGTCATCGAGGGTGATTCCTCCTTCACCACTTTCGATAACGACGCTGCCGTGCAACACCACAAGTGTGAACCCATCGAGGGTGATTCCTCCGAGTTCACCTTGATGGATACATCGAGTAGGAATCCAACGAGGGTGATACCTCGGATTCCCCTGATGTTATGGACACACGGATACTTGGACTTTACACTGTTACTTGGAAAGGCGGGTCGACCCTGAGGGGTACCCGTGTGAGCCTAAGTGGCGAGTGTTGTGGAGACGGGTTGACCTGGATGGTGCCCGAGTGATGAATACGAGGCGCGGCCAGGCATTCTCAGCCCTTGCAGCAAGTCCTCGAGACGGGGCGACGGGGTCACATCGATCGTGAGTCTCTGCTCGTTACCGCACCCCCAAGGTACTAATGATTTGGATATTTGATTCGAGTGGGCCTCTGGCCCGATAGCACTAACCATCACGTGGGAAAAGTTATGGGCACTCTGCATCGTATGCATCAGCTGAAAGCTCTGTCAGACGTCCAGTTCAGCATGGCGGCACGGACGGACCGGCGCCATCCTGTAGTGGTGGTGCCTGGCTTCACCGTGTGCGCAACGACCCGGAGTGCACAGGGCGATGGCCCAAGACCCCTGAGTGCTTAGGATATAGACCGACGGGGACCTCTCTGCTGAGCTCTAGGTAGGGTTGCGGTGTGTCGTTTGGCCGAGGCCGGGCATGACCCGGAAAAGCGTGTCCGGCCGGAGTTAAGCGAGCGTGGTGGGTAAGTTGGTGCACCCCTGCAGGGAAGAACTAATCTACGCATAGCCGGATCCTCGGTAACGGACGCTCGGAGTTGTATCCCGATCGATACAACTAGAATTGGATACTATGGCTCTGGGATTGCTTCTCGCAGGGAGTCAAGAAGGGATCTCTGGACGAGGTTGATGACTGTATGGCTCTGGGATTGCTTTCTCGCAGGGAGTCGAGAAAGGATCTCTGGGTGAGGTTGAGACTTAATGATACAGCTACATTATATTGTACTGTTCTACTCTCTTCTATTGCTGCAAGACCGTTGAAGATGCTAGTCTTCGATAGGACTAGGCTTTCCTCTCTATTCTGGCATTTCTGCAGCCCAGTCCACATATACAGCCACTCTTTGATAATGTTGCATATGTAGTGTAGATCCTTGCTTGCTGAGTACTTCGGATGAGTACTCACGGTTGCTTTGCTTTCTTTTTCCCCCATATCCATTTGATGCAACCAGATGACGGAGCCCCTGAGACAGCTGCTCCCGCCGACGATCGCTACTTATACCCCGAGGGTGGATACTACTACGAGTAGGTCCATGACTAGGAGTAGGTTCGGAGGGTCCCAGGCAGGAGGCCTGCGCCTTTCGATCGTAGTGTTTTCTTTTTCCCCGCCTTTTAAGGGCCTATCTGTGTTTTATTTTATATCTGTACTCAGATATCTGATGCTTCCGCTGACGCTTGTATGCGAGCTTATGTATTCGAGCCCTCGAGGCCCCTGGCTTGTAATATAAAGCTTGTATGACTTTATTTATGTTTTAAAGTTGTGTTGTGATATCTTCCCGTGAGTCCTTAGGCTTGATCGTGTGCATTTGCGTGTATGATTAGTGCACGATTGAGCCGGGGGCGTCACATCGGTGACGTCCTCGCCTTCTTGATCCAGCAAGACGGCGTGGTGACGGTGATGGTGAAGCTATCTTCGCAGGGCTTCGCCTAAGCACTACAAAAATATGATCGAGGGACAAAACTGTGGAGGGGGGCGCCGCACACGGCTAAGAGATTGTCGTGGTTATGTGTGGCGCCCTCTCCCACATATATATAGGTGGAGGGAGAGGGAGCAGCCAAGGAGGTGCCCCAAGGAGGTCGAATCCTCCTTGGGTTCCTTCCCTAGCCGGCCCCCCTACCATATTTGCCGGAGGAGGAAGGAAAGGGGAGAAGAGGGAAGGAAGGGGGAGGCCGACTCCCCCCTTTCCTTCTCTCCCCATGGGTGCGGCCTTAGAAGGGGCGCGCCAGCCCCTTGTGGCCCATTAACCTCCCAGGGTGCCCGGAACCCCTTCCTGTGACCCGATAATTACCTGGTACCTCTCGAAACTCTTCCGGTGTCCAAATATCATTGTCCTATATATCAATCTTTACCTCCGGACCATTCCGGAGCTCCTCGTCATGTCTGTGATCTCATCCGGGACTCCGAACAATATTCGGTCACCAAATCATATAACTCATATAACACTATATCGTCAACGAACGTTAAGCGTGCGGACCCTACGGGTTCGAGAACTATGTAGACATGACCGAGACACCTCTCCGGTCAATAACCAATAGCGGAACCTGGATGCCCATATTGGTTCCTACATATTCTACGAAGATCTTTATCGGTTGAACCTTATGACAATATACGTAATTCCCTTTGTCTGTCGATATGTTACTTGCCCGAGATTCGATCGTCGGTATCTTCATACCTAGTTCAATCTCGTTACCAGCAAGTCTCTTTACTCATTCCATAATACATCATCTTGCAACTAACTACTTAGTTACTTTGCTTGCAAGGCTACTTATGATGTGTATTACCGAGAGGGCCAGAGATACCTCTCCGATACACGGAGTGACAAATCCTAATCTCGATCCATGCCAACTCAATAGCACTACTAGGAAAAGGGCTATAGCTGATATGGACATTAATGGCGCACCATGTATGTGGTGCGCCACTGCTATATAGCAGTGGCGCACCAGATACAGGTGCGCCATTAGTGTCCTCATTACTAATGGCGCACCAGACACACGGTGCGCCATTACTAGTAATTTTTTTTTCCAAAACTATTAATGGCGCACCAGGGCACGGTGCGCCGTTACTAGTTTTAACTAGTAACGGCGCACCACACACTCCGTGCGCCACTACTAACAAATTTTTTTTTTACTTTTTTTTTAAAACTAGTAATGGCGCACCTGGGTAGAGTGCGCCATTACTAGTTCAAACTAGTAATGACGCACTATCCACTCGTGCGCCACTACTAAACATTTTATTTTTATTTTTTTGCAAAACTAGTAATGGCGCACCACGTAACAGGTGCGCCATTAGTAACCAGGGTTACTAATGGCGCACCTGTTACGTGGTGCGCCATTACTAACTTTCTGAGTCTTACAATTTATTCACCAAATGCACACCCCCTGGTGGACCGCCTTTTCAGTTTCAAAAAAAAATAAAAGAAAATGATAGAAATGTCAAAAAAAATAAGATTCCCATGTGATATGTGGTCTAGTTGTTAGCAAAATTTACAAACATGAATTTTCGACTTTTTTGCAAAATCTCTCGAGAATTTGTAAAATGGGCATAACTTTTGCATACGAACTCCGATGAAAAAGTTTTTTATATGAAAAATCATCTACTCGAAAAGTTACATCCGAATTTAATCGGGGGAACCCCGTTAAACATTTTCAGAATCCCCAAAAACCTAACAGAACGAAAGATACGGAGCTTTTAAGATCTAGAGGGGAAAAAATGGAAAAAAAATCAAACTTACTAGTGGCGCACCATTTGCTAGGTGCGCCACTAGTAACAGAAAAAAAAAATTGGTTTCGATTTTTTTTTTTGGAATTTTTTTTCAAAATATGATACGTAATATGACCGGGAAGTTTGAAATATTTTTTCAAAATTTCATCACACTAATGAACATGAACAAAGTCCTAGACATCAACAAGGTTTAATAGGATTGATATCATAGATATATCAACGAGTTCTTGTTAAGTGAGGTGGTGCTGGGGTTGGATAGAACTGCGAAGTTAAGCGTGCTCGGGCTGGAGTAGTGTGAGGATGGGTGACCTTTCGGGAAGTTTGACCACTTAGTGCGATTTGACTTGAGATTAAGCATATTGACCCGAGATTAAGCCATAGTGACCCGAGATTAAGAAAAAAACGAAAAAAAAAATTGAAAAAAAAATTTTGAATTTTTTTTTGAAAAAAAATTGTTAGTAATGGCGTACTTCTATGTGGTGCGCCATTACTATCTGACTTAGTAATGGCGCACCACATAGAAGTGCGCCATTAGTAACCCAGAGCACAAGGTAAATATGGCCCCCTGGGAGGCATACTAATGGCGCACCAGGGGACATACTAATGGCGCACTTCCTGGTGCGCCACTACTGTCTGGTATACTAATGGCGCACCAGGGGTGCGCCATTAGTATTAGTTACTAATGGCGTGATGATAGTGGCGCACCTGTAGTGCGCCATTAATGGCCAAAACAGGTGCGCCACTAGTAGGCCTTTTCCTAGTAGTGTAGACACCTTCGGAGATACCTGTAGAGCATCTTTATGATCACCCAGTTACGTTGTGACGTTTGATAGCACATAAGGTATTCCTCCAGTATCCGGGAGTTGCATGATCTCATAGTCGAAGGAATATGTATTTAACATGAAGAAAGCAATAGCAATAAACTAAACGATCATATGCTAAGCTAACAGATGGGTCTGGTCCATCACATCATTCTCCTAATGATGTGATCCCGTTATCAAATGACAACTCATGTCTATGGTTAGGAAACCTTAACCATCTTTTGATCAACGAGCTAGTCTAGTAGAGGCTCACTAGGGACACGGTATTTGTTTATGTATCCACACATGTATTTAAGTTTCCCGTCAATACAATTCTAGCATGAATAATAAACCTTTATCATGAATAAGGAAATATAAAATAACAACTTTATTATTGCCTCTAGGGCATATTTTCTTCAATCTCCCACTTGCACTAGAGTCAATAATCTAGTTCACCTCACCATGTGATTAACACCCATAGTTCTAAGGTGTGATCATGTTTTGCTTGTGAGAGGGGTTTTTAGTCAACGAGTCTGCAACATTCAGATCCGTGTGTACTTTGCAAATATCTATGTCTACATTGCTCTGCATAGAGCTACTCTAGCTAATTTCTCCCACGTTCAATACGTATCCAGATTGAGACTTAGAGTCATCTGGATCAGTGTCAAAGCTTGCATCGATGTAACCCTTTAAGACGAACTCTTTATCACCTCCATAACCGAGAAACATTTCCTTAGTCCTCTTTAGGTACCTAAGGATAATTTTGACCGCTGTCCAGTGATCCACTCCTGGATCACTATTGTACCCCCTTGCCAAACTCATGGCAAGGCACACAACAGGTCTGGTACACAGCATGGCATACTTTATAGAACCTATGGCTGAGGCATAGGGAATGACTTTCATTCTCTCTCTATCTTCTGCCATGGTCGGGCTTTGAGTCTTACTCAACTTCACACCTTGCATACAGGCAATAACCCTTTCTTTGACTAATCCATTTTGAACTCCTTTAAAACTTTGTCAAGGTATGTGCTTTGTGAAAGTCCTATTTAAGCGTCTTGATCTATCTCTATAGATTTTGATGCCCAATATGTAAGTAGTTTCACCGAGGTCTTTCATTGAAAAATTCTTATTCAAGTATCCTTTTATGCTATCCAGAAATTCTATATCATTTCCAATCAGCAATATGTCATCCACATATAATATCAGAAATGCTACAGAGCTCCCACTCATTTTCTTGTAAATACAGGCTTCACCATAAGTCTGTATAAAACCATATGATTTGATCACCTCATCAAAGCGTATATTCCAACTCCGAGATGCTGGCACCAGTCCATAGATGGATTGCTGGAGCTTGCACACTTTGTTAGCACCTTTAGGATCGACAAAAACTTCTGGTTGCATCATATACAAATCTTCCTCAAGAAAACCGTTAAGGAATGCAAGTTTTTTACATCCATTTGCCATATTTCATAATCATAAAATGCGGCAATTGCTAACATGATTCGGACAGACTTAAGCATCGCTACGGGTAAGAAAGTCTCATCGTAGTCAACCCCTTGAACTTGTCGAAAACCTTTTTCGATAAGTCGAGCTTTGTAGATAGTGACATTAGCGTCAGCGTCAGTCTTCCTCTTGAAGATCCATTTATTCTCAATGGTTTGCCGATCATCGAGCAAGTCCACCAAAGTCCACACTTTGTTCTCATACATGGATCCTATCTCAGATTTCATGGCCTTAAGCCATCTGTCAGAATCTGGGCTCATCATAGCTTCTTCATAGTTCATAGGTTCATCATGGTCTAGTAACATGACTTCCAGAACAGGATTACCGTACCACTCTGGTGCAGAACGTGCTATGTTCGACCTACGATGTCCAGTAGTAACTTGATCTGAAGTTTCATGATCATCATCATTAGCTTCCTCTTTAGTTGGTGTAGGCATCACGGGAACAGATTTCTCTGATGTGCTACTTTCCAATTCGAGAGAAGGTACAATTACCTCATCAAGTTCTACTTTCCTCCCACTCACTTCTTTCGAGAGAAACTCCTTCTCTAGAAAGGACCCATTCTTAGCAACAAAGATTTTGCCTTCGGATCTGTGGTAGAAGGTATACCAAATAGTTTCTTTCAGGTATCCTATGAAGACACACTTCTCCGCTTTGGGTTCGAGCTTATCAGGCTGAAGCCTTTTGACATAAGCGTCGCATCCCCAAACTTTTAAGAAACGACAGCTTAGGTTTCTTGCCAAACCATAGTTCTTACGGTGTCATCTCAACGGATTTAGACGGTGCCCTATTTAACGTGAATGCGGCTGTCTCTAATGCATAACCCCAAAACGATATTGGTAAATCGGTAAGAGACAGCATAGAACGCATCATATCTAATAAAGTACGGTTACGACGTTCGGACACACCATTACGCTGTGGTGTTCCAGGTGGCGTGAGTTGTGAAACTATTCCACATTGTTTTAAATGAAGGCCAAACTCGTAACTCAAATATTCGCCTCCGCGATCAGATCGTAGAAACTTTATTTTTCTTGTTACGATGATTCTCCACTTCACTCTGAAATTCTTTGAACTTTTCAAATGTTTCAGACTTGTGTTTCATCAAGTAGATATACCCATACCTACTCAAACCATGTGTGAAGGTCAGAAAATAACGATACCCGCCGCGTGCTTCAATACTCATTGGACCGCATAAATCGGTATGTATTATTTCCAACAAGTCTTTAGCTCGCTTCATTGTTCTGGAGAACAGAGTTTTAGTCATCTTGCCCATGAGGCATGGTTCGCAAGTATCAAATGATTCATAATCAAGTGATTCCAAAAGTCCATCCGCATTGAGTTTCTTCATGCGCTTTACACCAATATGACCTAAACGACAGTGCCACAAGTATGTTGCACTATCATTATCAACTTTGCTTCTTTTAGCATCAATATTATGAATATGTGTATCACTACAATCGAGATTCAATAAACCATTCACATTGGGTGTATGACCATAGAAGATTTTATTCATGTAAATAGAACAACAATTATTCTCTGACTTAAATGAATAATCGTTGTAATAAACACGATCTAATCATGTTCATGCTCAACGCAAACACGAAATAACATTTATTTAGGCTTAACACTAATCCCAAAGGTAGTGGGAGTGTGCGATGGTGATCATATCAATCTTGGAAACACTTTCAACACACATCGTCACCTCGCCCTTTACTACTCTCCGTTTATTCTGCAACTCCTGTTTCGAGTTACTAATCTTTAGCAACTGAACCGGTATCAAATACCCATGTGCTACTATGAGCATTAGTAAGGAACACATCAACAACATGTATATCAAATATATCTTTGTTCACTTTGCCATCCTTTTTATCCGCCAAGTATTTGGGGCAGTTCCGCTTCCAGTGACCATTTCCTTTGAAGTAGAAGCACTCAGTTTCAGGCTTGGGTCCAGCTTTGGGCTTCTTCACAGGAGCGGCAACTTTCTTGCCATTCTTCTTAAAGTTCCCTTTCTTTCCCTTGCCCCTTTTCTTGAAACTAGTGTTCTTGATATGCCCGTGCCTAATTTTCGCAATGATCATTTGCAAGCTATTCATGAAACACCAAAATATATTGTTCCGGCGTTGTGCCAACAAGGAGAGACACAAAATATTCACCGGCGAGTTCGGCTGAATGGAACAGCACATAGTGAAAGCGAGGTTAGCACCAAGTCAAATAAGTTTGGACGCCAGCTTACAAACATGTTTGTGCTTCGGTTTGGGGAAATGGCTTTTGAGATTTTTCCACAAGATGAGGTGGAGCCACGGTTCAGAACACCAGGTGCAAATATGATGGTTCAAGCGACTAAAATCTATGCTTGAGTTGTACGTGTAAGCAATCCAAAGAAACTACTGGAGTAGTACATGCAAGCAAGACTCCAACACGTTCACGTAATGTTAATTAGGAAAGTTACAGGCCTGCGTGCCTAATTGCCGCCTGATTGGTTTGTTGTTTATATTAAATTAAAGAAGGATTCGGTTAGGATATTTAGAAGGACTAGTCAGGTACGATATGGTCTTTGACCGGCCAGCGAACTTATTTATACCTTTTTCACCGTCACGTTAGGGGTAGTTTTGAGGTTGTTTTGGTTCTGGAAACAGAGGAAAAGCAAGTCGGGGTATCTCCCCGTAGTGGTGTTTTTGTCAAGGAGTTTTAATTATCACTCTGTGTTTTTGGCGAGGGATTGGAGACGCCGTCTCTAATTTGCAGCTGATTCTTGAAGGATCGTCCACGTACTTCTTTATCAAGGTGTGCGTGTTGTTTTTGTGGTGATTGCATCTACAAGATCGTGAGTGCCACATCGTTTCAAGTGACATCGTACCGTGAAAGATTGGGCAAATTATTCGCGCCATCCTTTTTCTGTCGAAGGTCGCATCAAGTGGTATTCAGAGCAAGGTTGATCATGGTACATTTTTTTCCTGCTATTTGATTCAATTGTTTGAAAGATGGTGAACTCGCAGCATGAGAAATCTGATCATGAGGAGGGCGATGAACTTCCGGAGGATCTGGAGATAAGTGATGATTTGTGTATTCATCTGATGTCGATCAAGGGAGCGAACAAGAAGCTTGGGACAAGGTTTGAGGAGTTGTCTGCAAATATTGTTGGCGTCGAGTACAGGTTGAACGAGCGTTTGACTGCCAGCGACCGACAGTGCACTGATAGTCTATAGGTGGTGACTGAGAGTCTTAATCGGCTCACCACAGCAGTTCAACGCCTTCAGGTGAGAGATGTGGCACCCCGACAGTCCAACTCACCACGACGACGTCGTGACCGCGACAGCGACGATGATGGTGATTTTTTTGAGGATTCCGATGCCCGTGGAGGCTTACCTCACCGACCACATCATGATGTTGGGGCTCACTGCCATGCTGGGCGGCGCCGTGACTATGGCGGCAATGGTGCCCACGAGGATGATGGTTTGGGTTGAATCAAGATAACCATACCTGAATTCTCGAGACGTTGTGCTGACCCGGAGAAATATTTGGAGTGGGAGATGCGCGTAAATCAGATTTTTGATGGTCACAACTACTCCGAAGAGAAGAAGGTTCGTGTTGCATCAATGGAATTTACAGAGTATGCTCTTGTATGGTGGGATAATAAAAACCGTACTCACGGGCGACCAGCGACATGGGCTGACATGAAGCGAATCATGAGGGAACATTTTGTGCCTGCTTATTACACTCGCCAGCTTCATAGTAGACTGCGTCGTCTAGTGCAAGGTACAAAATCAGTTGATGAGTACTATAAAGAGATGCAAATTTTGATGATCCGTACAGCTGTGCGTGAGTCTGCGGAGGCGACCATGGTACGTTTCTTTGAGGGGTTAGAAGAAAAGATTCGTGATCGTGTTGATTTAATGCAATATAATGATATTCATGAGTTGCTTCATCAAGCGGAGCGTGCTGAACGTTGGGTATTGGAGAAGCAAGCTTCAGAGACTCGTCTAACTTACAACAGTGGGCGACGTGGTTCTTCTCATGTTGATGGTGGGTTTAGTGCTAAACTGACTCCTTCTTATAAGTTGGGAAGCATTGAACAGAGCAAAGTGGCGGCTGCGCCAAAGGATGTTTCTCAGGTTTCATCTAGTGCGATGTCATCGCGTCACCATAATATTATTTGCCACAAGTGTGGAGGACGTGGACACATGAAGCATGAACGTTCCAATCAACGCAGGGTTCTACTTGTTGATGCGGAATATATTTCAGAATCTAAAGATGAGACACCTAAGTTAGAGGATGGAATCGAAAGAGGTCATGGTGATACCATACTATGTTATCCTCAAGATGATCCTGATATGGAGAGTTTGCTAGCACATAAGGTCCAGCGAGATGACAAGACCATTGTTGAACAAGGATAGCGGTGGAGTATTTTTCAAACTGCATGTACCATCAAGGAAGAAGTGTGCAAACTGATAATTGATGGCGGCAGTGCTAGCAACATGATTAGCAAGGATGTGGTGGAGTCTCTTTCGTTGCCAACATGGGAGCACCCGAAACCATACTATATGAAGTGGATAAATGATGTGGGCAAAGTGAAGGTAACACATAGGGTGAAGATTCATTTTTCTGTTGATGGCTATGTTGATAAAGTGGAATGCGACGTTGTACCGCTACACGTTTGTCACCTTATTTTGGGGCGTCCGTGGCAGCATGATGTTAACACTCTTCATCATGGGCGAACAAACAGGTATACTTTTATGCATAAGGGTGAGTTCTATGCTATTCTTCCCAAGAATGCAAACACTATAAAGTGTACTATTGAAGTTTTTAAGAAGAAATCTTCAAGGCAAAGATCGAAACCGAGGACGGTTTCCATTGAAGTGGGGGAGGATGATATGCCCATGCCTAATTTTCGCAATGATCATTTGCAAGCTGTTAATGAAACACTAAAATATATTGTTCCGACGTTGCGCCAACAAGGAGAGACACGAAATATTCACCGGCGAGTTCGGCTGAATGGAACAACACATAGTGAAAGCGAGGTTAGCACCAAGTCAAATAAGTTTGGACGCCAGCTTACAAACATGTTTGTGCTTCGGTTTGGGGAAATGGCTTTTGAGATTTTTCCACAAGATGAGGTGGAGCCATGGTTCAGAACACCAGGTGCAAATATGATGGTTGGAGCGACTAAAATATATGCTTGAGTTGTACGTGTGAGCAATCCAAAGAAACTACGGGAGTAGTACATGCAAGCAAGAATCCAACACATCCACGTAATGTTAATTAGGAAAGTTACAGGCCTGTGTGCCTAATTGCCGCCTGATTGGCCGGTTGTTTATATTAAATTAAAGAAGAATTCGGTTAGGATATTTAGAAGGACTAGTCAGGTACGATACGGTCTTTGACCGGCCAGCGAACGTCGCGTTAGGGGTAGTTTTGAGGTTGTTTTGGCTCTAAAAATAGAGGAAAAGGAAGTCGGGTATCTCCCCGTAGTGTGTTTTTGTCAAGGAGTTTTAATTATTACACTGTGTTTTTGGCGAGGGATTGAAGACGCCGTCTTTAATTTGCTGCTGATTCTTGAAGGATTGTACACGTACTTCTTTATCAAGGTGTGCGTGTTGTTTTTGTGGTGATTGCATCTACAAGATCGCGAGTGCCACGTCGTTTCAAGTGACATCGTACCGTGAAAGATTGGGCAAATTATTCGCGCCATTGTTTTTCTGTCGAAGGTCGCACCAGGTCTTATTAACCATCAACACTTGATGCTCTTTCTTGATTTCTACCTCCGTCGATTTCAGTATCGCGAAGAGCTTGAAAATCATTTTAGTCATTCCTTGCATATTATAGTTCATCACGAAGCTCTAGTAGCTTGGTGATAGTGACAGGAGAATTCTGTCAATCACTATCTTATCTGGAAGATTAACTCCCACTTGATTCAAACGATTGTAGTACCCAGACATTCTGAGCACATGCTCACTGGCTGAGCTATTCTTCTCCATCTTGTAGGCAAAGTACTTGTCAGAGGTCTCATACCTCTCAACACGGGCATGGGCCTGAAATACCAATTTCAGCTCTTGGAACATCTCATATGCTCTGTGGCATTCAAAACGTTTTTGAAGTCCCGGTTCTAAGTCGTAAAGCATGGCGCACTAAACTATCAAGTAATCATCATATCGAGTTTGCCAAACGCTCATAACGTCTGCATCTGCTCCTGCAATAGGTTTGTCACCTAGCGGTGCATCAAGGACATAATTCTTCTGTGCGGCAATGAGGATAATCCTCAGATCATGGACCCAATCCGCATCATTACTACTAACATCTTTCAACTTAGTTTTCTCTAGGAACATATCAAAAGTAGGGGAGCTATATCGCGAGCTATTGATCTACAACATAGATATGCAAAAAACTGTTAAGACTAAGTTTATGATAAATTAAGTTCAATTAATCAAATTACTAATGAACTCCCACTTAAATTAACATCCCTCAAGTTATCTAAGTGATACATGATCCAAATCAACTAACCCATGTCCGATCATCACGTGAGATGGGGTAGTCATCAATGGTGAACATCTCTATGTTGATCATATCTACTATATGACTCATGTTCGACCTTTCGGTCTCCAGTGTTCCGAGACCATGTCTGTACTTGCTAGGCTCATCAAGTTTAACCCAAGTATTCCGCGTGTGTAAATTTGGCTTACACTCGTTGTATGTGAACGTAGAGTCAATCACACCCGATCATCACGTGGTGCTTCGAAACGACGAACTTTGGCAACGGTGCATACTCAGGGAGAACACTTTTATCTTGAAATTAAGTGAAGGGATCATCTTATAATGCTACCGTCGTTCTAAGCAAAATAAAATGCATAAAGGATAAACATCACATGCAATCAAAATATGTGACATGATATGGCCATCATCATCTTGTGCTTTTGATCTCCATCTCCAAAGCATCGGCATGATCTCCATCGTCACCGGCTCGACACCTTGAGCTCCATCGTTGCGTCGGGGTCGTCTCGCCAACTATTGCTTCTACAACTATTGCTAACGCATAGCGGTAAAGTAAAGCAATTACATGGCGTTTGCATTTCATACAATAATTAAAAGACAACGCTAAGGCTCCTGCCAGTTGTCGATATTACAAAACATGATCATCTCATACAACAACATATATCACATCACGTCTTGACCATATCACATCACAACATGCCCTGCAAAAACAAGTTAGACGTCCTTTACTTTGTTGTTGTAAGTTTTACGTTGCTCCTACGGGCTTCTAGTAAGAATTGTTCTTACCTAGGCAAAACCACAACGGTGATTATCAAGTTTGCTGTTTTAACCTCCTTCAAGGACCGGCCGTACTCAAATTCAATTCAAGTAAAGTAGGAGAAACAGACACCCGCCAGCCACCTTTATGCAAAACAACACTACTGGAAACAGAGAATTTGCCATCAGTCAGCTATTTGCCGTCTGCTAGCGGACGACAAAGAAGTCCTTTGCCGTCTGCTTATAAAAAACGGACGACAAAGAACTGGCTGACGGCAAAGATCCTATTTGCCATTAGCCAGTTCTTTGCCGTCCGCTAGCTGATGGCAAAAAATCTTTGCCGTTCGCTGGCTGACGGCAAATTAAACGCTACCGTGCTACCTAACGGCGCACCCCAACCACCCCACCTCCCACTCTCTCACACACCGCGCCCCCGACCCCAACCGCCACCGCCACCGCCGCCGCCGCCCCCAAACCCCACCGCCCTCGTTGCCGCCCCGCCACCCCGCGGCCTCGCCGCCTTCGCCGCCGCCACACTGCCTCGCCACCTCGCCGCCCCGCCGACCCACCGCCCCGGTGCCCCGCCTCCCCACTCCGGTGAGCCTCTCCCCTCTGTTTTTTTCTACTGTTAATTAGGTTAGTTACTAGGGTTAGTTAGGTTAGTAATTAGGTTAGTTACTAGTGTGTTAGTTAGGTTAGTTCTAGAAAAAAATTATTACGAGAAGAAAAGAAGAAGAATAAGAAGAAGAGGAGGAGAAGAAGAAAAGGGGGAGGAGAAGAAAAGAAAAAGAAGAAGAAGAAGAAGAAGAAGAAGAGGAGGAGGAGGAGAGAAGAAGAGAAGGGGGAGGAGAATAAGAGAAGAATAAGAAGAAGAAGAAGAAGAAGAAGAAGAAGAAGAAGAAGAAGAAGAAGAAGAAGAAGAAGAAGAAGAAGAAGAAGATGAAAAAGAAGGAAGAAGAAGATGAAAAAAAGAAGTAGAAAAAGTAGAAAAAGAAAGAAAAGAAGGAAAAGAAGGTCGAGGGTCGAGGATCGAGGATCGCCGAGGGGTCGAAGTTTTTTTCATAGTTTGAAGTGTCGATGCTTTATGTGATGTGATGTCCTAAATTTTCTTGACTCGATCGGTAAAATTTCCAGGCTTTGTGCTATTTCATCTCCTTGGAGTCATCATTGGTCGAAGTTTTTTGTCTATGATCCCGCCGTTGTTCGACTACTTCCTCTACAGCCGAGGGTGAGCTACGAATCCACCTTCACCTCCTACGCTCTTTTAATCATGTCAGTAGATTTCATTTTCATGTTAAGTCGCGTAACCAGTATGCGTCTCCCGTCCGAAAGGGTTGCATCGATAAATATGCATTCAGTTGCATATTTATCACCGTAACTCATTCGGATTGTCCAGCGATTTCCACGGACAGCCCAAGTATGTGTAGATTGGGTACCTTCTCCATGCTCTACCCCATTCCGAGACAAAATTTTGTCAGCGCCTCCCTGTTGTTCTCCGGATGCACATTCTCTCGGCTTTTGGCCGAGATGTGTATCAGGAGAACAGCGGGGAGGTGCTGCCGAAATTTTGTCTCGGAATGGGGTAGAGCATGGAGAACGTACTCAATCTACACATACTCGGGTGGGATTAGGACCTATCTTTACCTATTAGAGTGTAGGTTGCATGGACGTAATAAAATTGACAAACTAGATTAACTGATGAATATACATGCTGAATTATATATATTTCTTGTCTGTCCAGTAGCTAAGAAAGATGAGTGATCGTGCGTGGATGTACACCGGTCGCACTAGTCAGAAAGAGATTACCAATGAATGGTTAACAAAAACTAAGGGGTTTGTGAAAGCCGCATTTGCAAATGGCCAGAGGAAAAACTGGTGCCCTGATGTCTACTACGCAACCTTCTTCTTGTAGACTCGTGTTGGGCCTCCAAGTGCAGAGTTTTGTAGGACAGTAGCAAATTTCCATCAAGTGGATGACCTAAGGTTTATCAATCCATGGGAGGCGTAGGATGAAGATGGTCTCTCTCAAACAACCCTGCAACCAAATAACAAAGAGTCTCTTGTGTCCCCAACACACCCAATACAATGGTAAATTGTATAGGTGCACTACTTCGGCGAAGAGATGGTGATACAAGCGTAATATGGATGGTAGATATAGGTTTTTGTAATCTGAAAATATAAAAACAGCAAGGTAACTAATGATAAAAGTGAACACAAACAGTATTGCAATGCTTAGAAACAAGGCCTAGGGTTCATACTTTCACTAGTGCAAGTTCTCTCAATAATGATAACATAATTAGATCATATAACAATCCCTCAACGTGCAACAAAGAGCCACTCCAAAGTCACTAATAGCGGAGAACAAACGAAGAGATTATTGTAGGGTACGAAACCACCTCAAAGTTATTCTTTCTGATCGATCTATTGGGCTATTCCTATAAGTGTCACAAACAGCCCTAGAGTTCGTACTAAAATAACACCTTAAGACACACATCAACCAAAACCCTAATGTCACCTAGATACTCCAATGTCACCACAAGTATCCGCGGGTTTGATTATACGATATGCATCACACAATCTCAGATTCATCTATTCAAACCAACACAAAGAACTTCAAAGAGTGCCCCAAAGTTTCTACCGGAGAGTCAAGACGAAAACATGTGCCAACCCCTATGCATAAGTTCACAAGGTCACCGAACCCGCAAGTTGATCACCAAAACATACATCAAGTGGATCACATGAATATCCCATTGTCACCACAGATAAACACATCCAAGACATACATCAAGTGTTCTCAAATCCTTAAAGACTCAATCCGATAAGATAACTTCAAAGGGAAAACTCAATTCATTACAAGAAGGTAGAGGGGGAGAAACATCATAAGATCCAACTATAATAGCAAAGCTCACGGTACATCAAGATCGTGCCAAATCAAGAACACGAGAGAGAGAGAGATCCAACACATAGCTTTGGTACATACCCTCAGCCCCGAGGGTGAACTACTCACTCCTCATCATGGAGAGCGCCGGGATGATGAAGATGGCCACCGGTGATGGTTTCCCCCTCCGGCAGGGTGCCGGAACGGGCTCCCGATTGGTTTTCCGTGGCTACAGAGGCTTGCGGCGGCGGAACTCCCGATCTAGGTTTATTTTTGGGGGTTTCTGTATTTATAGGAATTTTTGTCTTCGAGAACAAGTCAGGGGGGTCCACGAGGAGCCCACAAGACCGAAGGGCGCCCCCAGGGGGGTAGGGCACGCCCTCCACCCTTGTGGAGGCCTCGTGGCTCTTCTGGCCCAACTCTTTTGCTTCGGGGGCTTCTTCTGGTCCATAAAAAATCACCGTAAATTTTCAGCTCATTTGGACTCCGTTTGCTATTCCTTTTCTGCGAAACTCAAAAACAAGGAAAAAAACAGAAACTGTCACTGGGCTCTAGGTTAATAGGTTAGTCCCAAAAGTCATATAAAATAGCATATAAATGCATATAAAACACCCAAGATGGATAATATAATAGCATGGAACAATCAAAATTATAGATACGTTGGAGACGTATCAAGCATCCCCAAGCTTAATTCCTGCTCATCCTCGAGTAGGTAAATGATAAAAACAGAATTTTTGATGTGGAATGCCACCTAACATATTTATCCATGTAATTTTCTTTATTGTGGCATGAATGTTCAGATCCATAAGATTCAAAACAAAAGTTTAATATTGACATAAAAACAATAATACTTCAAGCATACTAACAAGGCAATTATGTCTTCTCAAAATAACATGGCCAAAGAAAGTTATCTATACAAAATCATATAGTCTGGCTATGCTCCATCTTCATCACATAAAATATTCAAATCATGCACAACCCCGATGACAAGCCAAGCAATTGTTTCATACTTTTGATGTTCTCAAACCTTTTCAACTTTCACGCAATACATGAGCGTGAGCCATGGACATAGCACTATAGGTGGAATAGAATATGGTGGTTGTGGAGAAGACAAAAAGAAGGAGATAGTCTCACATCAACTAGGCGTATTAACGGGCTATGGAGATGCCCATCAATAGATATCAATGTGAGTGAGTAGGGATTGCCATGCAACGGATGCACTAGAGCTATAAGTGTATGAAAGCTCAAAAGAAAACTAAGTGGGTGTGCATCCAACTTGCTTGCTCATGAAGACCTAGGGCAATTTGAGGAAGCCCATCGTTGGAATATACAAGCCAAGTTCTATAATGAAAAATTCCCACTAGTATATGAAAGTGACAACATAGGAGACTCTCTATCACGAAGATCATGGTGCTACTTTGAAGCACAAGTGTGGTAAAAGGATAGTAACATTGCCCTTTCTCTCTTTTCTCTCATTTTTTTTTGATTGGCTTCTTTGGCCTCTTTTTTTTTTATTTTTTTATTGGCTTCTTTGGCCTCTTTTTTTTTATTTCCTCACATGGGACAATGTTCTAATAATGATGATCATCACACTTTTATTTACTTACAACTCAAGAATTACAACTCGATACTTAGAACAAAATATGACTCTATATGAATGCCTCCGGCGGTGTACCGGGATGTGCAATGACTCAAGAGTGACATGTATGAAAATTATGAACGGTGGCTTTGCCACAAATACTATGTCAACTACATGATCATGCAAAGCAATATGACAATGATGAAGCGTGTCATAATAAACGGAACGGTGGAAAGTTGCATGGCAATATATCTCGTAATGGCTATGGAAATGCCATAATAGGTAGGTATGGTGGCTGTTTTGAGGAAGGTATATGGTGGGTGTATGGTACCGGCGAAAGTTGCACGGTACTAGAGAGGCTAGCAATGGTGGAAGGGTGAGAATGTGTATAATCCATGGATTCAACATTAGTCATAAAGAACTCACATACTTATTGTAAAAGTCTATTAGCTATCGAAACAAAGTACTATGCGCATGCTCCTAGGGGAATAGATTGGTAGGAAAATACCATCGCTCGTCCCCGACCGCCATTCATAAGGAAGACAATCAATAAATAAATCATGCTCCAACTTCATTACATAACGGTTCACCATACGTGCATGCTACGGGAATCACAAACCTCAACACAAGTATTTCTACAATCCAAAATTACTCACTAGCATGACTATAATATTACCATCCTCATATCTCAAAACAATCATAAGGAATCAAACTTCTCATAGTACTCAATGCACTTTATATGAAAGTTTTTATTATATCCCTCTTGGATGCCCATCATATTAGGACTAAATTCATAACCTAAGCAAATTACCATGCTGTTTAGAGAGACTCTCAAAATAATATAAGTGAAGCATGAGAGTTCAACAGTTTCTTCAAAATAAAACCACCGTCGTGCTCTAAAAAGATATAAGTGAAGCACTAGAGCTACTGAAAAACTACTCCAAAAAGATATAAGTGAAAATCAATGAGTAGTCAAATAATTATGTTGCTATGTGAGGACTCTCTCAATTAAGAATATCAGATCTTAATATTTTATTCAAACAGCAAGCAAACCAAAATAAAATGGCATTCCAAGGATAGCACATATCATGTGAAGAAGCAAAAACTTAGGCTCAACCGAGGCTAACCGATAATTGTTGAAGAAGAAAGGTGGGATGCCAACCGGGGCATCCCCAAGCTTAGATGCTTGAGACTTCTTGAAATATTAACTAGGGATGCCTTGGGCATCCCCAAGCTTGAGCTCTTGTGTCTCCTTAATTCCTCTCATATCGCGGTTTCCCTAATTCTTAAAAACTTCATCCACACAAAACTCAACAAGAACTCGTGAGAAAAGATAGTATAAATCAAATGCAAAACCTTATCATTCTCTACTGTAGCAAACCACTAAAATTATTATTTGACATTGCATACTAAATACCTCTGCATATTTAATACTCCTATTCTCAAATAGAATCATTAAACAAGCAAACATATGCAAACAATGCAAACATAACAGCAATCTGTCTAAACAGGATAGTATGTAAAGAGTGCAATTGTACTCATACTTCCCTAACTCCAAAAATTCTGAAAAATGACCACACTATATAAAATTTGTTGTTACTCATTGTGTAAAAATTTCAAGATTTTATCATGTTCTGACTTTCCATAAGAATTCAGACAACGATAGAAAACTTTCTGTTTTCAAAACAGCAACATATAGACTTGCAAAATAAGCATGGTAAAGGCTATACTTGACAGTTTTATTGAACTAAAAGATGAAAAACGTTATTCTAAATAACAGCAAGAAAATCCTAATAAAAATAAAATGACGCTCCAAGCAAAACACATATCATGTGACGAATAAAAATATAGCTCCAAGTGAGGTTACCGATAATGTTGGAGACGAAAGAGGGGATGCCTTCCGGGGCATCCCCAAGCTTAGTTGCTTGAATCTTCCTTGAATATTACGTTGGGGTGCCTTGGGCATCCCCAAGCTTAGTGTCTTGCCACTCCTTATTCTCCTCATATCGATATCTCACCCAAAACTTGAAAACTTCAATCACACAAAACTTAACGGAACTTCGTGAGATGGGTTAGTATGATAAAACAAATCATTCACTTTGGTACTGCCAAGACAAGATTCAAAAAAAATTATCACCTGATACCTACTGTAACCTATCATTTCTACAATTTATATTGAGCAATATAAGCCATAGAAACTAGGAAACAAGCAAACTATGCATCAAAAACAGAATCTGTCAAAAACAGAACAGTCTGTAAAGATCTGAAGTAAGGTCATACTTCTGTAACTCCAAATATTCTGAATAATTAGGACAACGTAGAAAATTTGTATATAAATCCTCTGTAAAAAATTCAGAGTTTTTACACGTTCTAGTGAATTTTAGCAATTCTGTTACTGGACGCAAAAGTTTCTGTTTTTGCACAGAATCAAGTCAACTATCAACCACACTATCCCAAAAGCTTTACTTGGCACTTTATTCAAACAAAAGCTATAAAACATGATTACTACAGTAGCTTAATCATGTGAACACACAAAAACAGTAGGTATATATATTGGGTCATCTCCCAACAAGCACTTTTCTTTAAGGCCTTTTTAGCTAGGTGTGACGCCCGGATATTTAAGCTATAGTAATTCCTTGTTAATGATGCCACATCACCGCAATTACTGTTGCTAATCTCGCGTTAGTTCAGAACCGATCCAAATTCAACTTTGAATTAAAGTCAAACGGTAAAAGTTTTCAAACATAAAAACTAAAATGTTCGGGTTGTGTCAGATAATGCATAGGTAATTATGGTGGAGAAACCACCCTTTTATAAAATGTTTAAATACTCTAAAATGTATAAAACAGCAGCAAAAACAATTATTTAAATGCTTTTAAAATAATAAACAATTACAAACTATTTTATTTTAGGTGCCAAGTTAATTGTGGCAGTGACATATTTGTTAATACTATTTTAGATACAACTTTTTGTATTTTATAAAAACTAAAATTTAATAAAACAGAAAAGAAAAATAATAAAAGAAAAGAGAGAATTAAAACAAAATAAAAAGAGAAGAACCCCCACTCGCTCCCCCCCCCACTGGCCAGTCGGCCCAGCTGGCCACTGCGCCAGGCCGGCCCACCTGGCCCAGCCGACCCCCTCACCCCCTGGAACCCTAGAGCCCAATCACCACTCCTCCCCTCGCTCTCCTCCCCCCCCCCCCCCCCCCCGCCTGGATCGGGATCGGGCAACCCCCGTCGCCCTTCCCGCCCCGATCCCGTCGCCGCCCGAGGACCTCGTCGACGCTGCCCCCTTCACCCGTTGACCGCCAGGCGCCCTCGCAGCTCGCTATCTTCGTCGTCTTCTCCACGCGCGGGCGCTGGACGCCATCGTCATGCATGTCACCGTCGACCGACCCCCAGGCCCCTCGACCCCGACTCCATCCAGCTCGCTGTGAGCTCCCACTTCGCGCCCCCTTCTCCCCTCCTGCTCATATTGCTGTCCCGCCATCGTTCGTGCACACCGCGGCCAGTCGCGCCCACGGCCATCGCAACTGCCCGCGTCCACCCGTCACTGGACCCCCCTCCCCCCGCTCGCTCACCGTTACCGCTCTCGGCGCGCGCCCACCTGCGCCTGCGTGTGCCCCGCCAGTCCCGCCGCGCCTGCTCTCTTGCTGCTGCTCGCCCGAGCGCCATGACCATCCCTGTCGTTGCGTCACGCCGCTCGCATACTGCACCTGCCGCCACTCGCCTACTACTTTTGCTCGCCGCTGCCGGGGCCGCTCCCGCCGGCCCGTGCGCCCACTACTCGCCCCGCGTCGGCGCCCTGCTCCTCTGCCGCTCTGTCCCGCCTCTGCCATTGATGCCGCCTCCGCGCGCGCAAGCCCCCGCTCCAGTCCGAGCTCGCGCCGACCACCGCCATCCCCACGGCCAACTCCGGTGCCACGCCGATCGCGCTCGTCGCAACCCACCCCCCCCCCCCCCCCTCCACGCGCCGGCCATCCTGGCACTCCACGGCCCGGCCACCCCCCACGCAGCGCCGCTCCGGCGCCCTGCCGTCGCCGTCGCCCTCCCCCTGGTTGGCCGGGGTGGGCGCCCCTTTCGGGCTGGGCGTTAGCGCCCGCTAACCGCGCCCATTAAGGCCTCCCTGGGCCACTGGCTAGGGGCCCCACGCCCAGAACATAAAAGAAAAAGAAAAAGAAAATGTAATTCAAAATAATAATAAAGATAAATAATAATTAATTAACTAACTAAATAATTAATTAACTTAATTAATTTTGTTTAAATTAACTAATTAAGATTAGTTAACCAAATTAACTAATTAACCTAATTAACACTGTTAATTAACTAAACAGTCTATGACATGTGGGACCCACCGTCAGTTTGACCAGTCAACGGTCAGAGTTGACCGCTGACATCACGCTGACGTCATGCTGATGTCTTAAATGTATTTTTGAATTAAATTAATAATATTAATTTAAAAATTGTTTAAATATTTAAAAATTAATATAAAATAAACCGTAGCTTGGATGAAAATACTTTCTATATGAAAGTTGCTCAGAGCGACGAGACGAATCCGAATACGCAGTCCGTTCGCCCGCCACACGTCCCTAGCATAGCGAACGTGCAACTCTTCCCCTCCGGTCATCTGTCTAACAAATGTCCGGAACCGGGAACACTTTCCCGGATGGGATCCCCCTTTCTCGATAACATGCAACCCCACGTTAGAACACACCCGGCGCTGCATATTGTCATGTCATACTTTGTGTAGCATTGTTTGCTTTGTATTTACTTTTTCCTCCCCCCCTCTTTCTCTCTCGATAGACGCTGAGACCGCTGACGACGCTGCCGTGAACGACTACAGTGTTGACGACCCGTCCTTCTCTGCCGATCTTCCAGGCAAGCCCCCCCTTGATCAACCCGATATCGCCTATTCCTTCTCTCTACTGCTTGCATTAGAGTAGTGTAGCATGTTACTGCTTTCGGTTAATCCTATTCTGCTGCATAGCCTGTCTTTGCTACTACTGTTGATACCTTACCTGCAATCCTAAATGCTTAGTATAGGTTGCTAGAATTACATCAGTGGCCCTACACTCTTGTCCGTCTGCCATGCTGTACTACTGGGCCGTGATCACTTCGGGAGGTGATCACGGGTTTATATTATATACTATTACATACTTATGTTTCTGTTTGGAGATGGGGGCTGAAGGGGCAGGTGGTTCCATCCAGGTAGTGGTGGGCCTGGGTTCCCGACGGCCCCTGAGTGTTACTTTGTGGCGGAGCGACAGGGTAGGTTGTGACCACCTAGGAGACAGGTGGGCCTGGTCCTGGTCGACGTCCGCGGTTACTTCAAAATAACACGCTTAACGAGATTGGGTATTTGATCTGAGTCTGGCTACGAGCCTATACGCACTAACCACCACGAGGGAACAGTTATGGGTACTCGACGTCGTGGTATCAGCCGAAGCCTCCTAGACATCAGCGACTGAGCGGCGCGCGCCGGGTTGGACCGCGTAACGCAACTTCCTTTGTAATGGAGGTTGCTAGGTCTGCTCACCGGCCGCCCACGCAATGTGCAGGTGTGCAATGGGCGATGGGCCCAGACCCCTGCGCGCATAGGATTTAGACCGGCGTGCTGACCTCTCTGTTAGGCCTAGGTAGGGCTGCGACGTGTTGATCTTCCGAGGCCGGACATGACCCAGGAAAGTGTGTCCGGCCAGAGGGATCGAGCGTGTTGGGTAATGTGGTGCACCCCTGCAGGGAAGTTTATCTATTCGAATAGTCGTGTCCCTCGGTAAAAGGACTACCCGGAGTTGTACCTCGACCTTATGACAACTAGAACTGGATAATTAATAAAACACACCGTTTCAAGTGCCAGATACAACCCGGTGATCGCTCTCTCACAGGGCGACGAGGAGAGGATCATCGGGTAGGTTTATGCTATGCGATGTTACTTGATGCTGCACTTGCTACTCTCTTCTATATGCTTCAAGATGGAGGGTGCCAGAAGCGTAGTCTTCGATAGGACTAGTTATCCCCCTCTTATTCTGGCATTCTGTAGTTCAATCCACCGATACTACCCATTTCATTGATACCATTGCATATGTAGTGTAGATCCTTGCTTGCGAGTACTTTGGATGAGTACTCACGGTTGCTTTGCTCCCTCTTTTCCCCCTTTTTCCATTCTTCTCGAACGTCGCAACCAGATGCTGGAGCCCAGGAGCCAGACGCCACCTTCGACGACTCTTACTACACCGAGGGTGTCTACTACTACGTGCAGGCCACCGCCGACGACCAGGAGTAGTTTAGGAGGTTCCCGAGGATATTTCTACGTGGAGTTCGGCTTCGAGGAGTAGTTAGGAGGTCCCAGGCAGGAGGCCTTGCCTTTTCGATTGTTGCTACTTTTGTGCTAGCCTTCTTAAGGCAAACTTGTTTAACTTATGTCTGTACTCAGATATTGTTGCTTCCGCTGACTCGTCTATGATCGAGCATTTGTATTCGAGCCCTCGAGGCCCCTGGCTTGTATTATGATGCTTGTATGACTTATTTATTTCTTAGAGTTGTGTTGTGATATCTTCCCGTGAGTCCCTGATCTTGATCGTATACGTTTGCGTGTATGATTAGTGTACGATTGAATCGGGGGCGTAACAAGTTGGTATCAGAGCCGACTGCCTGTAGGAAACCCCCTTTCCAACTCCTTGGCCGAAGTTGAGTCTAGACAAAGAAAACTGTTTTACTAACTTGGCTGTGTGGCTTACGGGCCCACATCGCCAATTGGGTGGTATTAGGATCTTTTATTCCTCGTCTATACTCTAGGATTCTGATCTCTCTTCTATTCGGGTTAAATGATTTTACTAATTATAACTCTAGGTTCTCGATACCACCTCCTGCCGGAGAGCCCCTTCATTCCAGATGATCGACTGCTTCACCAGGAGGTTCCGAAGATGCTACTCGAATTTTCCCCGAGACACCTGTGTCCACCGCCTTTGCAAATTCCCTACCGCTGTTAAATCCTTATGGATAACTACATACACTTGCCACTCTTACATTCAATCCCATTGATCTTGTTATTACAAGATGCCCCGAACTGCTCTTCGTTGTTCCGACAATCCTTTGAGCTTACTGCCTTGCCGTTCTTGCCTCATGAATACCCCCTACGGATAATTCCTCACACTTACCGAGTATCCGTTCTTCCCCCTTCTGTTCATATGATTCACAATATACATTGAAATACTATTCGATCCTCCGAAACTCCGTAGCAGCTTATTGCTCTGCAAATACTTGTCTGCTTGCATTGTGGATGCTTTCCATATGAGTGGCAATATTCATTAGTATCCTTTGACACCGTCATTTTGATCTTATTGATTCAACATGAGTGCGAATGCACGCATTCATTAGTTGATCATTTTAAATTATCTTTCTGGCTCAGACGTCATTTTGAACATGAGCTGGTTCTCGACCAAACTAATTGCCGTCGATCGTACCCTTAAGTCTGTTCAAGTTACCCAACCTTGGTCAGAGCGTCTGCTTCTGATCCTTCGTATTGGGATTCTTATTTCCTTTGTTATCTAAGCATCAAATTATTCAGATGTTCTATAATCCGATGCCTTTGCATTCTTTCTTCATCTGGTTGTGTGCCGATGCTCACATCAGCTCCGCTATGGACCGTCAGATCATTTGTCGGCTTATTATTCGATAGTGTCCTTCATATTTAACCGCCTTGTGAATTCTTCCCTGATACATAATGCCTTTGGTAAATTGTATCCTCCCCTTTTGTCAAACATGCTCTGCTTTTGAGCTTGTATAAATTACTCCTGAAGCTTGTGGTATATGTTCCTAAGAGGCCCTGATGGGTTGAACCTATGCCTTTTCTAATCTGTGTGAACCCGGAAACTACTACGGGTCATACTCTACTGTTGTTATGTCAGATAAAATTTCAACACTACAACTTCGTCGAAGGCGAGAAGTGAATGAAAGGTTATGCATTAGAGAAGTGGGAGTCGACCTTGAACTTTGTATTCATGCCCATGGACACGATGTAGATCCTATCATGGAAGCTTCTTGTAATAATAACTATTTCCTTGATAAATATCATCTAGTATCTGCGAATTGATCCTTTGCAACCGTGGTTCCGACCATGATTATTCTCCTTTGATTCTATTTCTCAGACAAGTTAAAGTACTTGCCTTCTGCAGATCAGTACGCCTGCCCAGCCTCTATTTTGTTCTACCTTCGAGTATTACCCCCTGGTATCTCGAGGATATAAACCCATTGCACTTCATCTTATGAATTTCTGATGAAGTAGTACCTTTCCCCGTCATAGTCACTCCACGGGTTCTGGGTTGTCGTCAACAGAGAACACCGATTTGTGAATCGAATCAACACTGAGATTCAGTACTCCCAGTACTTTGTTGTTGAGAAGTTTAATACTCCATCATGTCATTCCTAGCCTGATCGGCTACATCATTATCATGCTAATTTTAACTGTGCTACCTGGTCCTTCGTCCTGGGGCACAACATTTTGACGATGAGCTAAGCCTACATCGATCTTCCTCGTCATATCATTTCGCCTTGAACAGCAAGCTTGATTTCGAGTTTGTGTCATACCCTTGGTTCCAATAACCTTTCGCTTCATCATTCCTTTGACTTGATGTCATCGCCGACCGATTACATCTTCATGAAATCTCCCAACAAATGTGTCGTGATCATCATCGGCATTCTGAGCTCTTCCAGGATATCAATTGAGTTCATGATGAGAAATACCATCCTTGCCCTCGATGATTTGTGTTATCATCGACCACTTTATTGACTTCCCTCCAACACAGAACTTGTTCTTGTTTTGTGTTGTACCTTGAATTCCTTGACATCCAGCTTAAGCTATGTTCTACCTTGGAGTATTACCATCGGTTATGTCGAGAATGTCATGAGAATTTCACCACCACTTGAGAATTCTTGATATAGTAATACTTCTCGCCATCTACATCCTTTTCTTGGTCCCCATGTTGTTTCTAACCGGAATACCGACAAATGGACTGTGATGTGTAAAATTCAAAACTTCTAGCAACCCTATTGCTTGTAAGTTAATGAACGATAGTTTCATACTTTGTGTATTGGTTATCAAATCACCATTCTAACATTGATCATGCTACATAAGCCCATATTTCGGGTGCACCTTTCAACCAATGTTTAATTGTGTATGTTTTCCTGAGCATACCTCATTATATCATTTGATCTGACAAATGTTATCTCCTTGTTCACATAATTGTGGAAATCCATCTTTTGGAAATCTCGTTGAATTGTCGCTGAGTTCATCAGCCACCTCCTCATTCTCTCCTTGGTTTAATGATGAACTCATGATTCAGAACTTGCTTCCATAGTTCATTTCTCGTCAATTTGTGTTGCACCTTTTCTCCTTAGGCATCCTGAGTCTAAGGTATCTTGACACCAATCGGATCTGAATCTCGGTCAGATATGATGGTTGGAACATATTTCCAAGAGTTATAACGTTGGTCTTATATGACCCGGTAAGGTGATGTCATGCCTAGCACACTTGGCTGGAGGACTATTGTTATAGTTTCCTTTTTAGCAAGTTTAGCCATTCTTCCATGAGGAAATTATAAGACTTACTCTATGAGTTGTTCCTGATGGATCCATTGTGTATCCAAAGTCTGACCTTTGCTTGAAGACCGTGCCAATGCTATCTCTAAGCATGTCCGTGGTACTCCGATTATCAATAAAAAAAACATTTGAAGCACAATGCTAAATTTTGTTTATCAATTATCCAACACCGTTGTATGGGTAATGTCATGAAATTCCTTTCCCCTTACCTAAGTGGTTTTCTACTTTCTATCTGGTCATGGATATCATGCTCTATTTGCCCTTGGGAAGGATATACTCCTAATTCTTGTGTGTAAACACATTTTCCTTTCCATTGGTTTGATTAGTCAATTGATCACATTTTCCTTTCCGTTGGTCTGTAAATCACATTTTTCTTTTCATTGGTTTGTTTAACCTTTCTTGTGATCTATAAGATATGAGCAGAAATAAATCTCTGCTTAAGTAAGCACCTCAGTGTACAACTCTGTCAGTAAGACCCTGTTACTATTGTTGATGACATTCCAGTAACCACCGATGGACGAGAACTTTGCCTATTGGTCCGCCTCGTTTCAACGAGCAGGAAAAAGGGTTCTCTTCGTCCCTCGCCCTTGGTACCAACGATGTTGCCGACATAACTGACAGGTTACCCCCTGACATGCCTATCATGACCGTGCAAGATGTCAGCCCCTTTCCTACCTGTAACCCACATGGTGGGCCCATAACCCACAGTTCCATAGGATCGAAACCTGACTCTCCTGTACGCCCCTGCTGCCAAAGTTATTCCTCGCGCTTGACTTCGTATGTAATTCACGGGCCACCTACCTAGAGGTCATCAATTCTGGTATCAGACGCTATACTTCTTCTCGTTGCTCTAGACCCCTTTCGCACTTTTTTCAAACATCGAACGATTGTCTATCCGCTTGAAACTTCTTATTGTACCTTCTTACTTGGCTCTCGATGTGTTTCATTTGTTCAACTCGAGAGATACTCATCTGTTCATTCATGGGAAAACCCCAGACGATTACCCCTTATAGCATTCTACCGTTGACGAGCTTCCCCTTATCCTTTACGTAAGTACGATGGAGATCCTGAAGAAAGGATGTCGACTTCATCTTGATGACCTGAAGCAGAGAAATGAAGACATCAACGTAGTGGATCGACCTCTTCGAGAAGAGCAACCAAGACCAAGAAGAATCGTTAGAATTTCGTAACCAATTCTTTCCCCCTTACTCTACCACTTAAATCTCAGGACGAGATTTCTTGTAGTGGAGGAGAATTGTGATGCCCGGATATTTAAGCTATAGTAATTCCTTGTTAATGATGCCACATCACCGCAATTACTGTTGCTAATCTCGCGTTAGTTCAGAACCGATCCAAATTCAACTTTGAATTAAAGTCAAACGGTAAAAGCTTTCAAACATAAAAACTAAAATGTTCGGGTTGTGTCAGATAATGCATAGGTAATTATGGTGGAGAAACCACCCTTTTATAAAATGTTTAAATACTCTAAAATGTATAAAACAGCAGCAAAAACAATTATTTAAATGCTTTTAAAATAATAAACAATTACAAACTATTTTATTTTAGGTGCCAAGTTAATTGTGGCAGTGACATATTTGTTAATACTATTTTAGATACAACTTTTGTATTTTATAAAAACTAAAATTTAATAAAACAGAAAAGAATAATAAATAAAAAGAAAAGAGAGAATTAAAACAAAATAAAAAGGAGAAGAACCCCCACTCGCTCCCCCCCCACTGGGCCAGTTGGCCCAGCTGGCCACTGCGCCAAGCCGGCCCACCTGGCCCAGCCGGCCCCCTCACCCCTTGGCTTATCCTCCCACCCCCTGGGACCCTAGAGCCCAATCACCACTCCTCCCCTCGCTCTCCTCCCCCCCCCCCGCCTGGATCGGGATCGGGCAACCCCCGTCGCCCTCCCCGCCTGGATCCCGTCGCCGCCCGAGGACCTCGTCGACGCTGCCCCCTTCACCCGTTGACCGCCAGGCGCCCCCGCAGCTCGCCATCTTCATCGTCTTCTCCACGCGCGGGCGCTGGACGCCATCGTCATGCATGTCGCCGTCGACCGACACCCAGGCCCCTCGACCCCCGACTCCATCCAGCTCCCTGTGAGGTCCCACTTCGCGCCCCATTCTCCCCTCCTGCTCATATTGCTGTCCCGCCGTCGTTCGTGCACACCGCGGCCAGTCGCGCCCACGGTCATCGCAACTGCCCGCGTCCACCCGTCAATGGACCCCCCGCTCGCTCACCGTTGCCGCTGTTGGCGCGCACCCACCTGCACCTGCGCGTGCCCCGCCAGTCCCGCCGCGCCTGCTCTCTTGCTGCTGCTCGCCCGAGCGCCATGACCATCCCTGTCATTGCATCACGCCGCTCGCATACTGCACCTGCCACCGCTCGCCTACTACTTCTGCTCGCCGCTGCCGGGGCCGCTCCTGCCGGCCCGTGCGCCCACTGCTCGCCCCGCGTCGGCGCCCTGCCCTCTGCCGCTTCGTCCCGCCTCCGCCACTCCTGCCGCCTCCGCGCGCGCAAGCCCCCGCTCCCCTAGCCCCGCTCCAGTCCGAGCTCGCGCCGACCACCGCCATCCCCGCGGCCAACTCCGGCACCACGCCAACCGCGCCCGTCGCAACCCCCCTCCCCCCCCCGCTCCACGCGCCGCCCGTCCTGCCGTGCCTGTCGGCCTGGCACTCCACGGCCCGGCCACCCCCCGCGCAGCGCCGCTCCGGCGCCCTGCCGTCGCCGTCGCCCTCCCCCTGGTTGGCCGGGGTGGGCGCCCCTTTCGGGCTGGGCGTTAGCGCCCGCTAACCGCGCCCGTTAAGGCCTCCCTGGGCCACTGGCTAGGGGCCCCACGCCCAGAACATAAAAGAAAAAGAAAAAGAAAATGTAATTAAAAATAATAATAAAGATAAATAATAATTAATTAATTAACTTAATTAATTCTTTTTAAATTAACTAATTAAGATTAGTTAACCAAATTAACTAATTAACCTAATTAACTACTGTTAATTAACTAAACAGTCTATGACATGTGGGACCCACCGTCAGTTTGACCAGTCAACGGTCAGAGTTGACCGCTGACATCACGCTGACGTCATGCTGATGTCTTAAATGTATTTTTGAATTAAATTAATAATATTAATCTAAAATTGTTTAAATATTTAAAAATTAATATAAAATAAACCGTAGCTCGGATGAAAATACTTTCTACATGAAAGTTGCTCAGAGCGAAGAGACAAATCCGAATACGCAGTCCGTTCGCCCGCCACACGTCCCTAGCATAGTGAACATGCAACTGTTCCCCTCCGGTCATCTGTCTAACAAATGTCCGGAACCGGGAACACTTTCCCGGATGGGATCCACCTTTCTCGGTAACGTGCAACCCCATGTTAGAACACACCCGGCACTGCATATTGTCATGTCATACTTTGTGTAGCATTGTTTGCTTTGTATTTACTTTTTCCTCCCCCCCCCCTCTTTCTCTCTCGATAGACGCTGAGACCGCTGACGACGCTGCCGTGAACGACTACAGTGTTACGACCCGTCCTTCTCTGCCGAGCTTCCAGGCAAGCCCCCCCCCTTGATCTACCCGATATCGCCTATTCCTTCTCTCTACTGCTTGCATTAGAGTAGTGTAGCATGTTACTGCTTTCGGTTAATCCTATTCTGCTGCATAGCCTGTCTTTGCTACTACTGTTGATACCTTACCTGCAATCCTAAATGCTTAGTATAGGTTGCTAGAATTACATCAGTGGCCCTACACTCTTGTCCGTCTGCCATGCTATACTACTGGGCCGTGATCACTTCGGGAGGTGATCACGGGTTTATATTATATACTATTACATACTTATGCTTCTGTTCGGAGATGGGGGCTGAAGGGGCAGGTGGTTCCATCCAGGTAGTGGTGGGCCTGGGTTCCCGACGGGCCCCGAGTGTTACTTTGTGGCGGAGCGACAGGGCAGGTTGTGACCACCTAGGAGACAGGTGGGCCTGGTCCTGGTCGGCGTCCGTGGTTACTTCAAAATAACACGCTTAACGAGATTGGGTATTTGATCTGAGTCTGGCTACGAGCCTATACGCACTAACCACCACGCGGGAACACTTATGGGTACTCGACGTCGTGGTATCAGCCGAAGCCTCCTAGACGTTAGCGACTGAGCGGCGCGCGCCGGGTTGGACCGCGTAACGCAACTTCCTTTGTAATGGAGGTTGCTAGGTTTGCTCACCGGCCGCCCACGCAACGTGTAGGTGTGCAATGGGCGATGGGCCCAGACCCCTGCGTGCATAGGATTTAGACCGGCGTGCTGACCTCTCTGTTAGGCCTAGGTAGGGCTGCGACGTGTTGATCTTCCGAGGCCGGACATGACCCAGGAAAGTGTACCCGGCCAGAGGGATCGAGCGTGTTGGGTAATGTGGTGCACCCCTGCACGGAAGTTTATCTATTCGAATAGCCGTGTCCCTCGGTAAAAGGACTACCCGGAGTTGTACCTCGACCTTATGACAACTAGAACCCGATACTTAATAAAACACACCGTTTCAAGTGCCAGATACAACCCGGTGATCGCTCTCTCACAGGGCGACGAGGAGAGGATCATCGGGTAGGTTTATGCTATGCGATGTTACTTGATGCTGCACTTGCTACTCTCTTCTATATGCTTCAAGATGGAGGGTGCCAGAAGCGTAGTCTTCGATAGGACTAGTTATCCCCCTCTTATTCTGGCATTCTGCAGTTCAGTCCACTGATACTACCCATTTCATTGATACCATTGCATATGTAGTGTAGATCCTTGCTTGCGAGTACTTTGGATGAGTACTCACGGTTGCTTTGCTCCCTCTTTTCCCCCTTTTTCCATTCTTCTCGGACGTCGCAACCAGATGCTGGAGCCCAGGAGCCAGACGCCTCCTTCGACGACTCTTACTACACCGAGGGTGTCTACTTCTACGTGCAGGCCGCCGCCGACGACCAGGAGTAGTTTAGGAGGTTCCCGAGGATATTTCTACGTGGAGTTCGGCTTCGAGGAGTAGTTAGGAGGTCCCAGGCAGGAGGCCTTGCCTTTTCGATCGTTGCTACTTTTGTGCTAGCCTTCTTAAGGCAAACTTGTTTAACTTATGTCTGTACTCAGATATTGTTGCTTCCGCTGACTCGTCTATGATCGAGCATTTGTATTCGAGCCCTCGAGGCCCCTGGCTTGTATTATGATGCTTGTATGACTTATTTATTTCTTAGAGTTGTGTTGTGATATCTTCCCGTGAGTCCCTAATCTTGATCGTATATGTTTGCGTGTATGATTAGTGTACGATTGAATCGGGGGCGTAACAAGTTGGTATCAGAGCCGACTGCCTGTAGGAAACCCCCTTTCCAACTCCTTGGCCGAAGTTGAGTCTAGACAAAGAAAACTGTTTTACTAACTTGGTTGTGTGGCTTACGGGCCCACATCGCCAATTGGGTGGTATTAGGATCTTTTATTCCTCGTCTATACTCTGGGATTCTGATCTCTCTTCTATTCGGGTTAAATGATTTTACTAATTATAACTCTAGGTTCTCGATACCACTTCCTGCCGGAGAGCCCCTTCATTCCAGATGATCGACTGCTTCACCAGGAGGTTCCGAAGATGCTACTCGAATTTTCCCCGAGACACCTGTGTCCACCGCCTTTGCAAATTCCCTACCGCTGTTAAATCCTTATGGATAACTACATACACTTGCCACTCTTACATTCGATCCCATTGATCTTGTTATTACAAGATGCCCCGAACTGCTCTTCGTTGTTCCGACAATCCTTTGAGCTTACTGCCTTGCCGTTCTTGCCTCATGAATACCCCCTACGGATAATTCCTCGCACTTACCGAGTATCCGTGCTTCCCCCTTCTGTTCATATGATTCACAATATACATTGAAATACTATTCGATCCTCCGAAACTCCGTAGCAGCTTATTGCTCTGCAAATACTTGTCTGCTTGCATTGTGGATGCTTTCCATATGAGTGGCAATATTCATTAGTATCCTTTGACACCGTCATTTTGATCTTATTGATTCAACATGAGTGCGAATGCACGCATTCATTAGTTGATCATTTTAAATTATCTTTCTGGCTCAGACGTCATTTTGAACATGAGCTGGTTCTCGACCAAACTAATTGCCGTCGATCGTACCCTTAAGTCTGTTCAAGTTACCCAACCTTGGTCAGAGCGTCTGCTTCTGATCCTTCGTATTGGGATTCTTATTTCCTTTGTTATCTAAGCATCAAATTATTCAGATGTTCTATAATCCGATGCCTTTGCATTCTTTCTTCATCTGGTTGTGTGCCGATGCTCACATCAGCTCCGCTATGGACCGTCAGATCATTTGTCGGATTATTATTCGACAGTGTCCTTCATATTTAACCGCCTTGTGAATTCTTCCCTGATACATAATGCCTTTGGTAAATTGTATCCTCCCCTTTTGTCAAACATGCTCTGCTTTCGAGCTTGTATTAATTACTCCTGAAGCTTGTGGTATATGTTCCTAAGAGGCCCTGATGGGTTGAACCTATGCCTTTTCTAATCTGTGTGAACCCGGAAACTACTATGGGTCGTACTCTACTGTTGTTATGTCAGATAAAATTTCAACACTACAACTTCGTCGAAGGCGAGAAGTGAATGAAATTTTATGCATTAGAGAAGTGGGAGTCGACCTTGAACTTTGTGTTCATGCCCATGGACACGATGTAGATCCTATCATGGAAGCTTCTTGTAATAATAACTATTTCCTTGATAAATATCATCTAGTATCTGTGAATTGATCCTTTGCAACCGTGGTTCCGACCAAGATTATTCTCCTTTGATTTTATTTCATGGACAAGTTAAAGTACTTGCCTTCTGCAGATCAGTACGCCTGCCCAGCCTCTATTTTGTTCTACCTTCGAGTATTACCCCCTGGTATCTCGAGGATATAAACCCATTGCACTTCATCTTATGAATTTCTGATGAAGTAGTACCTTTCCTCCAAAATAGTGGGATCATTAGTACCTAGAGTTGACACTCTTCCAAACCCACTTTCATCAATATAATCGTCATAAATAGGAGGCATGCTATCATCATAATAAATATTCTCATCAAAACTTGGGGGACTAAAAATATCATCTTCATCAAACATAATATCCCCAAGCTTATGGCTTTGCATATCATTAGCATCATGTATATTCAAAGAATTCATACTAACAACATTGCAATCATGCTCATCATTCAAAGATTTTATGCCAAACATTTTATGAACTTCTTCTTCTAACACTTGAGCACAAGTTTCCTTTCCATCATTTTCATGAAAGACATTAAAAAGATGAAGCATATGAGGCAACCTCAATTCCTTTTTTTTGTAGTTTTCTTTTATAAACTAAACTAGTGATAAAACAAGAAACTAAAAGATTCGATTGCAAGATCTAAAGATATACCTTCAATCACTAACCTCCCCGGCAACAGCGCCAGAAAAGAGCTTGATGTCTACTACGCAACCTTCTTCTTGTAGACTCGTGTTGGGCCTCCAAGTGCAGAGTTTTGTAGGACAGTAGCAAATTTCCATCAAGTGGATGACCTAAGGTTTATCAATCCATGGGAGGCGTAGGATGAAGATGGTCTCTCTCAAACAACCCTGCAACCAAATAACAAAGAGTCTCTTGTGTCCCCAACACACCCAATACAATGGTAAATTGTATAGGTGCACTACTTCGGCGAAGAGATGGTGATACAAGCGTAATATGGATGGTAGATATAGGTTTTTGTAATCTGAAAATATAAAAACAGCAAGGTAACTAATGATAAAAGTGAACACAAACAGTATTGCAATGCTTAGAAACAAGGCCTAGGGTTCATACTTTCACTAGTGCAAGTTCTCTCAATAATGATAACATAATTAGATCATATAACAATCCCTCAACGTGCAACAAAGAGCCACTCCAAAGTCACTAATAGCGGAGAACAAACGAAGAGATTATTGTAGGGTACGAAACCACCTCAAAGTTATTCTTTCTGATCGATCTATTGGGCTATTCCTATAAGTGTCACAAACAGCCCTAGAGTTCGTACTAAAATAACACCTTAAGACACACATCAACCAAAACCCTAATGTCACCTAGATACTCCAATGTCACCACAAGTATCCGCGGGTTTGATTATACGATATGCATCACACAATCTCAGATTCATCTATTCAAACCAACACAAAGAACTTCAAAGAGTGCCCCAAAGTTTCTACCGGAGAGTCAAGACGAAAACATGTGCCAACCCCTATGCATAAGTTCACAAGGTCACCGAACCCGCAAGTTGATCACCAAAACATACATCAAGTGGATCACATGAATATCCCATTGTCACCACAGATAAACACATCCAAGACATACATCAAGTGTTCTCAAATCCTTAAAGACTCAATCCGATAAGATAACTTCAAAGGGAAAACTCAATTCATTACAAGAAGGTAGAGGGGGAGAAACATCATAAGATCCAACTATAATAGCAAAGCTCACGGTACATCAAGATCGTGCCAAATCAAGAACACGAGAGAGAGAGAGATCAAACATGTAACATACCTGTGTAATAAGCACTGTGTTCCTCTACTAAACTTGCCATGTCATCTCCATTAGCAATGCTTCATCATAGTGCTTAAACACCTCATGTCAAATTTCTCTTTGAAAATCAACTCAAATTCAAAAGTGCAAAATTTATTTCCTCAAACACTATTGAAAAAATGCTCAATAAATAGCAAATAATCCAGAGACAATTATGAAATTGTAATCAACATTTATAGAATTAGTTAAGTAACTCTAACCACCTCAAACAGTGGCTGAAAACAACATTTAATAAACTTTTAAATTAATACAAAATAAAATGAAATAGTATTTTAACCAAACTAGTTTTTGATGTTAGGATATATTGCACTGCAAATTATGGGCTAGGGCACACATTTTATAAAAATCATTAAGTGATCAAACAATTAACAAAACAGGAAGTAAACAAAGAAACAGAAAAGAAGAAAAAGGAAAAGGCCTGGACCGGCTGGACCCTAGTGCCCAGTCGGCCCAGCCTGCTAACCACACAGTTGTCGTCCTTCTCGCCATCGTGTCGGCTCGCCTGTGGCTGCGCGCGCGCGCGCCGGCGAGACGTCGACACGGCGATGCCCGTCGACGCTCGAGGGGATAAGGATCCCCCGTTCCTCCCCCCTGGCCTCCTCCTCGTCATTCTCCCCCTCTCCCTAGCTCGCTCCTCGCCTCTCCCCCTCGATCCCCATCGTCACCGAATGCCACCATTGCCGTGCCTCCATCGATCTCGTGGCCATAGCCACCACCTCGCTCCGCCGTCCTGTCGAGGAGCTCCACCATCGTCTTCTCCATCGACTGGTAGCCTCAGCTGGAGCTGGGGAGCACCGAAGCGCCGGATCCCCTTCGTCCACATCTCCGGTTGCCGCCGTCTTCTTCGTCTCCGGCGCCGGCCTCTGCTGCTACTAAGCTGCCAAGGGCCCTCGTGCGTGCCGCTAGGTGAGCTCCTCCGTCCCCTGCTCCCTTCCATTAGCCCATTCACGCGCCATAGCTAGCTGCCGTCACACCCGAGCTCTGCTCGCCGCCAACGAGCTCATGGCCGTGGCCATGGCCTCCGTCATGCCCACCTGCGACCACCGTTGTGCTCCTGGTGCGTCCAGGAACCCGACACGCACACACACTTCCTCTCCTGTGACCTCTAGCCACGTCCACGACAAGTGCCCGAACACGCCTCCGCCTCAGTTCGCCGCCGGCGCCCTTCCGGTGACCAAATGGTCACGGGGCTGAGCCCATTGTGCTTAGCGCATCGCGTAGAGCCTCGCTAGCCTCGCCGTCCGCACGTTTACACGCCGCTACCTTGTTTCCACCATCCCCCGATTCCGGCCGTCCGCCGCGGTGGCCGCCGTCGTCGCCACCGGCCATCTCCGGCCGCACAACCACCGCCAATCGACGCGGTTTGCTCTGCTCGTTCGACCGCGCGCGAAAAATGGCCGACCGTAGACGAATCCTGACGCGCGTCCGAGCCCTCCGTCGCGTCTGGAGGTCGCCGGCGTTGAGCCGCCGGCCGCCGCCACGCTGGCAGACCTGGGGCCACCCCCAGTGACACTGCCTGTGGGCCCAGGGGCCCCCGTTAACTGGTTTGACCAGTCAACGTGCTGACTGGGCGCCCACTATGCCACTGACACGCGGGCCCCACCGCCCTTTTAATTAACTAAAACGTTTTATAAATAAAAATAAATTAATTAAGTTAATTAGTCACTGACAGGTGGGGTCCAGTAGATAATTAGATTTAGTTTAGCTTAAATTAAACTCTGTTAGTAACAGAGGCTCACATGTGGGGCCCACTAGTCAGGTTTGACCTGGTCAGTGCGGCTATTGACTACTGATGTCATCATTGCATCATGCTGACGTCATATTTCCAATTCTGTTAATTTAAAATAATTTCAGAAAATAGTTTAAACTTTGAAAATTCATAATAAATAAACCGTAGCTCAGATCAAAAAAATTAATACATGAAAGTTGCTCAGCACGACGAGACGAATCTGATCGTGTCGTCTATTTCCATGTCGAAACCCACTACGTAGGAGAACCCATAACTTTCCGTCCATTTCTGGTAGATGAATAGTGCATATACACCGGATAATAAATCCAACTTAAATCCTAAAATAACTTAGACAAATCTTTAGGCAACCCTGCATGCATCCTAGGCATGGCATGCTCTGTGTTGCAATATTGTTGTGTATTTATTTGTTTCCTCCCCCTCTTCTCTCTCGGTAGACCCCGACGTCGACGTAGCTCCCGAGACCGACGCAGCTCCGGAGGTCGACTACGCCCCTGATGACCAGACCCTTGCCGCCGAGCTTCCAGGCAAGCACCCCCCTTTTGAGCATTCCGATATCGCCCACTCTCTTCTCTCTTATGCTTGCATTAGAAGTTACTGCCGCTGTTGTTATCCTATTTCTGCTACATAGCCTGTTTATTGTAATCTGCTATTGTTACCTACCTGCTTATCCTAAACTGTTTAGTATAGGTTGAAGTAGAGACCCAGCAGAGACCCCACTTTATCCCGACTGCCCCGCTGGATTATCAGAAGACCCGATCAACGGGATCGAAGACCAGGCCCGGCACCGCACATCACTTTCCCCTTAGTTGCTCGACACTACTGGGTTACTATCGAGTGCCGAGGGTGATACCTCGTCAGCACTTCCGATGATAACCTTGAAGGTTAGTTATTCGGTCGTGGTCAGCGAGGGTGATTCCTCCTACACCACCCCCGATAACGACACCGTCGCGCAACTCCTCAAGAGTGGACCTCGAGGGTGATTCCTCCTTCGTTCACCTTGATGTTTACGTCAGGTGGGAATCCAACGAGGGTGATGCCTCGGATTCCTTCTTGATATGGTAGCCACACGGATGCCTTTACATTACTGTTGATACTGGATAAAGACGGGTCGGCCCTGAGGGGTACCCGCACGAGATTATGATGAGAGTGATATGGAGTCGGGTTGACCTGGAAGGTGCCCGTGAAATAACTACGAGGCGTGGCCGGGCATTCTTAGCCCTTGCCGCAAGCCCTCGAGACGGGGCGACGGGGTCACATCTTTCATGAGTCTCTGCTCGTTACCACACTACCAACACACTAATGGTTTGGATATTTGATCCGAGGGGCCTCTGGCCTGATAGCACTAACCATCACGTGGGCATAGTATGGGCGTTCTGTGTCGTATACTTCAGCCGAAGCTTAATAGACGTCAGCAACTGAGCGGCACACGCTGGGTTGGACTGGTAACGCAACCGCGCTTGTATTAAGGGGATGCTAGGTCTGCTCACCAGCGGTGTACGCAACGTGCAGGAGTGTCCGGGGCGATGGCCCAAGACCCCTGGGGGCATAGGTTAGTCTGGCGTGCTGACCTCTCTGTTAAGTATTTGGTCGGGTTGCGGCGTATCGTTTGTCCGAGGCCGGGCATGACCCAGAAAAGTGTGTCCGGCCGGAGTTAAGCGAGCGTGGTGGGTAAGTTGGTGCACCCCTGCAGGGAAGAACTAATCTATCGATAGCCTGTCCTATAGTAACGGACACTCGGAGTTGTATCCCGATCGGTACAACTAGAACTGGTGACTTGAGATGATAACTGGATAATATGGCTCTGGGATTGCTTTCTCGCAGGGAGTCGAGGAAGAATCTCTGGGCGAGGTTGATGACATTACTACTACTTTACATTATGTTAATCTGCACTCTTCTAATGCTGCAAGACTAATGAAGATGCTGAAGATGCTAGTCTTCGATAGTACTAGGCTTTCCCTCTATTCTGGCATTTCTGCAGCCCAGTCCACATATACACCCCTCCTTTGAAAATGTTGCATATGTAGTGTAGATCCTTGCTTGTTGAGTACTTCGGATGAGTACTCACGTTTGCTTTGCTTTCTTTTTCTCCCCTTATCCATTTGTCGCTACCACAGGACGGAGCCCCTGAGCCAGCTGCCCCTGTCGACGGCTACTACTACTACTACCCTCCCGGCGAGTACTACTATGAGGAGCCGACCGACGACCAGGAGTAGGTTCGGAGGATCCTAGGCAGGAGGCCTACGCCTTTCGATCGAATGTTTTATTTTGCCCTGCCTTTCTAAAGGCCTATCTATAACTCTGTTATATCTGTACCCAGATATCTGATGCTTCCGCTGACACTTGTATGCCATTGAGCTATGTATTCGAGCCCTCGAGGCCCTGGCTTGTAATATAAAGCTTGTATGACTTTATTTATGTTTTAGAGTTGTGTTATGATATCTTCAAGTGAGTCCTTGGGCTTGATCGTGTGCATTTGCGTGTATGATTAGTGCACGATTAAGCCGGGGTCGTCACAAAACACATAGCTACTGGTACATACCCTCAGCCTCGAGGGTGAACTACTCCCTCCTCGTCATGGAGAGCGCCGGGATGATGAAGATGGCCACCGGTGATGGTTTCCCCCTCCGGCAGGGTGCCAGAACGGGCTCCTGATTGGTTTTTCGTGGCTACAGAGGCTTGCGGCGGCGGAACTCCCGATCTAGGTTTATTTCTGGGGGTTTCTGTATTTATAGGAATTTTTGGCGTCGAGAACAAGTCAGGGGGGTCCACGAGGAGCCCACAAGACCGGAGGGCGCACCCTCCACCCTTGTGGAGGCCTCGTGGCTCTTCTGGCCCAACTCTTTTGCTTCGGGGGCTTCTTCTGATCCATAAAAAATCACCGTAAATTTTCAGCTCATTTGGACTCCGTTTGATATTCCTTTTCTGCGAAACTCAAAAACAAGGAAAAAAAACAGAAACTGGCACTGGGCTCTAGGTTAATAGGTTAGTCCCAAAAATCATATAAAATAGCATACAAATGCATATAAAACATCCAAGATGGATAATATAATAGCATGGAACAATAAAAAATTATAGATACGTTGGAGAGGTATCATGCCCCTGTGGCCGGTGCAACAATTGGGAAAAGAGGACAGAGGATGAAATGGGCAAACACCTGCAGAAGAGTGGTTTTACGCCCGGTTATACGGTGTGGACATTTCATGGTGAGTCTACCCAATGTGCCGACCGAAAGTCTACAAATTGTTGTGTCTCTACTATCGGCGATGGAGGTATCGAGTATTATGGGAGAGTTGAAGCAATTTATGAACTTCTATTCTATGGTGAAAACCCACCGAACGTCATAGTCTTCAAATGTTATTGGTTCCTGCCGAAGGAGACTAGAAGGACTCATGAACATATAGGGCTAGTCAAAATCAAACAAAGCACCCATTTAGATGTTCCCGATGTCTATATTACGGCTCAACAGGCGACCCAAGTTTTCTATCTACCGTGGGCCTGCCAAACTGATCCAAATCTGAATGGTTGGGATGTTGTTTATGAAGTGCCGCCATGTGTTAGACCACCTCCCCCCAATGAAGAGGATTATGAACCTCACATTAACCCAGACACATATGAAGGTGAATTCTTCCAAGAAACACATCTTTCCAAAAAACGCTTCAAGAAACGATCTACTTCACCCCCAGAACATTGAAGTAGACAGTGACAGTGAAGCCGACTTCACCCCTGAGCCGGAACAAGAAGAGCCTGAACAAGAAGAGGTTACTGCTGCGGATGATTTGTCAATGCTTGACCGATTACGTAAAGGTGGCCTTCCACATGTTGATGCCGCTGAACCCGATGAGCACTTCATTCATGATAGTGATGATGATGATGATGCATTTATTGATCCCGGAGCATTTATTGAACCCGACGATCAAGATTATTATTAGGTATTCATTTTTTTATGTTGTACTTGATTTATATAGTTACTTGTATGAACGTATGATTTATATAGTTACTTGTATAATTTTCTTACTTTGCATGATTGTTTGTTATACATAGTGCCATGGTCTTGATATCCGTCCCCATCGGCCCTCGCCCGGATTATGATTCGGATGTGGTATATTCTCTTTTATAACTATTTGTTGCATTTCGCATTTATGACAATTATGGCCATCAAGTTGACATAGAAATATTTTTATCTAGGATGTATGTGAACCGGAAATTACAACCGACCCTCTTGTCGAGAAGTTAAATTTGAAAGAAAAAATGAAAAGAATTGAAGAAGAGAAGATGAAATTGGAGTTGTATGTTGCTGATGTCGTCGATGATCACAAGATGAAGATGGATGCAATGCGCTTGAAGATGGATGCAATGTGCTTGAAGATTAAGAAGATTAGAAAATATGCCATTGATAATGAGGCTTGGTATCATTATGTAGTTGGATCAATTGTTACCTTAGTTGCGATCTTGATCGCATTTGTTGTGATGAGGGTAAGTTACCTCCAAAATGACATAATTAGCTTATTTAGTTCATTTATGACATAAGTAGCTTATTCATTTCAAAAATGGCACAATAACCTTGGTTCTCTCATAGATGTCATATACTTAGCTTATTTTCCTCCAAAATGGCATAATTACCTAAGTTAGATAAAAAAATGAGCTATACTTACATAAGTTGGCTCAAAAATGGCATCATCACCTAGGTTAGCACAAAAATGACCTATACTTACATTATTTTCTCCAAATTGACATAATAAGCTTAGTTAGCTAAAAATGTCATAATTACCTAAGTTAGCTCTAAAATGACACAAATAAGGAATAAGAAGAAGAAAAACAAGGAAGAGGAGAAGAAGAAAGAGAAGAAAAAGAAAGAATAAAAGAAGAAGAATGAGAATGAGGAGGAAAAGAATAAAAAGATAGAAGAGAAGAAGAAAGATGAGAAAAGAAGAAGAACAAGAAGAAGAAGAAGAAGAAGAAGAAGAAGAAGAAGAAGAAGAAGAAGAAGAAGAAGACTTCTTCTTCTTCTTCTTCTAGTCTTCTTCTTCTTCTTCTTCTTCTTCTTCTTCTTCTAGTCTTGTTCTTCTTCTTCTTCTTCTTCTTCTTATTCTTCTAGTCTTCTTCTTATTCTAACTTTCTTACTCCCATTTTTGCAGGTTTGATTCACTTCATGGAAGCAGCATTGATGGACAGCTAGTGTTTAGTTCTTGTTTTCATTTGTATTGATGCACAATGTGAAACTATGTATGTATATATGGATGAACTCCGTGAAACTATCTATGCATTGGATCTTTTAATACCCTATGTGTTCTGTTGCATTGATGGACAGCTAGATGTTTGATACATGGGCTATGTTTGAGGTTGGAACTATATATATCATATATATCTTTTGAAAATGCATGGATATAACAGAAAACAGAAAAAACAGAATCAATACAGGCACTTTGCCGTCTGCCACCGACGGCAAAGGGGCCTTTGCCGTCCCCCACAGACGGCAAAGAGGCCACGTGGCAGCAACCTGTGCAATCTGGGAGCTGACCCATTTGGTTTCTTTGCCGTCCGTGGCAGACGGCAAAGGCTGTGGGAGTTTGCCGTCTGCTGGCGGACGGCAAAGGCCGTCGTTAGCCACCTAACGTGGCTAACGCCTGTTGTTTGCCATCCATGTTCTTTGCCGTCAGCCACGGACGGCAAAGGGCCTTTGCCGTCCGCTTTGACGAAGCAAACGGCAAAGAACCTGTTTACCGTCACCTTCTTTGCCGGACATCTTTGCCGTCGGTGGAAGACGGCAAAGAGCTTTGCCGTCCGCTTTTGGTGCCTTTGCCATCTGCCATGGCAGACGACAAAGAACCCGATTCCTGTAGTGCAAGTTGCATGTCAGTCGGTGGAACCGGTCTCATGTGCGTGGACATGTAAGGTTGGTCCGGGCCGCTTCATCCCACAATACCGCCGAATCAAAATAAGACATTGGTGGTAAGCAGTATGACTATCACCGCCCACAACTCTTTGTGTTCTACTCGTGCATATCATCTACGCATAGACCTGGCTCATGATACCACTGTTGGGAAACATTGCATGGAAACAAAAAAAAAATTCTACGCACACGCAAGATCTATCCATGGAGATGCATTTCAACGAGGGGGGAGAGTGTGTCTGCGTACCCTCATAGACCGTAAACGGAAGCGTTTGTTAACGCGGTTGATGTAGTCGAACTTCTTCGCGATCCAACCGATCGAGTACCGAACGTACGGCACCTCCGCGTTCAGCACACGTTTAGCTCGGTGACGTCTGAGCCTTCTTGATCCAGCAAGACGACGAAGTAGTGGATGAGTTCCGGTAGAACGACGGCGTGGTGACGGTGATGGTGAAGCTATCTCCGTAGGGCTTCGCCTAAGCACTACGAAAATATGACCGAGGGACAAAACTGTGGAGGGGGCCGCCGCACACGACTAAGAGATTGTCGTGGTTATGTGTGGCGCCCCCTCCCACATATATATAGGTGGGGGGGAGAGGGAGCAGCCAAGGAGGCGCCCCAAGGAGGCCGAATCCTCCTTGGGTTCCTTTCCTAGCCGCGCCCCCCTTACCATATTTGCCGGAGGGGGAAGGAAAGGGGAGAAGAGGGAAGGAAGGGGGAGGCCGACTCCCCCCTTTCCTTCTCTCCCCATGGGCTGCGGCCTTAGGAGGGCCGCGCCAACCCCTTGTGGGCTGGTGTGTTCCCCCCCTTTGGCCCATATGGCCCATTAACCTCCCGGGGTTCCCGGAACCGCTTCCGGTGACCCGATAATTACCCGGTACCTCCCGAAACTCTTCCGGTGTCCAAATATCATTGTCCTATATATCAATCTTTATCTCCGGACCATTCCGGAGCTCCTCGTCATGTCCGTGATCTCATCCGGGACTCCGAACAACATTCGGTCACTAAATCATATAACTCATATAACACTATACCGTCAACGAACGTTAAGCGGGCGAACCCTACGGGTTCGAGAACTATGTAGACATGACCGAGACACCTCTCCGGTCAATAACCAATAGCGGAACCTGGATGCCCATATTGGTTCCTACATATTCTACGAAGATTTTTATCGGTCGAACCTTATGACAACATACGTAATTCCCTTGTTCTGTCGGTATGTTACTTGCCCGAGATTCGATCGTTGGTATCTTCATACCTGGTTCAATCTCGTTACCGGCAAGTCTCTTTACTCGTTCCGTAATACATCATCTTGCAACTAACTACTAAGTTACTTTGCTTGCAAGGCTACTTATGATGTGTATTACCGAGAGGGCCCAGAGATACCTCTCCGATACACGGAGTGACAAATCCTAATCTCGATCCATGCCAACTCAACAAACACCTTCAGAGATACCTGTAGAGCATCTTTATGATCACCCAGTTACGTTGTGACGTTTGATAGCACACAAGGTATTCCTCCGGTATTCGGGAGTTGCATGATCTCATAGTCGAAGGAATATGTATTTGACGTGAAGAAAGCAGTAGCAATAAACTGAATGATCATATGCTAAGCTAACGGATGAGTCTTGTCCATCACATCATTCTCCTAATAATGTGATCCCGATATCAAATGACAACTCGTGTCTATGGTTAGGAAACTTTGACCATCTTTTGATCAACGAGCTAGTCTAGTAGAGGCTCACTAGGGACACGGTATTTGTTTATGTATCCACACATGTATTTAAATTTTCGGTCAATACAATTCTAGCATGAATAATAAACATTTATCATGAATAAGGAAATATAAAATAACAACTTTATTATTGCATGTAGGGCACATTTCCTTCATTACCATCTCGTGATGACTAATATGCGGTTACACATAGTTGAAAATGCGAAGGATTTCTCTATTAATGCGCATATGTCTTCTTCTTCTTTATTTTTGCAAAAATGATCATGTCTATTATAAAAGTTCACCGTAAACACAAAGAATCTCAAACATAATAAAAATTACATCAAGATTCCGAGACCACCGAACGACCACTACTACCGCAAGAACTAGCCGCTGTCGCCGCTCCACCACCGGAGCCGGTTTGACCTTATCGATAACAGCCGGAAAGTCTTTGTGCACGTGCCCCTGAGAAATGCGCATATGTCTTCTTAGTTGGCTGAGAACTCAATTTTACAAATTTGTTCATCTTGTGTAAAACGAAACATTATTATCTCACTCGAGCGTGAATTAACTCATTGTGAGTTGGTTTTACAAGTTTCTTCATGCATTTATATAAAAACCTCGCATATTCGCCGTAAAATAATAATAATAATCAAAAAACATGTAACAATGGAAAAACGTGCTCACCCATGTTGTAATAACAGTTTTGCTAAGTCTCAGTCGACTGAGACTTCGTTATGTCTTAGTCGATACTATCTTCTTTTGATTTTGCACGGAGATTGGTGCAAAAATTTGTTTTTAGTTTTTCTTTTTTCTTCTTACATGCTATATCACTTGACTGAGACTTGGTTAAGTCTCGGTCGACTGAGACCTAGACACACCCTTGTAATAATTTGTCCATCTAGTCTATTATAAAAGAATGTTTGTTCTTCATAGCTTGAGGACATGGGAAATCAACATTGGAATTTTGACGCAAAACAAATTTCGAAGCAACCGTAATTTGTTGCACGTTCCTTTCTCCTTCCCCGGACAATTTTCTCCAAACCCTCCCAAAACTGCAACTTGCGGACGTGGACAGGGCGAGGCAGCAGCAGCAGCTAGCGGAACACAACAAAATACGTGATGCATGGTTTCTATCGGTGGAAATTATGAAAAATACATGTATAAAATATCCTACACGTTTTAATCAAGACAAGAGGCTGGAAACCGACGTGTAGGGCGGCTCGTGCTTGACTTGCTGTGGCAAAACGGTGGAGAAGGCAGGCAGGCGTGGCCGTGGTCAGTCAACGGAGGGATCGATCCAAGCAAGCTGCTGCTGCTGCCGCATATCACTCTCGAGAAGTCATCAGATGCGCCAACCCAACGAACCTGTCCGGTCGCTTCCCCCTCGTTATATCCTTCTTCCCTCTTCGTCTTCCACCTCCGTACTGTGACTTTGTTGCTCCGTTTGGATCAATCGGCCGGAGCTCTGCAGCACCTAGTCGGCTATGGGGAACTTGTGCGTGTGCATGGGTGGCTCCGCCAAGTGCGCCAGCGCCTCCACTCCCTTCCAATCAAGTAAGCCGCTCGCCGCTCGCCGCCGTCCTTTCTTACTCTGTTTCTTGATTTCTTGTCGCGAGAGAGATCATCGATCAAGGGAGGGAATTAATTATCTGATGTGTGGATTGCGCTTCGTTCAGAGGTGAACCCGAGGAGCAGCACCTCCAACTCCAACTCCAAGCCGTCGCGCCGGAGCAGCTCCGGCCCGGACAAGCCGCCGCAGCCGGCGGAGGCGCCACCGGCGGCGGGGGAGGCGCAGGCGGTGCCGCCGGCGTCGCTCAAGTCGTTCAGCATGGCGGACCTGCGCGCGGCCACCAAGAACTTCGGCTCCACGTCGTACCTCGGGGAGGGCGGGTTCGGGTGCGTGTACAAGGGGTGGATCGACGAGAACTCCCTCGCCCCTGCCAGGCCCGGCGCCACCAACGCCATGATGGTGGCCATCAAGAAGCTCAAGAAGGAGAGCTTCCAGGGCCACCGGGAGTGGCTCACCGAGGTCACCTACCTCGGCGACCTCCACCATGAGAACCTGGTGAAGCTCGTCGGCTACTGCTCCGACTCCGACAGCAACAAGCTGCTGGTGTACGAGTACATGCCGCGCGGCAGCCTCGAGAACCACCTGTTCCGGCGGGGCAGCCAGCCGCCGCTGCCGTGGTCCACGCGCGTGTCCGTCGCCGTCGACGTGGCCCGCGGGCTCGCCTTCCTCCACTCCCGCGACGTCATCTTCCGGGACCTCAAGTCCTCCAACGTGCTCCTCGGCCCCGACCACCGCGCCAAGCTCTCCGACTTCGGCCTCGCCAGGGCCGGCCCCACCGGCGGCAAGAGCCACGTCTCCACCCGCGTCGTGGGCACGCGCGGGTACGCCGCGCCGGAGTACGTCGCCACGGGCCACCTCTCGGCCAAGAGCGACGTGTACGGGTTCGGCGTGGTGCTCCTGGAGCTGATGACCGGGCGGCGCGCGCTGGACGAGGCCCGCGGCGTGGCATCGGAGCTGCTGGTGGACTGGGCGATGCCGATGCTGCAGGGGGAGCGGCGCAAGGTGATACGGGTCATGGACACCAGGCTCGGCGGGCAGTACCCCAAGAGGCAGGCGCAGGACATGGCCGCGCTCGCGCTCCGCTGCCTCCAGAACGACCCCAAGACCCGCCCCTCCATGGCCGACGACGTCCTCCCCTCCCTCGAGCTCCTGCTGCAGCCAAGCACCGCCAAGTCCTCCTCCTCCTCCTCGACGACGACGTCGTCCAGATCGCCAGCCGCGTCGGCGACGCCGGTGCACAGAGGCCACCGTCGTCACAAAGCCTAGCTAGCTAGGAGAGACTGTTCATTTAATTATTGTGTTCAATTAGTGTGTCCATCTGTGCAGTAGAATAGAATTTTTAGATTGGAAATTGGACATCTTTTTCTCTCTCGTTTCAGCCGTTTGGAATATTGGAGTATATATTATAGAAGTAGCTCCGGATTGCACATAGATTGATGACGGCGACAATCCATTGACTGGCTTGCAAATTGCATTGTTTTCGCCCATGCTTGCAACATCAACCTTTACATGTTAACTGACCAGTGAACACTTCCTAGCCCCATATCCAAAACAATCATGTACATACATGAATATGAATGTCGATGCAGTAAAGAAAATGTTCATCTTGTGGTTCGCAAGAGGGTCTGGACTGCCGAATGTTTCGCCAAACGCGGGCTTCCCCATTACGAGCGCCACGTCCTTTGCTCTGTCGTGCTGAATGCATCTTGCACCGGCAAGTCTCCATTGCTCCATGTCGCGCTTGCATGCTTCTGTAATGTGCCTCGCATCGGCTTGCTTTCCTCTGAAAGTGCAGGCATTTCGCTCCAGCCAGATATGCCAGGAGACGAGGGCGATCATAGTCCTCGTGCCTTTCCTGTGTCCTGGAGTCGCGGCAGCTATGATCCTCTGAATTTTATCCGTCGTCGTCGTACCCATGCTCCACACCTGTTGGCCGGGTCAGTGAGCTGCATCCCGTCCAAGTAGCCGCAACGCGCCAGACCTGCAGCGCGACCGGACATTCCCAGATCAGGTGGACGGAGGACTCGAGGTTGCGCACACACATGGGGCAGAAGTATCCATTTTCCCATCCTCTCCGTTGCAGGCGGTCATTGCACTAGAGCCTGTCCAGATGCAGCAGCCAAAGGAACATCTTGATTTTGCCCGGAGCCCAGATCTTCCTCGCCGGTCATTGCACACACCTGTTAGTTGGATGCTCAATCTCTAACATAATAAGGAGCACGCTCGTCTGGGGCGATCTCCCTCGCCATTAACACACCTCTCGGATTGTTAGTCCTTGGCTAGAACTGGCACCCTAGTCGTCGAGAAAAACAAGCTGAACCGTCCTAGTCGCTTGGTCCATCTGGAAAGAACACGACGCAAAGTGTTTGAGAATAGGTCCAATTAGCTCGATCTTGTTATACACCAGGTAAACTGTGGTGCTATTTACTACTCCTAGTACACCGTTGGGGTCAAGTGTCCCAAGTCGCTGGTCGCTAGGGTTTGTTTTGCTTACACTTGTGTGGTGTTGTTCGTTGTTGGGTTGTAGCCCTTGTACCCCTCAGACTTTGCACTTTTGTTTTCTCTTCTTCTGTTATGATCACATGCAACTCGCCTACATGATTCGACAAAAGTTCATCTTATATTTGAAAGAAGTCCCCACATATAGAAATGAATATTCATATATTCTTTAGAAAGTTAGTCCATTTTAGAAGATCTGTTCATGCATATTATAGTATATATTAATGGAATTTTAAAGGTTTACACTTACCCCCGCCCACCCAATGGCGTATCTTGCCGGTGTGCCATGGCAGACCAGAATTTTGAGAAATATGTTTTCCCATGTAATAACTATCTGATTTTCAAGGTCCATTCAAGCCAATTAAAATATACCTCATTTCTTTTAAAGTGTGTACATCCTCAATTTTATTTCTGGTCCCTCACTGCACCCACCCACACATAAAGAAAAGAACAAAGCAAAATAGAAGACATGAAAAAAAAAACAAGGTAACCACCATGTTACCTAGCCGACCCACTAGCGGAAACGTTTCAGGCGGCATGTGGCCGACGTTCTCTCTCAAGAAAAAAAGGATTCCCTAAAAAAAGAATTTTCGCAAAAGAAAAAGAAAAAAAAGGATTATAATTCTCGAAAAAAGGCCGATGCCTCCCTTAGGCAAAGTAAAACCATTGAAATCAACCGACTGATCAATGACACGCATCAGCCGCCTTCCAGTCCAACCACGTGTCCTTGAGGGACTACGTTGGTCCTTCCTTGCGCGCTTCCATCCTAACCCTAAACCCTAAAAAAATTGGCGCAGTAAACAACCTGGTAGTCGGATGTTCAATCTCTAACATCATATGGAGCAAATCGCTCGGCTGGGCCGGTCTCCCTCGCCATTAACGCACCTCTCTCGGATTGCTAGTCCTCGGCTAGAACTGGCATCCTAGTTGTCAAGAAAAACAAGCTGAACGGTATGGTCGTCCTAGTCACTTGGTCCATCTAGAAAGAACACACCGTTAGAGTATTTTGATTCCGAGGTTTCTTCCCTGCTTCACCGGTGTAGGCTTTGTTGCCGCTCAGAAGCATTCCGGATTTGTGTGCGTTCGCGATGGTCCAGATGCAGCGACGTCTCCTTCTTTGGGATGCTGGTCCTTTGATGCCGGCTCGATGACTTCCCGTCCAGCGACTTACCGTCAAACGGTTCATACATGCTTGCCTTGGCTCCGGTTGCGGAGCGAGACAGTGCTGGCGGCGTGCCATCAGCCCATCCTGGAGGTGGTTTTCATGTTGTTCCCCCTAACCTTTATTGTTCTTTCCTTCTTGTTAGGGGTACTGCTGGATTATTAATTGTGAGCTTCCAACTCTTTTCACACAAAAAAAGCCCAAAAAATTATATAGGGGAAAAAGAGGGCAAACCCTATTTGGCGCCTTTTGCGTCAGTTATAGACGTTTTCCCCAACAGGCGCACACCCCCTCTTCGAGCTGGGCCGGCCAATTAACCTTTTTTCTGTTTTGAACCAAAAAAAGGTGCACGTGCAGGTTTCAAACTCATGATCTCTACGTTCAGAGAGAAGCAAGCTAACCACTAGGACATCGAATCACTCATGCATAGAAACTTCCCTTTTTCTATTTATACTTTCACTAGTTCCCGGAAGCCCCGGTTTTGCAAAGCATCCAGCTAGGGTTTCTTTTCTTTTTTCATTGTGGTTTTTTTCCTGGACCGGTTTAATGTGATTTTTTCTTTTCTTTAATATTTTTCCCTTTTCTTTACTTTATTGATTTATTTATTTTTCAAAATGCATGAACTATTTTAAATTTGATGAACTTTTCTTCAAAATCAATGAACTTTTTTTCCAAATGAATGAACTTTTCTTCAACTTTAGTGAACTTTTTTTTTATCAAATTCGATGAACTTTTTCAAAAGCATTGAATTGTTTCTGATTTTTTTAACTTTTTTAAAATCTATGAAAAAATTAAATCATGTTTTTTTTCATTTTTTAGATATTTTTAATTAATTTGATCTTTTTTTTTTCAAAGTTAACGATTGACCGGTCAACTGTTCAACCGCGATCAGTCTAGATGCGATCGAGCGATCTTATACATGGGTCGGCCCATGATCATGCGCGTGTCCGCGCCAGTATCGGAACCGGCGCTTACAGCGCAGAATAGGACTACCCCTATTTCTCGCCTTAAGCGAGATGAGGGGGAGCTCTCGCGTCATACATACGCGCATACATTGACCCCTATGAATGGTCACACGCACACCCTAACCCTATGAGCATCTTCGAGAGACAAAGTCGGCATATCATCCTGAGATTTACGAAGTCACTGTAGACGCCTCGTCGTCGACGGGAACGTCTCCCCCCACTGAAAGCGCATTGCCGAAAATCCTGAAATAAATCCAGGAAATAATGCGAGCACCAGAATTTGAACCCTGATGGGCTGGAGATACCAGTGTCCATCCAACCACAGGATGTTGAATAAGTGTTCGGACAATGTTGAGCGTGTATACAAAAATCTTGATCATTTATTAAAAAAATGGCATATACAAAAATATAGAGTGAAAACGAAAACAAACATAAGAAAAACAAAAAATAGAGAAATAAACCAGCGAAAACCGAATAAAAATGAAGCAAAAAAATAAAAGAGGAAAACCAAAAAAACTGAGAAACCAGAAAAAAAAAACTAGTGAAAATCTCCCTTATTTTACCTTAAGTAGATCGCGGCTTGTACTTTTTCTCTAGCTACATCTAATATAAACTCAGGAGGATCTGCTGGATCTTCCCTCAAAAAAAAAAAGAGAGGACCGAATAGCTTCAGTTCTTTGGCAGATTTGAAGGACCAAGAACATTCTCTAGATGCTTGTACATTGTTGTGCTAGGTGATTCTGGAGTCCGTTTTGGTAAGAAGAGAGCTTCCCCAATTTTTCAGCATTTCTCAGAACGCAATTTGACAGCCGGCAGCTTCTTGTATTGTTGAGTGTCAGTCCCAGAATAACCGGCTCACGCAAGACGCATGCGACTACGCTACCGAAATAGAACACAGGAAGATTTGAGTACAACACCATGCTATGCCCTAGAACACCTAAGGTCCACGACAACGTCCTTAGGAGGGAGAAAGGCGCTAAGCGTCGCCGCTGCTAGTCCACAACGGACAAGGGTCTTCACCCAGAACCCTGACACGGAGAGGAGCACCTCGACGACGTCTTCAAGAAGAGAGCGGCGCCCACGAGCGTGAAGTACAAAGGGTAGACACAAAGCTAGAATAATAGGACATGGCCTATTCTTATGATCTGGACAAACACAACTAAAGCTAGGTTCAATATGATAGTCGAGAACCTGGTGTGCACGGTTGTGAGAAACACCATTAAGGTCTCTAGGGATATGAAAAACTTGAGTCTGCCAATCCTTGGTGAAGGAAATGAGTTCTGATAGATTTTGGTTGATGGTCCAACAATTTTTCTTTGAAGAAATGCTCCTATCGATGTTGTTCTTGTCAATGTCAAGTTATGTGTCAAGAGGGTGACCTGAGATATGTTGAGTGATCCAGGACAACTTGGAGTGGAGAACTTGACGTGACAGTGGAGGCTTGGACCATGATGCTTGTTTGCGATGTGGCAAGAGCGGTTAGCATCTATAGCCCCTACTCAAGCCTATAGAGGCCTCTTTCATTCGTAGAATTGTAAAAATATAGGAATAGCGAAAAATATATAATTGAAGGACATGTCATCAAAGGAAAAATAAATGATTCTTTCAAGAGGTTCTGGGTGGATGATAGATTTTGTATGTTACGTAGTACAAATGATTCCTTAGAAAAAATGGCTTTATGATACTTCCTCTATCTCTGAAAATATGGGCGAGTGTTTGTTTGGTTTATGCTCTAGTTTGTGCCACAAACTTGAATAGTTTGTTTCGAAGATTCATTTTTAATGTGTTCGTATTCAGCACTGAGACTGAGATTGTACATATTTACTGAATTGCTGCCATCAACTGCCATAGCCTTGGGGCTACATATTTTGGGAGTACTGGAATCTCTACTCTATTGTGACTGAGACAATCTTGTGCAAAACTGTTCAGAATTCAGATTGGCAACTAAGAGCCCCACGGGTACTTCATGTTTCAGGATTAGCTTTCTTTGATTATCTTGTGATGATTATATGGGGGAGTATATTTTTGAAAACTGTGGTCTCCTTATAAAAGCTTTAATTTTTTAAATATACCGTTTTGTATGTTTGATATTGGAGTACTTGATCTTGTTTTTGTTTCGACTGTCCATTTCTCTTATGAACAAAACTAATGTTGATGGTTTGTGCCTTGATGCCTTGATGGGCAGTTGACATGCTAATTTTACGAAACCTGCCTATTGTCCCACTTTTGCTAAAGCCAGTGTTGACGATACCCTTCATGAGCATGACTTAAATTCCTTGGCTTTACTTTAATCCTTTGCTGTTAGAGTGATTCCATTAAAGAACTAAGATTCACTATTCTGCGAAGAGTTCTGTTTGTTACCTTTTCTAAGTTATTTGGTCGAACTTCCTGTATTTTTCAAAATTAAGTGTACCTTTACAACATTCTTTTTTTCTCTAAAGGGAAACAAAAACCATGCCGCTTAGTAGTTTGTAATGCCAGTGTTACGCAGTACCACACAGTAGGATACTGCAGAATATGGCTTATCTTTCAGCTGGATTTAGGGAAATTTTTGGTCCAGTTCTTCCTTGTCTTGGTGATGCCCAACCATAGAACCTGAAACCCCGACCAGAGAGCCTTGTTATAGCAGATATAATTTCAAAGTTTCCATAAAGAACGCATAATTGCAGCATGAAAGGCACTGTTGAATTTGCGAGAATTGTCAGTCAACTAACTTTAGCAATACTCATAAAACCAGTCCCAACCGGAGGACCAGTAATGTGGTTAACTTCCCTCTTACAGCCAAATAACACTTGTTGCACACATTCAGGCCTTGAGAAGAAAATAAAGGATAATTATAATATACTATCATCTCGTGGCATGGTTTAATTCCATGTATGCACTGCACTCACATGTAACTGCATGTACGAACATACTACGAACCTGGGATTTGGCACAAATCAGCAAACCAAGCATTTAGCCACTCATTTTATTAACAAGCCAGGGGAGAGGTGAACACTTTGGTCACGGTAGAAGGGTCAATATGCAGGAACAGTTAACGACTTATTGTTATTGAACATATATGAAGAGAAAGTATTTCCCAAGAGCCAGAGACTAATTAGACAGTTCAGGTGACGTAATGCGAGGAAAGTATTCGGCTAGCGCATCCTTTTGAGGAACATTTACAGGATTAGAATGGCAAATATCTAGTTATAATCTTTGGATGGGCATTTTCAGAGTGTCATGTTGGCAGTGGCAGAAATTCAAATTTCCCATATAGTAATGTTAGACAATCATTATGTTAGGCTTATTTCTTAATTTGGATGGCTATCTAAGGTGAATTGTACACCGTTACGCGTTAGAGAAGCATGACAAAAATAAAGTGCCCCTCTTTCATGTGAAGCTTTTTGTATATCTTTGTCATCTTCTTTTCTCTAGCTACGTCTAATATAAAGTCAGGAGGATCTTTGCTATCATTAGGACCGAATAGCTTCAGTTCTTTGGCAGATTTGAAGGAGCAGGAACATTCTCTAGATGCTTGTACATTGTTGTGCTAGGTGATTCTGGAGACCGTTTTGCTAAGAAGAGAGCTTCCCCGATTTTTCTGCATTTCTCAGCAGGCAATTCGACAGCCGGCAGCTTCTTGTATTGTTGAGTGTCAGTCATAACTTGGGGTTTCATGCATCTATATTGAGCTCATCAGCTTGGTCCCAACTGTACAGAAAGAGCAGAGCACCACTGTATAATGTTTTCTCTGGTTGGGAGACGAGCATAATGTTTTCTCTAGTTCTAGTACTATATAACTTTTGCAAGTAGTAAGTAGTAGCTTATACGGAGTATTAGATATAGCTCCAGACGTGCTGAACCCCTGCAGCTAAGCCAGATGTTCTGACAGCTGAAACACGTTGTTGGTTGCAGTAACGCTGATGGATTTTTAACTGAAATTTAGTTTCAGAGCACTGAACGTCAAGCGACGGTCAAACAAGATGCTCAAATAGTTTCCAGTTTCCAGTTTGATTGGTTCCTGAAACAGAAACTGAAACTGAATTCGGTTTTGCTCTTTGATCGTGCCTGAAAGTAAAGTTGCCCGCTGACGTACTCATCGACCTCGATCTCTCCGTCACCGTCAGTGGAGCCCAGCACAATTTCTATCGATGGAAAAGCTAAAAGGGAAGGGAAAGAGGCCGGCCGCCATCAAGCCCCCCAAATTTATTTAGATTGGTACGTACGTCAGTGGAGCTCAAATCAAATCTTCACACACAGTGAATGAAACAAAAGAAAGGCTAGAAAAGGCAAAAGCCGCCGTGATGTTTTGGGATCACAAACCAAACCAAATCTCGACAGTCGACTGCGAGCAACCAGGCAACACACCATCTGCGACCGGCCGGGCCGGGTCCCGTACGTACGTCGGTGCGTACGTACGTGTCGTCGGGCGGCGAGTGCGGTGCGAGCCGAATAAATCGGCACGGCGGAACGGGTCGCCCGGCTGCTTTCTAGAACGATGCTGGAACGGCACGACCAACTGAGACTGACAGCTCTGCCTGCGCTGCGTGCGTACCATTTTCAGCACCAAAACGTACGGACCAGAAGCCAGGGCGGGTCCCCGTCTACCCACAGTAGTCGTCCAACTGCGTACACGTAGCTCCAGTCCAGACCGCGGCACATGTGCACGCTGGTCGATTATCGGAGCTGTACGTACGTTAGCCCGACAGTTTTTTTGGTGTTTTCCATTTCCCTGTCTGGATGCGTGGATGGATAGATGGAGCGGCGAAAAAGTGGAAAAATACATACATTAACTGGGGACCGGGCAAAAGAACTACAGTACGTACGTACAAGAGTTGTAAGTACTGAGAAATCTACGGCGGTCCTGGCTGGACTACTCATGGTTAATAATGCATGGAGAACATGGAGCTCGACCGGCTAGAGCTAGAGCAGCTGGCTGCTCTCGTACATGACGCTCCACGAGTCCAGCGTCGGGAAGCACGGCTGCTGCTGCTGCACCAGCTGCTGCTGGTGGTGGCGATGGAGCTCCGCAGCGTCGGCGTCAGCCGGCATCCGCAGCGCGTCCCCGAACGACGCGCCGTCGAACGGGCGGCAGTCCAGCAGCGCCGCGGCGGAGGACGCGTCGAACGACGCGTGCAGGACGCTGCCGTCGTCGGTGCCCGGCTCGGCCTGGACGCCGGTCACGTGCTGCACCATGAGTCGGAAGTTGGCGGGGTCGGTGCTGATGTACGTGGTCGGCGCGCGCTTCGACGCCCGCGCACGCCGCTTCCCGGCGCGCCCCGCGCCCGCCGCGTTGGGCCCCAGGGCCACCCGCCTCTTGTTCGCCGCGGCGCTGGCGGCGGCGACGGGGGTCGACGGCGGCCGCGGTGGCGTGGCGTCCGACGCGACGAGCAAGGAGTCGCAGGTGAGCGTCCCCGTCGGCGGCGCGGCCGTGGACGCGAACCAGCTGCTGCCGCCTGCGCTGCAGGGGAAGTCCGCGAGAAGGGACGACGAGGAGAGCGCGGAGGCGGAAGCGGAGTTGGAGGGTGAGGATGCAGCCGGTGAGTAGTCGTACTCGTACTCGGGCATGGACGACAAGTTCAGCGCGCGCGCGAGGGCGGCGTCGGTGTAGTAGGCAGGGCCGAGCGAGGAGGGGGCCGAGAGGAATGGCGCCTGCGGCGGCGGCGGCGCCAGGCACGACATGGCGTCCATGATGATGATGATCAGTGAGAACTGAAGCACGTTCGAAGTTTGAACGCCGGCGTGCGTGCAGCTAGTGTGAGTTGTACACGAGGAGGAGGAGGAGGAGAGAGCGTCTGAGCGGTTTGGGAAGGAAGGGTGTTGTTGGGGAGTGGGAATGGGGGAGCGAGGTAGGTGTATATAGGCGGAGACGGGGGTGGTGGACGCAGGGGTCCCGCGGGAAAACGCGTGGGCGCATCGGCATCGCCATCGGCGGTGTCGGCGTGCGTGGGGGATGGCGGGGCCGCGCGCGCGGCCTCGGCATGTCCCGGTGTCGGACTCCACCGCCACCCGCGGGGCACCACATCGAGCTGGAGTCAACCCAACCCCGGCTACGCACACAGGGCAGAACCATGTGGCGCGCCCGCGTGCTCCCAGCGCCGTGCGTGGCGAGCCCGGGCGCCCGGCGGTGGCACGCACGTTCCCAACATCTCAAGCGCGCGGCGTACAGAGTACAGACAGGGCTCGACCGATCGGCGCCGGCGAGTGGCGCGCACGTTCGACGCGGAGAACCGGCTAGTCAGCACTTACGGACGGACGTACCGATCGGCGCCGGCGAGTGACTCCCCATGCCGCGCTTTTCGCTAACCCCGTACGGACGGACGTACATCCGTGCGGTGCGTTGGAGAGCTAGCTGGGCTCGCACACCGAATGATGGGCTTGACGGTGCGCTAGCCCGCCATGGCCATGCCTCCGCTGACTGACTGCTGCCACCAACCCGTCACGTCCCAGCCGTACTGGAAACGGGTCGAGTTCGTCCCCCTCGTGTACGGCACGGGCAGCCGCTCCTGAGATTCCGACGGGCTGTCGGTCAGACTGACGCCGCCCACTGCTTTGCATAACACTATCACGAGCTTCTCAGCACAAGTAAATAAATCATACAGGAGCGCTGTTTGTAATGCGAGGTTGCTAGATTAATGCACGCACGAACAAGCAAGCGTGATTAGCGGGGTTCTGCTCTGCCCTCCCAATCAGACCGGCACCAACAAAAGTGGAATGGCAACCAAGTTACCACTCGCGATCAATCAGTGGAGCTAGCAGCTCGCGGGAATGGCGCGCTCGGCTCGCCCGCCGTCGCTCTCGCCGGGATCTCTCGGCAAAGATCGCACCGCCAGAATTAGCCGGGGCACCGAGCCTGAAAATGGACGGGGAACAGAGCGCAGGATCCCATCGGCCTGTCATGTCCATCTATCATCTACGCCGACTGCTGCTGGGTGCTGGCTCTCTCGCTCACTCTGATGGTGTCAGCAGCACAAGCCAAGCACTGAAGCCAACATCAACTGATTAATTAACCAGTGCTGCTCTTTAATTAGTCTTAGCGGTGGCTGCCGTCACCGGTGCAGTCTGATTAGCAGCTTAGTTTACTCGGAGGGTAATCTAGAAGAGATCGCCGTGCCGTCGGCTCGTCGATCGCCGGGTGCCTTTTAGGCCCGGATTTGTGATTTATCTCCTCCGTTTTTATTCCTCCGCTCTGGTGGAGATTCTGCTTCGGTCGCAAGTGATCCTGCTTCTTTTCCTTCGCCGCGAGGGAATGGAATTACGAATATCTTTTTGTTATCACTGATGATGGGCCGAAAATGACCGGCGATCGATCGATCTCCTCGAGATTTATTCCTTGTTTTTTGTTCAGACAACGGACGACACACTTTCTTACCGTCGCCGTCCCTGCGGGCTCTTTTCACCGACGAGGTAAGAACATATTCTTTTAGTAGTAGTACTGATTTATACATGATCGTCGTAGTATTATATGTTCTCGCAGTCACGGGTGTGGCAGATGCGCGGATCGTAGGCGACAATCAGGTGATGTCGCGATCCGGCCTCGACGACGGACGTACCGTGCTACCGCTGACCCCGAGCACGGGTCCAAATCCGTATTCCAAAGCGCGTTTCCCCTCCGACGACGGACAAGCCCGTCGTTTCCCCTGCGAACCATCGTGCAGATTTTCCAGCGGTCTGAGCTCTCTGTAAATTTTTTCCAGTGTTCTTTTTTTCTGCCGAAACGGATTTTTCCAGTGGTCTGAGCTCTGTACATACACATCAGTTGTTGCCTTGTTGGGCATACCAGAGGCCACACGAACAGCATCTCATACGGCGGCACACAGAGACAGAGAGCACGTAGCGATCCGGTGACCCGATCATACAGTATTATACTCGTGCCACCAGATCGATCGCCACGCGAAAGCTGAGCAAGGTTGACGGGTTCGGCCAGATTGTCAGCGCTGAAAAATACACCAGCAAGCAGGCCAACCACCCCAATTAAAACTCCAACTGCATCGCTATTCGCTACTCCACACTAGTCAGCACAGCACAGCAGGGGTATGCAAATCGCTCGCAAGCTGACTCGCTGACTGTACCGATCGATTAAACTGCGTGCACATAATATGATATGATACAGTAGTACATACTACTATCGGCAATTGGGCATGGGGTTTAGTTTAATCGGGACGAGACGACATCCCATGAGGCATTCCCTCGTAATCGAGTGCCCGCGAGCGGCGACTTCCCGTGACGCCCATGGGGTCCAGCCGGCACTCGATTGCCTCCACTAACACTCGTGCTTTTGGTTACTCTATCTACGGGCAGTAATAATCTATGGATTATGTATGGATGGATCATGGATTGGATCGATAGGTAGATCTTTGAACTGTTCTTGCCTGGCTAGGTCAGGGTCCACTGGAAATTTGAAAAGTGGTTGAAAGTTTTTTTTAAGGGAAAAGCGGTTGAAAGTTTATGCCGCCTGTTCAAATGATCTTCTTTCAGGGGAAGTGGTCTTTCTAAAACCTAGTCATGCACACAGGACGCAGTCTCATAATAAGCGGTTGTTGGATCGTGTAGCTGATCACGTAGACAGTCAGCAGCACTTTTGACATATAGGGAAAAAAATACGTAGTAAATTCATTTTATGCTAGTGGACATAATAACAATTTTGTTTCTGACGTTTCAACGGTTTTGGCAGCATCTACGTACTCTACCTGAAAATGTACGTACGTCTTCAAGTCAGTCCTGCTGACCACGCAGCCGCAAGAAATATATACATACAGGCTATAGTAGGTGGCAATTTGCTTGGCATGCAAACCTATTTATGACGGCATGGTGATCTCACCTCGCCGTAAGCAGCCACCGTGCATTGTTTAACACTTCCAGACTCATGAAACACCAGATCGATTCCATTATATACAATAGTACAACTCTTCATGTGATACTACGCCGTTTGACTTACCTCACCTGCTCCTCTCATCCACTAGCATGGCATCGGTCGTACACGACCACGGAATAGATATACGAGCAGGTCTGGCTAAGGTCCAACGACAAGGACACATTTGAGATTACTAAGTGGATGTTAATTAAGCGGACATTGTTTATCTGCTCATGGGATAGATTAATGAGCTGCATGCACTACGCCATGGTGATCAGCTTGGACCATCTCCTTGTCGCGTACAGTAATTCCCTTTGACATGCATCACCGGGAACAACATCCCCATCGATCCAATTAATCCTACCCTAGATAGATAGGTCAATGCTCGCTCGCTGGGCCTGGGTAGGGTATGTCCCGGAGCTCAAGTTTTCATGGATGCCACCTGTCTATATTCCTTCTGTCTGAGCTAGTGTTCAAATTTCAAACTGTGATACAAAGGCACCGCGGGTAAATTATGTGCACGATTTTTTCTTCATTTGGCCATGATAAACTATGCAGGCGACAGGGCAAAGCAGGTGAGTGCATCATGGTGAGTGCAATGCAATACTACTACTAGGTACGTATTTGTGAGAGTATACTGCCATGGGTTTTGACTTTTGCCATGGGGCTGGTTGTCGTACCTCGTGGAGGGGCCAGCGTGTGTGTGCACGTCAGGAATCTGTTGCTAGCTCGACGTGCTTGTTCGTTTCCCGGAGGTCAGATGCGTGCCGATGATTCCTCCCGTAATTTTACTGTCTGATCCATTAGAATAGTCGCGAGCATACCTAAGGACGAAAACGGTGGGAGCATGGGGGAGGCTTGCTTGAATCATGAACGAATGGCATGGCCTGCTTCAACGATTGGCTGACTGGTTGTTGCTTTTATGCATGCATGCGTGTGCTGTCAGTCTGTCAGTCTCAAGTGTCAACGGGTTGAACGTTTCAGCCTACCCCATCTGACGGGTACGGTCTGCCACGCCATCCCCAAAGAGATAAAGAGATAAGATTGCACTGCACAGCATTTGTGCCGTGCATCTGGATAAACAAAGCCTCCATATGTGAAGATCTGAATCATTCGACGCCTTGCCGAATCTCTAAAAGGGGATCCCTCCGATCTCTGATATCGAGATCACTCATCGACATAACTAGAGAGGTGATGTGAAGAGAAAAAATGGTCTGAAAATCTCTCTTCCTCCTTTTGTGATCAAATTGAATCTCTACAACACCTGGCTTTTCTCTATCCTGTTGCTAGAGAAGTTGCAGAGTGTCTGTTTGTTTTGAGCCTAGGATTGCCCTAGCAAGATGTTGGTTGCCAAATTTTTCGTTGAGGTTTTGCTTGCCGATGGATTTGACAACTTTGACTAGAAAAATGTACCATGGTTGGTAAAGAAGCCTTCATCCAAACAAAGGCCAATGTTTTGGTCATGACCAAAATATTGGCAAGCACTAGTAGAAAGCAGGGCTTTAGTTCTAGCCGGATGGGGGCAATAGTCCCGGTCGCGTTACGAACCGGACTAATGTGAGCATCAGTCCCGGTTCGAGCGGCTAGGACGCCGGTCGGGGCTCGGCAGGCATCAGTCCCGGTTCGAACGGGACCTTTAGTCCCGGTTTCAGACATCAACTGGGACTAAAGGGATTGCGGCATGCGCGATGCCCTTTAGTCCCGGTTGGTGTCTCTAACCGGGTCTAAAGGTCTGTCTTCAGTTCCGGTTTTAGACCCCAATCGGGACTAAAAAATTGCCTATATATATCTCGCCTCTGCCCGCCCTCTCCTCTGTTTTTTCCTCATAGAAGGTAGGAGGTGTGTACTAGTTTGTTTTCCCTTCCTATGCACATGAGGTGTTCGATGAAATGCCTGAGAGCATGATGCCACTTGAGTTCACAAAACAAACATGACATGAGGTGCCCGAGCCACACTTAAGCTTTCTCCTCTTTCTTGCCCGAGCTATACAATCTAGTCTTCTCCTCTGTTCTTCCTCCAAGCTCCATTTTCCCCAAGATTTCTCTAGATTTGGCGGTGCACCAACTATCAAAGTGTTCTAAAAAATTAGCAACTTCATCCTTTCATCTCTCATTGCTAGTTTAATTAGCTCATTTCGTGCTCTAGAAGTAGAGTGGTTTGTGGGTTTTAGTGGAGGAGTGTATGTGGGAGTTTATTTGATTTAGATGCACAATCTGAGCTCAAATTAACTTCTTAGTTTGCACATGTGTAGGGTGCCGTCCCGTCCCTGTCCCCGTCCTCACCGCCGTCGATCGCCCGCTCCGATTTCGTCGCCGGCACCACCGTGGTGAGCCTCTTATTCTTATCTTTTTTTAAAAAAAAATCTTACTTGTATGATTTAGATAGTTACTTGTATAATTTTCTTACTTGTATTATTGTTTGTTATAATATAGTGCCATGATTTTGATATCCGCCCCCGTTGGCTCTCGTCCAGTCTATGATTCGGATGTGGCATATTATCTTTTATAACTAATTGTTTCATTTAATGTTTATGACAGTTATGCCGACCAACTTGACATAGATGTTTTTATCTAGGAGATATGTGAACCAGAAATTCCAACTGACCCTCTTGTCGAGAGGTTAAATTTAGTTGAAAAAGAAAACAATTATTTGAAAGAAAAATTGAAAAGAATTGGAGAAGAGAAGATGACATTGGAGTTGCATGTTGCCGATGTCGTCGATCTACACACGATCAAAATTGAAGGAAATATGCCCTAGAGGCAATAATAAAGTTGTTATTTTATATTTCCTTATTCATGATAAATGTTTATTATTCATGCTAGAATTGTATTAACCGGAAACTTGATACATGTGTGGATACAAAGACAAAACACTGTGTCCCTAGTAAGCCTCTACTAGACTAGCTCGTTAATCAAAGATGGTTAAGTTTCCTAACCATAGACATGTGTTGTCATTTGATGATCGGGATCACATCATTGTGATGGACAAGACCCATCCGTTCGCTTAGCATAATAATCGTTCAGTTTTATTGCTACTGCTTTCTTCATGTCAAATACATATTCCTTCGACTATAAGATTATGCAACTCCCGGATACCGGAGGAATGCCTTGTGTGCTATCAAACGTCACAACGTAACTGGGTGATTATAAAGATGCTCTACAGGTATCTCCGAAGGTGTTTGTTGGGTTGGCATAGATCGAGATTAGGATTTGTCACTCCGAGTATCGGAGAGGTATCTTTGGGCCCTCTCGGTAATGCACATCATAAGAAGCCTTGTAAGCAAAGTGACTTAGTCACAGGATGATGTATTACAGAACGAGTAAAGAGACTTGCCGGTAGCGAGATTGAACTAGGTATAAAGATACCGACGATCGAATCTCGGGCAAGTAACATACCGATGGACAAAGGGAATAACGTATGTTGTCATAACGGTTCGACCGATAAAGATCTTCGTAGAATATGTGGGAGTCAATATGAGCATCCAGGTTCCGCTATTGGTTATTGACCGGAGAAGTGTCTCGGTCATGTCTACATAGTTCTCGAACCCGTAGGGTCCGCACGCTTAACGTTCGATGACAATTTTGTATTATATGAGTTATGTGATTTGGTGACCAAATATTGTTCGGAGTCCCGGATGAGATCACGGACATGAAGAGGAGTCTCGAAATGTTCGAGAGGTAAAGATTGATATATAGGACGATGGTATTCGGACACCGGAAGTGTTCCGAAGGGTACCGGGTACATATCGGGTCACCGGAAGGGGTTCCGGGCACCCCCCGGCAAAGATATGGGCCTAATGGGCCAAGAGGGGAAACGCAGCAGCCAGCAGGGGCTGCTGCGCCCTCCATATGGGCCGAACCAGAGGAGGAAGGAAAGAGGGGAAGAGAGAAGGAAGGGGAGAGATTCGGCCTCCCCCTTCCTTCCCTCCTCCCTCCTCCTTCCTTCCCCCTCCGAAAAATATGGTAAGGGGGGGCCGAATTGGACTAGGCCCTCCTACTTGGGGCGCCCCAAGGCTGCCTCCCTCCCTCTCCCACCTATATATACATGGGGAGGGGGCGCCTAGAACACACACCAATAACTATTAGCCGTGTGCGGCGCCCCCCTCCACAGATTACACCCTCGGTCATATCTTCATAGTGCTTAGGCGAAGCCCTGCGCGGATCACTTCACCATCACCGTCACCACGCCGTCGTGCTGACGGAACTCATCTACTTCCTCGACACTTTGCTGGATCAAGAGTTCGAGGGACGTCATCGAGCTGAACGTGTGCAGAACTCGGAGGTGCCGTACGTTCGGTGCTTGATCGGTCGGAACGAGAAGAAGTTCGACTACATCAACCGCGTTGTCAAACGCTTCCGCTTTCGGTCTACGAGGGTACGTAGACACACTCTCCCCCTCTCGTTGCTATGCATCTCCTAGATAGATCTTGCGTGAGCGTAGGAATTTTTTTGAAATTGCATGCTACGTTCCCCAACAGTGGTATCCAAGCCAGGTCTATGAGTAGATGATATGCACGAGTAGAACACAAAGAGTTGTGGGCGGTGATCGTCATACTGCTTACCACCAATGTCTTATTTTGATTCAGCGGTATTGTTGGATGAAGCGGCCCGGACCAACCTTACATGACCACGTTCATGAGACCGGTTCCACCGACAGACATGCAACTAGTTTTGCATAAAGGTGGCTGGCGGGTGTCTGTTTCTCCTACTTTAGTTGAATCGAATTTGACTGCGGCCGGTCCTTGTTGAAGGTTAATACAGCAAACTTGATAAATCACCATTGTGGTTTTGATGCGTAGGTAAGAACGGTTCTTGCTAGAAGCCCGTAGCAGCCACGTAAAACTTGCAACAACAAAGTAGAGGACGTCGAACTTGTTTTTACAGGGCATGTTGTGATGTGATATAGTCAAGACATAATGTGATATACGTTGTTGTATGATATGATCATGTTTTGTAAAAGTTATCGGCAACTGGCAGGAGCCTTATGGTTGTCACTTTATTGTATGAAATGCAAACGCCATGTAATTGCTTTACTTTATCACTATGCGTTAGCGATAGTTGTCGAAGCAATAGTTGGCGAGACAACCACAACGCAACGATGAAGATCAAGGTGTCGAGCCGGTGACAATGGAGATCATGACGATGCTTTGGAGATGGAGATCAAAAGCACGAGATGATAATGGCCATATCATGTCACATATTTTGATTGCATGTGATGTTTATCTTTTATGCATCTTATTTTGCTTAGTACGGCGGTAGTATTATAAGATTACCCCTTCACTAAATTTCAAGGTATAAGTGTTCTCCCTGAGTATGCACCGTTGCGACAGTTCATCGTGTTGAGACACCACGTGATGATCGGGTGTGATAGACTCTACGTTCAAATACAATGGGTGCAAGACAGTTTTGCACATGCGGAATACTCGGGTTAAACTTGACGAGCCTAGCATGTACAGACATGGCCTCGGAACACTGGAGACCGAAAGGTCGAACGTGAATCATATAGTAGATATGATCAACATAAAGATGTTCACCATTGATGACTACTCCATCTCACGTGATGATCGGACATGGTTTAGTTGATTTGGATCACGTATCACTTAGATGACTTGAGGGATGTCTATTTAAGTGGGAGTTCATTAGTAATTTGATTAATTGAACTTAATTTATCATGGACTTAGTCCTGATAGTATTTGCATATCTATGTTGTAGATCAATGGCCCGTGCTACCGTTCCCTTGAATTTTAATGCGTTCCTAGAGAAAGCTAAGTTGAAAGATGATGGTAGCAACTACGCGGACTGGGTCCGTAACTTGAGGATTATCCTCATTGCTGCACAGAAGAATTATGTCCTTGATGCACCGCTAGGTGAAAGGCCTGCTGCAGGAGCAGATGCTGATGTTTTGAAGTCTGGCAAGATCGATCTGATGATAACTCGATAGTTCAGTGTGCCATGCTTTACGGCTTAGAATCGGGACTTCAAAGACGTTTTGAACTTCATGAAGCATATGAGATGTTCCAAGAGTTGAAGTTAATATTTCAAGCAAATGCCCGAGTTGAGAGATATGAAGTCTCCAACAAGTTCTATAGCTGCAAGATGGAGGAGAATAGTTCTGTCAGTGAACACATACTCAGAATGTCTGGATATCATAATCACTTGACTCAGCTGGGAGTTAATCTTCCAGATGATAGTGTTATTGACAGAGTTCTTCAAGAACTGCCACCAAGCTACAAAGGCTTCGTGATGAACTATAATATGCAAGGGATGGAGAAGACAATTCCCGAGCTCTTCGCAATGCTCAAAGCTGCGGAGGTAGAAATCAAGAAGGAGCTTTAAGTGTTGATGGTTAACAAGACCACTAGTTTCAAGAAAAAGGGCAAGGGAAAGAAAGGGAACTTCAAGAAGAATGGCAAGCAAGTTGCCACTCCCGGGAAGAAGCCCAAAGCTGGACCCAAGCCTGAAACTGAGTGCTTCTATTGCAAAGGGACTGGTCACTGGAAGAGGAACTGCCCCAAGTATTTGGCGGATAAGAAGGATGACAAAGTGAACAACGGTATATTTTATATACATGTTATTGATGTGTACCTTACTAATGCTCGTAGTAGCACCTGGGTATTTGATACTGGTTCGGTTGCTCATATTTGTAACTCGAAACAGGAGCTACGGATTAAACAAAGATTGGCTAAGGACGAGGTGACGATGCGCGTTGGGAATGGTTCCAAGGTCGATGTGATCGCCGTCGGCACGCTACCTCTACATCTACCTTCAGGATTAGTTTTAGACCTGAATAATTGTTATTTGGTGCCAGCGTTGAGCATGAACATTATATCTGGATCTTGTTTAGTGCGAGACGGTTATTCATTTAAATCAGAGAATAATGGTTGTTCTATTTATATGAGTAATATCTTTTATGGTCATGCACCCTTGAAGAGTAGTCTATTTTTGTTGAATCTCGATCGTGGTGATACACATATTCATAATATTGATGCCAAAAGATGCAAAGTTGATAATGATAGTGCAACATATTTGTGGCACTGCCGTTTAGGTCATATTGGTGTAAAGCGCATGAAGAAACTCCATGCAGATGGGCTTTTGGAATCACTTGATTATGAATCATTTGATACTTGCGAACCATGCCTCATGGGCAAGATGACTAAAACTCCGTTCTCCGGAACAATGGAGCGAGCCAATGACTTATTGGAAATAATACATACCGATGTATGCGGTCTGATGAGTGTTGAGGCTCACGGCGGGTATCGTTATTTTCTGACCTTCACAGATGATTTGAGCAGATATGGGTATATCTACTTGATGAAACATAAGTCTGAAACATTTGAAAAGTTCAAAGAATTTCAGAGTGAAGTAGAAAATCATCGTAACAAGAAAATAAAGTTTCTACGATCTGATCGCGGAGGCGAATATTTGAGTTACGAGTTTGGCCTTCATTTAAAACAATGTGGAATAGTTTCACAACTCACGCCACCTGGAACACCACAGCGTAATGGTGTGTCCGAACGTCGTAACCGTACTTTATTAGATATGGTGCGATCTATGATGTCTCTTACCGATTTACCACTATCGTTTTGGGGTTATGCATTAGAGACAACTGCATTCATGTTAAATAGGGCACCATCTAAATCCGTTGAGACGACACCGTATGAACTATGGTTTGGCAAGAAACCTAAGCTGTCGTTTCTTAAAGTTTGGGGTTGCGATGCTTATGTGAAAAAGCTTCAACCTGATAAGCTCAGACCCAAATCGGAGAAGTGCGTCTTCATAGGATACCCTAAGGAAACAATTGGGTACACCTTCTACCACAGATCCGAAGGCAAGATCTTTGTTGCCAAGAATGGAACCTTTCTAGAGAAGGAGTTTCTCTCGAAAGAAGTGAGTGGGAGGAAAGTAGAACTTGATGAGGTAATCATACCTTCTCTCGAATTGGAAAGTAGTTCATCAGAGAAAACCGTTCCCGTGATGCCTACACCAACTAGAGAGGAAGCTAATGATGATGATCATGAAACTTCGGATCAAGTTACTACAGAACCTCGTAGGTCAACCAGAACACGATCTGCACCAGGGTGGTACGGGAATTCTGTACTGGAAGTCATGTTACTAGACCAAGGCGAACCTACGAACTATGAAGAAGCTATGATGAGCCCAGATTCCGACAGATGGCTTGAGGCCATGAAGTCTGCGATAGGATCCATGTATGAGAACAAAGTGTGGACTTGCCCGATGATCGGCGAGCCATAGAGAATAAATGGATCTTCAAGAAGAAGACTGACGCCGATGGTAATGTTACTATCTACAAAGCTCGACTTGTCACAAAAGGTTTTTGACAAGTTCAAGGAGTTGACTACGATGAGACTTTCTCACCCGTAGCGATGCTTAAGTCCGTCCGAATCATGTTAGCAATTACCGCATTTTATGATTATGAAATCTGGCAAATGGACGTCAAAACGGCATTCCTTAATGGATTTCTTAAAGAAGAGTTGTATATGATGCAACCAGAAGGTTTTGTCGATCCTAAAGGTGCTAACAAAGTGTGCAAGCTCCAGCGATCCATCTATGGACTGGTGCAAGCATCTCGGAGTTGGAATATACGCTTCGATGAGGTGATCAAAGCATATGGTTTTATACAGACTTTCGGAGAAGCCTGTATTTACAAGAAAGTGAGTGGGAGCTCTGTAGCATTTCTAATATTATATGTGGATGACATATTGTTGATTGGAAATGATGTAGAATTCCTTGATAGCATAAAAGGATACTTGAATAAGAGTTTTTCAATGAAAGACCTCGGTGAAGCTGCTTATATATTAGGCATCAAGATCTATAGGGATAGATTGAGACGCTTAATAGGAATTTCACAAAGCACATACCTTGATAATGTTTTGAAGAAGTTCAAAATGGATCAGTCAAAGAAAGGGTTCTTGCCTGTGTTGCAAGGTGTGAAGTTGAGTAAGACTCAATGCCCGACCACTGCAGAAGATAGAGAGAAAATGAAAGTCATTCCCTATGCTTCAGCCATAGGTTCTATCATGTATGCTATGCTGTGTACCAGACCTGATGTGTGCCTTGCCATAAGTTTGGCAGGGATGTACCAAAGTAATCCAGGAGTGGATCACTGGACAGCGGTCAAGAACATCCTGAAGTACCTAAAAAGGACTAAGGATATGTTTCTCGTTTATGGAGGTGACAAAGAGCTCGTCGTAAATGGTTACGTCGATGCTAGTTTTGACACTGATCCGGATGACTCTAAGTCACAAACCGGATACGTATTTATATTGAATGGTGGAGCTGTCAGTTGGTGCAGTTCCAAGCAGAGCGTCATGGCGGGATCTACGTGTGAAGCGGAGTACATAGCTGCTTCGGAAGCAGCAAATGAAGGAGTCTGGATGAAGGAGTTCATATCCGATCTAGGTGTAATACCTTGTGCATCGGGTCCAATGAAAATCTTTTGTGACAATACTGGAGCAATTGCCTTAGCAAAGGAATCCAGATTTCACAAAAGAACCAAACACATCAAGAGACACTTCAACTCCATCCGTGATCAAGTCAAGGAGGGAGACATAGAGATTTGCAAAATACATACGGATCTGAATGTGGCAGACCCGTTGACTAAGCCTCTTCCACGAGCAAAACATGATCAGCACCAAGACTACATGGGTGTTAGAATCATTACAATGTAATCTAGATTATTGACTCTAGTGCAAGTGGGAGACTGAAGGAAATATGCCCTAGAGGCAATAATAAAGTTGTTATTTTATATTTCCTTACTCAGGATAAATGTTTATTATTCATGCTATAATTGTATTAACCGGAAACTTGATACATGTGTGGATACATAGACAAAACACTGTGTCCCTAGTAAGCCTCTACTAGACTAGCTCGTTAATCAAAGATGGTTAAGTTTCCTAACCATAGACATGTGTTGTCATTTGATGAACGGGATCACATCATTAGGAGAATGATGTGATGGATAAGACCCATCCGTTAGCTTAGCATAATGATCGTTCAGTTTTATTGCTATTGCTTTCTTCATATCAAATACATATTCCTTTGACTATGAGATTGTGCAACTCCCGGATACCGGAGGAATGCCTTGTGTGCTATCAAACGTCACAACGTAACTGGGTGATTATAAAGATGCTCTACAGGTATCTCCGAAGGTGTTTGTTGGGTTGGCATAGATCGAGATTATGATTTGTCACTCCGAGTATCGGAGAGGTATCTCTGGGCCCTCTCGGTAATGCACATCATAAGAAGCCTTGCAAGCAAAGTGACTTAGTCATAGGATGATGTATTACAGAATGAGTAAAGAGACTTGCCGGTAACGAGATTGGACTAGGTATAAAGATACCGACGATCGAATCTCGGGCAAGTAACATACCGATGGACAAAGGGAATAACGTATGTTGTCATAACGGTTCGACCGATAAAGATCTTTGTAGAATATGTGGGAGCCAATATGAGCATCCAGGTTGCGCTATTGGTTATTGACCGGAGAAGTGTTTCGGTCATGTCTACATAGTTCTCGAACCCGTAGGGTCCGCACGCTTAACGTTTGATGACAATTTTGTATTATATGAGTTATGTGATTTGGTGACCAAATATTGTTCAGAGTCCTGGATGAGATCACAAACATGATGAGGAGTCTTGAAATAGTCGAGAGGTAAAGATTGATATATAGGACGATGGTATTCGGTCACCGGAAGTGTTCCGGAGGGTACCGGGTACATATCGGGTCACCGGAAGGGATTCCGGGCACCCCCCGGCAAAGATATGGGCCTAATGGGCCAAGAGGGGAAACGCAGCAGCCAGCAGGGGCTGCTGCGCCCCCCATATGGGCCGAACCAGAGGAGGAAGGAAAGAGGGGAAGAGAGAAGGAAGGGGAAAGATTCGGCCTCCCCCTTCCTTCCCTCTTCCCTCCTTCTTCCTTCCCCCTCCGGAAAATATGGTAATGGGGGGTCGAATTGGACTAGGCCCCAAGTAGGATTCCTCCTACTTGGGGCTCCTCAAGGCTGTCTCCCTCCCCCTCCCACCTATATATACATGGGGAGGGGGCGCCTAGAGCACACACCAATAACTGTTAGCCGTGTGCGGCGCCCCCCTCCATAGAATACAGCCTCGGTCATATCTTCGTAGTGCTTAGGCGAAGCCCTACGCGGATCACTTCACCATCACCGTCACCACGCCGTCGTGCTGACGAAACTCATCTACTTCCTCGACACTTTGCTGGATCAAGAGTTCGAGGGACGTCATCGAGCTGAACGTGTGCAGAACTCGGAGGTGCCGTACGTTCGGTGCTTGATCGGTCGGAACAAGAAGAAGTTCGACTACATCAACCGCGTTGTCAAACGCTTCCGCTTTCGGTCTACGAGGGTACGTAGACACACTCTCCCCCTCTCGTTGCTATGCATCTCCTAGATAGATCTTGCGTGAGCGTAGGAATTTTTTTGAAATTGCATGCTACGTTCCCCAACACAAATGGATGCAATGCGCTTGAAGATTAGAAAGATTAGAAAATATGCCATTGATAAATAGGCTTGGTATCATTATGCTGTTGGATCAATTGTTACCTTAGTTGCTATTTTGATCGCATTTGTTGTTGCATTTAAATGTTTTACATAGGTGTATGTTAGTATCAATTAATGTATGTTTTAATTAGATGCTCCAGATAGTTGTATGTTGTTTTATGAGAACTATCTATGAACTTTATGTATTTATTTTTGCAGTAATAACATTTGATCACCACTGTAATTTGGTTTTAATGTGATGATGAACTTGTATTAATTTGGTCATTTCTCTATTCATGATGTTCTGTAATGATTTTTGATATACTTAATTATATAATGCAGATGAGCCGGCAATGGATGTAAGGTGACGGACGCACTTCCAAGTACATTACGGGCCTGCGTAATTTTATCGATGTGGCTAAGGCAAATAGTCTGAATGGTTTTATGTATTGTCCATGTGTTGTCTGTGAGAATACGAAGGATTACTCTTCCTAAAAAATCCTTCACACCCACCTGCTTAAGTCCGATTTCATGCCCCACTATAATTGTTGGACCAAGCACGGAGAAAGAGGGGTTATGATGGAAGACAATGAAGAAGAAGAGGATGATGACAACTATCCTATGTTCCCTGAATACGGTGATACTGCAACCGGGGAAGCTGAAGATCAAGAGGCATCAGATTTGCCCGCTGATGATCTTCGTCGGGTCATTGTTGATGCACAGAGAGAATGCAAAAGTGAAAAGGAGAAGTTGAAGTTCAATTGCATGTTAGAGGATCACAAAAAAAGGTTGTACCCAAATTGCGAAGATGGCAACACAAAGCTCGGTACCACACTGGAATTGCTGCAATGGAAGGCAAAGAATGGTTTATCTGACAAGGGATTTGAGAAGTTACTGAAAATAATGAAGAAGAAGCTTCAAATGATAACGAATTGCATGATAGTACGTACGAAGCAAAGAAGGTTCTCTGCCCTCTTGGATTAGAGGTGCAGAAGATACATGCATGCCCTAAAGACTGCATCCTCTACCGCGGTGAGGAGTACGAGAATTTGAATGCATGCCCGGTATGCGGTGCATTGCGGTATAAGATCAGACGAGATGACCCTGGTGATGTTGAGGGCGAGAGCCCCAGGAAGAGGGTTCTTGCCAAGGTGATGTGTTATGCTCCATTGAAACGTCTGTTCAGAAACAAAGGGCATGCCAAGTTGTTGCGATGGCACAAAGAAGAGCGTAAGAAAGACAGGATGTTGAGAGTACCCGCTGATGGGTCGCAGTGGAGAAAAATCGAGAGAAAGTGGCGCAGTTTGCAGATGACGCAAGGAACTTATGGTTTGGTATAAGTGCAGATGACATTAATCCTTTTGGGGCGCAGAGCAACAATTGTAGCACCTGGCCTGTGACTCTATTTATCTATAACCTTCCTCCTTGGTTGTGCATGAAGTGGAAGTTCATTATGATGCGAGTGCTCATCCAAGGCCCTAAGCAACCCAGCAACGACATTGATGTATACCTAAGGCCATTAGTTGAAGAACTTTTACAGTTGTGGGATATGAAAGGTGTACGTGTGTGGGATGAGCACAAACAACAGGAATTTGACCTACGAGCGTTGCTGTTTGTAACCATCATGATTGGCCTGCTCTTAGTAACCTTTCAGGACAGACAAACAAGGGATACAATGCATGCACACACTATTTAGATTAGACTGACAGTATATATTTGGACAAATGTAAGAAGAATGTGTACCTGGGACATCGTCGATTTCTTCCGAGTAGGCATCCCTTAAGAAAGAAAGGCAAGCATTTCAAAGGTGAGGTAGATCACTGGAAGAACCCTGTCCCCCGTACTGGTGATGATATATTTGATATGGTCAAGGATTTAAAAGCAATCTTTGGAAAGGGTCCTGGCGGACAATCTGTTCCGAATGACGCTGACGGACACGCACCCATGTGGAAGAAGAAATCTATATTTTGGGAGCTACCCTATTGGAAATTCCTAGAGGTCCGCTCTGCAATCGACATGATGCATGTGACGAAGAATCTTTGCGTGAACCTGCTAGGCTTCTTGGGCGTGTATGGAAAGACAAAAGATACACCGGAGGCACGGGAGGACCAACAACGTATGAACAAAAAAGACGGCATGCATCCAAAGTAGTATCAAGGTCCTGCCAGCTACGCTCTTACCAAAGCAGAGAAATAAATCTTTTTTGAATGCCTGCTCAGTATCAAGGTCCCGTCTGGCTTCTCGTTGAATATAAAGGGAATAATAAATATGGCAGAGAAAAAAAATTCCAAAACCTAAAGTCTCATGACTACCACGTAATTATGACGCAATTGCTTCCGATTGCATTGAGGGGGCTTCTACCAGAAAATGTTTGATTGGCCATTGTGATGCTATGTGCATTCCTCAATGCAATTTCTCAGAAGGTAATCGATCCAGAAATCCTACCAAGGTTACAGAATGATTTGGTCCAATGTCTTGTCAGTTTTGAGTTGGTGTTCCCACCATCCTTCTTCAATATTTTGACACACGTCCTAGTTCACCTATTCGAAGAGATTGCCATTCTGGGTCCTGTATTTCTACACAATATGTTCCCCTTTGAGAGGTTCATGGGAGTCTTAAAGAAATATGTTCATAACCGTGCTAGGCCAGTAGGAAGCATCTCCAAGGGCCATGAAATAGAGGAGGTTATTGAGTTTTGTGTTGACTTTATTCTCGACCTTAAGCCGATTGATGTTCCTCAATCGCGGCATGAGGGGAGACTGAGTGGAAAAGGCACGCTAGGACCGAAAGCAATAATATGTAGGGACGGGCATTCTTGGGCGCAAGCACACTACACAGTTCTACAAAATTTTACCTTGGTGGCCCCGTATATCAATGAACACAAGAATATTGTGCGCTCCCAACACCCGAGGTAGTTTGACGACTGGATTACACGTGCACACATGGGGACTTTCGGCGGTTGGTTGCAAACACATCTTGCGAATAACACCATTGTTGGAGATGAGCTGTACTTGTTGGCCAGGACACCATCTTCGACTGTATTGACTTTCCAAGGGTACGAGATAAATGGGAATACATTTTACACGATCGCCCAAGATAAAAAGAGCACCAACCAAAACAGTGGTGTCCGCTTTGATGCAACAAACACCAATAGGGAAAAGGACACATATTATGGTTACATAGAGGAGATATGGGAACTTGACTATGGACGTGATTTTAAGGTTCCTTTGTTTCGGTGCAAATGGGTCAATCTGACAGGATCTGGGGTAAAGGTAGACCCGCAGTACGGAATGACAACAGTGGATCTCAACAATCTTGGGTACACAAATGAACCATTCGTCCTAGCCAATGATGTGGAGCAGGTTTTCTATGTGAAGGAGATGGCTACCATGCCAAGAAAAAGAAAATATAAGGAAGCGAACACATCATACGATGAGCTAAAGCACCACATAGTTCTTTCAGGGAAAAGAAATACCGTGGGAGTGGAGGACGAGACAAACATGTCAGAAGATTATGAAAAGTTTCAAGAAATTCCCCCCTTCACAGTGAAGACTGACCCAAGCATCCTGCTAAATGATGAAGATTATCCATGGTTACGGTGCAATAAGCAAGGGACACACGCGAAGAAAAAGTTTTATACCCCAAGATCCCACTCTGGGATGTGACCGGCTTCACCGCCATCACTTTCTCTCTAGTGTGAGTTTCCAGACTTATAGCTGAAAAGTCCCACTTCGGACAAACCAGAGGGAATCTTTGTAAGTGCTAGGGCATTTTGGCATTTGAAACATGATTTTTGAATAATTATTTATTAAGTTATGAATTTTCTATTATTCCCATCCTTTTAGTATTTCAATTATAAGAGAGAAGCGGTGTATGACATAAGGTTGGTACTGTGTGGTTTCTCTGATCGGAGGACCCCTTATGCCTGCCAAGTCCAGATGAGGAGTTCTGGTTGCTTTCTGGTGAAACTGAGGACAACATGTCAGATGGTAGGATTGTTCAAGTAACTGTTCGACATATACAAGATAACCGAATAATTTGCACCTTTGATTCTGGGTCGAAAGCCATAGTTATGGGAGGCAACTATTCTGATGATGGCTTTGATCTAGAATCACTGCAGTTACATGAAGGTGATGTATTAACTGGCAAAATTAAGATTGTGAATAAAAATAGGTTCATAGTTTACCTAACATACAAGTAGAGTGAAATGAAGAGATGGCCATTCTCGAGAAATAACCATGATCCATTGGTGATGAAACTTTTGAAAATCTTGATGAGGTTGGTTTACATACAAGATGATTTACATAGCAATTTTTCTGTAGTCAAATTCAGGAAAGGGTTAAAAGGGGAAGTTGATGATTGCTACTTCTTGAGCTTGCGTTGATTTTCCCTTGAAGAGGAAAGGGTGATGCAGCAAAGTAGAGATAAGTAATTCTCTCAGTTAAGAACCAAGGTATCAATCCAGTAGGAGGCACAAGCAAGTCCCCAATATATGCACCTGCACAAACTAACAAACACTTGCACACAATGCGAAATAGGGGTTGTCAATCCCTTCACGGTCACTTGCAAGAGTGAGATCTAATAGAGATAGATATAAAAGATAAGTAAAAGCCAAAATAAAGTAAATATAAATAAATTGCAGCAAGGTATTTTTGGGTTTTTGATTTTATAGATCTGAAAATACATGATGGTAAATAGACCCGGGGGCCATAGGTTTCACTAGAGGCTTCTCTCTTGAAGAAAGCATACGGTGGATAAACAAATTACTGTTGAGCAATTGATAGAAAGCGCATAGTTATGACGACATCTAAGGCAATGATCATGATTATAGGCATCACGTCCGTGTCAAGTAGACCGAAACGATTCTGCATCTACTACTATTACTCCACACATCGACCGCTATCCAGCGTGCATCTAGTGTATTAAGTTAACAAGAACGGAGTAACACCTTAAGCAAGATGGCATGATGTAGAGGGATAAACTCAAGCAATATGATATAAACCCCATCTTTTTATACTTAATGGCAACAATACAAATACGTGCCTCGCTACCCCTACTGTCACTGGGTGAGGACACCACAAGATTGAACCCATCACAAAGCACCTCTCCCATTGCAAGAAAAACCAATCTAGTTGGCCAAACCAAATCGATAGATCGGAGAGAAATACAAAGCTATCTTAATCATGCATAAAAAGTTCAGAGAAGACGCAAATAATATTCATAGATAATCTGATCATAAATCCACAATTCATCGGATCTCAACAAACGCACCGCGAAAGAAGATTACATCGAATAGATCTCCAAGAACATCAAGGAGAACATTGTATTAAAGATCAAAGAGAGAGAAGAAGCCATCTAGTTACTAGCTATGGAACCATAGGTCTGTGGTAAACTACTCACACATCAACGGAAGGGTATCAAGGTTGGTGTAGAGGCCCTCCGTGATCGAATCCCCCTCCGACGGAGTGCCGGAAAAGGCCCCAAGATGGGATCTCACGAGAACAGAAGCTTGCGGCAACAGAAAAGTATTTTTGGTGTGCCCTCTGGTGTAGGGGGAATATTTGGGTATTTATAGAGCTGGAGTTAGGGTTAGGGGAGTCCCGAGGGGCCCACAAGCCCTGAGGGCGCGCCCCCCTAGGGCGTAGCCAGGAGGCTTGTGGCCTCCTCGTGGCTCCTCTCGAAGCTTCATGGGTTTCTTCTGGCGCAAAAAAAATCGTCGTAAAGTTTTATTCCGTTTGGACTCCGTTTGGTATTGATTTTCTGGAAAAGTAAAAAACAAGTAAAAACAGCAACTGGCACTGGGCACTAGGTTAATAGGTTAGTCCAAAAAATGATATAAAATAGCATACAAATGCATATAAAACATTCAAGATGGATAATATAATAGCATGGAACAATAAAAAATTATAAATACGTTGGAGACGTATCAAGCATCAGCAAGCTTAATTCCTGCTCGTCCTCGAGTAGGTAAATGATAAAAACAGAATTGTTGATGTGGGATGCTACCTAACATATTTATCAATGTATTCTTTCTTATTGTGGCATGAATATTTAGATCCATAAGATTCAAAACAAAAGTTTAATATTGACATAGAAGCAATAATACTTCAAGCATACTAATAAAGCAAACATAACTTTTCAAAATAACATGGCTAAAGAAAGTTATCCTTACAAAATCATATAGTCTTGTCATGCTCTATCTTCATCACACGAAGTATAAATCATGTACTACCCCGGTATTAGTCAAGCAATTGTTTCATACTTTTGATGTTCTTAAGCTTTTTCAACTTTCACGCAATACATGAGCGTGAGCCATGGATATAGCACTATAGGTGGAATAAATGATGGTAGTAGACAAAAAGGAGAAAGAAATTCTCACATCAACTAGGCAAATTAATAGGCTATGGAGATGCCCATCAATTGATATCAATGTGAGTGAGTAGGGATTGCCATGCAATAGATGCACTAGAGCTATAAGTGTATGAAAACTCAAAAAATAAAACTAAGTGGGTGTGCATCCAACTTGCTTGCTCACGAAGACCTAGGGCACTTTGAGGAAGCCCATCATTGGAATATACAAGCCAAGTTCTATAACAAAAAACTCCCACTAGTATATGAAAGTGATAAAATAGGAGACTCTCTATCATGAAGAACATGGTGCTATTTTTTTGAAGCACAAGTGTGGAAAAATGATAGTAGCATTGTCCCTTCTCTCTTTTTCTCTCATTTTTTTGTCTTTTTTCTCTTTTGGGCTCTTTGGCCTCTTTTTATATTTTTTTTATTCTGGGCTCTTTGGCCTCTTTTTATTTGTTAAAGTTCGGAGTCTCAGCCCAACTTCTGAGGGAATCATAGCCTCCATCATCCTTTCCTCACATGGGACAATGCTCTAATAATGATGATCATCACACTTTTATTTACTTACAACTCAAGAATTACAACTCGATACTAGAACAAAAATATGACTCTATATGAATGCCTCTTGCATATGAGAACAATGTGACAATGATGGTGTGTGTCGTAATAAACGGAACGGTGGATGTTGCATGGCAATATAACTCGGAATGGCTATGGAAATGCCATAATAGGTAGGTATGGTGGCTGTTTTGAGGAAGGGTATATGGTGTGTTTAATGCACCGGCGAAAGTTGCGCGGTACTAGAGAGGCTAGCAATGGTGGAAGGGTGAGAGTGCGTATAATCCATGGACTCAACATTAGTCATAAAGAACTCACATACTTATTGTAAAAATTTATTAGCCCTTGAAACAAAGTACTAATACGCATGCTCCTAGGGGAGAGGTTGGTAGGAGTTAACCATCGCGCACTCCCAACCTCCACACAAAGGAAGACAATCAAGGATAAATTGTGCTCCAACTTCATCACATAACGTTAAACCATACGTGCATGCTACGGGAATCACAAACCTTAACCCAAGTATTTCCACTAATACACAATTACTCACTAGCATGACTCTAATATCACCGTCTTTATATCTAAAAACAAATGCAAGGAATCGAACTTCTCATATATTCAATGATCTTTATGAATGTTTTTATTATATCCCTCTTGAATACCCATCATATTAGGACTAAATTCATAACCCAAGAAAATTGCCATAATATTTCAGACTCTCAAAATAATATAAGTGAAGCATGAGAGTTCATCAATTTCTACAAAATAAAACCACCACCGTGCTCTAAAAAGATATAAGTGAAGCACTAGAGCAACTGCCTACCTCAAAAGATATAAGTGAAGCACATAGAGTATTCTAATAAATTCACGATTAATGTGTGTCCCTCTCAAAAGGTGTGTACAGCTAGGATGATTGTGGCAAACTAAAAAGCAAAGACTCATATAATACAAGACGCTCCAAGCAAAACACATATCATGTGGTGAATAAAAATATAGCCTTAAGTAAATTTACCGATGGATTGAAGACAAAAGAGGGGATGCCATCCGGGGCATCCCCAAGCTTAGATGCTTGGTTGTCCTTGAATATTACCTTGGGGTGCCTTGGGCATCCCCAAGCTTAGGCTCTTGCCACTCCTTATTCCGTAGTCCATCAAAATTTACCCAAAACTTGAAAATTCACAACACTAAACTCAATAGAAAACTCGTAAGCTCCGTTCATATAATAAAACAAATCACCACTTTAGGTACTGTTGTGAACTCATTCTAAATTTATAATAGTGTTATATCTACTGTATTCCAACTTCTCCATGGCTCATACCCCTCGATACTACCCATAGATTCATCAAAATAAGCAAACAACACATAGAAAACAGAATCTGTCAAAAACAGAATAGTCTGCGAAGATCTGAATTGTTCTCATACTTATGTAACTCCAAAACTTCTGAAAAATTAGGACACCGTAGGCCATTTGTATATAAATATTGTGTAAAAAATTCAGAATCAGAACACGCTCCTGTGAATTTTAAGAATTCTGTTACTAGACGCGAAAGTTTCTGTTCTTCAGCAAAATCAAATCAACTATCACCATAGATCATCCCAAAGGTCTTACTTGTCTCAAACACTAATTAAAACATTTAAACACAATTACTACAGAATTAATATTGTGTATTTATTGAGAAACAGAAGCAAAAAACAAAAAACACAAAATAAAATTAGGTTGCCTCCCAACAAGCGCTATTGTTTAACGCCCCTAGCTAGGCATATTGGATAGATCTAGGTATTGTCATCTTTGGTATTTAATCTATAAGTAGCCCTCATAATCGATTCATATGGAAACTTAATTTTCTTTCTTGGAAAGTGTTCCATGCCCTTCCTTAACGGAAATTTAAATCTAATGTTTCCTTCTTTCATATCAATAATTGCACCAATCGTTCTAAGGAAAGGTCTACCAAGAATAATAGGGCATGTAGGATTGCAATCTATATCAAGCACAATAAAATCTATGGGCACATAATTCCTGTTTGCAAAAATAAGAACATCATTGATCCTTCTCATAGGTTTCTTAATAGTGGAGTCCGCTAGATGCAAATTCAAAGAACAATCATCGAATTTATGGAAACCTAGGACATCACATAGAGTTTTTTGGAATAGTGGAAACGCTAGCACCCAAATCACACAAAGCATTACACTCATAATCTTTAATTTTAATCTTAATAGTAGGTTCCCATTCATCATAAAGCTTTCTAAGTATTGAAACTTCCAACTCAAGTTTTTCTTCAAAGGATTTCATCATAGCATCAACAATATGTTTAGTAAAAGCCTTATTTTGACTATAAGCATGAGGTGAATTAAGCATGGATTGCAAAAAGGAAATACAATCAATCAAATAACAATTATCATAATTAAAGTCCTTGAAATCCAAAAGAGTGAGTTCATCACTACTTAAAGTCTTGACCTCACCAATCCCACTTTTATCAATTTTTTCATTAAGATCTTCACCCTCCAAATTATTGGGACGCCTTCTAGCTAAAGTTGACTCATCTCCAGTCCCATCTTTATCAAGTTTTATATTGGTAAACAAAGATTCAATAGGAGTCACACCAATCACTTTATCAAGTTCATCCATCTTTATTAAGCTCATCCATCTTTCCACTCAAACTATTAATTTCTTTGATCGCATGCACTTTTTTACTAGTAGAAGATCTTTCGGTATGCCATTGAGAGTAATTTGCCATAATATTATCTAGGAGTTTAGTAGCCTCTCCTAATGTTATTTCCATAAAAGTACCTTCCGCAGCGAAATCTAAAAGATTTCTAGATGCAAAATTCAATCCAGCATAAAAAAAATTGTATGATCATCCATAAACTTAAACCATGAGTAGGGCAATTTCTTATCATCAATTTGATTCTCTCCCAAGATTGTGCAACATGTTTATGATCAAGTTGCTTAAAATTCATTATATCGTTCCTAAGGGAGATGATCTTAGCGGGAGGAAAATACTTGGAAATAAAAGCATCTTTACACTTGTTCCATGAATCAATACTATTTTTAGGCAAAGATGAAAACCAAGTTTTAGCATGATCTCGTAGTGAGAACAGAAATAGCTTCAGTTTAACAATATCATCATCCACATATTTTTTCTTTTGCATATCACACAACTCAACGAAAGTATTTAGATGGGATGCATCATCTTCATTAGGACTACCAGAAAATTGTTCTTTCATAACAAGATTCAACAAAGCGGCATTAATTTCATAAGATTCCGCACTAGTGGCAGGAGCAATCAGAGTACTAATAAAATCATTATTATTAGTGTTGGAAAAGTCACACAACTTGGTATTTTCTTGAGACACCATGACAAAGCAAGCAATCTAGCACACAATCAAACAAAAAAGCAAACGAAAAGACGAACGAAAGAAAGGTGAATAAAAAGGCAAATATTTTTGTGTTTTTCTGAAAATGTTTTAGAAGTGGGGGAGAGGAAAATGAGAGGCAAATGGAAAATAATGTAATGCAAGAGATGAGAGTTTATGATAGGTACTTGGTGGGCTTGATGTTGAACCTCCTCAGCAACGGCGCCAGAAATTCTTCGTACTACTTCTTGAGCTTGCGTTGATTTTTTCTTTGAAGAGGAAAGGGTGATGCAGCAAGGTAGAGATAAGTATTTTCCTCAGTTAAGAACCAAGGTGTCAATCTAGTAGGAGGCACAAGCAAGTCCCCAATATATGCTCCTGCGCAAACTAACAAACACTTGCACACAACGCGAAAAAGGGGTTTTCAATCCCTTCACGGTCACTTGCAAGAGTGAGATCTAATAGAGATAGATATAAAAGATAAGTAAAAGGAAAAATAAAGTAAATATAAATAAATTGCAGCAAGATATTTTTGGGTTTTTATTTTATAGATCTGAAAATATATGATGGTAAATTGACCCGGGGGCCATAGGTTTCACTAGAGGCTTCTCTCTTGAAGAAAGCATATGGTGGGTAAACAAATTACTGTTGAGCAATTGATAGAAAAGCGCATAGTTATGAAGATATCTAAGGGAATGATCATGAATATAGGCATCACGTCCGTGCAAGTAGACCTGTAAGTGCATCTAGTGCCACCCCTAGTTTGTTTTGGAGTATTGACGACAAACATGGTTGAGGGACTAATGTGTTTGTGAGATTCACAGGATAACATAGGTAGAAGTCCCTCATTGATTCAGTTTACCTACCAAAGATGAACCCTAAAAATGTATGAAGACATTGAAGACAATGGTGGTTCATGAAGACATTCACGTCGAAGATAATGACGTGTGAAGACATTCACTTGAAGACAATGGAGTGCGAAGACATAGTTTCTTTCGTAGTTTCATTTTCTTCTTTCTTGAGTCATAGGAACCACCGAACTATTAAGTGGGGTCCTAGTGAACAAAGTATGAAAACTGACGTGATGCTCAACCTAAATCCTATGTCTTCGAGTGAAAACAATGAGAGTAAATCTTATCCAGAGTTGGATGAGTCAGCTTTGCTTTTAGCCCAAGTCAAGCTGCCGCGCGTGTTTGAAGTCCAACCGTTGGACACGTGTCGGTTCCTTAGTGACCCAGGGTCATTTCGGACATATCAGGTCGGGTTGCCTCCTGGCCATAAATAGCACACCCCCTACACCATAAATTGGTGGCTACTCAGAGTTAGTGCACAGCTTTTGTCGTTTGAGAGCAACCCACCTCCGAAGCCTTCGAGAGAGAAACCTTGCGAGGACAAAGCCCAAAACACCCAGAGCCCAAAGAATGTTTGGCATCACTGAAGTCTTTCTGTCTGCGTGATTTGAAGACTTATTACACTTGAAGACTGTGTATCTTCCAGTCGGTTAGGCGTCGCGTTCTGAGGATCCAAGAGTCATTGTGGATCACCGGTGAACGAAGTCTGTGAAGGTTTGGAAGTCTACCTTGAAGACTTACCAGAGTGATTGGGCGAGGACTAAGTGTCCTTAGCTCAAGGGGAATAAGGTGAAGACGCGGTCTTCTGAGTTCAATCTCAGCCTCCCTAACCAAACGTACAGTTGTCACAACAACTGGAAATGGTCTACCAAATCCTTGTCTTCGTCAAGCTACTGGTTCTATCACTTCACCCTTTACTTTCTGTTTAGCTTCGTGAAGTCATTGCTCACTTGCCCTGTTTGACCTCACTGTGTGAAGACATTCTCTCTGATTGCATATTTGGCTTCACACTGTCTTCCTATCCTGATCTTGTCCACCTAGCAGCTATTTGTCCTCGTGCTTACCTTGCAATGTTTCTTTGACTATAGCCTGTCTAGTGTAGTTTATCTTCCACTGCATACTATGTAGGTATTGATTGTTTGCTTGTCTTTGAAGACATTTCATGTCTTGAAGACTTTCATAAAAATCGCCTATTCACACCCTCTAGTCGATAACTAGCACTTTCAATTGGTATCAGAGCAAGGTGCTCCCTTGTTCTGTGTGGTTCTGTTTAACCACCTGGAGTTTTAGCTATGTCGACTACAGGGATAATCAAAGTCTCCGTTGTGTGCCCTGTCTTCGATGGCACTGATTACCCCTACTGGAAGAATAAGATGCACATGCATCTTGAAGCCATTGACATCGACCTCTGGTATGTCATCAAGATTGGCGTTCCCAAAGTCAGTGAAGGCGTCACCGCTGCTGATGTCAAGATGTTCACGCAACTGGACTCAACTGCCAAGAACATCATCTGTGGTCATCTGACCAAAGGGCAGTATGGCCATGTGAGTGCTCTCGAAACAGCGAAGCTAGTCTGGGACTGGTTGTCCAAGGTCAACGAAGGAGTCTCAACACAGAGAGACTCAAGAATAGACGTGCTCCACAATCTCTTCAACTGATTCAAGAGGAATGACAATGAGAATGTCCAGCTCACTTTCGATTGCCTCACTGATATCACAAATGAGCTTCGCGCACTTGGCGCCACTGAGATCACCAAGCATGAAATAGTGAAGAAGCTACTGAGATCACTTGACAGCTCATTTGACACTCTGGCCTTGATGGTCCAAGAACGCCCTGACTTCAGAGATCTCGATCCATCTGACATACTTGAGAGGCTCAACACACATGAATTCCAGCTATCTGAGAAGAGAAATATCTATGGTCCCAACTATGGCCGATCTCGTGCTTTGAAGGCAAAGGTTGTATTCTCATCTGAAGAATCTGACTGTAGTTCTGATGATCCCGAAGACATAGGCAAAGAGCTAGAAATGCTTGTGAAAAGTTCCAAAAGTTCTCCAAGAAGAATCACTTCGGAAGGTCTTCAAGATCCAGCTCCAAGAACGATGAGGCTTCCACTCGTGACTACAAAAAGAGAACATGCCACAAATGCAAGAAGCCATGCCACTATATATCTGAATGTCCTCAATGGGACAAGGAAGCAAAGAAAAAGAAGAAGAGCAAGGAATATGACTCCGACGATAAGAAGAAGAAGAAATCCTCAAAGTCTTCTTCAAAGTCTTCATCTTACAAGAAGAGCTTATCTGGCAAGGCACATGCGTTCATTGGCAAGGAAATGGATTTAGAGGAGGAGTCTACTTCCGAGGAGGCAGAGGTGGAGTCTGAGGAGGAGTCTAATTCAGGCGTGGCAAGCCTGGCTCTAGCTTCGGCATTCGTTGCCAAGTCCATCATCAACACTGAAGACAATGGTCACGACGCCGACACTGAAGCAAATGATGACGACGATTCTGCTCCCACCTACTGCTTCATGGCATGAGGTGCTAAGGTAAACTCTTGCGATGCTTACTTTCAGACCTCTAGTGAAGATGACTCTGATTTTGAATCCAAACCCAGCTATAAAACTCTTGCTAAGATTGCAACTGAACAACAAACAACCATGGAAAAGATTCAAAAATTGCTAGACAAAAGCGATGACCTATTGGACGAGGAAATTAATCAAACTCAGTCTGTCGTGGGTTTGTCATGGCAGATGTCCTCGTGAAAGGAGTTAAGCACGAGGCCATCGCAACGGTGACTAACTTGTCGGGGTTGAGCGGGACGAGAGACACATGATTACACAGGTTCGGCCCCTCACAGTGGAGGTAAAAGCCTACGTCCTACTTTATGTTGTATTGCTTGAGTATCGATTACAAGGGTGCGGATTCGCTTGACCTAGCTATCGATTGATTATCACCTATCTACCCTATGCCAGGGACTTGCCTTTATATACAGGATAAGGCTGCCGGCTCACAAGAGTCCGGGTCGGGTTACGATATGTGTCTGAGCCTTATTCTTAGTCGCCTTGCCCTCCATGGCAAGTCGCCATTGGGTGGCTTATACTTCTGGGCCACGCACCGTCTTCGACCTTGGGCTCAATCTGGCCCATCTTATAAGTTGCCTCTTTTACCTTGTATCTTGATCACCTGGGCCTGTCTAAGGCCCATCGTCTTAAGTCGCCAGCGGCCTAACTCGGCCCTTCCAGGGCGGGTTATATCTCCAACATTAGGCCCCAAATTGATTTGAACTTGTTCATGTCAATCTTCAATCTCTCCATCTGGCGAATCTTCTTTCTTAATCTTAGTCTTGAATGTCTTCATAACCCGCCATAATAAAAAGATGACATCATCCCCGTGATTTCAGGAAAACCTTCATAAAGTCATAACGAATCTTTGTATAAATCCACCAGTCCGAAAATTCAGGCGTCCCCTTTGTTGTAAAGTTTATTGCGTCTCCTCGATCTCCACACCAGCCATTCACTGTTCTATTTTTCCTTATAAATAGGCCTGAGGGTCCTTCATTTATCCTTTACTTCATATCCTCTGCTTCGTCTTCTTCCTCGCGAAAGTCATCGCAACTGGAGCTCCGCCGCACCAGTCGAGCCACGCCAGCCTTCTTCACTCGAGGTCACAACACCTCCCCGTCGCCATTAGGGTTCAGCGGCGTGCCTCCGCTTTATTTCATTACCATCAGGTACACCCTTTCTTCCTTCTCAGATCTACATTAGTTCATCTGAGTTCGCGGAGTTCATCAGTGTTCATCTCTTTCTTAGTTCATCATACCTTGGAATAGATCTTGTTTTTGATCCGAAGCATCATAGAAATATCGCGGTAGCAATTTTGATACAATATTGTATTGGTCAACTTGTACTCTCTCTAGAATCAAGAGGCAGCCTGCTAGCTCTTCCATCGCCACCCTTTAGGTTTAGCAATTATTTTTCTTTTCTGAACTACCCGTAGATCCATAAATACCGCTATTTAATTGTGAAACTGGTTTATCCCACACTTAGCAGAATTTTCAGCAATCCCCAACCTTTAGATAACTCGCCCTACATCTTGGGCAGCTTATCATAAGAGTTGCAACTCGCCAATATTTCAGAAGTTAACTCGCCATCACTTAGGCGGCTTGATGCTTATCAAATAACCCGTCATATTATGATTCTGCAGCTTCTGTCATCCTTTAGGCGGCTCAACATGACCAAAACCACCCTCTGCAATTGGGGTCCTTCCCTGGTTACCGACGTAATCCTTAAAGATTTTGTGGATCAAGGTCTCTTGGCGAGTCAGGAAGAGATCGGCTGGCGAGTCAGCCAGGGAGAAAATGTTCCCAATCCTGGTGAAGGAGAGGTGGTAGTTTTTACTGACCATATTCTCAGAGGCTACACATCTCCCTGGTCAAAGTTTTTCCGAGACGTCTTGCACTATTTCAATCTTCATCCTCAAGACATAGGCCCAAACTCGGTAACCAACATTTGCCACTTCCAAATCTTTTGTGAAGTTTATTTGCAAGTAGAGCCCACTGTTGCTCTCTTCAAAGAGTTCTTTTATATAAACCGCCAAACTGAGTGCGCAAGTGGTCCGACTCAAGAATTAGGTGGAGTCTCAATCCAGAGACGCATAGATGGTAGATTTCCAGTAGCCACCTTGCTAAGCCATCCTAAAGTATGGATAAAGACTTGGTTCTACTGCAAGAATACCGCCCTAGCTAATGAGAACCCTCTGCCAGGTTACCGGGCTGATCGCCTCCCCATTGATTTTGACCCGCCAAGCAAACTTCTTCCCGAAGAACATACTGAAGCACTCCAATATTATCCCAAAGTGTCAGCTTTGTTAGCTAATAGATTAACTGGAGTTGACCTAGCTCGCTGCTGGGTCTCATGGAAAATTCTTCCTTTGAGCCGCCGGCCCAACTTGATGTATGAATACTCAGGCGAGTCAACTGATCCTCAATGGTATAGTTCTGACAACTTCACTGTTGAAGAAGTTTTTCAAGCTGTAAACTCTTTACTTGGGGAGTCTCAAGAGAATTGCAACAAGATAGGACTGCCTCCATTTTTCAGACATAACCCGGCCCCAGCTGTAAGTACTATTCTACATCCAGCTTAAATATCCTTAATCTTACCCTGAGTTTCACTTGTCAATCTTTTCTTACTGCACAGCCCGACTCTGCCTTTTGGAAGAGAAAGATAAAGACTGCTGCGGCCAAGAGCAAGACTAGCCCAAAATCAAAGAAGAACAAGTCAGTCGCCGCAGCTGATCCGGCTGTTGTGGGCGAGTCAGCTGACGCTGATAATCCATCAGAGGTAGAACCCGACTCTCTTGGCCGACTCTTTATTGAATTAGCTGACACCTCTTATTCTCAGGATGAGATTGCTACAAGCCGGGCTGATGACATTGAGGTAATTCCTATCTCTTCTGGTTCAGACCCTACACCTACAGAAAAAATACGGCGGGTTGTCCGGAAAGTAAAGTTTTCTCATCCAGATGCTCACTTAGATCCACACTTTATTTTGAAGAAAACTCAGCATGACCTAAGACACCAGACTCGGAGTGGCGGCTCAGGCGATTTAATTGCCGGGTTAACTCATGAACCTTTCGCCCGTAAGCGGCCAGCTGAGGTGCCACACAGTCCAACTTCTTCTTTACCAAAAGCTGGTCTTATAAGACATCCTCTTAACCCTTCTGACTCCAATTACCAGGAGTCACCACCGTCTTCAGGCGACTCATCCCAAACCCAGTTGCCGGCTTTTATTGTAAACCGAGGGTGAGTACTTGTATTTACTTGTAATTTTAAACTTATTGTCATATACGTCTTAATACTCCAATGTGATCACAGGGTCAAAGCCAAGGAGAAGAAAAGAAGGGTTGGCAACTCTTCCAAGGCACCCCAAGTTCCTGAGTTAGAGGAACAGGTTGTGGTGACCCCTAGGCCAACCCCGAACAGCCTGATCAACACCATAACAAGCAAGATGACCCGCCTCCTCAAGCTGATGCAACAGCCTCTGAGCCCACGGATACTAAAGCTAACCCGACAGACAATCGTGACCCGCCAAGTCCTATCCCCTCTTCAACTCCTGTCAGGCCTATTGAAGAAATTCCTTCTGAAAAGAATACTGATGACATTTCCATCATTGGGGCGGGTCATTCAACCCCCAAGATCTCCACCGTGTTGGCCAAGCACTCAGCCAAAGAAGAGCCGCCCTGACTAGAAAAGGGCAACACAAAGCTTGATCTGCCAAACTACGAGGCACTTAGCGCTGATGAAGTATATGCAGGCTATTTAAGCCGCCTGAATATAAGCCAGGATATGGAAGCCAGCTTGGTGCAGATAATGAAGCAGAAATATGAGGTATTTTTAACTTTCCTCTTAATACATCCCTGTACGTAGCTCCGAAGTCATAACCATAGGAAAAAAATTTGAGTGTGGTGAAGACTTGAGAAAAAGTCTATGAACTCCAAATTGTAGCCCCCAAGGGCTGGCTCAGCTGCACAAGGCAAACCGGGTCTTTAATCACAATTAAAAGAAATCGCTTGTAGCCCCCAAGGGCCGGCTTAGCTTTATAAGGTAAGCCGGGTCTTTGATCAAAATCACTTAAAAGAAATCGCCTGTAGCCCCCAAGGGCTGGCTTAGCTTTATAAGGTAAGCCGGGTCTTTTTCAATATAATATGAAAAGAAAATGACTTACATTAGTGAAAGTGCAACTAATCCCCGGGTGGTTTTGGTAATTTATAACAACATATAGCTCATTGAACTAATAACCTTTCAAGTTTAATATTTTAGAAAGTTCAATGAATGGCATGGCATGGACTAGAGACATGGACCCCTCAAAATGCTAAGGACACATATTGGCAAAAGCGCAAGACTCTTCATTTCATTTTTAGTGATCCAAGATCACATTGAGTCCATAGGAAAAGCCAATATTATTAAAAGGGGATGAGGTGTTGCTTAATGGCTTGCTTGCTCAAATGCTTAGTGATATTGCTCCAAATCCCTCAACCACTTTCTCATTCCAAATATGTCAAAATCCCAAACTCCAACTTGGCCCCACCGATTCATCCTATCCGGAGCCACCGAATTCATATGACATAGCCACTGCCAGAAACCCTAGCAGTTCAGTCACACCGATACCGATCTCGGTCTCACCAAGATGGCCTTGCCAACTCTTTGTTGCATGTTGCAATTATTTCGGTCTCATCGAGATAGCGATCGGTCTCACCGAGATGGCTTGACCAACTCTCTGTTGCCCTATTACTTCACTTCGGTCTCACCCAGTTGATGCAATCGGCGCCACCTAGATGAGGTTTGCCCTAAGCCCTAGCACATCAGTCCCACCGAGTTGTTACAGTTGGTCCCATCGAGATTCCTAACGTTCACATTTTGAACTAAATCGGTCTCACCGAGTTCATCTATTCGGTCTGACCAAGTTGGGTCAAATGTGTGTTACGGTTGGATTTTGTGTGGATGCTATATATACCCCTCCACCCCCTTCTCCATATGTGAGAGAGCCATCAGAACGTGCCTACACTTCCAGCATACATTTTCTGAGAGAGAACCACCTACTCATGTGTTGAGATCAAGATATACCAATCCTACCACAAGAATCTTGATTTCTAGCCTTCCCCAAGTTGCTTTCCACTCAAATCATCTTTCCACCATATCCAAATCTATGAGAGAGAGTTGAGTGTTGGGGAGACTATCATTTAAAGCACAAGAGCAAGGAGTTCATCATCAACACAACATCTATTACCTTTTGGAGAGTGGTGTCTCCTAGATTGGTTAGGTGTCGCTTGGGAGCCTCCGTCAAGTTGTGGAATTGAACCAAGAAGTTTGTAAGGGCAAGGATATCGCCTACTTCATGAAGATCTACCAGAGTGAGGCAAGTCCTTCATGGGCGATGGCCATGGTGGGATATACAAGGTTGCTTCTTCGTGGACCCTTCGTGGGTGAATCACGCAACCGTTACCCTTCGTGGGTTGAAGTCTCCATCAACGTGGATGCACGATAGCACCACCTATCGGAACCACGCCAAAAATCTCCGTGTCTTCATTGCATTTGCACTCTCCAAACCCTTCCATTTACCTTCATATGCAATGTTTTACTTTCTACTGCTACACTCTTAGAATTGCATGTGTAGGTTGATTGGTTGACTTGTGCTAGTTGCTAAAATCTGCCCACAACTAAAATTGGGAAAAGGTTAGATTTTTATTTGGTCAAGTAGTCTAATCACCCCCCTCTAGACCTACTTTCGATCCTATAAGTGGTATCAGAGCTTTGGTCTCCATTTGCCTTGATTTCCATAGCTTTGGTGATCATAGCCTTGGTTTTACAACCTAGGAGAGTATGGCGTCTAGCGAGGGAAATTACCACCGTAGAGGTCCTTACTTTGATGGTACTAATTTTGCTAGTTGGAAGCATAAGATGAAAATGCATATTCTTGGTCATAACCTCGCCGTTTGGGCTATTGTGCATATTGGCTTGCAAGGTGATTTCTTCGAGGATGGAAAAGAACCGGATCGTGAAGCATCCGCGGAAGAAATGAAGATGTTGCAATACAGTGCTCATGCGCCCCGAAGAATTCAACAAAATCAGCCGCCTTGAGAATGCAAAGAAAATTGGGGATACTTTGGTTGATATGCACGAAGGTACCGAGTCCGTCAAGGAATCCAAATTGGATGTTCTTCGAAGTCAACTTGACAAGTTCAAGAGGAAGCACTAAGCTTGGGCGAGTCAGATCTGGCCGTCTTAAGAAAAAGCTTAAAGTCTGAACAAGCAGAGTGTGCCAAGGCTGAGTCAAGCTTGAAGTCTTCTATGGAGGACTTAGAAAAAATGAAGGCCAAATTTGATGCTGACAGATCTGCCTTGGAGACTGAAAATGCCGTCTTGCTAAAGTGTGCAGAAGATGCTGAAAATCAGCTTAAGCCGGTGGCTGCAAAGCTAGCTGACTTAAAACATCACATCTCTCAAATGACTGCCGCCATCTTTGGTAAGTGAAATTTGCACTTATTTGAAATAACTTGCCTGGAACCTTAAATATGATACTAACTCTCATGGCGACTCTTGTTTTGAAATCTTAATAGGTGCCAGAAGTGCCAACCTTGGGCAAAATGTGATAACCAAGCTGAAAGCCATCTACTGTTCAACAGAGAAGTTATACGCTGGCAGCCTTCGGACACTTGTAGTTGTATCTGGTGGTAAGAAGCCGCCACCGCTCATGAAGACTGTGCTGGATCACTTATCCACAGTGCCAAAGCAAGTGGAGGAGCTGAAACTGTCAGCCACCCGTTCCGGAGCCATCACCGCACTAAGCTGGGCCAAAGCTTACCAGTAAGAGCTGGACCCAACAGAGATGGCTGGCGGGTGTCCAGAACATAATGATGATGGGTCTGTCTTCCCTGAAGTAGATTTTACCAGATGTGTTAAGGAGATGCGGCCTCTGGCATGTCAACTCGCCCAAGAGCTGGACCTGACGAAGTATCAGTATGCTTATGATAGTACTAACATTCGCATCAATGTGCCTTCCTTCAACGTTGTGGACTTAACTCCTCAAAGGCGTAAGCATATTTTTGTCTCTGGCATTGACTCTTCTATTGTTATGAATGATGAAGCAACCTTCAAGGCCTTAACTGGTATCGACTGGACATTGGATAATCTTCAGATTGCAAGCGACGAAGAACCGGCATAGGATAACCCGGAGGCTTAAACTGCGAGATGCCAGGATGATGTTAACCCGGCTGGTCATAACCCGGACAGCTCTGAGGCCAGTTCAAAGGAGTGATATAACTCCTGAAAAACTTAGTTGAAAAACTTTTGGGCTCAACTGTAGCCTTATAATAGCTTAGTTGAAAACATTGCTCTTCCTGGTCATGCTTTTGAGCATGTTATGTCAACTTTTGATCAGCAGCTGAACTACTTTGTATGCTTGATCTAGTCATATATGCGTATCTTGTCTTGCAATATCTCTGAATTTAGCTGAGACCTTGTCATATAATCTTTAAAAGATCCATCAATACATGCACTGGCGACTTATAGTCAAAAGCCAGGGCAGGTTAATAACTCAATGACTCATGGTCATGAAAATACTCAAGGGAACCACCTGGCGGCTTATAGCCAGCATAAGCTCAATTTTGAGCAATGTTGATCCCTTATTGATCAGGGGTTTAAAGCCTGCATAAAATTCCTGTAGAAAATAGAAAAACTAGACATATATGTCTAAATATGAGTCGGCTTCTAAGGCACGACCAAAAAATAAAACTGGCCTTATGAGGCTGAAATTTTGCTTTCATGAAGCGTGGCTGAAAAGCCTTCGTTTATCCTCGCTATCAGAATGATGGCCCTCACATGACTTAACCATTTTTTAAACCTTGACAAGTTCAGGATCATGTAGATTGACTTGTCAAGAGTACGGCGGGTCATCTTGTTCGGAGTAGCATCAAGCATACAGGCAGGTTTAACCAATAATGTGGCATTGCACCGGGTCACAAGGATTTTGTAAGCTAAACTCATTGAGTTGGAAGCCCCCGGTGCCCTTATGATCAATTAATAAAAGCTCATGCACAGTAAATATGAGATGAAACGACAGAGGCCCCGAATTTTTTTGGGATGCCGGTTTTATTATGTTGATCATAAAAAGATATATACATAGATAAAAGTATATACAATGATGAGAGCCGGTGGCTCAACTGTAGTAAGGCCGAAGATGAGCAATGTTCCAAGGCCTGTTGGTCTCCTCCTCAGAGGTACGTGACTTATTACGCTCACGTATGTCGGTGAGATAATATGACCCATTGTTGAGGTTTTTATTGTCCACAAAGGGTCCTTCCGAAGGCGGCGATAACTTATGCATCCCTGTCTGATCTTGAATCAAACGAAGCACTAAGTCGCCTTCCTGGAACGTCTGACTTCTAACCCGACGGCTATGATAGCGACGCAGGTCTTGTTGGTAAATCGCCGAGCGAGCCGCCGCCAAATCACGTTCTTCTTCTAGAGCATCCAGGGCGTTTTGATGTGCTTGCTCATTGTCTGCTTCAATGTAAGCCGCCACCCTGGGCGGGTCATGACGAATATCACTCGGAAGAACCGCCTCGGCTCCATAAACCATGAAGAAGGGTGTGTAGCCTGTTGACCTGTTGGGGGTAGTTCTGATGCTCCAAAGAACTGCAGGGAGCTCTTCAACACAACAACCCGGAGTTCGCTCCAGAGGCACCATGAGTCGGGGCTTGATCCCCTTTAATATCTCCTGGTTGGCACGCTCAGCTTGCCCATTAGACTGTGGGTGAGCTACTGATGACACATCAAGCCGGATATGCTCTCTTTGACATAGTTCTTTCATAGCACCCTTGGACAAATTTGTCCCATTATCCGTGATGATACTGTGAGGATAACCAAAACGAAAGATCAGCTTTTTGACGAACTGAACTGCAGTCGCCGCCTCACAATTGCTAACAGGCTCAGCGTCCACCCACTTGGTAAATTTATCAACTGCAACAAGCAAGTGAGTTTTCTTGTCCTTAGACCGTTTGAAGGGCCCAACCATATCAAGCCCCCAGACCACAAACAACCAAGTTATTGGGATCATCCTCAGCTCTTGAGCTGGCACGTGAGCCTGTCTTCCAAACTTCTGACAACCATCACACTTGCGCACCAGATCTTCAGCATCTGCATGAGCTGGCAACCAGAAGAACCCATGCCTGAAAGCTTTAGCCACTAGAGATCTTGAGCCGGTGTGATGACCACAATCCCCAGCATGAATCTCATGGCCTTCATCAGGGGAAACACATCGTTGAAACACGCCTGTGACGCTGCACCTGTGTAACTCGCCATTGATGATTGTCATGGACTTAGAACGCTTGATGATCTGTCGCGCCGAGAGCTCATCTTCTAGTAACTCGCCTCTGGTTAAGTACGCCAAATAAGGTATAGTCCAATCTGGAATAGCACGTAGAGCCACCACCAACTGCCCCTCCATGTCAGGAATAGCAAGATCTTCCTCTGAAGGCAATTTGACAGAAGGATTGTGTAATACATCAAGGAACACATTGGGGGGAACCGGGCTTACGCTGTGACCCAAGCCGAGACAGTGCATCAGTCGCCTCGTTCTTGCGCCGGTCTATGTGATCCACTTGGTACCCCTTAAAGTGACCAGTAATATTATCCACTGCCTGATGATAAGCCGCCATAAGCAGGTCTTTAGAATCCCACTTTTCTGAAACTTGCTGTGCCACTAAGTCTGAGTCGCCCAGACACCTGACCCGGCTCAAGTTCATCTCCTTGGCCATTCGGAGTCCATGGAGCAAAGCTTCATACTCAGCTGCATTGTTAGTACAAGGGAACATGAGTCTTAAGACATAACAAAACTTATCACCTCTTGGGGATTCCAAAATGACTCCAGCCCCTGAACCTTTGAACTGTCTGGACCCATCAAAGAGTATAGTCCAATATGTGTTATCAGGCTTCTCCTCAGGTGCTTGCAGCTCTGTCTAATCATTAATAAAATCCACCAAAGCCTGAGACTTGATGGCGGTTCTAGGCACATATTGAAGATGGTGTGGCCCAAGCTCAATTGCCCATTTGGCAACCCGGCCAGTAGCCTCTCTGTTTGGTATGATGTCTCCCAAAGGGGCTGAACTAACCACTATGATTGGGTGTCCAAGGAAATAATGCTTCAACTTGCGACTCGCCATGAACACTCCAAATACAAGCTTCTGCCAATGTGGTGGATACCTCTGCTTAGATTCTGTTAAGACTTCATTGACATAATAAACCGGCCACTGTACTGGGTATTCTTTCCCTGCCTCCTTGCGCTCCACAACAACTGCCACACTGACGGCTTTATTATTAGCCGCCATGTACAGGAGCATAGGCTCTTTGTCAATCGGAACAGCCAAGATGGGCGGCTCAGCCAACTGCTTCTTAAGTGCTTCAAATGCTTCATTGGCAGCATCACTCCAGACAAAATGATCTGTCTTCTTCATCATCTGATATAAAGGAATGGCCTTCTCACCGAGGCGGCTTATGAACCGGCTCAGGGCTGCAATACGACCCGCCAGGCACTGAACATCATTGAAACATGCCGGCTTAGAAAGAGAGGTGATAGCCTTGATCTTCTCTGTGTTATCCTCAATGCCTTGCTCTGAAACCAGAAACCCTAGCAATTTACCTGCAGGTACACCAAAAACACACTTGGTCGGGTTAAGCATCATCTTGTAGACCCGAAGATTTTCAAAGGTTTCCTTCAAATCAGCAAGCAAGGTCTCCTTCTTCCTTGACTTGACCATAATATCGTCCACATAAGCATGAACATTGCGCCCAATCTGACCATGAAAATAGTTCTGAACGCAGCGTTGGTAAGTTGCATGGGCGCTCTTGAGCCAAAAAGGCATAGAAACATAGCAGAAAGCCCCAAAAGGTGTAATGAAAGTTGTCTTCTCTTGGTCTTTGACTGCCATTTTGATCTGATGATAACCAGAATAAGCATCCAGGAAACATAAACTCTCGCAACCCGCCGTTGCATCAATGATCTGGTCAATATGAGGGAGAGCAAATGGGTCTGCTGGACAAGCCTTGTTGAGGTTCGTGTAATCAACACACATGCGCCATGTGCCGTTTTTCTTAAGTACTAGCACAGGGTTAGCCAACCACTCCGGGTGAAAAACTTCAATGATAAACCCAGCTGACAAGAGCCGGGCGACCTCTTCTCCAATAGCTTTATGCCGCTCCTCGTTGAAACGATAGAGGAACTGTTCGACTGGCTTAACTTTGAGATCAACATTAAGGTGTTGCTCAGCGAATTCTCTCGGTACACCCGACATGTCAGAAGGTTTCCATGCAAAGATGTCCCGATTCTGATGGATGAACTCGATGAGCACGCTTTCCTATTTGGGATCCATCCCAGCACCCACAGTAAACTGCTAGGAAGAGTTGCCAGGGACAAAATCCACTTGCTTTGTATCGTCAGCCGACTTAAACTTCAGGAGAGGGTCCTGTTCAGTAGTAGGCTTTTTCAAAGGAGTCATATCCGCCGGGTCAACATTTCCACTTAAGCTCATCGGTAGCACAAGCCGCCTCTGCATAGGTAGCATCACGTTCTTCACACTCCAAGGCGACTTTCCGATCTCCATGAACCATAATTGTCGCTTTTGGCCCTGGCATCTTTAACTGGAAGTAAACATAGCAAGGGCGAGCCATGAAACGAGCGTAAGCCGGCCGTCCAAACAGCGCATGATATGGACTATTGATTTTGACCACTTCAAACCAGAAAGTCTCTGCTCTGTAGTTATATTCATCACCAAAGGCAACTTCCAGGGCAATCTTCCCCACAGGGTAGGCCGACTTGCCTGGGACAACTCCATGAAACACTGTAGAGGACGGCTTCAGATCCTTCTCCGTGAGATTCATCCGCCGAGAAGTGTCATAATATAAGATGTTAATGCTGCTACCACCATCCATAAGCACTTTGGTGAACTTATATCCACCCACCTGCGAGGCCACCATAAGAGCCAGATGACCCGGATTATCAACCCGGGGCGGGTGATCTGCCCGGCTCCAAGTTATTGTGTGCTCAGACCACCTCAAATACTGTGGAATAGCCGGCTCAACTGCATGAACTGCCCGTTTATGAACCTTTTGATCACGCTTGCAGGTACTTGTAGTGAAGACGTGATATTGCCCACTATTAAGTTGCTTGGGGTTACTCTGATACCCAGACTGGTTGTTCCCCTGGTGAGACTACTGATGACCCTCATTCTGATAGCCAGAGTTTGAGCCGCCTCCATTGAAGCCGGACCCTGGGAACCCGCCAGAACTTGACCCGCCAGGCGGTCCATTGCCATTATCAGGATGCTGCTGAAACATATGGTTCTTAAGCTCCCGCATGAGATGACAATCCTTCCAAGCATGTTTGGCTGGCTTGTTAGGATAACTGTGCTTTGGGCAAGGGCTATTTAACATCTGCTCCAGACTCTATGACCCCCCCCCCCATTGAAGGGCTGCTTGCCATTACCGTTAAGACGTTGATTCTTATAGCCAGTGTTGGTGTTAGCCACCAGATCCGACCCGCCATCGGGGTATCTGTGCTTATTACCGTTGCCCTGGTTATTGCCGTTGTGCCTTGCCGCATTCTGCTGCTGGCCCTTAGCACCACTGTTTTTCTTGCCCTTGTTAGATTTATCATCATCAGAGCCGGGATCCTTTGTGGTGTCAGAATCTGCATATTTAGTGAGTGCACTCATGATTTCTCCCATGTCCTGACATGTACGCTTGAGCCTCCCAAGCTTCTGCTTAAGGGGCAAAAAATGACAGTTCTTCTCCAGAATCAAAACAGCATAAGCCGCCGCAATGTTCTCTCATGAATGGATGATAGCAGAGACTCACTGTACCCAATGATGGGCCGACTCATCCTCACGCTGCACACAGTGATCCAAATCGACAATTGTCAACGGCTTCTTGCATGTTCCTTGAAAGTTCTTGACAAAAAGTGCCTTTAACTCTGCCCATGAGTTGATAGAATTAGGAGGCAGACTTTTTAACCACGCACGGGCCGGCCCCTCCAACATCATGGTGAAGTACTTGGCACAAACTGCATCATTGACTTCCAACATGTCCATGGCTAACTCATAGCGCTCAATCCAAGTTGCTGGCTCAAGATCCGCCGTGTAGTTTGGCACCTTTCGAGGACCTTTGAAATCCTTGGGCATACGCTCATTGCGCAAAGCCGGCACTAAACAAGGCGCTCCAATGCTTCTGGTACTCAACCCGGCTTCCACTGAAGCCGAAGGAATCATAGGGGGCGGCACATAAGCCCCCTGATTTGCGGCCTCCTCTCTACGGGTTCTCCCACCGGCCACCATGACTTGAGCATCCATCCACGAATTAAGTGGTGGGTTAAATGGGGCGGGTTACGGCACCGCTCGCTGCTGGAGACTCCAGGCGAGTCAATACGCCGACTATAACTGCGACTCGTACGGGGAGTCGAGTGCAGCCTCTCGCGACTGTATGAATAGGTGGCTTGTTGGGCGAGGGCTGTTTGTAGGAGCTCGACTGCGTTCCGGGTCTCCACCGCGGCTGGCGAATCAACACTGATAGGAATTGCGGTAAGACGGGTTGCCGCTGCTACCATGTTATCCACCGGGTTGGAGAAGTGCCAGGGTGGTGTCAGGAATCGCTGTGGTGGTGTCTGATTAGGGGGCAGGTTAGGCGCCGGCTCTTCCCTTCGTGCTGGCTCATGCTGACGGGGTTGATCCGCTACCCGACGTCCTGGTGTGTCAGGGTTTAATTCGGGGTTAACCTGTGCTCCAGGAGTACTCGGCCCTGCTCTAGTTGTTCCGAATAGGTGCCTCAGGTCATACACCGATGGTAAGCGACTCTGGTGCCTTCTCCAGAACACTGCATCACACTACTAGGGAAAAGCCTAGCAGTAGCGCGGGTCTAAGGGCTATCAGTAGCGCGGGGAACCACGCTACTGATACGACGCTACAGCTAATGTTTAGTAGTAGTGCGTTTTGACATGCGCTACTGCTATACCTACTTAGCAGTAGCGCTTTCCATACCAGCTCTACTGCTAAGTGCCTTAGCTATAGCGTTTTCCTGTCCAGTGCTAAAGAGTGCTACTACTATATTTTCACATATCTTTTTTTGCTACAAATTTGCGATGTTTTTCTACAGGTTTTATATAGTATTCTAATCATATCATAAACATGCAATATGCTCATCATATCATACACATAATAGTCTGATCATATCATCCAACACAAATCATGTCGTCACATCATAATCACGATATAGCTATACAAGTTACATGACATGTCTCATCATACATAATGTAGTACTTCTTGAGGCGCCGGTTCGTATCCCTCTCTCGCACTAGGGTGAACCTAAACTAACTACTTTCCGCTTCGGCTCTGCTACCGAACTGTCTCTGGCTGTCGCTCGGAAACCGGTACACCTGGGCCTGACACTCCGGCCACAAGTCGTATACTCCTAGCATAGCACTTCTTCGCCATCGATGATCTATGTACCTGCATCGTCACATGAGTCGATAATATGCAACATATATAGTTGAGCAACAGAAAGAGACAGAGTTAGACAAAATAGAAGCAACATATCATAAGCATAAATAACAAAGTTCATCATACCCAAAATTCCCTAACTAGAGTGATCTTCGCTAGTTGAGGAGGACGGTTTAATTACATCACAAATAAAGTTTTTACGTACATAACTCAAAGTTTCGTCATAGATAAAGTATGGACTAAACGGACACATTGTCATATATCGTCAATCACTCCAACATGTCGTGCCATCCATCCAAGTCAGGGAGATAGTCCACAAGCACAGTGAAAGGCTTTAGGTCGAGACGCTGAGTGGCTACGCGTGTTCGGACATCTTCTCGCGACATTTGCCCTTCTTCGTAGAACATCCCTGTTTTTTTGAGGACCTCCTTCATGATGATTTGGGCAAGTTCACGCTGGATGTGATAGAACTCAGCTCGAAGTCGATGATCCGGGATATCTCCTAGGTTCTTTGCCCATTGCAGAATATGGGCATCGCCGGATCTTGGTGACATGCGAAGGTTCTGCTGATCCCGTCTGTACTCCAGCATGTGGTGCAGGACATAGAATCCATCACTGAGAGTACCACTCGGTTGCTGGATGCAGCAAAAGTCGGTCTTATGGCCGAAGGCGGGCATGCGGTTCCTTGTCTTCTTGAGCGTGATCTCTCCACCCCGTAGGCTGTAGCTAAAGATAGCATTGTCGAGAACAGACTTGATGTGGGTGTAATCCTTTTGTTCATGTTCTTCGACGAGTCCAAGTAAAGAGCGTGGGAGAATCGGGGGTAAAGGATGATGAGGACGGCGCGCCCGTCGCTGCGCAAAATAAGTACACCTCAAATTAGCTTCCACGCGTGCAAATGAATGATTGAAATCGAAGGAAGGATATCCGCACGGATGACTTACATGGGATGATAAGGCACGAGAATCGTCTCCTTGTCCTTATTGCCGACCATGAAATCGGCGATGTAGTTACTCGCGTATTCACGGTGCTTTGGGCAGACTGCCAAGAAGCCCTCGTGCATGAAGTACGGGTCAGCGACACAGATATAAGGTATCTACTCAATCCTGATGATGTAGTTCATGTACAAGGCAGAAAGGCAGACAAACATAAAATCCTGCTTTTTCAAGTGAAACATGTCGAAGATGTAATCGAATCGAAGGAAGAACTTCTCTGCGGGGAATGTGTCGATGTACAACCTTTGCTGCGACACGTTAACCACGTAGAGCGGGTATCCTGGATTTTTCGAGGCGATCAGGCTTTTCTCTCTCCGCAGCACATCGTCATGAAGTCTCCTTAGATCACCGTATATGGCCTCTACCACTGCCTTAGGTAGGATCGGATCACCGGGGATATGCCTTTTTGCCGCACCTATGATAGGTATACGGTCTTGAACCCGAGGCTGCGGAGGCGGCTGGATCATAGAAGCAACTTTGTTGCCTTTCCTCGGTCTCATCCTATGCTTCTTTGCAACTGGAAGGTCGCCTATAATACGTTCATCCTCCGGCAATTCAGGCACCGACTCATCACGCTCAAACCCTGAGTACTGAAACTATTGAGCCATCAATCCTCCATCGTCATAGGCGGCAGTATTGAGATACTGTAGAGGGTCATCGTCATCCTCATCGATGGCATCGATATCATCCATTGCTTCTTCAATGGCGGCGACGTCATCAGCAACGAATGGAGCCTCTTCCTCACGCCGTTCGCTATCACCCGGCATGACAGGCGACGCTAATTGGGTAGGTGGGGTGTTGGTGTTCATACCTTGCTGAGGCTGCGTGGTCGTGGGTGTGCTCCCGACCGCCTCCAGACGAAGCAGACTCTTTGGCCACAACAGGACCCAACTCTTGCAATCGCCAAGCTGCCGCGAGGTCTCGTCGTCATCTCCCCATAGTGTCGGAGGAGCCAAATTCTCGTGGCCTGGTTTGACACTGGCCACGGAAACCTTGAAGACGTCAGGGGGGATTGCCGGCTGTGGAACAATTGTTCCTTCGGCTTCACTATTGTCGTCTTTCCCACGTCCACCTTCTGGCCGCTGATGGTGTACAGTATGGTGCACGGGGTTACATCGGCCTACAAAGACATGTCTGCAACATGAGACATCCGAAAGGCAACGAAAACGGGAGATTATACATATATTGAAGAGGGCCGGTGTGACAGGTACCGTGACGGCGTTGAGCTCAGCCAAAGACGAAGCCCCGGCGAGCACACCAGAGACGGAGGACGGGCTGCTAGCGGGTGTGGGAGCAGGTGGGGGAGCAGGTGCGCTAAATGAGCTGCTCCTGAAGAAGTTGGAAAGTGGAAAGTCCGCTGCCTCTTTATCTAGATTTTGCTTGGTCCAACTGACAATAGCTGGAACCAAGACAATATACAAAGCTACCATCTCCTCTCCTGCGGCAGCTACCGCTGCTTTGACTGTCTCAGCTGATTTCTTATCAACCCCAATCTCAACCTTCTTGTCGATGTTTTCTTCATTTAACCTCCGTGTTTCCTTTCTCTCCTCCATGGTCTCACGGTAGTACTTCTTCCACGTGGCGCCGTCTCCGACGCCGTCCACGCATCCATACGACGGCCGAGTGTCCACCGGGAGTCCTTTCAATATGTTCAAGGCTCGGTTGAATGGGGTGTCCCACTTGGGCCTCGCCAACGCCTCAGACGGCGAGTCGCTTTCGGCCACAATCCTGTGCTGCTCTTTCTGCAAAAGGAACAAGGATCATTTACAAATGTGACTAAACGTGCAGTCGAATTGATCAGAAGCTAAAATTAGGGGGTAAATTAAAAATTACTAGCAATATCATGAACTCCATCGTGACCGCGTTCGTTTCGAAAACCTTGTTGACTGGGTCCCAATGGTACCGGGCCCTAATGACGTAACGCTCCTGCGGGACGGTGAACTCCGCCAAGGGGTCTGGGATCCCCAAACTTTCGCGTTTCTCGTCCTCCTTGGCCCATATGGGCCTCTTCCCCGCGTAACCACGGCTTCCGAGGTGGTGGCACCCCAGGTTCCTCTCTTGAAGCCCCTTCATGTACTTCAACTTTTTTGTGGCAGCTTCGGCAACGCAAGCCGCCTTGAATATTTCGAACTGCTCTTCTATAATTGTCGGATTATCCTTTACAATCTCGGAGTAGGGTTCCTTTTTGACCATGATCCGATGTTTCACCCTTACTTTCCAGGCGGACAACGCGCCACTAAACTTGCCCATGGCGCGTTTGTTTATTTTCTTCATTGCCGGGTCTTGCCACGGTCGAGTATATTTGATTTCGTCCCGGCCCGGGAACAAGAATACCTGGTGCAGCTTCCTTAGGAGGGAGTGCTCCATATTTGGTATCTTCTTTAGTTTCTCATCGTTGATGGTGGCGGTTGCCCGTAGGATGCAGCCTATTTGATTGCTGTAGCACGCGCGCCCTTCCGCAGGCTCTTTTGGCTCAAAATTGCCGGAGTCCACCTTCGTGACCACCAGTCTGGTAGTGTTGAGCTGGTATGGGTGCCGTATCCTCTTCGGTTTTGGTTCTATACCGGCTTCGCCAGTCTCGTTGCCGGTCTCGGCGCCGGTGTCGGTCTCAGCGCCGGTCTCGACGCCGGTCTCAGTCTCGGATGTGATAGGTGGGCACTGCAACAACCGTTGCTCCTCGAGAAGGTTCAAATAGGCGTCTACCGCCTCGTAGACATTGCAATCACCAGAACCCTGTCCTTCATTGTTGCTAGCCATGTTTCCTATGATTAAATCTAGTCAATTAATTCTATACCTAATAAAATGAATAATGACATAAAAAAGGCCTATGTTTTGCAGGAATGTTGATTCATTCCCGGTGCGGCAAATCCCGGGCACTCGATATGTCCTAGTTTGTAGCACAAGTCATGCCGAAATTCACGGAAAATTTCGGCATGACCTTTCCTACAAAGTGGACAAATCTAGCACCTGAAATTTGCCGTAACGGAAATGAATCAACATTCCGGCAAAACATAGGCCACTCGGCTTCATTCTCTGCAAACAACGAAAGGCCACTTGGGCACAATCGAACCACTTCAATGAAAAGATATAACATGACCACTTCAATGAAAAGATATAATCAACAATAATGGAATATGCAAATGAACATCAATGACATATATCATATAACATCAATCTTGTTTTTTCGTTTATATAGCAACAATTACTTTAACCAAGTTTTTGAAAAGAAAAACAATTCTGTTTTTTGTTTGTAGCTAAATGCCATAGCTACTATTTTTTATTTATAGCTAAATGCTTTTGTTTTTTGTTTAAAGCTAAAAGTCTAGGAAGGGATCATCCTTAAAATAAAACTTGCCTAAATTCTTTTCCTTGAAAAATAGTGGTCTTTTCAAAAACCAAAAACCTTTGCAAAATGACCTCACTAAACACTTCTCTGCCTAGGACAGAACCCAAATTCTGTTCTAGCTATTCCTCTCTCACACACACACACATTATTTTCTTTTCATCCAAATTGTTTTAGAGCAAATATTCCAACAATACTTGACCTTATTAGAAATTGCAAAGGAACTCCATTTTCTCTAACCCTTCTGACCTCGCCAAAATTTCCACAGCAAGACCTTAGTACCTACACCCAATTTCTTCAAAAATATTTAGGTCCATAGTCCAAATAATTCAAATTTCATTTGAATGAAATTTGGACCAGATTCAGGTCCATAGTCCAAACAATTCAAATAGTCCAAATAATTTTTATAGCTAAATGCTACTGTTTTTTGTTTATAGCCTCTATTAATTTAAAGCTAAATGCTACTATTATTTATATACCCTATGTTAATTTAAAGCTAAATGGAATTACTATTTAGGCATTTTCTTAAAAATTTGCCCTAGCTAATTTCCTAAAAAAATTGCTAATTTTTTTCCTAAATGCTAAAAAAATTCCTACCGCCCTAAACAAATTTGCCCTAGCAGAGAGATAGAGAGAGAGAGAGAGAGGAGGGTAGGGGAGAGGAGAGGGAGAGGCTTACGGTCGGCGGCTCGGGTGGGCTCGGGCTCGGGCGGCGGCGGTCTAGGGTGGGCTCGGGCGACGGTGGTCCAGGGTGGGCTCGGGCGACGGTAGTGAGGTCGAGGGCGGCGGCGGTGAGGTCAAGGGCGGCGACGATGAGGTCGAGGGCGGCCTTGGGCGGCGGCGGTGAGGTCGAGGGCGGGCTCGGGCGACGGCCGGCGTCGAGGGCATGCTCGGGCAGGGCGATCGACGGCGGTGACAGAGGAGTTGGGGGATAGGGGGGAGAGGGGGGAAAGGACTTAGCAAAATTTTGAGCCCGCACGGGGTTAAGTCAAAATAGCAGTAGCGCGGGTAGGAAAAAAGCGCTATAGCTAAGTTAGCTATAGCGCTTTCTACCAAAACGCGCTACTGCTATAGGAAGTAGTTATTTATTTTTCTTTTTCTTTTTCTTTTATCTAAGGAATGTAGCTATAGCGCGTGCATATAAAATGCGCTACTGCTAGAGTAGCTACAACGCTTTGTGAGAACAAGCGCTACTGCTATGCCTTTCTCCTTTATTTTTCTTTTTCTTTTGTTTTTCTTTACATTTTCTTTTTTTCATTTCTCCTTTTTCTACTTCTTTCATTTTCAGTTACTTTTCTATTTATTTTTCTATTTATTTTCTTTTTCTTAGCAGTAGCGCTCTACAACGAAAACGCGCTACTAGAAGGCACTTAGCGGTAGCGTGCTTTCCGTAGGATCGCTACTACTATTCCTAGCCATCCGGCAATAGTGTGGGAATTATAGTAGTAGTGCTTTTACCTGCAGACGCGCTACTGCTACAACCATAGCTGTAGCGCACTTTGTTGACACGCGCTACGGGTAAGTAGCAGTAGCGCTTTGTTCTGACCAGCGCTACTACTATACCTCTGTGTATAAGGTTTTCCCTAGTAGTGTGAGATGCGTTCTGGTCCAGATTCAGATGCCAAGCCTCCGTCTTCAAGCGCTCTGCCTCAACCTGTGCCTTCAGTGCAGCCGTCTGTGCATTCTCCGCATTGATATCCTCATGGGCCTTGCTTATATGATCGCGAACCTTTGCAATCTCTATGTTGTGCTCCACCTGATTCGCGGCAGTGATCTCCGTCGCTAGTAGGGTTGTTAAAGTGCCCATGAGGTTAGATAACACCTGGGCCAGTGGCCTGACTACGCTGCCTGTAGCAGCCACCGCGGCTACCGAGTCAGATGTCACAGCCGCGACCGTCGAAGAATTGAGAGTCGGCGTAGTCCCAGCCATAAAGATGGCGGCTCGGCTCTGCGGCTCATAGGGGTCTGGAATCATGTCGCCATCGAAACAGCCCCCATGCCCACCATCTTGAAGTTGATATATCAACTCTGTTTCACCAGTGGAGGACTCATCGCCCGAGTAGACGAGAGTCTCCCCTCTAGACGCAGAGTTTTCCGCAAGCTCCACACCCTACGTGAACCCAACGAAGACCCATTTCCGTCCTGCTTGGATCTGGGCGGGTTGCATGCGCTGAGCTGGCTCGATGAGGTCGGCACAGGTGTCCGGCTCAGGCTCTGGTCCGCCGATGAAGACGTGAATTCCGCCAAAGGGGACCCGGTACCCTTACTCGATTGAGTCGACCTCGGGACCCCAGCCAGCGTCGTCGATGTAGAGCTTGCCACGACGACTCTTGGTCATCCTGCCAACGATGTATCCCTCGATCCCTGGGAAGGAGCCCATCAAGAACTCAAAACCACCATGCGCCGGCCCCATGATGGGTGCCAACTGTCGTGGTTTTGTCACGACAGATGTCCTCGTGAATGGACTTAAGCGTGAGGCCATGCAACGGTGACTAACTTGTCGGGGTTGAGCGGGACGAGAGACATGGGATTACCCAGGTTCGGCCCCTCACAGTGGAGGTAAAAGCCTATGTCATGCTTTATGTTGTATTGCTTGAGTATCGATTACAAGGGTGCGAATTCGCTTGACCTAGCTATCGATTGATTGTCACCTGTCTATTCTATGCTAGGTACTCGCCTTTATATACAGGTCGAGGCCGCCGGCTTACAAGAGTCCGGGTCGGGTTACGATACATGTCCGAGCCTTATTCTAAGTCGCCTTGCCCTCCACGGCAAGTCACCATTGGGCGGCTAATACTTCGGGGCCATGCACCGTCTTCCGACCTTGGGCTCAATCTGGCCCATCTTATTAGTCGCCTCTTTTACCTTGTATCTTGATCACCTGGGCCTGTCTAAGGCCCGTCATCTTAAGTCGCCAGCGGCCTAACTCAGCCCTTTAAGGGCGGGTTATATCACGGGGTTATATCCCCAACACAGTCCTTAGTCGAAGACATAAAAAATCTCCGAGTTAAGTACGAAGAACTTGAAAGTCGTCATGAAACTCTCTCAGCCACTCATGAGAAGCTTTCCTATGATTATCTTCAAAGGAAGCAAGATCTAGAGAAACTGAGAGCATCTCATGAAGATCTTCAAAAAGAAAACGATTCACTACTCGCTCAACAGATCAGCTCCGCTCAGGAAGATTTTGTGCCACCTTGCTTAAAATGCCTTGAGCGTGACAATGCTATCTCTATTGCTGAATGTTCTACTGCTTCTGAAGTTGCAATATCTTCAACTGTTGATGTGGTAACTAACCCCTCTTCTGAGGATACCACTACTATTGCTGATGAGAATGCCAGGTTGAAGACATTGGTTGAAACAGGCATGTACAAAAGCCTCAAAGGGCATCAGACCCTATGTGATGTCCTTAGGAAACAGATTCTGAACCAAAACCCTAGGAAAGAGGGTGTTGGTTTCGAGAGAAAGATGAATGTTGATGGATCTTACTGGAAACCTGAGTAGTACCCCAAAACCACATGGGTTGCTGCAAAGGGCCCTTCAGTGGATCCATCCACCTTATCTGGCTTCACTTGTGCTAACCCTATTATCATTGATGAGTCATTTGACTCAAACTATAAACTGTTCAAGAATCAGAACGGTGAAGTGTTTGCTAGGTTTATTGGAACTAACTGCAGGAATGGGTCACCTATGAAGAAAATCGGGGTTCCTAAAAGTCATCTTGAGAAGCTTCCCATGAATGTCATCATGACACCACCAGGGAAGAAGACAAACCCTAGATCAAAGGCTTCATATGGCCCAAAGGCTTCGTACAGACAGAGGACCTCACAAGGTCATCCTAACGCCAATGTTTTACAGGGAAACTATCACCAGACTCATGAATATGAGCGTATTTCTTCAAACCGCTATATTCACAAATCAAAGAATTTTTCTGCATATTCTTTTGAGTACTATTCACCTCCTGCAAACTATTTGCTAGCGCTTCTAAGCCAAAGTTCTCAGATGCTGCATTTAGACTCATTGCTTCTAAGGCCCCTCTTAAGATGTGGGTGGTTAAGAAGAATTAACTTTTCTTGCAGGGTCGGGTCTCCAGCAAAAAATCATTGACTTCTTAAGACAATGTTGGGGACCTAAGACATCTTGTGGGACGCAAGATGAAATGCCAAAATGGTCTTACCATTTACTTTGTCCCTGGGTTTCTTGATGAACATCCTATCTTACCATCCAAGAATCTTACATTTGATAGTATGCTTGTTCGCCAAATGTTTCTCCTTCACAATACTCTTTGTGAAGCCTATCCTACTAACTGCACTGTAGGGTACAACTCCAAAAGCTACTGAATGGATTATGGATAGTGGATGCACTAACCACATGACTGGTGATCGAAGTCTTCTCATGGATTCTACTCTTCAACCATCTACTAAAAGCCATATCACATTTGCTGACACTGGTAAAAGCAAGGTATTGGGCCTAGGTAGAGTTGCTATCTCAAAGGATCAACACATGGATAAAGTGATGCTTGTTGAATTCCTTGGATACAACTTAATGTCGGTCTCAATGCTTTGTGATCTTGACACGACTGTGATATTTGGAAAATATCGATGCCTTGTGCTTATGGCTTCTGACAAATCTCTAGTCTTCGAAGGTTATCAAAGAGGTGATCTGTATATGGTAGATTTCTCCGCAGGACCATAGCTTGCCGTATGTATTCTAGGAAAAGCTTCAGAGTGCTGGCTTTGGCATCGAAGGCTGGGACATGAGGGCATGAGGAACTTGCACACTCTCATGAAGAAGAAGCACATAATTGGCATCGAGGGCGTCAAGTTCAAGAAGGATCATCTATGTGGTGCTTGCGAAGCCAGGAAGATGACTAGGGCAAAGCATCCCTCGAAGACAATCATGACGACTTCACGTCCCTTCGAGCTGTTACACATGGACTTATTTGGCCCTACTCACTACTCTACCCTTACTACCACTGCACATCTTTATGGCTTCGTGATTGTTGATGATTATTCTAGATATACTTGGGTGCACATAATTCTCTACAAGACTGAAGTGCAGGATGTCTTTAGACTATTTGCCAATCGCGCCATGACTAGGTATGGCATCAAGATCAAGCACATCAGGAGTGACAATGGCACGGAATTCAAGAACACATTCTCGACACTTATCTTGATACACTGGGCATCACTCATGAGCTCTCTGCTCCATATACTCCTCAACAGAATGTCGTCGTGGAGCGCAAGAACATGACCCTTATTGAGATGGCTCGTACGATGCTTGATGAGTACAAGAATCCAAGAAACTTCAGGCCTGACGCCATTGATACTGCATGCCATATCATCAACAGAGTTTATCTTCATAAATTCTTCAAGAAGACATCTTATGAACTACTCACTGGTAAGAAGCCAAATGTAAGCTATTTCAAAGTCTTCGGTGCTAGGTGCTGGATCAAGGATCCACATCACACTTCCAAATTTGCACCGAAAGCAGATGAAGGTTTTATGCTTGGTTACAGAAAGGATTCACACACCTACAGAGTCTTCAACCTCTTTCACTATAAAGTGGTTGAAACTGTAGATGTGCGGTTCGATGAGACTAACGGCTCGAAAAGAGAGCACCTACCAATTGTGCTAGATGAATCTTCTCTTAGTGAATCTATCAAGCTAATGGGTACTGGAGAAATCATACCCACTGAGGAACAGGCGGAAGAAGATATTGTCATTCTAGCTCCTACTCAACATGAAGACAATGTTGAG